>OX421440.1:57500-657500 GCA_949126915.1 Musotima nitidalis
CCTAACCTAACCTAACCTAACCTAACCTAACCTAACCTAACCTAACCTAACCTAACCTAACCTAACCTAACCTAACCTAACCTAACCTAACCTAACCTAACCTAACCTAACCTAACCTAACCTAACCTAACCTAACCTAACCTAACCTAACCTAACCTAACCTAACCTAACCTAACCTAACCTAACCTAACCTAACCTAACCTAACCTAACCTAACCTAACCTAACCTAACCTAACCTAACCTAACCTAACCTAACCTAACCTAACCTAACCTAACCTAACCTAACCTAACCTAACCTAACCTAACCTAACCTAACCTAACCTAACCTAACCTAACCTAACCTAACCTAACCTAACCTAACCTAACCTAACCTAACCTAACCTAACCTAACCTAACCTAACCTAACCTAACCTAACCTAACCTAACCTAACCTAACCTAACCTAACCTAACCTAACCTAACCTAACCTAACCTAACCTAACCTAACCTAACCTAACCTAACCTAACCTAACCTAACCTAACCTAACCTAACCTAACCTAACCTAACCTAACCTAACCTAACCTAACCTAACCTAACCTAACCTAACCTAACCTAACCTAACCTAACCTAACCTAACCTAACCTAACCTAACCTAACCTAACCTAACCTAACCTAACCTAACCTAACCTAACCTAACCTAACCTAACCTAACCTAACCTAACCTAACCTAACCTAACCTAACCTAACCTAACCTAACCTAACCTAACCTAACCTAACCTAACCTAACCTAACCTAACCTAACCTAACCTAACCTAACCTAACCTAACCTAACCTAACCTAACCTAACCTAACCTAACCTAACCTAACCTAACCTAACCTAACCTAACCTAACCTAACCTAACCTAACCTAACCTAACCTAACCTAACCTAACCTAACCTAACCTAACCTAACCTAACCTAACCTAACCTAACCTAACCTAACCTAACCTAACCTAACCTAACCTAACCTAACCTAACCTAACCTAACCTAACCTAACCTAACCTAACCTAACCTAACCTAACCTAACCTAACCTAACCTAACCTAACCTAACCTAACCTAACCTTTTTTTTTTTTTTTTTATTATCGTCTGTAAAAAAATGCTGCTTACGCACTGTCTCCCGGCCAAAAGGGGGAGACCGGGAGGGGGTGTGGGGCTCACTGCGGCCGACACGACCACCGCAGTCCTACCCACTAAAAAACTTCAGACGACGCCCACCGCTGTTGAAAAGGGGCGAGGCACCAGTGCCCGGGTTTGTAGCTTCTGGAACCCCGCCCGCGGCCAACGTCCCCCGGATCAGAACCGGGGAGACCTCCTCAGGAAGGCGCAATTTGCAGCGCCCCCCCTACCTCCTTGTGCGGCCATGGCGTAACTGGCCGACTTCGGGGGGGGTCTATGGCGAGACGGAAGGGGCCCCCTGCCCCCGCCGCCTAAGACCCCCCGGGCGCTGCCTGACGGGCCCTCCTGGCCCGCCCGCTGCGCCAACGGCGTAGCCGGAGAGAGAGCGGGTCCCGCTCCCTCTCCCGCTCCGCGGCCTCCTTCTGCGACATCACCACTTCGCAGAAGGAGGCCATCGCCTCCCACGCCGTCTCGCTGTCGACCATCTTTTGCATGATGGTCGGCAGCGAGAGAGCCACTCCACCCAGGGCCGCGGCTAACGTCGACCGCGGCCCAGCCCACGCAGGGCACGCCACCAAAGTGTGCTGCGCATCATCCATCGCGCAGTCACAGTGGTGGCAACACCGGGTCGACTCCCCCCCGGCGACGTCGCACAGATACTTCCCAAAGCACCCGTGCCCGGAAAGTACCTGTGCGAGCCGGAAAGTCATCGACCCCCACCGACGGCCGACCCATCGCTCCAAGATGGGCCCGACCGCCTCGAGGATACGGCGCCTCGATCCTTCGGCACGTAGTTCGGCGCTCCTGTGTAGCTGCCGCCGCCATGCGCCCAGAGCCTGTGTCTGAGCGTCTCGACGCCACCGCACCACAGTGTCCGGTGTGGGGCGGAGACCCTGGCTCCGGGATTGCGCGCCACGCCAGTAGACCGCCGAGAGAACCTCGGCGTCGAGGTCCCATGGCAGGGACCCGGCGAGCGCGCATGCCACCTCATGGGAGATGGTGCGATACCCCCTAACGACACGGGTCGCCATGACCCTCTGCGACTGCTGCAGGATCTGTCGATGACGACCCGATATGGAGCTCGCCCAAATTGGGGCTCCATACAGGGCTATGGACCGCACCACTCCCGTGTAAAGGCGGCGGCAACTGCCGCCACTCCCTCCGAGATTGGGGAGCAGGCGAGATAGAGCTCCCGCCGTGCTCACCAACCTCGGGCCTAGGTGCCGAAGGTGCGCTTCGAAGTCCCATCTGCTGTCGAGAAGGACGCCGAGATACTTCAGCGTGTTCTCGACAGGGATGGGAGTTCCTCCTACCACGATACTGGGGCCTGGAGGCGGCCGCCTCCGGGGACCATGGAAAATAATGGCCCCGGATTTATGCAGTGCCACCTCGAGCCCCAGCCGCCGTATCCTCTCGACCACCGCCGCGACGCCGACAGTGGCCAACACTCTCGCATCCCGGGGGTCAGAACCCCGGGATGTTACGAGGGTGTCGTCGGCGTAACAGATCACGTCCACGCCGTGCAAGTTCACACAGCGCAGAACGTAATCATATCCGATGTTCCACAAGAGTGGTCCCAGGACAGACCCCTGTGGAACACCGCACACCATACGCCGACGACAGCCTCCTCCGCCCATCGTTGGGAAGACTACCGCCCTCTCCGACAGGTAGCTCCCCAACAACCGCCGCAGATATGGAGGCACCCCGTGATATCGGAGCGCCTCCATAATCGTTGACCAGGGCAGGGTGTTGAAGGCGTTCGCGATATCGAGCGACACCGCAATCAACACCCCACCCCGGGAAACCGCCCTCTCCGACAGGTCCTGCAAGCGGCCGATCGCGTCAATCGTCGATCGGCCGCGGCGGAACCCGAACTGGTGGTCGGACAAATCTGGTCCGACCTCCTCCAGGTGCTCGACGAGGCGGTTGGTGATGACACGCTCCAGGAGCTTGCCCGCCTCGTCGAGCAGCACGATGGGCCGATAACCAGAAGGGTCATCGGCCGGACGTCCCTCTTTGGGAAGGAGTACCAAGCGGCCCTCCTTCCAGCGCCGCGGAAAAACCCCATCCCGCAGACACCTAGCAAAGAGGGAGGTCACGCGGGAAAGAAAAGGCGCTTCCTCCCCGCTCAAAACCAGGTCCCACGCCCTCGTCGGAATGCCGTCGGGACCTGGGGCCGTGCTCTTGCCCCTCAGGCGTAGCACGGCCCTTCCTACTTCCTCCTCGGTGAGCTCGGGCACATCCTCAGTGCCCGAGTCACGGGTGACATCTGGCGCCGCCATAGTGGGAGGCACGAAGTCGGTTCCCCTGTCTGGGAACAGTGCCTCAACCACCCTACCGAGTACCGCCGGTTCGAGACTGCTGGAGACGGGAGGGGTCCACGCTCGGAGCTTTTGCCGTACTATTTTGTACGGCCTGCCCCATGGATCCGCCTCAACGGCCTCCAGCAGCTCGTCCCACGCTGCGGCTTTGGACCGGCTAATGGCCCCGCGAAGGGCCCTCACCGCCTCTCTATAGGCGGCGTAGAGCCGATCCAACTCGGCGTCGTCGCGGATTCTCCTTCCGCGACACCTCTGGTAGCGGCGCCGCTCCACCGCACAGGTTCGGCGGAGCTGGGCGATCTCCGGCGACCACCAGTAGACCTGGGATCTGCGCGGGGGGGCGCGAACACGGGGCATGGCCACGTCACAAATACGCGCCATGGCCGCGCACACCCTCGCAGCCTCCCCCTCCACGTCCACCAGCGGTGGCTCCCGTGGCCACGCCTCGACCAGGGCTGCCTCCCGCAGCAAAGACCTGTCGAGGCGCTTGATCGCCCATCGTGGGCCGTCCAATCGCGGCTCTCCAACACCTCCGCTGGGCGCTGGCACCGATGTGGAGACACTGAATCTGATATAGCGATGATCAGACAATGTCTCCACATCCTCCAGCACCCTCCAATCGTGGACACGATGCGCGAGAGAGGGCGCCGCAAACGAGATGTCGATAACAGACCCCCCGTTGCGGCGCACGCACGTGTCCACCGAACCGCGATTGAGGATGGACAGCCCACACTCTGTCACCCATTCCTCCAAGGCCGTCCCCCTCCCGTCAGTCGTCCGGGAGCCCCACGCCGTGGATTTGGCGTTGGGGTCCCCCATCACAATGACGGGGAGAGAAGAGCCTTGGGTTATAGCGCCCAACCTGACCAAAAACCGCTCGAACTCGACGAGGGGGCGATTGGGGGAGAAATAGACTCCCACGACCACCACCCCGCCGACCCGAGCGGCTACGAAACCTCCCCCTCTCCCGACGAGGACGAGAGGGGGGGTGCCCGCCGCCATACGCTGAATGATGGCCACTGAGCCGTCCGCGCCGCAGACCCAGTCGGAACGGACCGGGACGCGGTAGGGCTCAGCGGCCACTGCCAGACCGACCTGCCACTCCGCCATGGCCTGAAGAAGAAGATCCTGGGCCGCGGCGGAGTGGTTAAGGTTCGCCTGTAGAAGGTTGAGCTGGAGAGCCATAAATTAGTGGGTCTCCATGTCAACCTCCTCCGGCCGATCCGTGGCGGCGGTAGGGCCCGATGGCAGCACGCCTTTGCCGGGGCCCTTCTTTTTGGCCTTGGGGGACCGGGCGCAAGCCTTACCCCCAGGGCGATGGTCGGCCACCCTCCCAGCCTCCTCACAGAGGGGGCAGTGGGGGGGGGCAGAGCAGTCTCGGGCTCGGTGCCCTGGTCGAGCGCAGCGGAAGCAGTTATCGCTGCGGTCGACCGAAGACTTGCACTGGGCCCCAAGATGGCCCAGCGCGAAACACCTAAAGCAGCGGCTGGGACGAGATTCCAAAAGAGTCGTCCCAGCCGACACCCAGCCAACGAGCAATCGCCCGCTGGCCACCCGTTTCGCTACCGCCACGGGGCAGGAGACCACAATGGCCCCCAGCCCCGCAGAGGTAGCCCTTCCGATCGCCCCCGGCCTCACGAGGTCGGGAGCGCAGCCGCCGACTGCCGCCACCGCCGCCACAACCTCCTCCCTGGAGACAGAGTCGTCCAGACCCGCGATGCGGACGTCTGCCCGCATCACCGGCCTGGAGACCCTGACCTCCTCCGGCAAATAAATTTCGCGGAGGCGCTCCGCCAGCCTATCGGCCTTCTCCTCCCGGGCCTCTCCTGCAATCTCGAGGACCCGGGCCCCCGTCGCTGCCTTGCGGAACCGCACTGAGGCAATGCCGAGGTCGGCAAGGCGTATCTTCGCCTTGGCCTCAGCGATCACCGCCTCATAAGTGCGGCCCCGCTCCACTGCGCCCGGCAGCAGCGTCATGACCACTGCTGCAGATGATGGCGGGCGCAGCGCCTTCTTTTTGACGGGGGCTGCCGATCGGCCCGGCTGTGGTGCCGGCCTGGCAGGAGCAGCGCTCCGAGAAATCTTCAATGGCGCCACCGCTCTTCCTTTAGGGCGGCGCGAGACGACCGTCGTCCAAGACTCCCGTTCTTGGCCACCCGACTGGGACGGGGCGGCAGCGGGAGCCGGGACGACAGGGCGAACTTCGGAGGAAGGAGAAGCAACCGGTGCAGACGCCGAAACAGGCACCGACTGCTTCTTCCCCTTTCCCTTTCCCTTCCCCTTCCCCTTCTTGCTAGGGGGAGGAGGAAGCTGCGCTAGGGCCACGGTAGGGGCCGAAGAAGGGCCCGGCTGTGGCGAAAGTGCCACCCGGTCGGCCCGAAGCGGGGGACGCACCGACTTCTCGGGCAGCAGGCGGCCAGACACCTCCAGGCCCTCAATGCGCGCATCGAGCACCTTCATGAGGCGCGCATTGACCTCGCGCGCGAGCCTCTCCTCCACCTGCGCCAGGTCCATAGGCGCCGGCCTCTCTACTCTCCGCACCTCCTCGCGGAGAGAGGAGACCTCCCTCATAACGTCTGTATGCTGCGCCAAGAGGCGGGCGTTCTCCTGCCTCAGAGACTTGTCACTCGCTCTGAGGCGCTCCAACTCCTGACGCAGCATGCTTTCCTCCGACTCAGGGTTGCGGGCCGCCCAGGCTCGCAGGCACTCCCTGCCGACTCCCACAGCGGTCTTAAATCCGCCGTGGAAGGTCCCCTTTAGGGACGAAGACTTTACTGCCATCTCTTCGACGGCGGCCAGGATCTGGGACATCCTGTCCGCCAAAGTGGTCGAAGAGACGGCATCGGCCGGCTCCCAGGCCTCCGCCCTAGCCCGAAACAAGGTTGCGCAGTCGGGGTCGCGGGGAATGCTCGTCGCCGTCCTCCTCTCCTCTTCAGCATCCCGACGGGCCATCGCCCGGCCGACACTCACCGCCCTCCTGGCCTCGCCGAGACCGGCCGTAAGGCCGTATGAAGAAACGCGGCCACGGGAGCGGCCGCGCTTCGTCGACGCTCTGACGTCGTCCGGGGCCAGGTCGGCCTCGCTGGCCGATCTCGCCTCGGGGGACCTCTTCCTTTTTTGGCGAAGGCAGTGGGGCTGAACCCCAGACGAACTGCCTTCGTCAAACTCCATGTCTGACGTCTCTGACGCTTCCGCGGGGCCCACAGTGTCTATGGTCCCCGCCGAACCGTCGGAGAGAATCTCCTCCGGCGCCGGCGTCGAGACGAACCTGCCACGCTCGTCCCTCGGCGGGCCCGGCCCTCCACCGCCCCTAAGGCGCAACACACCACCACGTCGCTTGGCAGCACAAAAATCCAGTAAACGAAAGCCAGGGTTGTCGTTGCGGAGATCAGCAGAATGCCGACCCCCGAAGCAGCTTTTGCCCCCTCCGTATAACACGGGGCAGACACCCGCCGAAGCGGGTGTGCAGGATTCCCCCTTTCGAGGACCTGCCCGGAGAATATTTGAAAGTCTGCTTGTATCCATTATTTTATACTCCCTCTCTTTTTTCGGGGGTGAGCTCCCCCGCACGCTAGCGACTGGACTCCCTCCAGCCATGCATCCCTTCGGCACGATCCGCTCACCTTGGGATTGGGGTAATTTATTATAGTGGTATTCTTCCACGCGGCACCGCTCTCAGTGAGCGGCACCTCCGGTCCGCAGACTGCGGATTACGGATTGCCCGACGGGGAGTCAAGAGACCCCCCCGACAGCCACTGGGATGTGACTGCCGGACTCGCCGCGCCGCAGGCCTTGCAGGCCTGCCACCCACCGCCGCATGAAAGCGGCCACTGCCCTCGAAAGGGCGAAACAAAAGGCGCCAAAACGCCTCGCCTCCACTCGGGAAAATGGGCTGCATCCCCTGCCACCTCAGATGAGCTGAGGCGTGCTGGGAGCAGCCGACACCCTACGCCGTGTGACAACGGCACCACTGGGCCGCTTTCCAGCCGCGAAATGCGACCGGGGGTGCGCCCCACAAAACCCACCAGTTTTGGTCCGCGCCGGACTTACATTATTTAAAAGCCGGTACCACAATGTGTGGCATGCCCCTATCCGCCACCTGGGGACGCGCCCGATGGGAGTCTGGCAACTCCACACGGGAACCTAACCTAACCTAACCTAACCTAACCTAACCTAACCTAACCTAACCTAACCTAACCTAACCTAACCTTTTTTTTTTTTTTTTTTTTTAACCTTTGAAAAATGCATTATGCATACCCAGAGGCCACGGGGAGGCTCACTGGGTTATGTCGGACTCGCACCGACTAAAAAACAAAGGAACACCTACTCGCGCGGTCGGACAGAGCGGACAAGGGACCACCTTTCGGATTACACACATGTCCGCCCTCCGCGCAGCCCGCCGTGAGGCAGGCTCACTCGCAACGGAGGGACCTGTGTTAAGGGCCACTCCCCGTCCCGGAGCTGTACGAGGCGGGCGAAAACTTCCCCGTTATTCGCCCGCAGCTCCCAGCCACCACACCTCGTGAGAGGGCGGCGGCCACCTCGCGCCGCGCCCACTGAGCCCTACACCTCGGGCCAGCTGCGGCAGGGGCCGCTGCGGCATCACTAAAAGCGACGCCGCTGCGGACTTGGCGTCATTTTTTATAGAGGTTGACTTCCTCTTTCCGCCGTCCGGCCCTCCCGGCCACGGCGTCCCCGTGCCATTATTTTAGAGAGGTTGGCTTCCTCTTTCCGCGCTCAGGGCGGGGTCACACCCCGAGGCGTCCACGCGCCGCGCCCACTGGGCCCCACCCTAGGGGCACACAGCTGCGGCAGGGGCATTTTTTACCGAGGTTTGCCTCCTCGCACGCCCACCGCCATGAAGGCGGCTGCGTCCTCTCGCCGCGCCCACCGAACCTCTCCGCGAGGCCAGCTGCGGCAGGGGCCGCTGCAGCGCCGAACAAGCGACGCCGCTGCGGGCTTTTTCGCCGATTTATTATTGAGGTTCGCGTTCCTCTCGGCCCAGCCGCTAAGGCAAGACCCCTGGCCCCAACCCTGGGGGTAACAGGCTGCCCGAAGGGGGACCTTAGCCAATCGGCGAGGCCCACCCGGCGATCACAAAACTGCAACCGCCGGACCCACCGCGCGACCCCATCCCACCCGACTGTCAGAACAGAGGGGCGAGACGGAACCTCCCGGGAGATCTCCTCCCCGAGAGCCGCGAGACCGAGTCGCGACTCCCTCCACACGGCCGCTTTCCGGCTGCGCCGAGACGCAGCCAGGGGTGCGCCCAGAACCCGCCAGTTTTGGTCCACGCCAGCCGAAGCCGGGACCACCCACGCCGGAGTGGCTTCCCCTATCCGCCACCCGGGGACGCGCCTGATGGGAGTCTGGCAACTCCACACGGGAACCTTTTTTTTTTTTTTTTTTTTTTTTTTTTTTTTTTTTTTTTTTTTTTTTTTTTTTTTTTTTTTTTTTTTTTTAAGGTCCCAAAAAATGCATTTACGCATTCCCCGCCACAATGGGGTCGTGACGGGGATATGTGGGACTCGCCGCCCCCCACCAACCAACCAGTGGGGCGGAATACCCACTAAAAAACAGACCATTTGCCTCACGCGCATTTCGAGGGGGACACGGGAATTGCTGTGGCATGACACCGCGTCCCCTCTGGCGCGCCCCGCATAACGCGGGAAACTCGGCAGGAAGGCCCTGAAAAGGTAGGGCTCTCCCCTTCTCGAGAGCTTTGAAGAGCGGGTGAGGACAGACCCCGAGTCTCACCCGCGCTCTCGGCCACCCACCTAGCTGGACGGTGGGGGTATCTCCACACGCCGCTCACTCTGAGTCCCCGAAGCAGTGGGGAGAGGAGCGGCGGGGGCCGCAGCTGAGGAAGTCTTAGCTGCGGCAACCTTCTTCTTCGCCGGACGGGGTGGGCTGCACTTGCAGCCCTTCGCACCCACCAGATGACTGGCAGGTCTACCTACATCCCCGCAGACAGGGCAGTGCGGCTCAGATGTGCACGCCGCCGCCCTATGACCCGATTGACCACAACGATAGCACAGACGGCTGCGGTCGATATCGCTTTTGCAGTTAAACTGCTGGTGTCCAGGTTCGAAGCACCTGAAGCACTTCTGGGGCCTGGCCGCCAACAGTCTAACGCTAACAGCGCTCCACCCTAAAAGCAGCCGCCTACCAGCAACCAACTTTTTAGCCGCTGCCACTGGGCAACGCACCCAGACGGCACCCAGCCCAGAAGGGCCGCGGCGAATCTCACCTACCCTCACACTCCCTTCGGGGCACTCCCCCCTCAGGGCTACGGAAGACACGACCTGATCCCTATCGACGCTGTCGTCGAGGCCGATGAGGCGCAGTTCAGAGCACTTCATGGGCCTAGAAACCACGACATCGGGGACCAGAACCCCTCTCAAGGCAGCGGCAAAGCTATCCGCCTTCTCGCCCTTATCGCCCCGAACTTCCAGGACGCGCCCACCGGATTGCGTCTTACGAATCCTCAGCTTGTCTGGCTCTATGCCATGATCCGCCGGACAGACTTTCCCTATCACTTCTTTAAGTACCTTTGCGTACGTAAGGCCTTTCTCCAATGCCTCCTGCGGCAGAGACAGAGCAATTGCCGAAGATTTGGGCTCTTGCATCTTCTGCTTGCGAGGCTTTTTCTTGCCCTTGGGCTTCGCAACCTTCTTCGCGGGCTGTTTCTCAGCGGACTGTTTCACAGCGGGCCTGGACTTCCGCTTGGTAACCAAAGTAAATCCGTCGTCAGCTGGTTCAGACGGAGTTGGAACCACCTCCTCTTGAGCGGGCGGAGCCACAGACTTCTGGGCTCGCCGCTTCTCCTTCTTCTTTTTCGCTGCAGATGGTGCAGCAGGCCGCACAGTAGAAGCTACAGTAGCTGGCGGCAAACGCGCGTCCAAGAGAGCCGTAACTTTACGGAGGATGGACGCCTCTAAGTCCTCCAATGGAGGAGGAACTGCTGGGGCAGCTACCGGGGAGCTCGCTCTACCCGGTGAAGGAAAAGACGGCGCGACGGAATCTTCAACAACGGGAGGCATGGACCTCTCCCGCTGGTTCTGCCGTGACGACCTCTCGCTGCGCAGCTGCTCTTTCAGCACATCTACTTCGTCTCCAAGCTTCATCATCTGGACGCTTAGCTCGGCCACCTTGGTCCGCAGGCGGTCATTGTCCTCCTGCAGCTGCTTGGACTCGAACGAAGAGAAAGAGCGGTCATAGATGTCGCCGACCGCTCCTCTTATCGATATGACAGCGGCGTTTAGGGCTTTGACGTAGGTGCCCTTCAGGTTTCCTGACTTCTTCGCCACGTTTTCGACCACTGTCAGGTCGACTTCGACCCCCTTCACCAGTTCCGATACTGGGACCCGTTCGATTGGTTTTTCCATATGACCACGCTCGCTTCTCAGAGCACGCGCTGCGTTGGCCATCTCCAAAACCTCAGCCTCTTTCTGCGCAGCGAGACGAGCTTGCTCATCCGCCTTCGCTCTCTTCGCCGTCTGGAGAAATGAACGCGCCTTCCCTAGCCCCATACAGAGACCATGCGTAGGGGGCCTACCGCGCCCCTTCTTCACGGCACCCGCTGGACCTTTAGCCGAAACATCGGCTTCCATCTCTTCTTCGACCTCTGAATGGTCGTCACTGTCTAGCTCCACCTCAGACAAGACACCCTCTGAATCTCCCTCACTCAAATCAGAGAGAGACCGGTTTGCCTCCCTCTCCAACGCCTCTAAGACCCGCATTTGGTCGCGGTATCTAATGACTACCTCGGCCCTCGACAACATCTGGCCCGGGATGCGACTCACCCCCTCACTCTCCGCGCCTGAAAGCGCACCTTCCTCCGCGTCTTGCGACGCCACACCCTCCGACGAAACGAAATTTTTGTTAAAAGAATCCATATGAGTCCCACGAGTATGGGGGAAATAAAAAGTCCACCCGGGCAGTGCCCCCTGTACCCGGGTAAGCGTAAATTTATCGACCAGAGGGGCCGCTGATCCCCTGGCCGAGTGACGCCCTAAAGACTGGTCACCCACCAGCCATTCATCCTCTCGCCGGGCGTAAAACTTAGGATTGGGGATTTATTATTGAGGTTGTCTCCTCTCGGTCCGGCCGGTGAAGGCAAGACCCCTGGTCCCCAGAATGGGGGTAACAGTTTGCCCGACGGGTGGGAATGAAACCCTGCCCGCCGCGCGATCCCATCTCCAAGCCCCCTGACAGAACAGAGGGGGGAGACAGGAAAACCAGAGCCGGGAAGGCTCGCCACCCCATAAAAGCCACGACGCAGAACGCGGCTCCCCACCCCAGGGCCGCTTTCCAGCCGCGAAGTGCGACCGGGGGTGCGCCCCACAAAACCCGCCAGTTTTGGTCCGCGCCGGCCTTATACAAGCCGGTACCACAAAGTGTGGCTTTCCCCTATCCGCCACCCGGGGACGCGCCTGATGGGAGTCTGGCAACTCCACACGGGCGGGAACCTAACCTAACCTAACCTAACCTAACCTAACCTAACCTAACCTAACCTAACCTAACCTAACCTAACCTAACCTAACCTTTTTTTTTTTTTTTTTTTTTAAGGTCCCAAAAAATGCATTTACGCATTCCCCGCCACACGGGGAGTGACGGGGATATGTGGGACTCGCCGCCCCCACCAACCAACCAATTGGGCGGAATACCCACTAAAAAAGGACCGTAACGCCATCTCGCGCGCTAAAGAAAGAGGGGGAAGCGGGAATTCCTGACGGATGCTCCGCGTCCCTCACGCGCGGCCCGTGCTACTCGGGCGTACTCGACGGGAGAGCCAAGACCCTCCCCCATCGCGAGAGCTGAGCTGAAAAGGCGGATGAGGACGTCCCCGCGTCACTCACCCGCGGCTCTCGTCCGGCTAAGAAGATGCCGGTGGCGATTCTTCCGGCTGGCCCTCGACTTGGGTGCCGGGACTGGAGGCGGCAGCTGCACTTGCAGCGACTCGACGCACTTGCGTCTGTGCCAACCTCTTAGACGACCTCGAGGGGGCTGGCTTGCACCCCTTGCTTCCCAGCGCATGACTCGCTGGCTTCCCCGCAGCAGAACAAAGAGGGCAGTGCGGGCTATTTCCGCACGCCGCCGCTTTATGCCCGGCCTGCCCGCAGCGGTAACAGAGACCGCTACGATCCACCTCCGACTTACAGTTGATCTGTACATGGCCGGGCTCGAAGCACCTAAAACACTTCGGCTTCCTCGCCTCTAGCAGCGTAACACGCGCCGCGCTCCATCCTAAGCAGAGCCGCTTCTCGGCAACCAGCTTCTTCGCCGCGGCAATCGGGCAGCGCACCCAAACAGCGCCCGAACCAGAGCGCCCGCGGCGGATCTCTCCAATCCTAATACTCCCTTCAGGGCATTCCCCCTTCAGGGCTATCGCGGAAACCACGCCAGCCTTCTCTATGCTGTCGTCCAGACCGGTCAAGCGCAATTCAGCGCACTTGACGGGCCGGGACATCTCAACCTCCGGAGCGAAAATCTTTCTCATCTCTCCAAAGAGACGGTCGGCCTTCGCGCCATTCTCTGAACCCGACACTTCAAGGATACGGGCGCCAGACTGCGTCTTCCGTATTCTGAGTTCTCCGTGCTGAATTCCTATCTCATCGACGCTGATATTTCGCACCGCCTTTTGCAGGATACCGGCGTAAGTGAGGCCCCTATCTAATGATTTCTGCTGCAGCGACAGTATGATAGCCGCAGACTTGGGGACGTGCATCTTGCGCGGTTTCCGCTTCTTCTTCTCTTTAGCCCGCTTATTCTTGGCAGGCTGAGCCTTCTTCTTCTCCCTCGCGGGGTTTGCGTCTCCTCCCGCTACAACCGCATACGTAGTGCCCTCAGATGTTGTGGGGGTCACTTCTGCCGTGGTAGAAGGGGCAGCCAGTCGCTTGGGGGCTTTCCGCTTTCCCTTGGGCGCCTTAGAAGGCGCAGTATCCTTCGGAACCTCAACTATTGTCGCCTGTACTGAAGGCGGACGCAGTGCCACAACAGGACGAAGGCGCTCGTCCAATAATGCGCTAACTTGGCGCATTATTGAGGAGACCAAATCCTCCTGCGGGCTGCCGCGTGACGGCGAAGAAACCGTGACATCGGCCACCACGCCAAGACCCGGTGAACGGGGACTTGGCGGCGCCATTACCTCGGAGACGGGAGGCCTGGACCTCTCCCGCCGCATCATCTCCATGTCCTCGCGCAGCTGCGTCATTTCAGCGCGTAACTGTACGACCATCTCCCGTAGGCGGTCGTTTTCTTCCTGTAACCTTTTGGCGTCCGGGGATGAGAAGGAGAGTTCGTAAAAATTCCCCACAGCATCCTTGATAGACTTCGCCGCCTCGTTGAGCGCCTTTACGTACGTGCCCTTTAGGTTGCCTGATTTCTGAGCAACCCTCTCGACCAATTCCACATCCAGTGTAACTCTCTTCAAGAGCTCAGAGGGCGATGTGGGCTGAGCCAGCGCAGGCACATAGCCTCGCTCACTTCGGAGGGCTCGCGCTTCCCTTGCCAGCTCCGCCAATTCCTCCTCCTTCTTCTTCTCCAAAGCCTCCTTCTGAACGGCTTTCTCCCTTCTCGCAGTCTGTAGCTCGGACCGAGCTCTCCCGAGGCCCATAGAGAGCCCATGAGTGGGCGGCCTGCCGCGACCTCTCCTTGCAGTGTCCGCTGTTTCCTGCGCCGAGGGTATAACCACTTCCTCTTCATACTCAGAAGCCGATTCATCGTCGCTGTCCAGACCCATGTCGTCATCTGACAGACTCATGTCGGCCGCTTCCTTCTCTAGCGCATTCAGTACGCGCATTTGCTCCTCGTACCGAATCACTACTTCGGCCCTGGTCAAAACTTGACCCAACTCCACACCAGCAACACCCGAAGGTGCATCCAACTCCGCGTCACCAGACGCCACAACATCTTTCGAAACAATTTTATTAGAAATATCCATACGAATCCCACGAGTATGGGGGAAATAAAAAGTCCACCCGGGCAGTGCCCCCTGTACCCGGGTAAGCGTGAATTTATCGACCAGAGGGGCCGCTGATCCCCTGGCCGAGTGACGCCCTTGAGACTGGTCACCCACCAGCCATTCATCCTCTCGCCGGGCGTAAAGCTTAGGATTAGGGATTTATTATTGAGGTTGTCTCCTCTCGATCCGGCCGGTGAAGGCAAGACCCCTGGTCCCCAGAATGGGGGTAACAGTTTGCCCGACGGGTGGGGATGAAACCCAGCCCGCCGCGCGGGATCCCATCTCTAAGCCCCCTGACAGAACAGAGGGGAGAGACAGGAGAACCAGAGCCGGGAAGGCTCGCCACCCCGTAAAAGCCACGACACAGAACGCGGCTCCCCACCCCTGTGCCACAACGGCACAACTGGGCCGCTTTCCAGCCGCGAAATGCGACCGGGGGTGCGCCCCACAAGACCCACCAGTTTTGGTCCGCGCCGGACTTACATTAAATTAATTAAAAGCCGGTACCACAATGTGTGGCATGCCCCTATCCGCCACCTGGGGACGCGCCCGATGGGAGTCTGGCAACTCCACACGGGAACCTAACCTAACCTAACCTAACCTAACCTAACCTTTTTTTTTTTTTTTTTTTTTTTTTTTTATTATCGTCTGTAAAAAAATGCTGCTTACGCACTGTCTCCCGGCCAAAGGGGGAGACCGGGAGGGGGTGTGGGGCTCCCTGCGGCCGACACGACCACCGCAGTCCTACCCACTAAAAAACTTCAGACGACGCCCACCGCTGTTGAAAAGGGGCGAGGCACCAGTGCCCGGGTTTGTAGCTTCTGGAACCCCGCCCGCGGCCAACGTCCCCCGGATCAGGACCGGGGAGACCTCCTCAGGAAGGCGCGATTTGCAGCGCCCCCCCTACCTCCTTGTGCGGCCATGGCGTAACTGGCCGACTTCGGGGGGGGTCTATGGCGAGACGGAAGGGGCCCCCTGCCCCCGCCGCCTAAGACCCCCCGGGCGCTGCCTGACGGGCCCTCCTGGCCCGCCCGCTGCGCCAACGGCGTAGCCGGAGAGAGAGCGGATCCCGCTCCCTCTCCCGCTCCGCGGCCTCCTTCTGCGACATCACCACTTCGCAGAAGGAGGCCATCGCCTCCCACGCCGTCTCGCTGTCGACCATCTTTTGCATGATGGTCGGCAGCGAGAGAGCCACTCCACCCAGGGCCGCGGCTAACGTCGACCGCGGCCCCGCCCACGCAGGGCACGCCACCAAAGTGTGCTGCGCATCATCCATCGCGCAGTCACAGTGGTGGCAACACCGGGTCGACTCCCCCCCGGCGACGTCGCACAGATACTTCCCAAAGCACCCGTGCCCGGAAAGTACCTGTGTGAGCCGGAAAGTCATCGACCCCCACCGACGGCCGACCCATCGCTCCAATATGGGCCCGACCGCCTCGAGGATACGGCGCCTCGATCCTTCGGCACGTAGTTCGGCGCTCCTGTGTAGCTGCCGCCGCCATGCGCCCAGAGCCTGTGTCTGAGCGTCTCGACGCCACCGCACCACTGTGTCCGGTGTGGGGCGGAGACCCTGGCTCCGGGATTGCGCGCCACGCCAGTAGACCGCCGAGAGAACCTCGGCGTCGAGGTCCCATGGCAGGGACCCGGCGAGCGCGCATGCCACCTCATGGGAGATGGTGCGATACCCCCTAACGACACGGGTCGCCATGACCCTCTGCGACTGCTGCAGGATCTGTCGATGGCGACCCGATATGGAGCTCGCCCAGATTGGGGCTCCATACAGGGCTATGGACCGCACCACTCCCGTGTAAAGGCGGCGACAACTGCCGCCACTCCCTCCGAGATTGGGGAGCAGGCGAGATAGAGCTCCCGCCGTGCTCACCAACCTCGGGCCTAGGTGCCGAAGGTGCGCTTCGAAGTCCCATCTGCTGTCGAGAAGGACGCCGAGATACTTCAGCGTGTTCTCGACAGGGATGGGAGTTCCTCCTACCACGATACTAGGGCCTGGAGGCGGCCGCCTCCGGGGACCATGGAAAATAATGGCCCCGGATTTATGCAGTGCCACCTCGAGCCCCAGCCGCCGTATCCTCTCGACCACCGCCGCGACGCCGACAGTGGCCAACACTCTCGCATCCCGGGGATCAGAACCCCGGGATGTTACGAGGGTGTCGTCGGCGTAACAGATCACGTCCACGCCGTGCAAGTTCACACAGCGCAGAACGTAATCATATCCGATGTTCCACAGGAGTGGTCCCAGGACAGACCCCTGTGGAACACCGCACACCATACGCCGACGACAGCCTCCTCCGCCCATCGTTGGGAAGACTACCGCCCTCTCCGACAGGTAGCTCCCCAACAACCGCCGCAGATATGGAGGCACCCCGTGATATCGGAGCGCCTCCATAATCGTTGACCAGGGCAGGGTGTTGAATGCGTTCGCGATATCGAGCGACACCGCAATCAACACCCCACCCCGGGAAACCGCCCTCTCCGACAGGTCCTGCAAGCGGCCGATCGCGTCAATCGTCGATCGGCCGCGGCGGAACCCGAACTGGTGGTCGGACAGATCTGGTCCGACCTCCTCCAGGTGCTCGACGAGGCGGTTGGTGATGACACGCTCCAGGAGCTTGCCCGCCTCGTCGAGCAGCACGATGGGCCGATAACCAGAAGGGTCATCGGCCGGACGTCCCTCTTTGGGAAGGAGTACCAAGCGGCCCTCCTTCCAGCGCCGCGGAAAAACCCCATCCCGCAGACACCTAGCAAAGAGGGAGGTCACGCGGGAAAGAAAAGGCGCTTCCTCCCCGCTCAAAACCAGGTCCCACGCCCTCGTCGGAATGCCGTCGGGACCTGGGGCCGTGCTCTTGCCCCTCAGGCGTAGCACGGCCCTTCCTACCTCCTCCTCGGTGAGCTCGGGCACATCCTCAGTGCCCGAGTCACGGGTGACTTCTGGCGCCGCCATAGTGGGAGGCACGAAGTCGGTTCCCCTGTCTGGGAACAGTGCCTCAACCACCCTACCGAGTACCGCCGGTTCGAGACTGCTGGAGACGGGAGGGGTCCACGCTCGGAGCTTTTGCCGTACTATTTTGTACGGCCTGCCCCATGGATCCGCCTCAACGGCCTCCAGCAGCTCGTCCCACGCTGCGGCTTTGGACCGGCTAATGGCCCCGCGAAGGGCCCTCACCGCCTCTCTATAGGCGGCGTAGAGCCGATCCAACTCGGCGTCGTCGCGGGTTCTCCTTCCGCGACACCTCTGATAGCGGCGCCGCTCCACCGCACAGGTTCGGCGGAGCTGGGCGATCTCCGGCGACCACCAGTAGACCTGGGATCTGCGCGGGGGGGCGCGAACACGGGGCATGGCCACGTCACAAATACGCGCCATGGCCGCGCACACCCTCGCAGCCTCCCCCTCCACGTCCACCAGCGGTGGCTCCCGTGGCCACGCCTCGACCAGGGCTGCCTCCCGCAGCAAAGACCTGTCGAGGCGCTTGATCGCCCATCGTGGGCCGTCCAATCGCGGCTCTCCAACACCTCCGCTGGGCGCTGGCACCGATGTGGAGACACTGAATCTGATATAACGGTGATCAGACAATGTCTCCACATCCTCCAGCACCCTCCAATCGTGGACACGATGCGCGAGAGAGGGCGCCGCAAACGAGATGTCGATAACAGACCCCCCGTTGCGGCGCACGCACGTGTCCACCGAACCGCGATTGAGGATGGACAGCCCACACTCTGTCACCCATTCCTCCAAGGCCGTCCCCCTCCCGTCAGTCGTCCGGGAGCCCCACGCCGTGGATTTGGCGTTGGGGTCCCCCATCACAATGACGGGGAGAGAAGAGCCTTGGGTTACTGCGCCCAACCTGACCAAAAACCGCTCGAACTCGACGAGGGGGCGATTGGGGGAGAAATAGACCCCCACAACCACCACCCCGCCGACCCGAGCGGCTACGAAACCTCCCCCTCTCCCGACGAGGACGAGAGGGGGAGTGCCCGCCGCCATACGCTGAATGATGGCCACTGAGCCGTCCGCGTCGCAGACCCAGTCGGAACGGACCGGGACGCGGTAGGGCTCAGCGGCCACTGCCAGACCGACCTGCCACTCCGCCATGGCCTGAAGAAGAAGATCCTGGGCCGCGGCGGAGTGGTTAAGGTTCGCCTGGAGAAAGTTGAGCCGGAGAGCCATAAATTAATGGGTCTCCATATCAACCTCCTCCGGCCGATCCGTGGCGGCGGTAGGGCCCGATGGCAGCACGCCTTTGCCGGGGCCCTTCTTTTTGGCCTTGGGGGACCGGGCGCAAGCCTTACCCCCAGGGCGATGGTCGGCCACCCTCCCAGCCTCCTCACAGAGGGGGCAGTGGGGGGGGGCAGAGCAGTCTCGGGCTCGGTGCCCTGGTCGAGCGCAGCGGAAGCAGTTATCGCTGCGGTCGACCGAAGACTTGCACTGGGCCCCAAGATGGCCCAGTGCGAAACACCTAAAGCAGCGGCTGGGACGAGATTCCAAAAGAGTCGTCCCAGCCGACACCCAGCCAACGAGCAATCGCCCGCTGGCCACCCGTTTCGCTACCGCCACGGGGCAGGAGACCACAATGGCCCCCAGCCCCGCAGAGGTAGCCCTTCCGATCGCCCCCGGCCTCACGAGGTCGGGAGCGCAGCCGCCGACTGCCGCCACTGCCGCCACAACCTCCTCCTTGGAGACAGAGTCGTCCAGACCCGCGATGCGAACGTCTGCCCGCATCACCGGCCTGGAGACCCTGACGTCCTCCGGCAAATAGATCGCCTGGAGACGCTCCGCCAACCGATCGGCCTTCTCTTCCCGGGCCTCTCCCGCGATCTCGAGGACCCGGGCCCCCGTCGCCGCCTTGCGGAACCGCACTGAGGCAATGCCGAGGTCGGCAAGGCGTATCTTCGCCTTGGCCTCAGCGATCACCGCCTCATAAGTGCGGCCCCGCTCCACTGCGCCCGGCAGCAGCGTCATGACCACTGCCGCTGATGTTGGCGGGCGCAGCGCCTTCTTCTTGGCTGCGGGGGCTGCCGATCGGCCCGGCAGTGGTGCCGGCCTGGCAGGAGCAGCGCTCCGCGACCCTTTGGCCTGCGCCGCCACTCTCCCTTTGGGGCGGCGCGAGACCACAGTGGTCCAGGTCTCCCGTTCCTGGCCACCTGACTGGGACGGGGTGGCAACGGGAGCCGCTGGACGGACCTCCGATGGAGAGGAAGGAACAGCCGGTGCGGACGCCGAAACAGGCACCGGCTGCTTCTTCCCCTTTCCCTTCCCCTTCCCCTTCTTGCTAGGGGGAGGAGGAAGCTGCGCCGGGGCCACGGTAGGGGCCGAAGAAGGGCCCGGCTGTGGCGAAAGTGCCACCCGGTCGGCCCGAAGCGGGGGACGAACCGACTTTTCGGGCAGCAGGCGGCCAGACACCTCCAGGCCCTCAATCCGCGCATCCAATACCTTCATGAGGCGCGCATTGACCTCGCGCGCGAGCCTCTCCTCCACCTGCGCCAGGTCCATAGGCGCAGGCCTCTCCACTCTCCGCACCTCCTCGCGGAGAGAGGAGACCTCCCTCAAAACTTCCGCATGCTGCGCCAGGAGGCGGGCGTTCTCCTGCCTGAGGGCCTTGTCGCTGGCCCTGAGGCGCTCCAGCTCCAGCCGCAGCATGCCATCCTCTGACGCAGGAGTACGGGCCGACCAGGCCTGGAGGCACTCCCTACCGACTTCCACGGCGGTCTTGAACCCGCCGTGGAAGGTCCCCTTCAGGGACGATGACCGACCCGACATCTCTTCGACGGCGGCGAGGACCTGCGTCATCCTCTCCGCCAGAGTGGAGGCGGAGACGGTGCTGGCTGGCTCCCAGGTCGCCGCCATTGCCTTAAAGGCGGTCGCGCAATCGGGAGCGCGAGAGGGGCTCGTCTTCGCCTCCTTCTCCCGCTGAGCTTCCAGTCGGGATTGCACCCGGCCGGCACTCAGCGCCCTCCTGGCTTTGCCGAGTCCGACCGTCAAGCCATGAGTGCGGCCATGGGAGCGGCCGCGCTTGGTTTGGGCCCTCACCACCGAGGAATCGTCCTGACCCGACGTGGAAGGAGGAACCTCATCCTCACTTGCTGAGCCGGCCCCGGGTGACCTCTTTCTTTTTTGACGGGGGCTGCGCGCAGAAGCACTGCCCTCATCGACCTCCAACATCTCGGACAGCTCTACGGGGCCCACGGTGTCCATGGTCCCCGCAGAGCTGTCGACGACAATCTCATCCTCCTCCGGCGCCGGCGTCGAGACGAACCTGCCACGCTCGTCCCTCGGCGGGCCCGGCCCTCCACCGCCCCTAAGGCGCAACACACCACCACGTCGCTTGGCAGCACAAAAATCCAGTAAACGAAAGCCAGGGTTGTCGTTGCGGAGATCAGCAGAATGCCGACCCCCGAAGCAGCTTTTGCCCCCTCCGTATAACACGGGGCAGACACCCGCCGAAGCGGGTGTGCAGGATTCCCCCTTTCGAGGACCTGCCCGGAGAATATTTGAAAGTCTGCTTGTAAACATAATTTAATACTCCCTCTCTTTTTTCGGGGGTGAGCTCCCCCGCACGCTAGCGACTGGACTCCCTCCAGCCATGCATCCCTTCGGCACGATCCGCTCACCTTGGGATTGGGGTAATTTATTATAGTGGTATTCTTCCACGCGGCACCACTCTCAGTGAGCGGCACCTCCGGTCCGCAGACTGCGGATTACGGATTGCCCGACGGGGAGTCAAGAGACCCCCCCGACAGCCACTGGGATGTGACTGCCGGACTCGCCGCGCCGCAGGCCTTGCAGGCCTGCCACCCACCGCCGCATGAAAGCGGCCACTGCCCTCGAAAGGGCGAAACAAAAGGCGCCAGAACGCCTCGCCTCCACTCGGGAAAATGGGCTGCATCCCCTGCCACCTCAGATGAGCTGAGGCGTGCTGGGAGCAGCCGACACCCTACGCCGTGTGACAACGGCACCACTGGGCCGCTTTCCAGCCGCGAAATGCGACCGGGGGTGCGCCCCACAAAACCCACCAGTTTTGGTCCGCGCCGGACTTACATTATTTAAAAGCCGGTACCACAATGTGTGGCATGCCCCTATCCGCCACCTGGGGACGCGCCCGATGGGAGTCTGGCAACTCCACACGGGAACCTAACCTTTTTTTTTTTTTTTTTTTTTTTTATTATCGTCTGTAAAAAAATGCTGCTTACGCACTGTCTCCCGGCCAAAAGGGGGAGACCGGGAGGGGGTGTGGGGCTCACTGCGGCCGACGCGACCACCGCAGTCCTACCCACTAAAAAACTTCAGACGACGCCCACCGCTGTTGAAAAGGGGCGAGGCACCAGTGCCCGGGTTTGTAGCTTCTGGAACCCCGCCCGCGGCCAACGTCCCCCGGATCAGAACCGGGGAGACCTCCTCAGGAAGGCGCAATAGTAGCGCCCCCCCTACCTCCTTGTGCGGCCATGGCGTAACTGGCCGACTTCGGGGGGGGTCTATGGCGAGACGGAAGGGGCCCCCTGCCCCCGCCGCCTAAGACCCCCCGGGCGCTGCCTGACGGGCCCTCCTGGCCCGCCCGCTGCGCCAACGGCGTAGCCGGAGAGAGAGCGGATCCCGCTCCCTCTCCCGCTCCGCGGCCTCCTTCTGCGACATCACCACTTCGCAGAAGGAGGCCATCGCCTCCCACGCCGTCTCGCTGTCGACCATCTTTTGCATGATGGTCGGCAGCGAGAGAGCCACTCCACCCAGGGCCGCGGCTAACGTCGACCGCGGCCCAGCCCACGCAGGGCACGCCACCAAAGTGTGCTGCGCATCATCCATCGCGCAGTCACAGTGGTGGCAACACCGGGTCGACTCCCCCCCGGCGACGTCGCACAGATACTTCCCAAAGCACCCGTGCCCGGAAAGTACCTGTGTGAGCCGGAAAGTCATCGACCCCCACCGACGGCCGACCCATCGCTCCAAGATGGGCCCGACCGCCTCGAGGATACGGCGCCTCGATCCTTCGGCACGTAGTTCGGCGCTCCTGTGTAGCTGCCGCCGCCATGCGCCCAGAGCCTGTGTCTGAGCGTCTCGACGCCACCGCACCACTGTGTCCGGTGTGGGGCGGAGACCCTGGCTCCGGGATTGCGCGCCACGCCAGTAGACCGCCGAGAGAACCTCGGCGTCGAGGTCCCATGGCAGGGACCCGGCGAGCGCGCATGCCACCTCATGGGAGATGGTGCGATACCCCCTAACGACACGGGTCGCCATGACCCTCTGCGACTGCTGCAGGATCTGTCGATGGCGACCCGATATGGAGCTCGCCCAGATTGGGGCTCCATACAGGGCTAAGGACCGCACCACTCCCGTGTAAAGGCGGCGACAACTGCCGCCACTCCCTCCGAGATTGGGGAGCAGGCGAGATAGAGCTCCCGCCGTGCTCACCAACCTCGGGCCTAGGTGCCGAAGGTGCGCTTCGAAGTCCCATCTGCTGTCGAGAAGGACGCCGAGATACTTCAGCGTGTTCTCGACAGGGATGGGAGTTCCTCCTACCACGATACTAGGGCCTGGAGGCGGCCGCCTCCGGGGACCATGGAAAATAATGGCCCCGGATTTATGCAGTGCCACCTCGAGCCCCAGCCGCCGTATCCTCTCGACCACCGCCGCGACGCCGACAGTGGCCAACACTCTCGCATCCCGGGGATCAGAACCCCGGGATGTTACGAGGGTGTCGTCGGCGTAACAGATCACGTCCACGCCGTGCAAGTTCACACAGCGCAGCACGTAATCATATCCGATGTTCCACAGGAGTGGTCCCAGGACAGACCCCTGTGGAACACCGCACACCATACGCCGACGACAGCCTCCTCCGCCCATCGTTGGGAAGACTACCGCCCTCTCCGACAGGTAGCTCCCCAACAACCGCCGCAGATATGGAGGCACCCCATGATATCGGAGCGCCTCCATAATCGTTGACCAGGGCAGGGTGTTGAAGGCGTTCGCGATATCGAGCGACACCGCAATCAACACCCCACCCCGGGAAACCGCCCTCTCCGACAGGTCCTGCAAGCGGCCGATCGCGTCAATCGTCGATCGGCCGCGGCGGAACCCGAACTGGTGGTCGGACAGATCTGGTCCGACCTCCTCCAGGTGCTCGACGAGGCGGTTGGTGATGACACGCTCCAGGAGCTTGCCCGCCTCGTCGAGCAGCACGATGGGCCGATAACCAGAAGGGTCATCGGCCGGACGTCCCTCTTTGGGAAGGAGTACCAAGCGGCCCTCCTTCCAGCGCCGCGGAAAAACCCCATCCCGCAGACACCTAGCAAAGAGGGAGGTCACGCGGGAAAGAAAAGGCGCTTCCTCCCCGCTCAAAACCAGGTCCCACGCCCTCGTCGGAATGCCGTCGGGACCTGGGGCCGTGCTCTTGCCCCTCAGGCGTAGCACGGCCCTTCCTACTTCCTCCTCGGTGAGCTCGGGCACATCCTCAGTGCCCGAGTCACGGGTGACATCTGGCGCCGCCATAGTGGGAGGCACGAAGTCGGTTCCCCTGTCTGGGAACAGTGCCTCAACCACCCTACCGAGTACCGCCGGTTCGAGACTGCTGGAGACGGGAGGGGTCCACGCTCGGAGCTTTTGCCGTACTATTTTGTACGGCCTGCCCCATGGATCCGCCTCAACGGTCTCCAGCAGCTCGTCCCACGCTGCGGCTTTGGACCGGCTAATGGCCCCGCGAAGGGCCCTCACCGCCTCTCTATAGGCGGCGTAGAGCCGATCCAACTCGGCGTCGTCGCGGATTCTCCTTCCGCGACACCTCTGATAGCGGCGCCGCTCCACCGCACAGGTTCGGCGGAGCTGGGCGATCTCCGGCGACCACCAGTAGACCTGGGATCTGCGCGGGGGGGCGCGAACACGGGGCATGGCCACGTCACAAATACGCGCCATGGCCGCGCACACCCTCGCAGCCTCCCCCTCCACGTCCACCAGCGGTGGCTCCCGTGGCCACGCCTCGACCAGGGCTGCCTCCCGCAGCAAAGACCTGTCGAGGCGCTTGATCGCCCATCGTGGGCCGTCCAATCGCGGCTCTCCAACACCTCCGCTGGGCGCTGGCACCGATGTGGAGACACTGAATCTGATATAGCGATGATCAGACAATGTCTCCACATCCTCCAGCACCCTCCAATCGTGGACACGATGCGCGAGAGAGGGTGCCGCAAACGAGATGTCGATAACAGACCCCCCGTTGCGGCGCACGCACGTGTCCACCGAACCGCGATTGAGGATGGACAGCCCACACTCTGTCACCCATTCCTCCAAGGCCGTCCCCCTCCCGTCAGTCGTCCGGGAGCCCCACGCCGTGGATTTGGCGTTGGGGTCCCCCATCACAATGACGGGGAGAGAAGAGCCTTGGGTTATAGCGCCCAACCTGACCAAAAACCGCTCGAACTCGACGAGGGGGCGATTGGGGGAGAAATAGACCCCCACAACCACCACCCCGCCGACCCGAGCGGCTACGAAACCTCCCCCTCTCCCGACGAGGACGAGAGGGGGGGTGCCCGCCGCCATACGCTGAATGATGGCCACCGAGCCGTCCGCGTCGCAGACCCAGTCGGAACGGACCGGGACGCGGTAGGGCTCAGCGGCCACTGCCAGACCGACCTGCCACTCCGCCATGGCCTGAAGAAGAAGATCCTGGGCCGCGGCGGAGTGGTTAAGGTTCGCCTGTAGAAGGTTGAGCTGGAGAGCCATAAATTAGTGGGTCTCCATGTCAACCTCCTCCGGCCGATCCGTGGCGGCGGTAGGGCCCGATGGCAGCACGCCTTTGCCGGGGCCCTTCTTTTTGGCCTTGGGGGACCGGGCGCAAGCCTTACCCCCAGGGCGATGGTCGGCCACCCTCCCAGCCTCCTCACAGAGGGGGCAGTGGGGGGGGGCAGAGCAGTCTCGGGCTCGGTGCCCTGGTCGAGCGCAGCGGAAGCAGTTATCGCTGCGGTCGACCGAAGACTTGCACTGGGCCCCAAGATGGCCCAGCGCGAAACACCTAAAGCAGCGGCTGGGACGAGATTCCAAAAGAGTCGTCCCAGCCGACACCCAGCCAACGAGCAATCGCCCGCTGGCCACCCGTTTCGCTACCGCCACGGGGCAGGAGACCACAATGGCCCCCAGCCCCGCAGAGGTAGCCCTTCCGATCGCCCCCGGCCTCACGAGGTCGGGAGCGCAGCCGCCGACTGCCGCCACCGCCGCCACAACCTCCTCCCTGGAGACAGAGTCGTCCAGACCCGCGATGCGGACGTCTGCCCGCATCACCGGCCTGGAGACCCTGACCTCCTCCGGCAAATAAATTTCGCGGAGGCGCTCCGCCAGCCTATCGGCCTTCTCCTCCCGGGCCTCTCCTGCAATCTCGAGGACCCGGGCCCCCGTCGCTGCCTTGCGGAACCGCACTGAGGCAATGCCGAGGTCGGCAAGGCGTATCTTCGCCTTGGCCTCAGCGATCACCGCCTCGTAAGTGCGGCCCCGCTCCACTGCGCCCGGCAGCAGCGTCATGACCACTGCTGCTGAGGATGGCGGGCGCAGCGCCTTCTTCTTGGCGGGGGCTGCCGATCGGCCGGACTGTGGTGCCGGCCTGGCAGGAGCAGCGCTCCGCGGACCCTTCGCCTGCACCGCCGCTCTTTCTTTGGGGCGGCGCGAGACGACCGTCGTCCAAGACTCCCGTTCTTGGCCACCCGACTGGGACGGGGCGGCAGCGGGAGCCGGGACGACAGGGCGAAGTTCGGAGGAAGGAGAAGCAACCGGTGCAGACGCCGAAACAGGCACCGGCTGCTTCTTCCCCTTTCCCTTTCCCTTCCCCTTCCCCTTCTTGCTAGGGGGAGGAAGAAGCTGCGCTGGGGCCACGGTAGGGGCCGAAGAAGGGCCCGGCTGTGGCGAAAGTGCCACCCGGTCGGCCCGAAGCGGGGGACGAACCGACTTTTCGGGCAGCAGGCGGCCAGACACCTCCAGGCCCTCAATCCGCGCATCCAATACCTTCATGAGGCGCGCATTAACCTCGCGCGCGAGCCTCTCCTCCACCTGCGCCAGGTCCATAGGCGCAGGCCTCTCCACTCTCCGCACCTCCTCGCGGAGAGAGGAGACCTCCCTCAAAACTTCCGCATGCTGCGCCAGGAGGCGGGCGTTCTCCTGCCTGAGGGCCTTGTCGCTGGCCCTGAGGCGCTCCAGCTCCAGCCGCAGCATGCCATCCTCTGACGCAGGAGTACGGGCCGACCAGGCCTGTAGGCACTCCCTACCGACTTCCACGGCGGTCTTGAACCCGCCGTGGAAGGTCCCCTTCAGGGACGATGACCGACCCGACATCTCTTCGACGGCGGCGAGGACCTGCGTCATCCTCTCCGCCAGAGTGGAGGCGGAGACGGTGCTGGCTGGCTCCCAGGTCGCCGCCATTGCCTTAAAGGCGGTCGCGCAATCGGGAGCGCGAGAGGGGCTCGTCTTCGCCTCCTTCTCCCGCTGAGCTTCCAGTCGGGATTGCACCCGGCCGGCACTCAGCGCCCTCCTGGCTTTGCCGAGTCCGACCGTCAAGCCATGAGTGCGGCCATGGGAGCGGCCGCGCTTGGTTTGGGCCCTCACCACCAAGGAATCGTCCTGACCCGACGTGGAAGGAGGAACCTCATCCTCACTTGCTGAGCCGGCCCCGGGTGACCTCTTTCTTTTTTGACGGGGGCTGCGCGCAGAAGCACTGCCCTCATCGACCTCCAACATCTCGGACAGCTCTACGGGGCCCACGGTGTCCATGGTCCCCGCAGAGCTGTCGACGACAATCTCATCCTCCTCCGGCGCCGGCGTCGAGACGAACCTGCCACGCTCGTCCCTCGGCGGGCCCGGCCCTCCACCGCCCCTAAGGCGCAACACACCACCACGTCGCTTGGCAGCACAAAAATCCAGTAAACGAAAGCCAGGGTTGTCGTTGCGGAGATCAGCAGAATGCCGACCCCCGAAGCAGCTTTTGCCCCCTCCGTATAACACGGGGCAGACACCCGCCGAAGCGGGTGTGCAGGATTCCCCCTTTCGAGGACCTGCCCGGAGAATATTTGTAAGTCTGCTTGTAAACATAATTTAATACTCCCTCTCTTTTTTCGGGGGTGAGCTCCCCCGCACGCTAGCGACTGGACTCCCTCCAGCCATGCATCCCTTCGGCACGATCCGCTCACCTTGGGATTGGGGTAATTTATTATAGTGGTATTCTTCCACGCGGCACCACTCTCAGTGAGTGGCACCTCCGGTCCGCAGACTGCGGATTACGGATTGCCCGACGGGGAGTCAAGAGACCCCCCCGACAGCCACTGGGATGTGACTGCCGGACTCGCCGCGCCGCAGGCCTTGCAGGCCTGCCACCCACCGCCGCAAGAAAGCGGCCACTGCCCTCGAAAGGGCGAAACAAAAGGCGCCAAAACGCCTCGCCTCCACTCGGGAAAATGGGCTGCATCCCCTGCCACCTCAGATGAGCTGAGGCGTGCTGGGAGCAGCCGACACCCTACGCCGTGTGACAACGGCACCACTGGGCCGCTTTCCAGCCGCGAAATGCGACCGGGGGTGCGCCCCACAAAACCCACCAGTTTTGGTCCGCGCCGGGCTTACATTACTTAAAAGCCGGTACCACAATGTGTGGCATGCCCCTATCCGCCACCTGGGGACGCGCCCGATGGGAGTCTGGCAACTCCACACGGGACGGGAACCTAACCTAACCTAACCTAACCTAACCTAACCTAACCTAACCTAACCTAACCTAACCTAACCTAACCTTTTTTTTTTTTTTTTTTTTTTAACCTTTGAAAAATGCCTTATGCATACCCAGAGGCCACGGGGAGGCTCACTGGGTTATGTCGGACTCGCACCGACTAAAAAACAAAGGAACACCTACTCGCGCGGTCGGACAGAGCGGACAAGGGACCACCTTTCGGATTACACACATGTCCGCCCTCCGCGCAGCCCGCCGTGAGGCAGGCTCACTCGCAACGGAGGGACCTGGGTTAAGGGCCACTCCCCGTCCCGGAGCCGTACAAGGCGGGCGAAAACTTCCCCGTTATTCGCCCGCAGCTCCCAGCCACCACACCTCGTGAGAGGGCGGCGGCCACCTCGCGCCGCGCCCACTGAGCCCTACACCTCGGGCCAGCTGCGGCAGGGGCCGCTGCGGCATCACTAAAAGCGACGCCGCTGCGGACTTGGCGTCATTTTTTATAGAGGTTGACTTCCTCTTTCCGCCGTCCGGCCCTCCCGGCCACGGCGTCCCCGTGCCATTATTTTAGAGAGGTTGGCTTCCTCTTTCCGCGCTCAGGGCGGGGTCACACCCCGAGGCGTCCACGCGCCGCGCCCACTGGGCCCCACCCTAGGGGCACACAGCTGCGGCAGGGGCATTTTTTATCGAGGTTTGCCTCCTCGCACGCCCACCGCCATGAAGGCGGCTGCGTCCTCTCGCCGCGCCCACCGAACCTCTCCGCGAGGCCGGCTGCGGCAGGGGCCGCTGCAGCGCCGAACAAGCGACGCCGCTGCGGGCTTTTTCGCAGATTTATTATTGAGGTTCGCGTTCCTCTCGGCCCAGCCGCTAAGGCAAGACCCCTGGCCCCAACCCTGGGGGTAACAGGCTGCCCGAAGGGGGACCTTAGCCAATCGGCGAGGCCCACCCGGCGATCACAAAACTGCAACCGCCGGACCCACCGCGCGACCCCATCCCACCCGACTGTGAGAACAGAGGGGCGAGACGGAACCTCCCGGGAGATCTCCTCCCCGAGAGCCGCGAGACCGAGTCGCGACTCCCTCCACACGGCCGCTTTCCGGCTGCGCCGAGGCGCAGCTAGGGGTGCGCCCAGAACCCGCCAGTTTTGGTCCACGCCAGCCGAAGCCGGGACCACCCACGCCGGAGTGGCTTCCCCTATCCGCCACCCGGGGACGCGCCTGATGGGAGTCTGGCAACTCCACACGGGAACCTAACCTAACCTTTTTTTTTTTTTTTTTTTTTTTTTTTAACCTTTGAAAAATGCCTTATGCATACCCAGAGGCCACGGGGAGGCTCACTGGGTTATGTCGGACTCGCACCGACTAAAAAACAAAGGAACACCTACTCGCGCGGTCGGACAGAGCGGACAAGGGACCACCTTTCGGATTACACACATGTCCGCCCTCCGCGCAGCCCGCCGTGAGGCAGGCTCACTCGCAACGGAGGGACCTGGGTTAAGGGCCACTCCCCGTCCCGGAGCCGTACAAGGCGGGCGAAAACTTCCCCGTTATTCGCCCGCAGCTCCCAGCCACCACACCTCGTGAGAGGGCGGCGGCCACCTCGCGCCGCGCCCACTGAGCCCTACACCTCGGGCCAGCTGCGGCAGGGGCCGCTGCGGCATCACTAAAAGCGACGCCGCTGCGGACTTGGCGTCATTTTTTATAGAGGTTGACTTCCTCTTTCCGCCGTCCGGCCCTCCCGGCCACGGCGTCCCCGTGCCATTATTTTAGAGAGGTTGGCTTCCTCTTTCCGCGCTCAGGGCGGGGTCACACCCCGAGGCGTCCACGCGCCGCGCCCACTGGGCCCCACCCTAGGGGCACACAGCTGCGGCAGGGGCATTTTTTATCGAGGTTTGCCTCCTCGCACGCCCACCGCCATGAAGGCGGCTGCGTCCTCTCGCCGCGCCCACCGAACCTCTCCGCGAGGCCGGCTGCGGCAGGGGCCGCTGCAGCGCCGAACAAGCGACGCCGCTGCGGGCTTTTTCGCAGATTTATTATTGAGGTTCGCGTTCCTCTCGGCCCAGCCGCTAAGGCAAGACCCCTGGCCCCAACCCTGGGGGTAACAGGCTGCCCGAGGGGGGACCTTAGCCAATCGGCGAGGCCCACCCGGCGATCACAAAACTGCAACCGCCGGACCCACCGCGCGACCCCATCCCACCCGACTGTGAGCACAGAGGGGCGAGACGGAACCTCCCGGGAGATCTCCTCCCCGAGAGCCGCGAGACCGAGTCGCGACTCCCTCCACACGGCCGCTTTCCGGCTGCGCCGAGGCGCAGCTAGGGGTGCGCCCAGAACCCGCCAGTTTTGGTCCACGCCAGCCGAAGCCGGGACCACCCACGCCGGAGTGGCTTCCCCTATCCGCCACCCGGGGACGCGCCTGATGGGAGTCTGGCAACTCCACACGGGAACCTAACCTAACCTAACCTAACCTAACCTAACCTAACCTAACCTAACCTAACCTAACCTAACCTAACCTAACCTAACCTTTTTTTTTTTTTTTTTTTTTTTAACCTTTGAAAAATGCCTTATGCATACCCAGAGGCCACGGGGAGGCTCACTGGGTTATGTCGGACTCGCACCGACTAAAAAACAAAGGAACACCTACTCGCGCGGTCGGACAGAGCGGACAAGGGACCACCTTTCGGATTACACACATGTCCGCCCTCCGCGCAGCCCGCCGTGAGGCAGGCTCACTCGCAACGGAGGGACCTGGGTTAAGGGCCACTCCCCGTCCCGGAGCCGTACAAGGCGGGCGAAAACTTCCCCGTTATTCGCCCGCAGCTCCCAGCCACCACACCTCGTGAGAGGGCGGCGGCCACCTCGCGCCGCGCCCACTGAGCCCTACACCTCGGGCCAGCTGCGGCAGGGGCCGCTGCGGCATCACTAAATGCGACGCCGCTGCGGACTTGGCGTCATTTTTTATAGAGGTTGACTTCCTCTTACCGCCGTCCGGCCCTCCCGGCCACGGCGTCCCCGTGCCATTATTTTAGAGAGGTTGGCTTCCTCTTTCCGCGCTCAGGGCGGGGTCACACCCCGAGGCGTCCACGCGCCGCGCCCACTGGGCCCCACCCTAGGGGCACACAGCTGCGGCAGGGGCATTTTTTATAGAGGTTTGCATCCTCTCACGCCCACCGCCATGAAGGCGGTTGCGTCCTCTCGCCGCGCCCACCGAACCTCTCCGCGAGGCCGGCTGCGGCAGGGGCCGCTGCAGCGCCGAACAAGCGACGCCGCTGCGGGCTTTTTCGCAGATTTATTATTGAGGTTCGCGTTCCTCTCGGCCCAGCCGCTAAGGCAAGACCCCTGGCCCCAACCCTGGGGGTAACAGGCTGCCCGAAGGGGGACCGTAGCCAATCGGCAAGGCCCACCCGGCGATCACAAAACTGCAACCGCCGGACCCACCGCGCGACCCCATCCCACCCGACTGTTAGAACAGAGGGGCGAGACGGAACCTCCCGGGAGATCTCCTCCCCGAGAGCCGCGAGACCGAGTCGCGACTCCCTCCACACGGCCGCTTTCCGGCTGCGCCGAGACGCAGCCAGGGGTGCGCCCAGAACCCGCCAGTTTTGGTCCACGCCAGCCGAAGCCGGGACCACCCACGCCGGAGTGGCTTCCCCTATCCGCCACCCGGGGACGCGCCTGATGGGAGTCTGGCAACTCCACACGGGAACCTAACCTAACCTAACCTAACCTTTTTTTTTTTTTTTTTTTTTTTTTTTTTTTTTTTTTTTTTTTTTTTAAGGTCCCAAAAAATGCATTTACGCATTCCCCGCCACACGGGGAGTGACGGGGATATGTGGAACTCGCCGCCCCCACCAACCAACCAATTGGGCGGAATACCCACTAAAAAAGGACCCAACGCCATCTCGCGCGAAAGAAAGAGAGGGAAGCGGGAATTCCTATCGGATGCTCCGCGTCCCTCACGCGCGGCCCGTACTACTCGGGCGTACTCGACGGGAGAGCCAAGACCCTCCCCCATCGCGAGAGCTGTGCTGAAAAGGCGGATGAGGACGTCCCCGCGTCACTCACCCGCGGCTCTCTGCCGGCTATGAAGATGCCGGTGGCGATTCTTCCGGCTGGCCCTCGACTTGGGTGCCGGGGCTGGAGGCGGCAGCTGCACTTGCAGCGACTCGACGCACTTGCGTCTGTGCCAACCTCTTGGACGACCTCGAGGGGGCTGGTTTGCACCCCTTGCTTCCCAGCGCATGACTCGCTGGCTTCCCCGCGGCAGAACAAAGAGGGCAGTGCGGGCTATTCTCGCACGCCGCCGCTTTATGCCCGGCCTGCCCGCAGCGGTAACAGAGACCGCTACGGTCCACCTCTGACTTACAGTTGAACTGTACATGGCCGGGCTCGAAGCACCTAAAACACTTCGGCTTCCTCGCCTCTAGCAGCGTAACACGCGCCGCGCTCCATCCTAAGCAGAGCCGCTTCTCGGCAACCAGCTTCTTCGCTGCGGCAATCGGGCAGCGCACCCAAACAGCGCCCGAACCAGAGCGCCCGCGGCGGATCTCTCCAACCCTGACACTCCCTTCAGGGCATTCTCCCTTCAGGGCTATTGCAGAAACCACGCCAGCCTTCTCTATGCTGTCGTCCAGACCGGTCAAGCGCAATTCTGCGCTTTTGACGGGTCGTGACATCCCAACCTCCGGAGCGAAAATCTTTCTCATCTCTCCAAAGAGACGGTCGGCCTTCGCGCCATTCTCCGAACCCGACACTTCAAGAATACGGGCGCCAGACTGCGTCTTCCGTATTCTGAGTTCTCCGTGCTGAATGCCAATCTCATCGACGCTGATATTCCTCACTGCCTTCTGCAGGATACCGGCGTATGTGAGCCCCCTATCCAAGGATTTCTGCTGCAGCGACAGTATGATAGCCGCAGATTTGGGGACGCGCATTTTGTGCGGTTTCCTCTTCTTCTTCTCTTTGGCCCGCTTGTCTTTGGCAGGCTGAGCCTTCTTTTTTGCCCCTGCGGGGTTTGCTTCTCCGCCCGCTACAACCGCATAAGTGGTGCCCTCAGGTGTTGTAGGGGTCACCTCTGCCGTGATAGAAGGAGCAGCCAATCGCTTGGTTTTCTTCCCTTTTCCTTTGGGCGCCTTGGTAGGCGCAGTACCCTTCGGAGTCTCCTCGACAACAATTGCCGCCTGTACTGAAGGCGGGCGCGGTGCCTCGGCAGGACGAAGGCGCTCGTCCAATAATGCGCTAACTTGGCGCATTATTGAAGAGACCAAGTCCTCCTGCGGGCTGCCGCGCGGCGACGAAGGAACCCTAACTTCGGCCACCGCGCCAAGACCCGGTGAACGGGGACTTGGCGGCGCCATTTCCTCAAAAACGGGAGGCCTGGACCTCTCCCGCCGCATCTCCTCCATGTCCTCGCGTAGCTGCGTCATCTCGGTACGCATAGTAGCGACCATCTCCCGTAGGCGGTCGTTTTCCTCCTGTAGTCTCTTGGCGTCCGGGGATGAGAAGGAGAGTTCGTAGAAATCCCCCATTGCATCCTTGATCGACTTCGCCGCCTCGTTGAGGGCCTTGACATACGTGCCCTTTAGGTTGCCTGATTTCTGGGCAACCTTCTCTACCATTTCCACGTCCAGTGCCACCCTCTTTAAAAGCTCGGAGGGTGATGTGGATTGAGCCGGCGTAGGCACATAGCCTCGCTCACTTCTGAGGGCCCGCGCTTCTCTTGCCACCTTCGCCATTTCCTCCTCCTTCTTTTTCTCCAAAGCCTCCTTCTGTACGGCTTTCTCCCTTCTCGCAGTCTGGAGCTCGGACCGAGCTCTGCCGAGACCCATAGTGAGACCATGAGTGGGCGGCCTGCCGCGACCTCTCCTTGCAGTGTCCGCTGTTTCCTGCGCTGAGGGTATAACCATATCCTCATCAACTTCCGAAGCCGATTCATCGTCGCTGTCGAGACCCATGTCGTCACCTGACAGACTCATATCAGCCGCTTCCTTCTCTAGCGCATTCAGTACGCGCATTTGTTCTTCGTACCGAATCACTACTTCGGCCCTGGTCAAAACTTGACCCAACTCCACACCAGCAACACCCGAAGGTGCATCCAACTCCGCGTCACCAGACGCCACAACATCTTCAAAAGAAACGATTTTATTTGATTTATCCATGCGAATCCCACGAGTATGGGGGAAATAAAAAGTCCACCCGGGCAGTGCCCCCTGTACCCGGGTAAGCGTAAATTTATCGACCAGAGGGGCCGCTGATCCCCTGGCCGAGTGACGCCCTAAAGACTGGTCACCCACCAGCCATTCATCCTCTCGCCGGGCGTAAGCTTAGGATTAGGGATTTATTATTGAGGTTGTCTCCTCTCGGTCCGGCCGGTGAAAGCAAGACCCCTGGTCCCCAGAATGGGGGTAACAGTTTGCCCGACGGGTGGGGATGAAACCCAGCCCGCCGCGCGAGATCCTGTCTCTAAGCCCCCTGGCAAAACAGAGGGGAGAGACAGAAAACCAGAGCCGGGAAGGCTCGCCACCCCGAAAAAGCCACGACGCAGAACGCGGCTCCCCACCCCAGGGCCGCTTTCCAGCCGCGAAATGCGACCGGGGGTGCGCCCCACAAAACCCACCAGTTTTGGTCCGCGCCGGACTTACATTACATTAAAAGCCGGTACCACAATGTGTGGCATGCCCCTATCCGCCACCCGGGGACGCGCCCGATGGGAGTCTGGCAACTCCACACGGGAACCTAACCTAACCTAACCTAACCTAACCTAACCTAACCTAACCTAACCTAACCTAACCTAACCTAACCTTTTTTTTTTTTTTTTTTTTTTTTTTTTTTTTTTTTTTTTTTTTTTTTTTTTTTTTTTTAAGGTCCCAAAAAATGCATTTACGCATTCCCCGCCACAATGGGGTCGTGACGGGGATATGTGGGACTCGCCGCCCCCCACCAACCAACCAGTGGGGCGGAATACCCACTAAAAAACAGACCATTTGCCTCACGCGCATTTCGAGGGGGACACGGGAATTGCTGTGGCATGACACCGCGTCCCCTCTGGCGCGCCCCGCATAACGCGGGAAACTCGGCAGGAAGGCCCTGAAAAGGTAGGGCTCTCCCCTTCTCGAGAGCTTTGAAGAGCGGGTGAGGACAGACCCCTAGTCTCACCCGCGCTCTCGGCCACCCACCTAGCTGGACGGTGGGGGCGTCGCCACACGCCGCTCACTCTGAGTCCCCGAAGAAGTGGGGAGAGGAGCAGCGGGGGCCGCAGCTGAGGAAGTCTTAGCTGCGGCAACCTTCTTCTTCGCCGGACGGGGTGGGCTGCACTTGCAACCCTTCGCACCCACCAGATGACTGGCAGGTCTACCCGCATCCTCACAGACAGGGCAGTGCGGCTCAGATGTGCACGCCGCCGCCCTATGACCCGACTGACCACAACGATAGCACAGACGGCTGCGGTCGATGTCGCTTTTGCAGTTAAACTGCTGGTGTCCAGGTTCGAAGCACCTGAAGCACTTCTGAGGCCTGGCCGCCAACAGTCTAACGCTAACAGCGCTCCACCCCAAAAGCAGCCGCCTACCAGCGACCAACTTTTTTGCCGCTGCCACTGGGCAACGCACCCAGATGGCACCCAGCCCAGAAGGGCCGCGGCGAATCTCTCCAACCCTCACACTCCCTTCGGGGCACTCCCCCCTCAGGGCTACAGACGACACGACCTGATCCCTATCAACGCTGTCGTCGAGGCCGATAAGGCGCAATTCAGCGCATTTTATGGGCCTGGAAACCACTACATCGGAGACCAGAACTCCTCTCAGGGCAGCGGCAAAACTGTCCGCCTTCTCGCCTTTGTCACCCCGAACCTCCAGGACTCGCGCACCAGATTGCGACTTCCGGATTCGCAAATCTTCTGGCTTAATGCCGTGATCCGCCGGACATACCTTTCCTACTGCATCCTTCAGCACCTTTGCGTAGGAAAGGCCTTTCTCCAGAGCCTCCTGCGGCAGAGATAGTGCAATCGCCGAAGACTTGGGCTCTTGCATCTTCTGCTTGCGAGGCTTTTTCTTCCGTTTGGGCTTCGTGACCTTCTTCGTAGCCTGACTGACGGACTGACTCTCAGCGGGCCTGGACCTCCGCTTGGTAACTACAGTGAAGCCCCCACCGGCCGCCTCTGCTGGAGTTGGAACAACCACTTCTTCTTGGGCGGGCTGAGCCACAGACTTCTGGGCTCGCCGCTTCTCCTTCTTCTTTTTTGCCGCAGATGGTGCAGCAGGCCGCACAGTAGAGATAACTGTAGCTGGCGGCAAACGCGCGTCCAAAAGGGCCGTAACTTTACGGATAATGGACGCCTCCAAGTCCTCCAATGGAGAAGAAACTGCTGGGGCAGCTACCGGGGAGCTCGCTCTACCCGGTGAAGGAAAAGACGGCGCGACGAAATCTTCCACAACGGGAGGCATGGACCTCTCCCGCTGGTTCTGCCGCGACGACCTCTCGCTGCGCAGCTGCTCCTTCAGCACGTCCACCTCATCCCCAAGCTGCGTCATTCGGACGCTGAGTTCGGCCACCTTGGTCCGCAGGCGGTCGTTGTCCTCCTGCAACTGCTTGGACTCGACCGAAGAGAAGGAGCGGTCATACATGTCGCCGACCGCTGCCCTAATCGATAACACTGCTTCGTTGAGGGCCTTCACGTAGGTCCCCTTGAGGTTTCCCGACTTCTTCGCCACGCCTTCGACGACTGTCAGGTCGACTTCAACCCCCTTCATTAGCTCCGACACTGGGATCCGATCCGCCGGTTTGGGAACATAGCCGCGCTCGCATCTCTGAGTGCGAGCTGCGTTGGCCAACTCCAAGACCTCAGCCTCCTTCTGTGCAGCGAGGCGCGCTTGCTCATCCGCCTTCGCTCTCTTCGCCGTCTGGAGATCTTTCCGCGCCTTGCCTAAGCCCATGTATTGGCCGTGTGTAGGAGGCCTGCCGCGCCCTTTCCTCACGTCGTCCGCTGGACCTTTGGCCGACACTTCGGCTTCTACCTCATCCTCGACTCCGGAATAGTCATCACTATCTACCGAGTCCCCCTCGCTCAAATCAGAGAGAGACCGGTTTGCCTCCCTCTCTAGCGCCTCTAGAACCCGCATTTGATCGCGGTATCTAATAACCACCTCGGCCCTCGACAACATCTGGCCCGGGATGCGACTCACCCCCTCACTCTCCGCGCCTGAAAGCGCACCATCCTCCGCGTCTTGCGACGCCACACCCTCCGACGAAACGAAATTTTTATTAAAAGAATCCATATGAGTCCCACGAGTATGGGGGAAATAAAAAGTCCACCCGGGCAGTGCCCCCTGTACCCGGGTAAGCGTAAATTTATCGACCAGAGGGGCCGCTGATCCCCTGGCCGAGTGACGCCCTTGAGACTGGTCACCCACCAGCCATTCATCCTCTCGCCGGGCGTAAGCTTAGGATTAGGGATTTATTATTGAGGTTGTCTCCTCTCGGTCCGGCCGTTGAAGGCAAGACCCCTGGTCCCCAGAATGGGGGTAACAGTTTGCCCGACGGGTGGGGATGAAACCCAGCCCGCCGCGCGAGATCCTATCTCTCAGCCCCCTGGCAAAACAGAAGGGAGAGATAGGAAACCAGAGCCGGGAAGGCTCGCCACCCCGAAAAAGCCGCGACACAGAACGCGGCTCCCCACCCCAGGGCCGCTTTCCAGCCGCGAAGTGCGACCGGGGGTGCGCCCCACAAAACCCACCAGTTTTGGTCCGCGCCGGACTTACATTAAATTAATTAAAAGCCGGTACCACAATGTGTGGCATGCCCCTATCCGCCACCCGGGGACGCGCCCGATGGGAGTCTGGCAACTCCACACGGGAACCTAACCTAACCTAACCTAACCTAACCTAACCTAACCTAACCTTTTTTTTTTTTTTTTTTTTTTTTTTTTTTTTTTTTTTTTTTTTTAACCTTTGAAAAATGCCTTATGCATACCCAGAGGCCACGGGGAGGCTCACTGGGTTATGTCGGACTCGCACCGACTAAAAAACAAAGGAACACCTACTCGCGCGGTCGGACAGAGCGGACAAGGGACCACCTTTCGGATTACACACATGTCCGCCCTCCGCGCAGCCCGCCGTGAGGCAGGCTCACTCGCAACGGAGGGACCTGGGTTAAGGGCCACTCCCCGTCCCGGAGCCGTACAAGGCGGGCGAAAACTTCCCCGTTATTCGCCCGCAGCTCCCAGCCACCACACCTCGTGAGAGGGCGGCGGCCACCTCGCGCCGCGCCCACTGAGCCCTACACCTCGGGCCAGCTGCGGCAGGGGCCGCTGCGGCATCACTAAAAGCGACGCCGCTGCGGACTTGGCGTCATTTTTTATAGAGGTTGACTTCCTCTTACCGCCGTCCGGCCCTCCCGGCCACGGCGTCCCCGTGCCATTATTTTAGAGAGGTTGGCTTCCTCTTTCCGCGCTCAGGGCGGGGTCACACCCCGAGGCGTCCACGCGCCGCGCCCACTGGGCCCCACCCTAGGGGCACACAGCTGCGGCAGGGGCATTTTTTATAGAGGTTTGCATCCTCTCACGCCCACCGCCATGAAGGCGGCTGCGTCCTCTCGCCGCGCCCACCGAACCTCTCCGCGAGGCCGGCTGCGGCAGGGGCCGCTGCAGCGCCGAACAAGCGACGCCGCTGCGGGCTCTTTCGCAGATTTATTATTGAGGTTCGCGTTCCTCTCGGCCCAGCCGCTAAGGCAAGACCCCTGGCCCCAACCCTGGGGGTAACAGGCTGCCCGAAGGGGGACCGTAGCCAATCGGCAAGGCCCACCCGGCGATCACAAAACTGCAACCGCCGGACCCACCGCGCGACCCCATCCCACCCGACTGTTAGAACAGAGGGGCGAGACGGAACCTCCCGGGAGATCTCCTCCCCGAGAGCCGCGAGACCGAGTCGCGACTCCCTCCACACGGCCGCTTTCCGGCTGCGCCGAGACGCAGCCAGGGGTGCGCCCAGAACCCGCCAGTTTTGGTCCACGCCAGCCGAAGCCGGGACCACCCACGCCGGAGTGGCTTCCCCTATCCGCCACCCGGGGACGCGCCTGATGGGAGTCTGGCAACTCCACACGGGAACCTAACCTAACCTTTTTTTTTTTTTTTTTTTTTTTTTTTTTTTTTTTTTTTAAGGTCCCAAAAAATGCATTTACGCATTCCCCGCCACAATGGGGTCGTGACGGGGATATGTGGGACTCGCCGCCCCCCACCAACCAACCAATGGAGCGGAATACCCACTAAAAAACAGACCATTTGCCTCACGCGCATTTCGAGGGGGACACGGGAATTGCTATCGCATGACACCGCGACCCCTCTGGCGCGCCCCGCATAACGCGGGAAACCCGGCAGGAAGGCCCTGAAAAGGTAGGGCTCTCCCCTTCTCGAGAGCTTTGAAGAGCGGGTGAGGACAGACCCCTAGTCTCACCCGCGCTCTCGGCCACCCACCTAGCTGGACGGTGGGGGCGTCGCCACACGCCGCTCACTCTGAGTCCCCGAAGAAGTGGGGAGAGGAGCGGCGGGGGCCGCAGCTGAGGAAGTCTTAGCTGCGGCAACCTTCTTCTTCGCCGGACGGGGTGGGCTGCACTTGCAGCCCTTCGCACCCACCAAATGATTGGCAGGTCTACCCGCATCCTCACAGACAGGGCAATGCGGCTCAGATGTGCACGCCGCCGCCCTATGACCCGACTGACCACAACGATAGCACAGACGGCTGCGGTCGATGTCGCTTTTGCAGTTAAACTGCTGGTGTCCAGGTTCGAAGCACCTGAAGCACTTCTGGGGCCTGGCCGCCAACAGTCTAACGCTAACAGCGCTCCACCCTAAGAGCAGCCGCCTACCAGCGACCAACTTTTTAGCCGCGGCCACGGGGCAACGCACCCAAACGGCACCCAACCCAGAAGGGCCGCGGCGAATCTCTCCTACCCTCACACTCCCTTCGGGGCACTCCCCCCTCAGGGCTACCGAAGACACCACCTGATCCCTATCGACGCTGTCGTCGAGGCCGATGAGGCGCAGTTCAGAGCACTTCATCGGCCTAGAAACTACGACATCGGGGACCAGAACCCCTCTCAAGGCAGCGGCAAAACTATCCGCCTTCTCGCCCTTATCGCCCCGAACTTCAAGGACGCGCCCACCGGATTGCGTCTTACGAATCCTCAGATTGTCTGGCTCTATGCCATGATCCGCCGGACAGACTTTCCCTATCACTTCTCTAAGTACATTCGCGTACGTAAGGCCTTTCTCCAATGCCTCCTGCGGCAGAGACAGAGCAATCGCCGATGATTTGGGCTCTTGCATCTTCTGCTTGCGAGGCTTTTTCTTGCGCTTGGGCTTCGCAACCTTCTTCGCGGGCTGTTTCTCAGCGGGCTGTTTCGCAGCGGGCCTGGACCTCCGCTTGGCGACTACGGTAAAACCGCCGTCAGCTGCCTCTGCTGGCGCTGGAATAACCACCTCTTGAGCGGGAAGAGCCACAGGTTTTGGGGCTCGCCGCTTCTCCTTCTTCTTTTTCGCTGCAGATGGTGCAGCAGGCCGCACAGTAGAAGCTACTGTTGCTGGCGGCAAACGCGCGTCCAAAAGAGCCGTAACTTTACGGAGGATGGACGCCTCTAAGTCCTCCAATGGAGGAGGAACTGCTGGGGCAGCTACCGGGGAGCTCGCTCTACCCGGTGAAGGAAAAGACGGCGCGACGGAATCTTCAACAACGGGAGGCATGGACCTCTCCCGCTGGTTCTGCCGTGACGACTTCTCGCTGCGCAGCTGCTCTTTCAGCACATCTACTTCGTCTCCAAGCTTCATCATCTGGACGCTTAGCTCGGCCACCTTGGTCCGCAGGCGGTCATTGTCCTCCTGCAGCTGCTTGGACTCGACCGAAGAGAAAGAGCGGTCATAGATGTCGCCGACCGCTCCTCTTATCGATATGACAGCGGCGTTTAGGGCTTTGACGTAGGTGCCCTTCAGGTTTCCTGACTTCTTCGCCACGTTTTCGACCACTGTCAGGTCGACTTCCACCCCCTTCACCAGTTCCGAAACTGGGACCCGTTCGATCGGTCTCTCCAAATGACCACGCTCACTTCTCAGAGCACGCGCTGCGTTGGCCATCTCCAAAACCTCAGCCTCTTTCTGCGCAGCGAGACGAGCTTGCTCATCCGCCTTCGCTCTCTTCGCCGTCTGGAGAAATGAACGCGCCTTCCCTAGCCCCATACAGAGACCATGCGTAGGGGGCCTACCGCGCCCCTTCTTCACGGCATCCGCTGGACCTTTAGCCGAAACATCGGCTTCTATCTCTTCTTCGACCTCTGAATGGTCGTCACTGTCTATCTCAGACAAGATACCCTCGGAATCTCCCTCACTCAAATCGGAGATAGAGCGATTTGCCTCCCTCTCCAACGCCTCCAAAACCCGCATTTGATCGCGGTAACGAATCACCACCTCGGCCCTCGACAACATCTGGCCCGGGATGCGACTCACCCCCTCACTCTCCGCGCCTGAAAGCGCACCTTCCTCCGCGTCTTGCGACGCCACACCTTCCGACGAAACGAATTTTTTAGTAATATCCATAAAAGTCCCACGAGTATGGGGGAAATAAAAAGTCCACCCGGGCAGTGCCCCCTGTACCCGGGTAAGCGTAGATTTATCGACCAGAGGGGCCGCTGGTCCCCTGGCCGAGTGACGCCCTCAAGACTGGTCACCCACCAGCCATTCATCCTCTCGCCGGGCGTAAAGCTTAGGATTAGGGATTTATTATTGAGGTTGTCTCCTCTCGGTCCGGCCGGTGAAGGCAAGACCCCTGGTCCCCAGAATGGGGGTAACAGTTTGCCCGACGGGTGGGAATGAAACCCTGCCCGCCGCGCGATCCTATCTCCAAGCCCTCTGACAGAACAGAGGGGGGAGACAGGAAAACCCAGAGCCGGGAAGGCTCGTCACCCCGAAAAAGCCACGACGCAGAACGCGGCTCCCCACCCCAGGGCCGCTTTCCAGCCGCGAAGTGCGACCGGGGGTGCGCCCCACAAAACCCGCCAGTTTTGGTCCGCGCCGGCCTTATACAAGCCGGTACCACAAAGTGTGGCTTTCCCCTATCCGCCACCCGGGGACGCGCCTGATGGGAGTCTGGCAACTCCACACGGGAACCTAACCTAACCTAACCTAACCTAACCTAACCTAACCTAACCTAACCTAACCTAACCTAACCTTTTTTTTTTTTTTTTTTTTTTTTTTTTTTTTTTTTTTTTTTTTTTTTTTTTTTTTTTAACCTTTGAAAAATGCCTTATGCATACCCAGAGGCCACGGGGAGGCTCACTGGGTTATGTCGGACTCGCACCGACTAAAAAACAAAGGAACACCTACTCGCGCGGTCGGACAGAGCGGACAAGGGACCACCTTTCGGATTACACACATGTCCGCCCTCCGCGCAGCCCGCCGTGAGGCAGGCTCACTCGCAACGGAGGGACCTGTGTTAAGGGCCACTCCCCGTCCCGGAGCTGTACGAGGCGGGCGAAAACTTCCCCGTTATTCGCCCGCAGCTCCCAGCCACCACACCTCGTGAGAGGGCGGCGGCCACCTCGCGCCGCGCCCACTGAGCCCTACACCTCGGGCCAGCTGCGGCAGGGGCCGCTGCGGCATCACTAAAAGCGACGCCGCTGCGGACTTGGCGTCATTTTTTATAGAGGTTGACTTCCTCTTTCCGCCGTCCGGCCCTCCCGGCCACGGCGTCCCCGTGCCATTATTTTAGAGAGGTTGGCTTCCTCTTTCCGCGCTCAGGGCGGGGTCACACCCCGAGGCGTCCACGCGCCGCGCCCACTGGGCCCCACCCTAGGGGCACACAGCTGCGGCAGGGGCATTTTTTACCGAGGTTTGCCTCCTCGCACGCCCACCGCCATGAAGGCGGCTGCGTCCTCTCGCCGCGCCCACCGAACCTCTCCGCGAGGCCAGCTGCGGCAGGGGCCGCTGCAGCGCCGAACAAGCGACGCCGCTGCGGGCTTTTTCGCCGATTTATTATTGAGGTTCGCGTTCCTCTCGGCCCAGCCGCTAAGGCAAGACCCCTGGCCCCAACCCTGGGGGTAACAGGCTGCCCGAAGGGGGACCTTAGCCAATCGGCGAGGCCCACCCGGCGATCACAAAACTGCAACCGCCGGACCCACCGCGCGACCCCATCCCACCCGACTGTCAGAACAGAGGGGCGAGACGGAACCTCCCGGGAGATCTCCTCCCCGAGAGCCGCGAGACCGAGTCGCGACTCCCTCCACACGGCCGCTTTCCGGCTGCGCCGAGACGCAGCCAGGGGTGCGCCCAGAACCCGCCAGTTTTGGTCCACGCCAGCCGAAGCCGGGACCACCCACGCCGGAGTGGCTTCCCCTATCCGCCACCCGGGGACGCGCCTGATGGGAGTCTGGCAACTCCACACGGGAACCTAACCTAACCTAACCTTTTTTTTTTTTTTTTTTTTTTTTTTTTTTTAAGGTCCCAAAAAATGCATTTACGCATTCCCCGCCACAATGGGGTCGTGACGGGGATATGTGGGACTCGCCGCCCCCCACCAACCAACCAGTGGGGCGGAATACCCACTAAAAAACAGACCATTTGCCTCACGCGCATTTCGAGGGGGACACGGGAATTGCTGACGCATGACACCGCGACCCCTCTGGCGCGCCCCGCATAACGCGGGAAACCCGGCAGGAAGGCCCTGAAAAGGTAGGGCTCTCCCCTTCTCGAGAGCTTTGAAGAACGGGTGAGGACAGACCCCGTGTCTCACCCGCGCTCTCGGCCACCCACCTAGCTGGACGGTGGGGGCGTCGCCACACGCCGCTCACTCTGAGTCCCCGAAGAAGTGGGGAGAGGAGCAGCGGGGGCCGCAGCTGAGGAAGTCTTAGCTGCGGCAACCTTCTTCTTCGCCGGACGGGGTGGGCTGCACTTGCAGCCCTTCGCACCCACCAAATGATTGGCAGGTCTACCCGCATCCTCACAGACAGGGCAATGCGGCTCAGACGTGCACGCCGCTGCCCTATGACCCGACTGACCACAACGATAGCACAGACGGCTGCGGTCGATATCGCTTTTGCAGTTAAACTGCTGGTGTCCAGGTTCGAAGCACCTGAAGCACTTCTGGGGCCTGGCCGCCAACAGTCTAACGCTAACAGCGCTCCACCCTAAGAGCAGCCGCCTACCAGCGACCAACTTTTTAGCCGCGGCCACTGGGCAGCGCACCCAAACGGCACCCAACCCAGAGGGGCCGCGACGTATCTCTCCTACTCTTACACTCCCTTCGGGGCACTCCCCCCTCAGGGCTACCGACGACACGACCTGATCCCTATCGACGCTGTCGTCGAGGCCGATGAGGCGCAGCTCAGAGCACTTCATCGGCCTAGAAACTACGACATCGGAGACCAGAACCCCTCTCAAGGCAGCGGCAAAGCTATCCGCCTTCTCGCCCTTATCGCCCCAGACTTCTAGGACACGCCCGCCGGATTGCGTCTTGCGAATTCTCAGCTTGTCTGGCTCTATTCCATGATCCGCAGGACAGACTTTTCCTACCACTTCCTTGAGTACCTTCGCATACGTAAGGCCTTTCTCCAATGCCTCCTGCGGCAGAGACAGAGCAATCGCCGAAGATTTGGGCTCTTGCATCTTCTGCTTGCGAGGCTTTTTCTTGTGCTTTGGCTTCGCAACCTTCTTCGCGGGCTGTTTCTCAGCGGGCTGTTTCGCAGCGGGCCTGGACCTCCGCTTGGCGACTACGGTAAAACCGCCGTCAGCTGCCTCTGCTGGCGCTGGAATAACCACTTCTTGAGCGGGAAGAGCCACAGGTTTTGGGGCTCGCCGCTTCTCCTTCTTTTTGGCTGCGGATGAAGCAGCAGGCCGCACAACAGGAGCTGCTGTGAGTGGCGGCAGACGCGACTCCAGGAAAGCTGTAAGCTTCTGGAGAATCGACGCTTCCATTTCCTGTAAATCAGGAACTGCTGGAGCAGCGACCGGGGAGTTAAATGCTCTACCCGGTGACGGAACTGACGGCTCGACACACGGCGGAGGGACGCAAAGTTCTTCCACAGCGGGAGGCATGGACCTCTCCCGCCGGCTCCGACGCTCAGCCTCCAACTCATCTCGTAGCGACTTCTCACTGCGCAGCCGCTCTTTCAGCATGTCCACTTCGTCACTAAGCGTTGTCATTCGGACACTTAGCTCGGCCACCTTGGCCCGCAGGCGGTCGTTGTCCTCCTGCAACTGCTTGGCCTCAATGGAAGAGAAAGAGCGGTCATAGAGATCGCCGACCGCTCCCCTAATCGATATCGCCGCTTCGTTAAGGGCCTTCACATACGTGCCCTTCAAGTTCCCCGACTTTTTCGCCACGTTTTCGACGACTGTCAGGTCGACTTCGACCCCCTTCACCAACTCTGACACCGGGACCCGTTCGACCGGTCTCGGGACGTAAACACGCTCGCTTCTCTGAGCACGCGCAGCGTTGGCCATCTCCAAAACTTCGGCCTCCTTCCGTGCAGCGAGGCGATCTTGCTCTTCAGCCTTCGCTCTTTTCGCTGTCTGAAGATCCTTACGCGCCTTGCCAAGGCCCATGCATAGCCCGTGCGTAGGAGGTCTGCCACGCCCCTTCTTCACGTCGTCCGCTGGACCCTTAGCCGACACTTCGGCTTCAACCTCTTCATCCTCAGAGTGGTCGTCGCTGTCTAGCTCCACCTCAGACAAGATGCCCTCCGAATCACCCTCACTCAGGTCAGAGATAGACCTATTTGCCTCCCTCTCCAAAGCCTCAAGAACCCGCATTTGGTCGCGGTATCGAATTACAACCTCGGCCCTCGACAACATCTGGCCCGGGATGCGACTCACCCCCTCACTCTCCGCGCCTGAAAGCGCACCTTCCTCCGCGTCTTGCGACGCCACACCTTCCGACGAAACGAATTTTTTAGTAGTATCCATAAAAGTCCCACGAGTATGGGGGAAATAAAAAGTCCACCCGGGCAGTGCCCCCTGTACCCGGGTAAGCGAAAATTTATCGACCAGAGGGGCCGCTGGTCCCCTGGCCGAGTGACGCCCTAAAGACTGGTCACCCACCAGCCATTCATCTTCTCGCCGGGCGTAAAGCTTAAGATTAGGGATTTATTATTGAGGTTGTCTCCTCTCGGTCCGGCCGTTGAAGGCAAGACCCCTGGTCCCCAGAATGGGGGTAACAGTTTGCCCGACGGGTGGGGATGAAACCCAGCCCGCCGCGCGAGATCCTATCTCTCAGCCCCCTGGCAAAACAGAGAGGAGAGATAGGAAACCAGAGCCGGGAAGGCTCGCCACCCCGAAAAGCCGCGACACAGAACGCGGCTCCCCACCCCTGGGCCGCTTTCCAGCCGCGAAATGCGACCGGGGGTGCGCCCCACAAAACCCGCCAGTTTTGGTCCGCGCCGGACTTACATTACATTATTTAAAAGCCGGTACCACAATGTGTGGCATGCCCCTATCCGCCACCCGGGGACGCGCCCGATGGGAGTCTGGCAACTCCACACGGGAACCTAACCTAACCTTTTTTTTTTTTTTTTTTTTTTTTTTTTTTTTTTTTTTTTTTTTTTTTTTTTTTTTTTAACCTTTGAAAAATGCCTTATGCATACCCAGAGGCCACGGGGAGGCTCACTGGGTTATGTCGGACTCGCACCGACTAAAAAACAAAGGAACACCTACTCGCGCGGTCGGACAGAGCGGACAAGGGACCACCTTTCGGATTACACACATGTCCGCCCTCCGCGCAGCCCGCCGTGAGGCAGGCTCACTCGCAACGGAGGGACCTGGGTTAAGGGCCACTCCCCGTCCCGGAGCCGTACAAGGCGGGCGAAAACTTCCCCGTTATTCGCCCGCAGCTCCCAGCCACCACACCTCGTGAGAGGGCGGCGGCCACCTCGCGCCGCGCCCACTGAGCCCTACACCTCGGGCCAGCTGCGGCAGGGGCCGCTGCGGCATCACTAAAAGCGACGCCGCTGCGGACTTGGCGTCATTTTTTATAGAGGTTGACTTCCTCTTACCGCCGTCCGGCCCTCCCGGCCACGGCGTCCCCGTGCCATTATTTTAGAGAGGTTGGCTTCCTCTTTCCGCGCTCAGGGCGGGGTCACACCCCGAGGCGTCCACGCGCCGCGCCCACTGGGCCCCACCCTAGGGGCACACAGCTGCGGCAGGGGCATTTTTTATAGAGGTTTGCATCCTCTCACGCCCACCGCCATGAAGGCGGCTGCGTCCTCTCGCCGCGCCCACCGAACCTCTCCGCGAGGCCGGCTGCGGCAGGGGCCGCTGCAGCGCCGAACAAGCGACGCCGCTGCGGGCTCTTTCGCAGATTTATTATTGAGGTTCGCGTTCCTCTCGGCCCAGCCGCTAAGGCAAGACCCCTGGCCCCAACCCTGGGGGTAACAGGCTGCCCGAAGGGGGACCGTAGCCAATCGGCAAGGCCCACCCGGCGATCACAAAACTGCAACCACCGGACCCACCGCGCGACCCCATCCCACCCGACTGTTAGAACAGAGGGGCGAGACGGAACCTCCCGGGAGATCTCCTCCCCGAGAGCCGCGAGACCGAGTCGCGACTCCCTCCACACGGCCGCTTTCCGGCTGCGCCGAGACGCAGCCAGGGGTGCGCCCAGAACCCGCCAGTTTTGGTCCACGCCAGCCGAAGCCGGGACCACCCACGCCGGAGTGGCTTCCCCTATCCGCCACCCGGGGACGCGCCTGATGGGAGTCTGGCAACTCCACACGGGAACCTAACCTTTTTTTTTTTTTTTTTTTTTTTTTTTAACCTTTGAAAAATGCCTTATGCATACCCAGAGGCCACGGGGAGGCTCACTGGGTTATGTCGGACTCGCACCGACTAAAAAACAAAGGAACACCTACTCGCGCGGTCGGACAGAGCGGACAAGGGACCACCTTTCGGATTACACACATGTCCGCCCTCCGCGCAGCCCGCCGTGAGGCAGGCTCACTCGCAACGGAGGGACCTGGGTTAAGGGCCACTCCCCGTCCCGGAGCCGTACAAGGCGGGCGAAAACTTCCCCGTTATTCGCCCGCAGCTCCCAGCCACCACACCTCGTGAGAGGGCGGCGGCCACCTCGCGCCGCGCCCACTGAGCCCTACACCTCGGGCCAGCTGCGGCAGGGGCCGCTGCGGCATCACTAAAAGCGACGCCGCTGCGGACTTGGCGTCATTTTTTATAGAGGTTGACTTCCTCTTACCGCCGTCCGGCCCTCCCGGCCACGGCGTCCCCGTGCCATTATTTTAGAGAGGTTGGCTTCCTCTTTCCGCGCTCAGGGCGGGGTCACACCCCGAGGCGTCCACGCGCCGCGCCCACTGGGCCCCACCCTAGGGGCACACAGCTGCGGCAGGGGCATTTTTTATAGAGGTTTGCATCCTCTCACGCCCACCGCCATGAAGGCGGCTGCGTCCTCTCGCCGCGCCCACCGAACCTCTCCGCGAGGCCGGCTGCGGCAGGGGCCGCTGCAGCGCCGAACAAGCGACGCCGCTGCGGGCTCTTTCGCAGATTTATTATTGAGGTTCGCGTTCCTCTCGGCCCAGCCGCTAAGGCAAGACCCCTGGCCCCAACCCTGGGGGTAACAGGCTGCCCGAAGGGGGACCGTAGCCAATCGGCAAGGCCCACCCGGCGATCACAAAACTGCAACCGCCGGACCCACCGCGCGACCCCATCCCACCCGACTGTTAGAACAGAGGGGCGAGACGGAACCTCCCGGGAGATCTCCTCCCCGAGAGCCGCGAGACCGAGTCGCGACTCCCTCCACACGGCCGCTTTCCGGCTGCGCCGAGACGCAGCCAGGGGTGCGCCCAGAACCCGCCAGTTTTGGTCCACGCCAGCCGAAGCCGGGACCACCCACGCCGGAGTGGCTTCCCCTATCCGCCACCCGGGGACGCGCCTGATGGGAGTCTGGCAACTCCACACGGGACGGGAACCTAACCTAACCTAACCTAACCTTTTTTTTTTTTTTTTTTTTTTTTTTTTTTTTTTTTTTTTTAACCTTTGAAAAATGCCTTATGCATACCCAGAGGCCACGGGGAGGCTCACTGGGTTATGTCGGACTCGCACCGACTAAAAAACAAAGGAACACCTACTCGCGCGGTCGGACAGAGCGGACAAGGGACCACCTTTCGGATTACACACATGTCCGCCCTCCGCGCAGCCCGCCGTGAGGCAGGCTCACTCGCAACGGAGGGACCTGGGTTAAGGGCCACTCCCCGTCCCGGAGCCGTACAAGGCGGGCGAAAACTTCCCCGTTATTCGCCCGCAGCTCCCAGCCACCACACCTCGTGAGAGGGCGGCGGCCACCTCGCGCCGCGCCCACTGAGCCCTACACCTCGGGCCAGCTGCGGCAGGGGCCGCTGCGGCATCACTAAAAGCGACGCCGCTGCGGACTTGGCGTCATTTTTTATAGAGGTTGACTTCCTCTTACCGCCGTCCGGCCCTCCCGGCCACGGCGTCCCCGTGCCATTATTTTAGAGAGGTTGGCTTCCTCTTTCCGCGCTCAGGGCGGGGTCACACCCCGAGGCGTCCACGCGCCGCGCCCACTGGGCCCCACCCTAGGGGCACACAGCTGCGGCAGGGGCATTTTTTATAGAGGTTTGCATCCTCTCACGCCCACCGCCATGAAGGCGGCTGCGTCCTCTCGCCGCGCCCACCGAACCTCTCCGCGAGGCCGGCTGCGGCAGGGGCCGCTGCAGCGCCGAACAAGCGACGCCGCTGCGGGCTCTTTCGCAGATTTATTATTGAGGTTCGCGTTCCTCTCGGCCCAGCCGCTAAGGCAAGACCCCTGGCCCCAACCCTGGGGGTAACAGGCTGCCCGAAGGGGGACCGTAGCCAATCGGCAAGGCCCACCCGGCGATCACAAAACTGCAACCGCCGGACCCACCGCGCGACCCCATCCCACCCGACTGTTAGAACAGAGGGGCGAGACGGAACCTCCCGGGAGATCTCCTCCCCGAGAGCCGCGAGACCGAGTCGCGACTCCCTCCACACGGCCGCTTTCCGGCTGCGCCGAGACGCAGCCAGGGGTGCGCCCAGAACCCGCCAGTTTTGGTCCACGCCAGCCGAAGCCGGGACCACCCACGCCGGAGTGGCTTCCCCTATCCGCCACCCGGGGACGCGCCTGATGGGAGTCTGGCAACTCCACACGGGAACCTAACCTAACCTTTTTTTTTTTTTTTTTTTTTTTAACCTTTGAAAAATGCCTTATGCATACCCAGAGGCCACGGGGAGGCTCACTGGGTTATGTCGGACTCGCACCGACTAAAAAACAAAGGAACACCTACTCGCGCGGTCGGACAGAGCGGACAAGGGACCACCTTTCGGATTACACACATGTCCGCCCTCCGCGCAGCCCGCCGTGAGGCAGGCTCACTCGCAACGGAGGGACCTGGGTTAAGGGCCACTCCCCGTCCCGGAGCCGTACAAGGCGGGCGAAAACTTCCCCGTTATTCGCCCGCAGCTCCCAGCCACCACACCTCGTGAGAGGGCGGCGGCCACCTCGCGCCGCGCCCACTGAGCCCTACACCTCGGGCCAGCTGCGGCAGGGGCCGCTGCGGCATCACTAAAAGCGACGCCGCTGCGGACTTGGCGTCATTTTTTATAGAGGTTGACTTCCTCTTACCGCCGTCCGGCCCTCCCGGCCACGGCGTCCCCGTGCCATTATTTTAGAGAGGTTGGCTTCCTCTTTCCGCGCTCAGGGCGGGGTCACACCCCGAGGCGTCCACGCGCCGCGCCCACTGGGCCCCACCCTAGGGGCACACAGCTGCGGCAGGGGCATTTTTTATAGAGGTTTGCATCCTCTCACGCCCACCGCCATGAAGGCGGCTGCGTCCTCTCGCCGCGCCCACCGAACCTCTCCGCGAGGCCGGCTGCGGCAGGGGCCGCTGCAGCGCCGAACAAGCGACGCCGCTGCGGGCTCTTTCGCAGATTTATTATTGAGGTTCGCGTTCCTCTCGGCCCAGCCGCTAAGGCAAGACCCCTGGCCCCAACCCTGGGGGTAACAGGCTGCCCGAAGGGGGACCGTAGCCAATCGGCAAGGCCCACCCGGCGATCACAAAACTGCAACCGCCGGACCCACCGCGCGACCCCATCCCACCCGACTGTTAGAACAGAGGGGCGAGACGGAACCTCCCGGGAGATCTCCTCCCCGAGAGCCGCGAGACCGAGTCGCGACTCCCTCCACACGGCCGCTTTCCGGCTGCGCCGAGACGCAGCCAGGGGTGCGCCCAGAACCCGCCAGTTTTGGTCCACGCCAGCCGAAGCCGGGACCACCCACGCCGGAGTGGCTTCCCCTATCCGCCACCCGGGGACGCGCCTGATGGGAGTCTGGCAACTCCACACGGGAACCTAACCTTTTTTTTTTTTTTTTTTTTTTTTTTTTTTTTTTTTTTTTTTTTTTTTTTTTTTTTTAGGTCCCAAAAAATGCATTTACGCATTCCCCGCCACAATGGGGTCGTGACGGGGATATGTGGGACTCGCCGCCCCCCACCAACCAACCAACGGGGCGGAATACCCACTAAAAAACAGACCATTTGCCTCACGCGCATTTCGAGGGGGACACGGGAATTGCTGTGCATGACACCGCGACCCCTCTGGCGCGCCCCGCATAACGCGGGGAACCCGGCAGGAAGGTCCTGAAAAGGTAGGGCTCTCCCCTTCTCGAGAGCTTTGAAGAACGGGTGAGGACAGACCCCGTGTCTCACCCGCGCTCTCGGCCACCCACCTAGCTGGACGGTGGGGGCGTCGCCACACGCCGCTCACTCTGAGTCCCCGAAGGAATGGGGAGAGGAGCAGCGGGGGCCGCAGCTGAGGAAGTCTTAGCTGCGGCAACCTTCTTCTTCGCCGGACGGGGTGGGCTGCACTTGCAGCCCTTCGCACCCACCAGATGACTGGCAGGTCTACCCGCATCCTCACAGACAGGGCAATGCGGCTCAGACGTGCACGCCGCTGCCCTATGACCCGACTGACCACAACGATAGCACAGACGGCTGCGGTCGATGTCGCTTTTGCAGTTAAACTGCTGGTGTCCAGGTTCGAAGCACCTGAAGCACTTCTGGGGCCTGGCCGCCAACAGTCTAACGCTAACAGCGCTCCACCCTAAGAGCAGCCGCCTACCAGCGACCAACTTTTTAGCCGCGGCCACTGGGCAGCGCACCCAAACGGCACCCAACCCAGAAGGGCCGCGACGTATCTCTCCTACTCGTACACTCCCTTCGGGGCACTCCCCCCTCAGGGCTACCGACGACACGACCTGATCCCTATCGACGCTGTCGTCGAGGCCGATGAGGCGCAGCTCAGAGCACTTCATCGGCCTAGAAACTACGACATCGGGGACCAGAACCCCTCTCAAGGCAGCGGCGAAACTATCCGCCTTCTCGCCCTTATCGCCCCAGACTTCTAGGACGCGCCCACCGGATTGCGTCTTGCGAATTCGCAGCTTCTCTGGCTCTATTCCGTGATCCGCTGGACAGACTTTCCCTACTGCATCCTTCAGCACCTTTGCGTAGGAAAGGCCTTTCTCTAGAGCCTCTTGCGGCAGAGACAGAGCAATCGCCGATGACTTAGGCTCTTTCATCTTCTGCTTGCGCTGTGCTTTGCGCTTCGGCTTCGTAGCCTTCTTCTTCACCTCAGCGGGCCTGGACTTCCGCTTGGTAACCAACGTAAAACCGTCGTTAGCTGGTTCAGACGGAGTTGGAACCACCTCTTCTTGAGCGGGCGTAGCCACAGACTTCTGGGCTCGCCGCTTCTCCTTCTTCTTTTTCGCTGCAGATGGTGCAGCAGGCCGCACAGTAGAAGCTACTGTTGTTGGCGGCAAACGCGCGTCCAAGAGGGCCGTAAGTTTACGGAGGATGGACGCCTCTAAGTCCTCCAGAGGGGCAGAAACCGCTGGAGTGGTAACCGGGGGATGAACCCTAGCCGGTGAAGAAAACACTGGCGCGACAATCAACGAAGGAGCTTCTTCCACAACAGGAGGACTGGACCTCTCCCGCTGGCTCTGACGCTCAACCTCCCTCTCCTCTATTAACCGCGAAGACCTCTCGTTACGCAGCTGCTCCTTCAGCACGTCCACTTCATCCGCAAGCTGTGTCATTCGGACGCTAAGTTCGGCCACCTTGGTCCGCAGGCGGTCATTGTCCTCCTGCAGTTGTTTGGACTCCACTGATGAAAAAGAGCGGTCGTAGATATCGCCGACCGCTGCCCTAATTGAAGTGACTGCTTCTTTGAGGGCTTTGACATAAGTGCCCTTAAGATGTCCAGACTTCTTCGCCACATTTTCGACAACAGTCAAGTCGACTTCCACCCCCTTCACCAGTTCCGACACTGGGACCCGTTCAGTCGGTCTCTCGGTGTGGCCACGGTGGCTCCTCTGAACACGCGCTGCGTTGGCCATCTCTAGAACCTCAGCCTCCTTCTGCGCAGCGAGACGAGCTTGTTCTTCAGCCCGCGCTCTTTTCGCCGTCTGGAGATCGGCACGCGCCTTTCCAAGACCCATGCACAGACCATGCGTAGGGGGTCTGCCACGCCCCTTCTTCACGTCGTCCGCTGGACCCTTAGCCGACACTTCGGCATCCACCTCTTCATCCTCGGAGTGGTCGTCGCTGTCTAGCTCCACCTCAGACAAGATGCCCTCCGAATCACCCTCGCTCAGGTCTGAGATAGACCGATTTGCCTCTCTCTCCAACGCTTCAAGAACCCGCATTTGGTCGCGGTATCGTATAACCACCTCGGCCCTCGACAACATCTGGCCCGGGATGCGACTCACCCCCTCACTCTCCGCGCCTGAAAGCGCACCTTCCTCCGCGTCTTGCGACGCCACACCCTCCGACGAAACGAAATTTTTGTTAAAAGAATCCATATGAGTCCCACGAGTATGGGGGAAATAAAAAGTCCACCCGGGCAGTGCCCCCTGTACCCGGGTAAGCGTAAATTTATCGACCAGAGGGGCCGCTGATCCCCTGGCCGAGTGACGCCCTAAAGACTGGTCACCCACCAGCCATTCATCCTCTCGCCGGGCGTAAAGCTTAGGATTGGGAATTTATTATTGAGGTTGTCTCCTCTCGGTCCGGCCGTTGAAGGCAAGACCCCTGGTCCCCAGAATGGGGGTAACAGTTTGCCCGACGGGTGGGAATGAAACCCTGCCCGCCGCGCGATCCCATCTCCAAGCCCCCTGACAGAACAGAGGGGGGAGACAGGAAAACCAGAGCCGGGAAGGCTCGCCACCCCAAAAAAGCCACGACGCAGAACGCGGCTCCCCACCCCAGGGCCGCTTTCCAGCCGCGAAGTGCGACCGGGGGTGCGCCCCACAAAACCCGCCAGTTTTGGTCCGCGCCGGCCTTATACAAGCCGGTACCACAAAGTGTGGCTTTCCCCTATCCGCCACCCGGGGACGCGCCTGATGGGAGTCTGGCAACTCCACACGGGCGGGAACCTAACCTAACCTTTTTTTTTTTTTTTTTTTTTTTTTAACCTTTGAAAAATGCCTTATGCATACCCAGAGGCCACGGGGAGGCTCACTGGGTTATGTCGGACTCGCACCGACTAAAAAACAAAGGAACACCTACTCGCGCGGTCGGACAGAGCGGACAAGGGACCACCTTTCGGATTACACACATGTCCGCCCTCCGCGCAGCCCGCCGTGAGGCAGGCTCACTCGCAACGGAGGGACCTGGGTTAAGGGCCACTCCCCGTCCCGGAGCCGTACAAGGCGGGCGAAAACTTCCCCGTTATTCGCCCGCAGCTCCCAGCCACCACACCTCGTGAGAGGGCGGCGGCCACCTCGCGCCGCGCCCACTGAGCCCTACACCTCGGGCCAGCTGCGGCAGGGGCCGCTGCGGCATCACTAAAAGCGACGCCGCTGCGGACTTGGCGTCATTTTTTATAGAGGTTGACTTCCTCTTACCGCCGTCCGGCCCTCCCGGCCACGGCGTCCCCGTGCCATTATTTTAGAGAGGTTGGCTTCCTCTTTCCGCGCTCAGGGCGGGGTCACACCCCGAGGCGTCCACGCGCCGCGCCCACTGGGCCCCACCCTAGGGGCACACAGCTGCGGCAGGGGCATTTTTTATAGAGGTTTGCATCCTCTCACGCCCACCGCCATGAAGGCGGCTGCGTCCTCTCGCCGCGCCCACCGAACCTCTCCGCGAGGCCGGCTGCGGCAGGGGCCGCTGCAGCGCCGAACAAGCGACGCCGCTGCGGGCTCTTTCGCAGATTTATTATTGAGGTTCGCGTTCCTCTCGGCCCAGCCGCTAAGGCAAGACCCCTGGCCCCAACCCTGGGGGTAACAGGCTGCCCGAAGGGGGACCGTAGCCAATCGGCAAGGCCCACCCGGCGATCACAAAACTGCAACCACCGGACCCACCGCGCGACCCCATCCCACCCGACTGTTAGAACAGAGGGGCGAGACGGAACCTCCCGGGAGATCTCCTCCCCGAGAGCCGCGAGACCGAGTCGCGACTCCCTCCACACGGCCGCTTTCCGGCTGCGCCGAGACGCAGCCAGGGGTGCGCCCAGAACCCGCCAGTTTTGGTCCACGCCAGCCGAAGCCGGGACCACCCACGCCGGAGTGGCTTCCCCTATCCGCCACCCGGGGACGCGCCTGATGGGAGTCTGGCAACTCCACACGGGAACCTAACCTTTTTTTTTTTTTTTTTTTTTTTTTTTTTTTAAGGTCCCAAAAAATGCATTTACGCATTCCCCGCCACAATGGGGTCGTGACGGGGATATGTGGGACTCGCCGCCCCCCACCAACCAACCAACGGGGCGGAATACCCACTAAAAAACAGACCATTTGCCTCACGCGCATTTCGAGGGGGACACGGGAATTGCTGTGGCATGACACCGCGTCCCCTCTGGCGCGCCCCGCATAACGCGGGAAACTCGGCAGGAAGGCCCTGAAAAGGTAGGGCTCTCCCCTTCTCGAGAGCTTTGAAGAGCGGGTGAGGACAGACCCCAAGTCTCACCCGCGCTCTCGGCCACCCACCTAGCTGGACGGTGGGGGTATCTCCACACGCCGCTCACTCTGAGTCCCCGAAGAAGTGGGGAGAGGAGCAGCGGGGGCCGCAGCTGAGGAAGTCTTAGCTGCGGCAACCTTCTTCTTCGCCGGACGGGGTGGGCTGCACTTGCAGCCCTTCGCACCCACCAAATGATTGGCAGGTCTACCCGCATCCTCACAGACAGGGCAGTGCGGCTCAGATGTGCACGCCGCCGCCCTATGACCCGACTGACCACAACGATAGCACAGACGGCTGCGGTCGATGTCGCTTTTGCAGTTAAACTGCTGGTGTCCAGGTTCGAAGCATCTGAAACACTTCTGAGGCCTGGCCGCCAACAGTCTAACGCTAACAGCGCTCCACCCTAAAAGCAGCCGCCTACCAGCAACCAACTTTTTAGCCGCTGCCACTGGGCAACGTACCCAGACGGCACCCAGCCCAGAAGGGCCGCGGCGAATCTCCCCTACCCTCACACTCCCTTCGGGGCACTCCCCCCTCAGGGCTACAGAAGACACGACCTGATCCCTATCGACGCTGTCGTCGAGGCCGATGAGGCGCAGCTCAGAGCACTTCATCGGCCTAGAAACTACGACTTCGGGGACCAGAACCCCTCTCAAGGCAGCGGCGAAACTATCCGCCTTCTCGCCCTTATCGCCCCAGACTTCTAGGACGCGCCCACCGGATTGCGTCTTGCGAATTCGCAGCTTCTCTGGCTCTATTCCGTAATCCGCCGGACAGACTTTCCCTACCACTTCCTTGAGTACTTTCGCGTACGTGAGGCCTTTCTCCAATGCCTCCTGCGGCAGAGACAGAGCAATCGCCGAAGATTTGGGCTCTTGCATCTTCTGCTTGCGAGGCTTTTTCTTGCGCTTGGGCTTCGCAACCTTCTTCGCGGGCTGTTTCTCAGCGGGCTGTTTCGTAGCGGGCCTGGACCTCCGCTTGGCGACTACGGTAAAACCGCCGTCAGCTGCCTCTGCTGGCGCTGGAATAACCACCTCTTGAGCGGGAAGAGCCACAGGTTTTGGGGCTCGCCGCTTCTCCTTCTTTTTAGCTGCGGATGAAGCAGCAGGCCGCACAACAGGAGCTGCTGTGACTGGCGGCAGACGCGACTCCAGGAAAGCTGTAAGCTTCTGGAGAATCGACTCTTCCATTTCCTGTAGATCAGGAACTGCTGGAGCAGCGACCGGGGAGTTAAATGCTCTGCCCGGTGACGGAACTGACGGCTCGACACACGACGGAGGGACACAAAGTTCTTCCACAGCGGGAGGCATGGACCTCTCCCGCTGGTTCTGACGCTCAGCCTCCAACTCATCTCGCAGCGACCTCTCACTGCGCAGCTGTTCCTTCAGCACGTCCACTTCGTCGCCAAGCTTTGTCATTCGGACACTTAGCTCGGCCACCTTGGCCCGCAGACGATCGTTGTCTTCCTGCAACTGCTTGGACTCAACAGAGGAGAAAGAGCGGTCATAAAGATCGCCGACCGCTCCCCTAATCGATATCGCCGCGTTGTTGAGGGCCTTCACATACGTGCCCTTCAAGTTCCCCGACTTTTTCGCCACGCTTTCGACGACTGTTAGGTCGACTTCGACTCCCTTCACCAGCTCTGACACTGGGATCCGTTCGATCGGTCTCGGAACGTAGCCACGCTCGCTTCTCTGAGCACGCGCAGCGTTGGCTATCTCCAAAACTTCGGCCTCCTTCTGTGCAGCGAGGCGAGCTTGCTCTTCAGCCTTCGCTCTCTTCGCTGTCTGAAGATCCTTACGCGCCTTGCCAAGGCCCATGCATAGCCCGTGCGTAGGGGGTCTGCCCCGCCCCTTCTTCGAGTCGTCCGCTGGACCCTTAGCCGACACTACGGCTTCAACCTCTTCATCCTCAGAGTGGTCGTCGCTGTCTAGCTCCACCTCAGACAAGATGCCCTCCGAATCACCCTCACTCAGGTCAGAGATGGACCTATTTGCCTCCCTCTCCAACGCCTCTAAGACCCGCATTTGGTCGCGGTATCGAATAACAACCTCGGCCCTCGACAACATCTGGCCCGGGATGCGACTCACCCCCTCACTCTCCGCGCCTGAAAGCGCCCCTTCCTCCGCGTCTTGCGACGCCACACCCTCCGACGAAACGAATTTTTTATTAGTATCCATAAAAGTCCCACGAGTATGGGGGAAATAAAAAGTCCACCCGGGCAGTGCCCCCTGTACCCGGGTAAGCGTAAATTTATCGACTAGAGGGGCCGCTGATCCCCTGGCCGAGTGACGCCCTTGAGACTGGTCACCCACCAGCCATTCATCCTCTCGCCGGGCGTAAGCTTAGGATTAGGGATTTATTATTGAGGTTGTCTCCTCTCAGTCCGGCCGTTGAAGGCAAGACCCCTGGTCCCCAGAATGGGGGTAACAGTTTGCCCGACGGGTGGGAATGAAACCCAGCCCGCCGCGCGAGATCCTATCTCTAAGCCCCCTGGCAAAACAGAGGGGAGAGATAGGAAACCAGAGCCGGGAAGGCTCGCCACCCCGAAAAGCCGCGACACAGAACGCGGCTCCCCACCCCTGGGCCGCTTTCCAGCCGCGAAATGCGACCGGGGGTGCGCCCCACAAAACCCGCCAGTTTTGGTCCGCGCCGGACTTACATTACATTATTTAAAAGCCGGTACCACAATGTGTGGCATGCCCCTATCCGCCACCCGGGGACGCGCCCGATGGGAGTCTGGCAACTCCACACGGGACGGGAACCTTTTTTTTTTTTTTTTTTTTTTTTTTTTTTTTTTTTTTTTTTAACCTTTGAAAAATGCCTTATGCATACCCAGAGGCCACGGGGAGGCTCACTGGGTTATGTCGGACTCGCACCGACTAAAAAACAAAGGAACACCTACTCGCGCGGTCGGACAGAGCGGACAAGGGACCACCTTTCGGATTACACACATGTCCGCCCTCCGCGCAGCCCGCCGTGAGGCAGGCTCACTCGCAACGGAGGGACCTGGGTTAAGGGCCACTCCCCGTCCCGGAGCCGTACAAGGCGGGCGAAAACTTCCCCGTTATTCGCCCGCAGCTCCCAGCCACCACACCTCGTGAGAGGGCGGCGGCCACCTCGCGCCGCGCCCACTGAGCCCTACACCTCGGGCCAGCTGCGGCAGGGGCCGCTGCGGCATCACTAAAAGCGACGCCGCTGCGGACTTGGCGTCATTTTTTATAGAGGTTGACTTCCTCTTTCCGCCGTCCGGCCCTCCCGGCCACGGCGTCCCCGTGCCATTATTTTAGAGAGGTTGGCTTCCTCTTTCCGCGCTCAGGGCGGGGTCACACCCCGAGGCGTCCACGCGCCGCGCCCACTGGGCCCCACCCTAGGGGCACACAGCTGCGGCAGGGGCATTTTTTATCGAGGTTTGCCTCCTCGCACGCCCACCGCCATGAAGGCGGCTGCGTCCTCTCGCCGCGCCCACCGAACCTCTCCGCGAGGCCGGCTGCGGCAGGGGCCGCTGCAGCGCCGAACAAGCGACGCCGCTGCGGGCTTTTTCGCAGATTTATTATTGAGGTTCGCGTTCCTCTCGGCCCAGCCGCTAAGGCAAGACCCCTGGCCCCAACCCTGGGGGTAACAGGCTGCCCGAGGGGGGACCTTAGCCAATCGGCGAGGCCCACCCGGCGATCACAAAACTGCAACCGCCGGACCCACCGCGCGACCCCATCCCACCCGACTGTGAGCACAGAGGGGCGAGACGGAACCTCCCGGGAGATCTCCTCCCCGAGAGCCGCGAGACCGAGTCGCGACTCCCTCCACACGGCCGCTTTCCGGCTGCGCCGAGGCGCAGCTAGGGGTGCGCCCAGAACCCGCCAGTTTTGGTCCACGCCAGCCGAAGCCGGGACCACCCACGCCGGAGTGGCTTCCCCTATCCGCCACCCGGGGACGCGCCTGATGGGAGTCTGGCAACTCCACACGGGACGGGACGGGAACCTAACCTAACCTTTTTTTTTTTTTTTTTTTTTTAACCTTTGAAAAATGCCTTATGCATACCCAGAGGCCACGGGGAGGCTCACTGGGTTATGTCGGACTCGCACCGACTAAAAAACAAAGGAACACCTACTCGCGCGGTCGGACAGAGCGGACAAGGGACCACCTTTCGGATTACACACATGTCCGCCCTCCGCGCAGCCCGCCGTGAGGCAGGCTCACTCGCAACGGAGGGACCTGGGTTAAGGGCCACTCCCCGTCCCGGAGCCGTACAAGGCGGGCGAAAACTTCCCCGTTATTCGCCCGCAGCTCCCAGCCACCACACCTCGTGAGAGGGCGGCGGCCACCTCGCGCCGCGCCCACTGAGCCCTACACCTCGGGCCAGCTGCGGCAGGGGCCGCTGCGGCATCACTAAAAGCGACGCCGCTGCGGACTTGGCGTCATTTTTTATAGAGGTTGACTTCCTCTTACCGCCGTCCGGCCCTCCCGGCCACGGCGTCCCCGTGCCATTATTTTAGAGAGGTTGGCTTCCTCTTTCCGCGCTCAGGGCGGGGTCACACCCCGAGGCGTCCACGCGCCGCGCCCACTGGGCCCCACCCTAGGGGCACACAGCTGCGGCAGGGGCATTTTTTATAGAGGTTTGCATCCTCTCACGCCCACCGCCATGAAGGCGGCTGCGTCCTCTCGCCGCGCCCACCGAACCTCTCCGCGAGGCCGGCTGCGGCAGGGGCCGCTGCAGCGCCGAACAAGCGACGCCGCTGCGGGCTCTTTCGCAGATTTATTATTGAGGTTCGCGTTCCTCTCGGCCCAGCCGCTAAGGCAAGACCCCTGGCCCCAACCCTGGGGGTAACAGGCTGCCCGAAGGGGGACCGTAGCCAATCGGCAAGGCCCACCCGGCGATCACAAAACTGCAACCGCCGGACCCACCGCGCGACCCCATCCCACCCGACTGTTAGAACAGAGGGGCGAGACGGAACCTCCCGGGAGATCTCCTCCCCGAGAGCCGCGAGACCGAGTCGCGACTCCCTCCACACGGCCGCTTTCCGGCTGCGCCGAGACGCAGCCAGGGGTGCGCCCAGAACCCGCCAGTTTTGGTCCACGCCAGCCGAAGCCGGGACCACCCACGCCGGAGTGGCTTCCCCTATCCGCCACCCGGGGACGCGCCTGATGGGAGTCTGGCAACTCCACACGGGAACCTAACCTTTTTTTTTTTTTTTTTTTTTAACCTTTGAAAAATGCCTTATGCATACCCAGAGGCCACGGGGAGGCTCACTGGGTTATGTCGGACTCGCACCGACTAAAAAACAAAGGAACACCTACTCGCGCGGTCGGACAGAGCGGACAAGGGACCACCTTTCGGATTACACACATGTCCGCCCTCCGCGCAGCCCGCCGTGAGGCAGGCTCACTCGCAACGGAGGGACCTGGGTTAAGGGCCACTCCCCGTCCCGGAGCCGTACAAGGCGGGCGAAAACTTCCCCGTTATTCGCCCGCAGCTCCCAGCCACCACACCTCGTGAGAGGGCGGCGGCCACCTCGCGCCGCGCCCACTGAGCCCTACACCTCGGGCCAGCTGCGGCAGGGGCCGCTGCGGCATCACTAAAAGCGACGCCGCTGCGGACTTGGCGTCATTTTTTATAGAGGTTGACTTCCTCTTACCGCCGTCCGGCCCTCCCGGCCACGGCGTCCCCGTGCCATTATTTTAGAGAGGTTGGCTTCCTCTTTCCGCGCTCAGGGCGGGGTCACACCCCGAGGCGTCCACGCGCCGCGCCCACTGGGCCCCACCCTAGGGGCACACAGCTGCGGCAGGGGCATTTTTTATAGAGGTTTGCATCCTCTCACGCCCACCGCCATGAAGGCGGCTGCGTCCTCTCGCCGCGCCCACCGAACCTCTCCGCGAGGCCGGCTGCGGCAGGGGCCGCTGCAGCGCCGAACAAGCGACGCCGCTGCGGGCTCTTTCGCAGATTTATTATTGAGGTTCGCGTTCCTCTCGGCCCAGCCGCTAAGGCAAGACCCCTGGCCCCAACCCTGGGGGTAACAGGCTGCCCGAAGGGGGACCGTAGCCAATCGGCAAGGCCCACCCGGCGATCACAAAACTGCAACCGCCGGACCCACCGCGCGACCCCATCCCACCCGACTGTTAGAACAGAGGGGCGAGACGGAACCTCCCGGGAGATCTCCTCCCCGAGAGCCGCGAGACCGAGTCGCGACTCCCTCCACACGGCCGCTTTCCGGCTGCGCCGAGACGCAGCCAGGGGTGCGCCCAGAACCCGCCAGTTTTGGTCCACGCCAGCCGAAGCCGGGACCACCCACGCCGGAGTGGCTTCCCCTATCCGCCACCCGGGGACGCGCCTGATGGGAGTCTGGCAACTCCACACGGGACGGGAACCTAACCTAACCTTTTTTTTTTTTTTTTTTTTTTTTTTTTTTTTTTTTTTTTTTTTTTTTTTTTTTTTTTTTTTTTTTTTTTTTTAACCTTTGAAAAATGCCTTATGCATACCCAGAGGCCACGGGGAGGCTCACTGGGTTATGTCGGACTCGCACCGACTAAAAAACAAAGGAACACCTACTCGCGCGGTCGGACAGAGCGGACAAGGGACCACCTTTCGGATTACACACATGTCCGCCCTCCGCGCAGCCCGCCGTGAGGCAGGCTCACTCGCAACGGAGGGACCTGGGTTAAGGGCCACTCCCCGTCCCGGAGCCGTACAAGGCGGGCGAAAACTTCCCCGTTATTCGCCCGCAGCTCCCAGCCACCACACCTCGTGAGAGGGCGGCGGCCACCTCGCGCCGCGCCCACTGAGCCCTACACCTCGGGCCAGCTGCGGCAGGGGCCGCTGCGGCATCACTAAATGCGACGCCGCTGCGGACTTGGCGTCATTTTTTATAGAGGTTGACTTCCTCTTACCGCCGTCCGGCCCTCCCGGCCACGGCGTCCCCGTGCCATTATTTTAGAGAGGTTGGCTTCCTCTTTCCGCGCTCAGGGCGGGGTCACACCCCGAGGCGTCCACGCGCCGCGCCCACCGGGCCCCACCCTAGGGGCACACAGCTGCGGCAGGGGCATTTTTTATAGAGGTTTGCATCCTCTCACGCCCACCGCCATGAAGGCGGCTGCGTCCTCTCGCCGCGCCCACCGAACCTCTCCGCGAGGCCGGCTGCGGCAGGGGCCGCTGCAGCGCCGAACAAGCGACGCCGCTGCGGGCTTTTTCGCAGATTTATTATTGAGGTTCGCGTTCCTCTCGGCCCAGCCGCTAAGGCAAGACCCCTGGCCCCAACCCTGGGGGTAACAGGCTGCCCGAAGGGGGACCGTAGCCAATCGGCAAGGCCCACCCGGCGATCACAAAACTGCAACCGCCGGACCCACCGCGCGACCCCATCCCACCCGACTGTTAGAACAGAGGGGCGAGACGGAACCTCCCGGGAGATCTCCTCCCCGAGAGCCGCGAGACCGAGTCGCGACTCCTTCCACACGGCCGCTTTCCGGCTGCGCCGAGACGCAGCCAGGGGTGCGCCCAGAACCCGCCAGTTTTGGTCCACGCCAGCCGAAGCCGGGACCACCCACGCCGGAGTGGCTTCCCCTATCCGCCACCCGGGGACGCGCCTGATGGGAGTCTGGCAACTCCACACGGGAACCTAACCTAACCTTTTTTTTTTTTTTTTTTTTTTTTTTTTTTTTTTTTTTTTTAACCTTTGAAAAATGCATTATGCATACCCAGAGGCCACGGGGAGGCTCACTGGGTTATGTCGGACTCGCACCGACTAAAAAACAAAGGAACACCTACTCGCGCGGTCGGACAGAGCGGACAAGGGACCACCTTTCGGATTACACACATGTCCGCCCTCCGCGCAGCCCGCCGTGAGGCAGGCTCACTCGCAACGGAGGGACCTGTGTTAAGGGCCACTCCCCGTCCCGGAGCTGTACGAGGCGGGCGAAAACTTCCCCGTTATTCGCCCGCAGCTCCCAGCCACCACACCTCGGGAGAGGGCGGCGGCCACCTCGCGCCGCGCCCACTGAGCCCTACACCTCGGGCCAGCTGCGGCAGGGGCCGCTGCGGCATCACTAAAAGCGACGCCGCTGCGGACTTGGCGTCATTTTTTATAGAGGTTGACTTCCTCTTACCGCCGTCCGGCCCTCCCGGCCACGGCGTCCCCGTGCCATTATTTTAGAGAGGTTGGCTTCCTCTTTCCGCGCTCAGGGCGGGGTCACACCCCGAGGCGTCCACGCGCCGCGCCCACTGGGCCCCACCCTAGGGGCACACAGCTGCGGCAGGGGCATTTTTTACCGAGGTTTGCCTCCTCGCACGCCCACCGCCATGAAGGCGGCTGCGTCCTCTCGCCGCGCCCACCGAACCTCTCCGCGAGGCCAGCTGCGGCAGGGGCCGCTGCAGCGCCGAACAAGCGACGCCGCTGCGGGCTTTTTCGCCGATTTATTATTGAGGTTCGCGTTCCTCTCGGCCCAGCCGCTAAGGCAAGACCCCTGGCCCCAACCCTGGGGGTAACAGGCTGCCCGAAGGGGGACCTTAGCCAATCGGCGAGGCCCACCCGGCGATCACAAAACTGCAACCGCCGGACCCACCGCGCGACCCCATCCCACCCGACTGTCAGAACAGAGGGGCGAGACGGAACCTCCCGGGAGATCTCCTCCCCGAGAGCCGCGAGACCGAGTCGCGACTCCCTCCACACGGCCGCTTTCCGGCTGCGCCGAGACGCAGCCAGGGGTGCGCCCAGAACCCGCCAGTTTTGGTCCACGCCAGCCGAAGCCGGGACCACCCACGCCGGAGTGGCTTCCCCTATCCGCCACCCGGGGACGCGCCTGATGGGAGTCTGGCAACTCCACACGGGAACCTTTTTTTTTTTTTTTTTAACCTTTGAAAAATGCCTTATGCATACCCAGAGGCCACGGGGAGGCTCACTGGGTTATGTCGGACTCGCACCGACTAAAAAACAAAGGAACACCTACTCGCGCGGTCGGACAGAGCGGACAAGGGACCACCTTTCGGATTACACACATGTCCGCCCTCCGCGCAGCCCGCCGTGAGGCAGGCTCACTCGCAACGGAGGGACCTGGGTTAAGGGCCACTCCCCGTCCCGGAGCCGTACAAGGCGGGCGAAAACTTCCCCGTTATTCGCCCGCAGCTCCCAGCCACCACACCTCGTGAGAGGGCGGCGGCCACCTCGCGCCGCGCCCACTGAGCCCTACACCTCGGGCCAGCTGCGGCAGGGGCCGCTGCGGCATCACTAAATGCGACGCCGCTGCGGACTTGGCGTCATTTTTTATAGAGGTTGACTTCCTCTTACCGCCGTCCGGCCCTCCCGGCCACGGCGTCCCCGTGCCATTATTTTAGAGAGGTTGGCTTCCTCTTTCCGCGCTCAGGGCGGGGTCACACCCCGAGGCGTCCACGCGCCGCGCCCACTGGGCCCCACCCTAGGGGCACACAGCTGCGGCAGGGGCATTTTTTATAGAGGTTTGCATCCTCTCACGCCCACCGCCATGAAGGCGGCTGCGTCCTCTCGCCGCGCCCACCGAACCTCTCCGCGAGGCCGGCTGCGGCAGGGGCCGCTGCAGCGCCGAACAAGCGACGCCGCTGCGGGCTTTTTCGCAGATTTATTATTGAGGTTCGCGTTCCTCTCGGCCCAGCCGCTAAGGCAAGACCCCTGGCCCCAACCCTGGGGGTAACAGGCTGCCCGAAGGGGGACCGTAGCCAATCGGCAAGGCCCACCCGGCGATCACAAAACTGCAACCGCCGGACCCACCGCGCGACCCCATCCCACCCGACTGTTAGAACAGAGGGGCGAGACGGAACCTCCCGGGAGATCTCCTCCCCGAGAGCCGCGAGACCGAGTCGCGACTCCTTCCACACGGCCGCTTTCCGGCTGCGCCGAGACGCAGCCAGGGGTGCGCCCAGAACCCGCCAGTTTTGGTCCACGCCAGCCGAAGCCGGGACCACCCACGCCGGAGTGGCTTCCCCTATCCGCCACCCGGGGACGCGCCTGATGGGAGTCTGGCAACTCCACACGGGAACTCCACACGGGTCCACACGGGAACCTAACCTAACCTTTTTTTTTTTTTTTTTTTTTTTTTTTTTTTTTAACCTTTGAAAAATGCCTTATGCATACCCAGAGGCCACGGGGAGGCTCACTGGGTTATGTCGGACTCGCACCGACTAAAAAACAAAGGAACACCTACTCGCGCGGTCGGACAGAGCGGACAAGGGACCACCTTCGGATTACACACATGTCCGCCCTCCGCGCAGCCCGCCGTGAGGCAGGCTCACTCGCAACGGAGGGACCTGGGTTAAGGGCCACTCCCCGTCCCGGAGCCGTACAAGGCGGGCGAAAACTTCCCCGTTATTCGCCCGCAGCTCCCAGCCACCACACCTCGTGAGAGGGCGGCGGCCACCTCGCGCCGCGCCCACTGAGCCCTACACCTCGGGCCAGCTGCGGCAGGGGCCGCTGCGGCATCACTAAATGCGACGCCGCTGCGGACTTGGCGTCATTTTTTATAGAGGTTGACTTCCTCTTACCGCCGTCCGGCCCTCCCGGCCACGGCGTCCCCGTGCCATTATTTTAGAGAGGTTGGCTTCCTCTTTCCGCGCTCAGGGCGGGGTCACACCCCGAGGCGTCCACGCGCCGCGCCCACTGGGCCCCACCCTAGGGGCACACAGCTGCGGCAGGGGCATTTTTTATCGAGGTTTGCCTCCTCGCACGCCCACCGCCATGAAGGCGGCTGCGTCCTCTCGCCGCGCCCACCGAACCTCTCCGCGAGGCCGGCTGCGGCAGGGGCCGCTGCAGCGCCGAACAAGCGACGCCGCTGCGGGCTTTTTCGCAGATTTATTATTGAGGTTCGCGTTCCTCTCGGCCCAGCCGCTAAGGCAAGACCCCTGGCCCCAACCCTGGGGGTAACAGGCTGCCCGAAGGGGGACCGTAGCCAATCGGCAAGGCCCACCCGGCGATCACAAAACTGCAACCGCCGGACCCACCGCGCGACCCCATCCCACCCGACTGTTAGAACAGAGGGGCGAGACGGAACCTCCCGGGAGATCTCCTCCCCGAGAGCCGCGAGACCGAGTCGCGACTCCCTCCACACGGCCGCTTTCCGGCTGCGCCGAGACGCAGCCAGGGGTGCGCCCAGAACCCGCCAGTTTTGGTCCACGCCAGCCGAAGCCGGGACCACCCACGCCGGAGTGGCTTCCCCTATCCGCCACCCGGGGACGCGCCTGATGGGAGTCTGGCAACTCCACACGGGACGGGACGGGAACCTAACCTTTTTTTTTTTTTTTTTTTTTTTTTTTTTTTTTTTTTTTTTTTTTTTTAACCTTTGAAAAATGCCTTATGCATACCCAGAGGCCACGGGGAGGCTCACTGGGTTATGTCGGACTCGCACCGACTAAAAAACAAAGGAACACCTACTCGCGCGGTCGGACAGAGCGGACAAGGGACCACCTTTCGGATTACACACATGTCCGCCCTCCGCGCAGCCCGCCGTGAGGCAGGCTCACTCGCAACGGAGGGACCTGTGTTAAGGGCCACTCCCCGTCCCGGAGCCGTACAAGGCGGGCGAAAACTTCCCCGTTATTCGCCCGCAGCTCCCAGCCACCACACCTCGTGGGAGGGCGGCGGCCACCTCGCGCCGCGCCCACTGAGCCCTACACCTCGGGCCAGCTGCGGCAGGGGCCGCTGCGGCATCACTAAAAGCGACGCCGCTGCGGACTTGTCGTCATTTTTTATAGAGGTTGACTTCCTCTTTCCGCCGTCCGGCCCTCCCGGCCACGGCGTCCCCGTGCCATTATTTTAGAGAGGTTGGCTTCCTCTTTCCGCGCTCAGGGCGGGGTCACACCCCGAGGCGTCCACGCGCCGCGCCCACTGGGCCCCACTCTACGGGCACACAGCTGCGGCAGGGGCATTTTTTACCGAGGTTTGCCTCCTCGCACGCCCACCGCTATGAAGGCGGCTGCGTCCTCTCGCCGCGCCCACCGAACCTCTCCGCGAGGCCGGCTGCGGCAGGGGCCGCTGCAGCGCCGAACAAGCGACGCCGCTGCGGGCTTTTTCGCTGATTTATTATTGAGGTTCGCGTTCCTCTCGGCCCAGCCGCTAAGGCAAGACCCCTGGCCCCAACCCTGGGGGTAACAGGCTGCCCGAAGGGAGACCTTAGCCAATCGGCGAGGCCCACCCGGCGATCACAAAACTGCAACCGCCGGACCCACCGCGCGACCCCATCCCACCCGACTGTTAGAACAGAGGGGCGAGACGGAACCTCCCGGGAGATCTCCTCCCCGAGAGCCGCGAGACCGAGTCGCGACTCCCTCCACACGGCCGCTTTCCGGCTGCGCCGAGACGCAGCCAGGGGTGCGCCCAGAACCCGCCAGTTTTGGTCCACGCCAGCCGAAGCCGGGACCACCCACGCCGGAGTGGCTTCCCCTATCCGCCACCCGGGGACGCGCCTGATGGGAGTCTGGCAACTCCACACGGGACGGGAACCTAACCTAACCTTTTTTTTTTTTTTTTTTTTTTTTAACCTTTGAAAAATGCCTTATGCATACCCAGAGGCCACGGGGAGGCTCACTGGGTTATGTCGGACTCGCACCGACTAAAAAACAAAGGAACACCTACTCGCGCGGTCGGACAGAGCGGACAAGGGACCACCTTTCGGATTACACACATGTCCGCCCTCCGCGCAGCCCGCCGTGAGGCAGGCTCACTCGCAACGGAGGGACCTGTGTTAAGGGCCACTCCCCGTCCCGGAGCCGTACAAGGCGGGCGAAAACTTCCCCGTTATTCGCCCGCAGCTCCCAGCCACCACACCTCGTGAGAGGGCGGCGGCCACCTCGCGCCGCGCCCACTGAGCCCTACACCTCGGGCCAGCTGCGGCAGGGGCCGCTGCGGCATCACTAAATGCGACGCCGCTGCGGACTTGGCGTCATTTTTTATAGAGGTTGACTTCCTCTTACCGCCGTCCGGCCCTCCCGGCCACGGCGTCCCCGTGCCATTATTTTAGAGAGGTTGGCTTCCTCTTTCCGCGCTCAGGGCGGGGTCACACCCCGAGGCGTCCACGCGCCGCGCCCACTGGGCCCCACCCTAGGGGCACACAGCTGCGGCAGGGGCATTTTTTATAGAGGTTTGCATCCTCTCACGCCCACCGCCATGAAGGCGGCTGCGTCCTCTCGCCGCGCCCACCGAACCTCTCCGCGAGGCCGGCTGCGGCAGGGGCCGCTGCAGCGCCGAACAAGCGACGCCGCTGCGGGCTTTTTCGCAGATTTATTATTGAGGTTCGCGTTCCTCTCGGCCCAGCCGCTAAGGCAAGACCCCTGGCCCCAACCCTGGGGGTAACAGGCTGCCCGAAGGGGGACCGTAGCCAATCGGCAAGGCCCACCCGGCGATCACAAAACTGCAACCGCCGGACCCACCGCGCGACCCCATCCCACCCGACTGTTAGAACAGAGGGGCGAGACGGAACCTCCCGGGAGATCTCCTCCCCGAGAGCCGCGAGACCGAGTCGCGACTCCTTCCACACGGCCGCTTTCCGGCTGCGCCGAGACGCAGCCAGGGGTGCGCCCAGAACCCGCCAGTTTTGGTCCACGCCAGCCGAAGCCGGGACCACCCACGCCGGAGTGGCTTCCCCTATCCGCCACCCGGGGACGCGCCTGATGGGAGTCTGGCAACTCCACACGGGAACCTAACCTTTTTTTTTTTTTTTTTTTTTTAACCTTTGAAAAATGCCTTATGCATACCCAGAGGCCACGGGGAGGCTCACTGGGTTATGTCGGACTCGCACCGACTAAAAAACAAAGGAACACCTACTCGCGCGGTCGGACAGAGCGGACAAGGGACCACCTTTCGGATTACACACATGTCCGCCCTCCGCGCAGCCCGCCGTGAGGCAGGCTCACTCGCAACGGAGGGACCTGGGTTAAGGGCCACTCCCCGTCCCGGAGCCGTACAAGGCGGGCGAAAACTTCCCCGTTATTCGCCCGCAGCTCCCAGCCACCACACCTCGTGAGAGGGCGGCGGCCACCTCGCGCCGCGCCCACTGAGCCCTACACCTCGGGCCAGCTGCGGCAGGGGCCGCTGCGGCATCACTAAATGCGACGCCGCTGCGGACTTGGCGTCATTTTTTATAGAGGTTGACTTCCTCTTACCGCCGTCCGGCCCTCCCGGCCACGGCGTCCCCGTGCCATTATTTTAGAGAGGTTGGCTTCCTCTTTCCGCGCTCAGGGCGGGGTCACACCCCGAGGCGTCCACGCGCCGCGCCCACTGGGCCCCACCCTAGGGGCACACAGCTGCGGCAGGGGCATTTTTTATAGAGGTTTGCATCCTCTCACGCCCACCGCCATGAAGGCGGCTGCGTCCTCTCGCCGCGCCCACCGAACCTCTCCGCGAGGCCGGCTGCGGCAGGGGCCGCTGCAGCGCCGAACAAGCGACGCCGCTGCGGGCTTTTTCGCAGATTTATTATTGAGGTTCGCGTTCCTCTCGGCCCAGCCGCTAAGGCAAGACCCCTGGCCCCAACCCTGGGGGTAACAGGCTGCCCGAAGGGGGACCGTAGCCAATCGGCAAGGCCCACCCGGCGATCACAAAACTGCAACCGCCGGACCCACCGCGCGACCCCATCCCACCCGACTGTTAGAACAGAGGGGCGAGACGGAACCTCCCGGGAGATCTCCTCCCCGAGAGCCGCGAGACCGAGTCGCGACTCCTTCCACACGGCCGCTTTCCGGCTGCGCCGAGACGCAGCCAGGGGTGCGCCCAGAACCCGCCAGTTTTGGTCCACGCCAGCCGAAGCCGGGACCACCCACGCCGGAGTGGCTTCCCCTATCCGCCACCCGGGGACGCGCCTGATGGGAGTCTGGCAACTCCACACGGGACGGGAACCTAACCTAACCTTTTTTTTTTTTTTTTTTTTTTTTAACCTTTGAAAAATGCCTTATGCATACCCAGAGGCCACGGGGAGGCTCACTGGGTTATGTCGGACTCGCACCGACTAAAAAACAAAGGAACACCTACTCGCGCGGTCGGACAGAGCGGACAAGGGACCACCTTTCGGATTACACACATGTCCGCCCTCCGCGCAGCCCGCCGTGAGGCAGGCTCACTCGCAACGGAGGGACCTGTGTTAAGGGCCACTCCCCGTCCCGGAGCCGTACAAGGCGGGCGAAAACTTCCCCGTTATTCGCCCGCAGCTCCCAGCCACCACACCTCGTGAGAGGGCGGCGGCCACCTCGCGCCGCGCCCACTGAGCCCTACACCTCGGGCCAGCTGCGGCAGGGGCCGCTGCGGCATCACTAAATGCGACGCCGCTGCGGACTTGGCGTCATTTTTTATAGAGGTTGACTTCCTCTTACCGCCGTCCGGCCCTCCCGGCCACGGCGTCCCCGTGCCATTATTTTAGAGAGGTTGGCTTCCTCTTTCCGCGCTCAGGGCGGGGTCACACCCCGAGGCGTCCACGCGCCGCGCCCACTGGGCCCCACCCTAGGGGCACACAGCTGCGGCAGGGGCATTTTTTATAGAGGTTTGCATCCTCTCACGCCCACCGCCATGAAGGCGGCTGCGTCCTCTCGCCGCGCCCACCGAACCTCTCCGCGAGGCCGGCTGCGGCAGGGGCCGCTGCAGCGCCGAACAAGCGACGCCGCTGCGGGCTTTTTCGCAGATTTATTATTGAGGTTCGCGTTCCTCTCGGCCCAGCCGCTAAGGCAAGACCCCTGGCCCCAACCCTGGGGGTAACAGGCTGCCCGAAGGGGGACCGTAGCCAATCGGCAAGGCCCACCCGGCGATCACAAAACTGCAACCGCCGGACCCACCGCGCGACCCCATCCCACCCGACTGTTAGAACAGAGGGGCGAGACGGAACCTCCCGGGAGATCTCCTCCCCGAGAGCCGCGAGACCGAGTCGCGACTCCTTCCACACGGCCGCTTTCCGGCTGCGCCGAGACGCAGCCAGGGGTGCGCCCAGAACCCGCCAGTTTTGGTCCACGCCAGCCGAAGCCGGGACCACCCACGCCGGAGTGGCTTCCCCTATCCGCCACCCGGGGACGCGCCTGATGGGAGTCTGGCAACTCCACACGGGAACCTTTTTTTTTTTTTTTTTTTTTTTTTTATTATCGTCTGTAAAAAAATGCTGCTTACGCACTGTCTCCCGGCCAAAAGGGGGAGACCGGGAGGGGGTGTGGGGCTCACTGCGGCCGACACGACCACCGCAGTCCTACCCACTAAAAAACTTCAGACGACGCCCACCGCTGTTGAAAAGGGGCGAGGCACCAGTGCCCGGGTTTGTAGCTTCTGGAACCCCGCCCGCGGCCAACGTCCCCCGGATCAGAACCGGGGAGACCTCCTCAGGAAGGCGCAATTTGCAGCGCCCCCCCTACCTCCTTGTGCGGCCATGGCGTAACTGGCCGACTTCGGGGGGGGTCTATGGCGAGACGGAAGGGGCCCCCTGCCCCCGCCGCCTAAGACCCCCCGGGCGCTGCCTGACGGGCCCTCCTGGCCCGCCCGCTGCGCCAACGGCGTAGCCGGAGAGAGAGCGGATCCCGCTCCCTCTCCCGCTCCGCGGCCTCCTTCTGCGACATCACCACTTCGCAGAAGGAGGCCATCGCCTCCCACGCCGTCTCGCTGTCGACCATCTTTTGCATGATGGTCGGCAGCGAGAGAGCCACTCCACCCAGGGCCGCGGCTAACGTCGACCGCGGCCCAGCCCACGCAGGGCACGCCACCAAAGTGTGCTGCGCATCATCCATCGCGCAGTCACAGTGGTGGCAACACCGGGTCGACTCCCCCCCGGCGACGTCGCACAGATACTTCCCAAAGCACCCGTGCCCGGAAAGTACCTGTGCGAGCCGGAAAGTCATCGACCCCCACCGACGGCCGACCCATCGCTCCAATATGGGCCCGACCGCCTCGAGGATACGGCGCCTCGATCCTTCGGCACGTAGTTCGGCGCTCCTGTGTAGCTGCCGCCGCCATGCGCCCAGAGCCTGTGTCTGAGCGTCTCGACGCCACCGCACCACTGTGTCCGGTGTGGGGCGGAGACCCTGGCTCCGGGATTGCGCGCCACGCCAGTAGACCGCCGAGAGAACCTCGGCGTCGAGGTCCCACGGCAGGGACCCGGCGAGCGCGCATGCCACCTCATGGGAGATGGTGCGATACCCCCTTACGACACGGGTCGCCATGACCCTCTGCGACTGCTGCAGGATCTGTCGATGGCGACCCGATATGGAGCTCGCCCAGATTGGGGCTCCATACAGGGCTATGGACCGCACCACTCCCGTGTAAAGGCGGCGACAACTGCCGCCACTCCCTCCGAGATTGGGGAGCAGGCGAGATAGAGCTCCCGCCGTGCTCACCAACCTCGGGCCTAGGTGCCGAAGGTGCGCTTCGAAGTCCCATCTGCTGTCGAGAAGGACGCCGAGATACTTCAGCGTGTTCTCGACAGGGATGGGAGTTCCTCCTACCACGATACTAGGGCCTGGAGGCGGCCGCCTCCGGGGACCATGGAAAATAATGGCCCCGGATTTATGCAGTGCCACCTCGAGCCCCAGCCGCCGTATCCTCTCGACCACCGCCGCGACGCCGACAGTGGCCAACACTCTCGCATCCCGGGGGTCAGAACCCCGGGATGTTACGAGGGTGTCGTCGGCGTAACAGATCACGTCCACGCCGTGCAAGTTCACACAGCGCAGAACGTAATCATATCCGATGTTCCACAGGAGTGGTCCCAGGACAGACCCCTGTGGAACACCGCACACCATACGCCGACGACAGCCTCCTCCGCCCATCGTTGGGAAGACTACCGCCCTCTCCGACAGGTAGCTCCCCAACAACCGCCGCAGATATGGAGGCACCCCGTGGAATCGGAGCGCCTCCATAATCGTTGACCAGGGCAGGGTGTTGAAGGCGTTCGCGATATCGAGCGACACCGCAATCAACACCCCACCCCGGGAAACCGCCCTCTCCGACAGGTCCCGCAAGCGGCCGATCGCGTCAATCGTCGATCGGCCGCGGCGGAACCCGAACTGGAGGTCGGACAAATCTGGTCCGACCTCCTCCAGGTGCTCGACGAGGCGGTTGGTGATGACACGCTCCAGGAGCTTGCCCGCCTCGTCGAGCAGCACGATGGGCCGATAACCAGAAGGGTCATCGGCCGGACGTCCCTCTTTGGGAAGGAGTACCAAGCGGCCCTCCTTCCAGCGCCGCGGAAAAACCCCATCCCGCAGACACCTAGCAAAGAGGGAGGTCACGCGGGAAAGAAAAGGCGCTTCCTCCCCGCTCAAAACCAGGTCCCACGCCCTCGTCGGAATGCCGTCGGGACCTGGGGCCGTGCTCTTGCCCCTCAGGCGTAGCACGGCCCTTCCTACTTCCTCCTCGGTGAGCTCGGGCACATCCTCAGTGCCCGAGTCACGGGTGACTTCTGGCGCCGCCATAGTGGGAGGCACGAAGTCGGTTCCCCTGTCTGGGAACAGTGCCTCAACCTCCACACGGGAACCTAACCTAACCTTTTTTTTTTTTTTTTTTTTTTTTTTTTTTTTTTTTAACCTTTGAAAAATGCATTATGCATACCCAGAGGCCACGGGGAGGCTCACTGGGTTATGTCGGACTCGCACCGACTAAAAAACAAAGGAACACCTACTCGCGCGGTCGGACAGAGCGGACAAGGGACCACCTTTCGGATTACACACATGTCCGCCCTCCGCGCAGCCCGCCGTGAGGCAGGCTCACTCGCAACGGAGGGACCTGTGTTAAGGGCCACTCCCCGTCCCGGAGCTGTACGAGGCGGGCGAAAACTTCCCCGTTATTCGCCCGCAGCTCCCAGCCACCACACCTCGTGAGAGGGCGGCGGCCACCTCGCGCCGCGCCCACTGAGCCCTACACCTCGGGCCAGCTGCGGCAGGGGCCGCTGCGGCATCACTAAAAGCGACGCCGCTGCGGACTTGGCGTCATTTTTTATAGAGGTTGACTTCCTCTTACCGCCGTCCGGCCCTCCCGGCCACGGCGTCCCCGTGCCATTATTTTAGAGAGGTTGGCTTCCTCTTTCCGCGCTCAGGGCGGGGTCACACCCCGAGGCGTCCACGCGCCGCGCCCACTGGGCCCCACCCTAGGGGCACACAGCTGCGGCAGGGGCATTTTTTACCGAGGTTTGCCTCCTCGCACGCCCACCGCCATGAAGGCGGCTGCGTCCTCTCGCCGCGCCCACCGAACCTCTCCGCGAGGCCAGCTGCGGCAGGGGCCGCTGCAGCGCCGAACAAGCGACGCCGCTGCGGGCTTTTTCGCCGATTTATTATTGAGGTTCGCGTTCCTCTCGGCCCAGCCGCTAAGGCAAGACCCCTGGCCCCAACCCTGGGGGTAACAGGCTGCCCGAAGGGGGACCTTAGCCAATCGGCGAGGCCCACCCGGCGATCACAAAACTGCAACCGCCGGACCCACCGCGCGACCCCATCCCACCCGACTGTCAGAACAGAGGGGCGAGACGGAACCTCCCGGGAGATCTCCTCCCCGAGAGCCGCGAGACCGAGTCGCGACTCCCTCCACACGGCCGCTTTCCGGCTGCGCCGAGACGCAGCCAGGGGTGCGCCCAGAACCCGCCAGTTTTGGTCCACGCCAGCCGAAGCCGGGACCACCCACGCCGGAGTGGCTTCCCCTATCCGCCACCCGGGGACGCGCCTGATGGGAGTCTGGCAACTCCACACGGGAACCTAACCTAACCTAACCTAACCTAACCTAACCTAACCTAACCTAACCTAACCTAACCTAACCTAACCTAACCTAACCTTTTTTTTTTTTTTTTTTTTTTTTTTTTTTTTTTTTTTTTTTTTTTTTTTTTTTTAAGTCCCCAAAAATGCATTTACGCATACCCCTCCGCTCGGGGGAGCAGAGGGGTTATGTGGGACTCGCCGCCCCCCACCATGACCACCGATGGGGCGGAATACCCACTAAAAAGGGACTGTCTTACCGCACAAACGCTGGGCCAAGGTGGTATCTACGTTTGTATGGCCCACCAAGACCCGTCGCGGCCGGCCGATGAACTGGGCCGATAGACTCGGGCGCATTGAGGCGCCCCCGACTGTGGCATCGTGCAATGCAGAGGCAAGTCCCCCGACTCACCCCCGCTGACACCACTAAAAGGGAACTTTCCCGACCTCCGAACAATGCTGACGAGCGAGTGACAGGCCTCTCCTGCTCTACCCGCCAGTTTCCTCCCGAAAGACAGAGCATTCCTCACTGCTCCATCGGTTTCGCATCAGAAGCCTTCGAACGCCGCGAAGACCCGCGAGACGTCTTGGCTTTCTCAACCACTGGGGCGACCACTGGAGTGGCCGCTGGAACGACAACTCTTGCCGCCCTAACCGCTGGGGGGACGCAAGCATCACCCCCCATGACATGACCCGCATTTCGGCCGCTCTCAGCGCACACAGCGCATCGAGCCTGGCCTACACACTCAGCTGCCCTGTGGCCCGCCAGACCACAGCGGAAGCACAGACCGGAACGGTCGACGACTGACGGGCACATAGGACGTGTATGTCCTAGCCCCATACACTTATAGCAGCGCAGAGGCCGCTCTCCCAACAACTCAATACGGGCGGAGCTCCATCCCAAGAGAATCCGCCCGATATCCGCCAACACTTTCGCCACCACGACAGGGCACCGCACGACTGTGGATCCAACCCCACCAGGGCCGGCCCGCAAAGTTCCAACCCTGATTGCCTCCACAGAACAACCCGCCTTTTCGGAAAGGGCCTCTCCCAATTCCTTCTCCGTCACCGAATCATCCAAACCGGTGATTCGTACCTCAACCAACTTTTCGGGGCGGGACACCGTAGCGACCGCCGCCAGCTCAACCCGCAGCTTCTGTGCCAGAGCGTCCGCGCGACCCCCACCATCCGGACCTGGGAGCTCTAAAAGCCTGGCTCCGGTCGCGGACTGCCGCATCTCTACCCCCTCCAAAATGCCAATATCCGCAATGGGAATAGCAGCCCTGACCCTCTTCATCATGCCCGCATATGTCAGGCCCTCCTTTACAGCCTCCGGTTTAAGAGAAACCATCACTGCCGCCGAACGTGGCGGAACAAGACTAGGCTTGGCTTTTCGAGCGGGCCCAGAAGGAGCTTGAGAAGCCACAGCCGTTTTAACCACTGCTTTGTCAGCCGATTTCTTCGCCTGAACTACCCTCCTGTCATCCCCCTTCTTCCCTTTCAATGTTCCCTCGACTGTCGAACGAATCTCCTCACTCTGACCAACAATTCCCGCACCACTTCCCTCCACAACCCCTTTTTTGGCCGCTGCCGGAGGCAGACGGCCGACAGACGCAGGCGGAAGGCGCTCCTCCAAGGCAGACAACCGAGTGCCAATCCTATCAACGATAGACTCCGTTAGTTCCCTCTTTAGTTTTTCCACCCAATCACCCTGCGGAGCATCCGCAGTTTTAGCCCTATTCTTTTCTTTCAACTCTTCATAAACAGTTGTAAGCCTCGTCCTCATTCTCAGCATGTCGGCATCGTACCGCATGACCAAGGCCTCGACCACAGTCTCCATCTCAATAACAGACTGTACGGCCTCCTTCCTATACTCCTTGTCCCTCACCGAATCCAGAGCATCATATACGTCCATACTATGACGCTTGAAAATCTGCTCTAAAACCGCATGATTATGCCTCAAGAGCCTCACCGCTTTCTTGCAGTGCTTGGACCTATCCCTCGTAACCTCAACCTCCTCCTCCTCCTCCTCCTCCTGATCTGAGCACGAGGAGCATTCCTCGCTCTCCGCGTCTGGCGCCATGCGACAAGACTAGCTCAAATCGAGAAAAACCTCAAAAGACAAGGGAAAGAGGCGAAAGCCCCTCTCCAGACGTCCAGAAAACCACGAAAAACAAAGCCGCGACCACCCAGAGACAACCCAAGATGACGACAACCAGTTACCACAAACAAAACCAAACAAAAACACAAGACACAAAAAATTTGGGGTTTTTGCCGAATTTTCAAAGTCCCGAAAATCCGACGAAAAACCGCCAAAAACCACAGAAGCCAAGATCGTACGAAGTCCAAAATACCACAGAATGCCAATGTCGTCAAGTCAAAGCAGAATCAATCCAAAAAACACGCAAAAGTCAGTCGAAACAGAGATTTCGGGAGTCGAAATCCCTACGTCGACGATGTTATAGTGTATTCACAAAACACGAAAATCCCATACAAATTCGACAAACAATATAAAATATTATTTGCCGAAAAAGTACAAGACCGATTGCGAAGTGTGATACACCAAACGAAAGCCCTCAGAAAACACTACAAAACACCAAAAAACCACGAAAATACACCTCTACAAACACCCTCTTAGTACGATCTCAACCTAACCTTTTTTTTTTTTTTTTTTTTTTTTTTTTTTTTTTTTTTTTTTTTTAAGGTCCCAAAAAATGCATTTACGCATTCCCCGCCACAATGGGGTCGTGACGGGGATATGTGGGACTCGCCGCCCCCCACCAACCAACCAATGGAGCGGAATACCCACTAAAAAACAGACCATTTGCCTCACGCGCATTTCGAGGGGGACACGGGAATTGCTATCGCATGACACCGCGACCCCTCTGGCGCGCCCCGCATAACGCGGGAAACCCGGCAGGAAGGCCCTGAAAAGGTAGGGCTCTCCCCTTCTCGAGAGCTTTGAAGAGCGGGTGAGGACAGACCCCTAGTCTCACCCGCGCTCTCGGCCACCCACCTAGCTGGACGGTGGGGGCGTCGCCACACGCCGCTCACTCTGAGTCCCCGAAGAAGTGGGGAGAGGAGCAGCGGGGGCCGCAGCTGAGGAAGTCTTAGCTGCGGCAACCTTCTTCTTCGCCGGACGGGGTGGGCTGCACTTGCAGCCCTTCGCACCCACCAAATGATTGGCAGGTCTACCCGCATCCTCACAGACAGGGCAGTGCGGCTCAGATGTACACGCCGCCGCCCTATGACCCGACTGACCACAACGATAGCACAGACGGCTGCGGTCGATGTCGCTTTTGCAGTTAAACTGCTGGTGTCCAGGTTCGAAGCATCTGAAACACTTCTGGGGCCTGGCCGCCAACAGTCTAACGCTAACAGCGCTCCACCCTAAAAGCAGCCGCCTACCAGCAACCAACTTTTTAGCCGCTGCCACTGGGCAACGTACCCAGACGGCACCCAGCCCAGAAGGGCCGCGGCGAATCTCCCCTACCCTCACACTCCCTTCGGGGCATTCTCCCCTCAGGGCTACAGAAGACACGACCTGATCCCTATCGACGCTGTCGTCGAGGCCGATAAGGCGCAGTTCAGCGCATTTTATGGGCCTGGAAACCACTACATCGGAGACCAGAACTCCTCTCAGGGCAGCGGCAAAACTGTCCGCCTTCTCGCCCTTGTCACCCCGAACCTCCAGGACTCGCGCACCAGATTGCGACTTCCTAATACGCAAATCTTCTGGCTTAATGCCGTGATCCGCCGGACATACTTTTCCTACTGCATCCTTCAGGACCTTTGCGTAGGAAGGGCCTTTCTCCAGAGCCTCCTGCGGCAGAGATAGTGCAATCGCCGAAGACTTGGGCACTTGCATCTTCTGCTTGCGAGGCTTTTTCTTCCGTTTGGGCTTCGCGACCTTCTTCGTAGCCTGACTGACGGACTGACTCTCAGCGGGCCTGGACCTCCGCTTGGTAACTACAGTAAAGCCCCCACCGGTCGCCTCTGCTGGAGTTGGAACAACCACTTCTTCTTGGGCGGGCTGAGCCACAGACTTCTGGGCACGCCGCTTCTCCTTCTTCTTTTTCGCTGCAGATGGTGCAGCAGGCCGCACAGTAGAAGTAACTGTAGCTGGCGGCAAACGCGCGTCCAACAGGGCCGTAACTTTACGGATGATGGACGCCTCTAAGTCCTCCAATGGAGGAGAAACTGCTGGGGCAGCTACCGGGGAGCTCGCTCTACCCGGTGAAGAAAAAGACGGCGCGACGAAATCTTCCACAACGGGAGGCATGGACCTCTCCCGCTGGTTCTGCCGCGACGACCTCTCGCTGCGCAGCTGCTCCTTTAGCACGTCCACCTCATCCCCAAGCTGCGTCATTCGGACGCTGAGTTCGGCCACCTTGGTCCGCAGGCGGTCGTTGTCCTCCTGCAACTGCTTGGACTCGACCGAAGAGAAGGAGCGGTCATACATGTCGCCGACCGCTCCCCTAATCGATAGCACCGCTTCGTTGAGGGCCTTCACGTAGGTCCCCTTGAGGTTTCCCGACTTCTTCGCCACGCCTTCGACGACTGTCAGGTCGACTTCAACCCCCTTCATCAGCTCCGACACTGGGATCCGTTCCACTGGTTTTGGAACATAGCCGCGCTCGCATCTCTGAGCGCGTGCTGCGTTGGCCAATTCCAAGACCTCAGCCTCCTTCTGCGCAGCGAGACGAGCTTGCTCTTCAGCCCGCGCTCTATTCGCCGTCTGCAGAAAAGTACGCGCCTTCCCTAGGCCCATGCAAAGACCATGCGTAGGGGGCCTGCCGCGCCCCTTCTTCACGGCATCCGCTGGACCTTTAGCCGAAACATCGGCTTCTACCTCTTCTTCGATCTCTGAGTGGTCGTCACTGTCTACCTCAGACAAGATACCCTCGGAATCTCCCTCACTCAAATCGGAGATAGAGCGATTTGCCTCCCTCTCCAACGCCTCCAAAACCCGCATTTGATCGCGGTAACGAATCACCACCTCGGCCCTCGACAACATCTGGCCCGGGATGCGACTCACCCCCTCACTCTCCGCGCCTGAAAGCGCACCTTCCTCCGCGTCTTGCGACGCCACACCTTCCGACGAAACGAATTTTTTAGTAATATCCATAAAAGTCCCACGAGTATGGGGGAAATAAAAAGTCCACCCGGGCAGTGCCCCCTGTACCCGGGTAAGCGTAAATTTATCGACCAGAGGGGCCGCTGGTCCCCTGGCCGAGTGACGCCCTCAAGACTGGTCACCCACCAGCCATTCATCCTCTCGCCGGGCGTAAAGCTTAGGATTAGGGATTTATTATTGAGGTTGTCTCCTCTCGGTCCGGCCGGTGAAGGCAAGACCCCTGGTCCCCAGAATGGGGGTAACAGTTTGCCCGACGGGTGGGAATGAAACCCTGCCCGCCGCGCGATCCCATCTCCAAGCCCTCTGACAGAACAGAGGGGGGAGACAGGAAAACCCAGAGCCGGGAAGGCTCGCCACCCCGAAAAAGCCACGACGCAGAACGCGGCTCCCCACCCCAGGGCCGCTTTCCAGCCGCGAAGTGCGACCGGGGGTGCGCCCCACAAAACCCGCCAGTTTTGGTCCGCGCCGGCCTTATACAAGCCGGTACCACAAAGCGTGGCTTTCCCCTATCCGCCACCCGGGGACGCGCCTGATGGGAGTCTGGCAACTCCACACGGGATCTCAACCTAACCTTTTTTTTTTTTTTTTTTTTTTTTTTTTTTTAACCTTTGAAAAATGCATTATGCATACCCAGAGGCCACGGGGAGGCTCACTGGGTTATGTCGGACTCGCACCGACTAAAAAACAAAGGAACACCTACTCGCGCGGTCGGACAGAGCGGACAAGGGACCACCTTTCGGATTACACACATGTCCGCCCTCCGCGCAGCCCGCCGTGAGGCAGGCTCACTCGCAACGGAGGGACCTGGGTTAAGGGCCACTCCCCGTCCCGGAGCCGTACCCTGTACCCGGGTAAGCGTAAATTTATCGACCAGAGGGGCCGCTGGTCCCCTGGCCGAGTGACGCCCTCAAGACTGGTCACCCACCAGCCATTCATCCTCTCGCCGGGCGTAAAGCTTAGGATTAGGGATTTATTATTGAGGTTGTCTCCTCTCGGTCCGGCCGGTGAAGGCAAGACCCCTGGTCCCCAGAATGGGGGTAACAGTTTGCCCGGCGGGTGGGGATGAAACCCAGCCCGCCGCGCGATCCCATCTCCAAGCCCCCTGACAGAACAGAAGGGGGAGACAGGAAAACCAGAGCCGGGAAGGCTCGCCACCCCGAAAAAGCCGCGACACAGAACGCGGCTCCCCACCCCAGGGCCGCTTTCCAGCCGCGAAATGCGACTGGGGGTGCGCCCCACAAAACCCACCAGTTTTGGTCCGCGCCGGACTTACATTACTTATAAAAGCCGGTACCACAATGTGTGGCATGCCCCTATCCGCCACCCGGGGACGCGCCCGATGGGAGTCTGGCAACTCCACACGGGAACCTAACCTAACCTAACCTTTTTTTTTTTTTTTTTTTTTTAAGGTCCCAAAAAATGCATTTACGCATTCCCCGCCACACGGGGAGTGACGGGGATATGTGGGACTCGCCGCCCCCCCACCAACCAACCAACGGGGCGGAATACCCACTAAAAAACAGACCAGATGCCTCCTCGCGCTCTTGATGGGAGGAGAGCACGGGAACGTGTTGACAATCGTCCGTGCCCCCTCGCGCGCAGCCCGCACTTGACGCGGGCACTCGGCGGGAAAACCATGGTATGGCCCTCCCTCATCTCGGGACTTTCTTGATGCGGATAGGGACGGTCCCCGTGACCCTACCCGCAGCCCCGGCCGACTATGTCACCGGCGCCTGCTCCTCCGGCTGCTCCTGTGTGCCGGAGTTGGAGGCGACTGCTGCTGCTGCTGTCGCTGCTGCCGCTGTTTGCCTCTTCTTCTTCGCTTTTTTCGCCGGTTTACACCCCTTTCCTCCCAGCGAGTGGTTCGCCGGCTTGCCTGCTTCTTCGCATAACGGGCAGTGCGGCTCTTGCTTGCACTCTGCGGCCTTGTGGCCTGCCTGCCCACATCTGTAGCAGAGGCCGCTGCGGTCAATGGTGTTCTTGCAATTGAATTGCAGGTGACCTGGCTCAAAGCATCTGAAACATTTGAGCGGCCTCGCTTCCAGCAGCTCAACTCGAGCCGCGCTCCACCCCAAACATAGCCGCTTCTCGGCTGCGAGCTTCTTCGCCGCGGCTATCGGGCATCTCACCCAGACGGCGCCCATCCCTGAGGGGCCACGACGAACCTCTCCGACTTTCACCGTCCCTTCAGGGCACTCTCCCTTCAGGGCTACAGCGGCAGTGATGTGCTCCTTCTCAATTGTGTCGTCCAGCCCTGTGAGGCGCAACTCTGCGCACTTCATGGGCCTTCGCACTCCGATCTCGCTGGCAAAGATACGCCGCATTTCTCCGCACAAACGATCAGCCTTTACATGGCTGTCTGAGCCCGAGACTTCAAAAATTCGGTCGCCGGATAATGTCTGCCGGATTTTCAGCTCGCCGGACTTGATTCCCTGTTCGTCGATGTCGATTAGACGAACTGCCTTCTCCAAGAGGCCCTTGTAGGTTATGCCCCTCTCCAACGACTGCTTTGGTACCGAAAGGATGACCGCCGCTGTTTTGGGAACCCGCATCGCGCGTTTCTGCTTATTCCCCTTCTTTTTCTTCGCCTGTTTCTTTGGAGGCTGCGACCGACCGCCTGCGGGCCTGGGACCCTGCTGGCTTTCCACTCTTGAAGCAGCTGCATCCGCGTATGTTGCCGGCAGAGCCCCAACCGATTCGGGAGGGGCCACTGGCTTCTGGGCACGCTGCTTGTCCCTCTTCTTCTTAGCATTGCCCTTAGTCGTAGAAGGCTGGGCGGGCTGCGCAACAATTTCTCCTTCGCCTTGAGTTGAAGGGCCTGCCATAACCGGCAAACGCGCGTCCAACATTGCGCCTACCTGGCGCAGAATAGAAGCCGTTAACTCCTCCTGCGGTGACGAGACTGCAGGGGAGAAGGCATTTCGAGATGGGGACGGCCGTGGCGTGATGTTGGCCACTCTAGGTCCCGGGGACGGGAAACTCAACACTTCAGCAGCGGAAGGACTGGACCTCTCCCGCAACTGCTGACGCAAACTCTCTACCTCCTCTCTCAATTGCGCCATTTGAGTGCGCATATCCACCAATTCCTTTTGCAGTCGGTCCTTATCTTCCTGCAAACTTCTCTCCGCAGACAAATAGGAACCATCGCAAATCACATTCGCAGCGTCCCTAATCGACTGCGCCGACTCCTTGAGGGCCTTCACGTAGGTACCCTTCAAGTTCTTTGACCTCGCCGCGACCTCCAAGACCAAATCCACATCTGTATTTACCCTCTGCAGAATCACAGAGAGTGGCGTCCCACGGGGCGGCATCGGGGCATAGCCTCGCTCCGCGCGGATGTCACGTGCCTTTTTTGCCGCCCCAGCGATTTCCGCCTCAGCCTGCGCTTCCGCAGAGGCCCTAGATCGAAGCCTTTTTGCGGCCTGAAGTTCGGCCCTAGCTTTCCCTACTCCAACGTAGCGACCATGCGAAGCAGGTCGACCGCGCCCTCTTTTTTTCGCCAAGACACTCGGCTGAACCGGGGTCTCCGAAGGGACCACCTCATCAGCAGCCGAAGTGTCATCACTATCCAACGCAGAACCATTCGACGACTCATCCTCGAGATCACTGCGAAACTCTTCCTCAATCTCCTCCAACTCCCGCATTTGAGAGCGGTATCTCTCGACAATCCGTCGACATTCCAGGTTTGAGCCCGAAGACAGACCTGCACCTACCTCGTCCGAAGACGACATCTCCGCGTCTTGCGACGCCACACCACCAGAAACGATTTTATTTTGAAATTCCATACGATTCCCACGAGTATGGGGGAAATAAAAAGTCCACCCGGGCAGTGCCCCCTGTACCCGGGTAAGCGTGAATTTATCGACCAGAGGGGCCGCTGATCCCCTGGCCGAGTGACGCCCTAAAGACTGGTCACCCACCAGCCATTCATCTTCTCGCCGGGCGTAAAGCTTAAGATTAGGGATTTATTATTGAGGTTGTCTCCTCTCGGTCCGGCCGTTGAAGGCAAGACCCCTGGTCCCCAGAATGGGGGTAACAGTTTGCCCGACGGGTGGGGATGAAACCCTGCCCGCCGCGCGATCCCATCTCCAAGCCCCCTGACAGAACAGAGGGGGGAGACAGGAAAACCAGAGCCGGGAAGGCTCGCCACCCCGAAAAGCCGCGAAACAGAACGCGGCTCCCCACCCCAGGGCCGCTTTCCAGCCGCGAAGTGCGACCGGGGGTGCGCCCACAAAACCCGCCAGTTTTGGTCCGCGCCGGGCTTACATTATAATAAATGCCGGTACCACAATGTGTGGCATGCCCCTATCCGCCACCCGGGGACGCGCCCGATGGGAGTCTGGCAACTCCACACGGGAAAACCTAACCTTTTTTTTTTTTTTTTTTTTTACCGTCCTAAAAAATGCCTTTACGCATTCCCCGCCACACGGGGAGTGACGGGGATATGTGGGACTCGCCGCCCCAAAAGATGGAAGCGGGGGCGGAATACCCACTAAAAAATGGACTACGTGCCATCGCGCGCGTTGGAAAGAGGGGAACACGGGAACGGGATAGCAATCATCCGCGTCCCCTCGCGCGCTGCCCACGCTGGAATACGCAGGCACAATCGACGGGAGACCCTACAGACCTTCCCCCATCGCGAGAGCTGTACGTAAAGGCGAGTGAAGACGACCCCGTGTCGCTCACCCGCGGCCCTCTTTCGGCTATGTTGCCGATGGCACATCTTCCGGCTGCCCCTCTTCTTGGGTACCGGGACTGGAGGCGGCGGCTGCACTTGCAGCGGTTGGACGCACTTGCGTCAGCCTCTTCGACGACTTTGAGAGAGCAGGTTTGCACCTCTTGCTTCCCAGCGCATGATTCGCTGTTTTCCCCGCGGCTTCACAAATCGGGCAGTGCGGATCGCTTCCGCACGCCGCCGCTATGTGCCCGGCCTGCCCGCAGCGGTAGCAGAGACCGCTGCGGTCCACTTCCGACTTACAGTTGAACTGTAGATGGCCGGGCTCGAAGCACCTGAAGCACTTTGCTTTTCTCGCCTCCAGCAGCGTAACACGCGCTGCGCTCCACCCCAGACAAAGCCGCTTCTCGGCAACCAATTTCTTCGCCGCGGTAATCGGGCAACGCACCCAGACGGCGCCCGAACCAGAACGACCGCGGCGGATCTCACCAACCCTGACATTCCCTTCAGGGCACTCTCCCTTCAGGGCTATTGCCGAAACCACTTGAGCCTTCTCAATGCTGTCGTCGAGCCCGGTGAGGCGCAATTCTGCGCACTTGACAGGCCTCGACATCCCAACCTCAGGAGCGAAGATTTTGCGCATCTCCCCAAAGAGGCGGTCGGCCTTCGCGCCATTATCCGAGCCCGACACTTCCAAGATACGGGCGCCAGACTGTGTCTTCCTAATTCTCAACTCCCCTTGTGAGATGCCTACTTCCTCAACACTGATGTTTCTCACCGCCTTTTGCAGGATACCCGCGTAGGTGAGCCCCCTTTCTAGCGAATTCTGCTGCAGCGTTAGAACGATCGCCGCAGTTTTAGGCACTCGCATCTTAGCCTGTTTTCCTCGCTTAGCCTGCTTCTTCTTGGCCGGCTGTTTCTTTTTTCCTCCCTGGGCGGACTTCTGGGCCGGGTTAGGATTCCCTCCGGCCACCGTCGCATACGCTGGACTCTCGGTTGAGGCAGGCGCTGAAGGAGCCTCTACCGCAGCCTGGGCAGTCTTCTTTGCCTGCTTTTTCGCCACCTTTTTTCCTTTCTTTGACGCCTTGGAAGGCGCGACAATATCAGGAGCCTCCGAATTTATGTCCGCCTGGGAAAACGGCTCGCGCATCGCATTCACAGGAGGAAGACGCTCTTCCAACAATGCCCTGACCTGGGCCATTATTGAGGCTGTCAAATCCTCCTGTGCGCCGCGTGGCGGCGAAGAGTGTGGGAAGACGGCAGACGCTTCGAAACCCGGTGAACGGGGGCTTAGCGGCGCCATCACCTCGCAAGCGGGAGGCCTGGACCTCTCCCGCTGTAAGACTTCGATGTCCATCTTCAGTTGCGTCATTTGAGAGCGCATTTCGACGACCATTTGTTGAAGCCGGTCATTATCCTCCTGCAATTTCATCGCATCAACAGAGGAAAAGGAGAAGTCATAAAGCTCCTCTACCGCACCCCCTATTGACAACGCCGCTTCGTTGAGAGCCTTAACGAAGGTCCCTTTCAAATGCCCAGATGATTTGGCAACTCTCTGGACCACCTCCAAGTCCAGCTTGACCCTCTCCATAAGCTTAGAGGGCGCAACCGACTCAACCGGCTTAGGCGTGTAGCCTCGCTCAAACCTGAGGGCCCGTGCCACCTTAGCCATCTCTGCCACTTCCGCCTCCTTCTGCTTCTCGAGAGACTCCTTCTGTTCGGATCTCTTCGCGGCCTGAAGTTCGGCCCGCGCTTTGCCAAGACCCATTGTTCGCCCATGGGTTGGCGGCCTACCACGACCTTTTTTCACCGACGCAGATGTACTCGGCGCTGGTTGCTGAACCACCTCTTCCACCTCACTATCAGACTCATCGTCGCTGTCCAGCGTTAAGTCGGAATCCGACAGACGGTTTGCCTCCTCTTCCAGAGCGTTCAGTACACGCATCTGCTCCTCATACCGGATGACAACCTGTTCCCGGGATGAACCCAAGATCGAAGAAGATCTCCTAGTACGCACGCCCGAAGGCTCACCAACCTCCGCGTCATGAGACGCCACACCATCAATAGAAGAACGAATATTTAAATTTTCCATACGATTCCCACGAGTATGGGGGATATAAAAAGTCCACCCGGGCAGTGCCCCCTGTACCCGGGTAAGCGTAAATTTATCGACCAGAGGGGCCGCTGATCCCCTGGCCGAGTGACGCCCTAAAGACTGGTCACCCACCAGCCATTCATCTTCTCGCCGGGCGTAAAGCTTAAGATTAGGGATTTATTATTGAGGTTGTCTCCTCTCGGTCCGGCCGTTGAAGGCAAGACCCCTGGTCCCCAGAATGGGGGTAACAGTTTGCCCGGCGGGTGGGGATGAAACCCAGCCCGCCGCGCGATCCCATCTCCAAGCCCCCTGACAGAACAGAAGGGGGAGACAGGAAAACCAGAGCCGGGAAGGCTCGCCACCCCGAAAAAGCCGCGACAGAGCGCGGCTCCCCACCCCGGGGCCGCTTTCCAGCCGCGAAATGCGACCGGGGGTGCGCCCCACAAAACCCGCCAGTTTTGGTCCGCGCCGGACTTACATTATTTAAAAGCCGGTACCACAATGTGTGGCATGCCCCTATCCGCCACCCGGGGACGCGCCCGATGGGAGTCTGGCAACTCCACACGGGGGAAAACCTTTTTTTTTTTTTTTTTTTTAACCTTTGAAAAATGCATTATGCATACCCAGAGGCCACGGGGAGGCTCACTGGGTTATGTCGGACTCGCACCGACTAAAAAACAAAGGAACACCTACTCGCGCGGTCGGACAGAGCGGACAAGGGACCACCTTTCGGATTACACACATGTCCGCCCTCCGCGCAGCCCGCCGTGAGGCAGGCTCACTCGCAACGGAGGGACCTGTGTTAAGGGCCACTCCCCGTCCCGGAGCTGTACGAGGCGGGCGAAAACTTCCCCGTTATTCGCCCGCAGCTCCCAGCCACCACACCTCGTGAGAGGGCGGCGGCCACCTCGCGCCGCGCCCACTGAGCCCTACACCTCGGGCCAGCTGCGGCAGGGGCCGCTGCGGCATCACTAAAAGCGACGCCGCTGCGGACTTGGCGTCATTTTTTATAGAGGTTGACTTCCTCTTACCGCCGTCCGGCCCTCCCGGCCACGGCGTCCCCGTGCCATTATTTTAGAGAGGTTGGCTTCCTCTTTCCGCGCTCAGGGCGGGGTCACACCCCGAGGCGTCCACGCGCCGCGCCCACTGGGCCCCACCCTAGGGGCACACAGCTGCGGCAGGGGCATTTTTTACCGAGGTTTGCCTCCTCGCACGCCCACCGCCATGAAGGCGGCTGCGTCCTCTCGCCGCGCCCACCGAACCTCTCCGCGAGGCCAGCTGCGGCAGGGGCCGCTGCAGCGCCGAACAAGCGACGCCGCTGCGGGCTTTTTCGCCGATTTATTATTGAGGTTCGCGTTCCTCTCGGCCCAGCCGCTAAGGCAAGACCCCTGGCCCCAACCCTGGGGGTAACAGGCTGCCCGAAGGGGAACCTTAGCCAATCGGCGAGGCCCACCCGGCGATCACAAAACTGCAACCGCCGGACCCACCGCGCGACCCCATCCCACCCGACTGTCAGAACAGAGGGGCGAGACGGAACCTCCCGGGAGATCTCCTCCCCGAGAGCCGCGAGACCGAGTCGCGACTCCCTCCACACGGCCGCTTTCCGGCTGCGCCGAGACGCAGCCAGGGGTGCGCCCAGAACCCGCCAGTTTTGGTCCACGCCAGCCGAAGCCGGGACCACCCACGCCGGAGTGGCTTCCCCTATCCGCCACCCGGGGACGCGCCTGATGGGAGTCTGGCAACTCCACACGGGACACGGGGGAAAACCTAACCTTTTTTTTTTTTTTTTTTTTTTTTTTAACCTTTGAAAAATGCCTTATGCATACCCAGAGGCCACGGGGAGGCTCACTGGGTTATGTCGGACTCGCACCGACTAAAAAACAAAGGAACACCTACTCGCGCGGTCGGACAGAGCGGACAAGGGACCACCTTTCGGATTACACACATGTCCGCCCTCCGCGCAGCCCGCCGTGAGGCAGGCTCACTCGCAACGGAGGGACCTGTGTTAAGGGCCAGGGAAAACCTTTTTTTTTTTTTTTTTTTTTTTTTTTTTTTTTTTTTTTTTTTTTTAAGGTCCCAAAAAATGCATTTACGCATTCCCCGCCACAATGGGGTCGTGACGGGGATATGTGGGACTCGCCGCCCCCCACCAACCAACCAACGGGGCGGAATACCCACTAAAAAACAGACCATTTGCCTCACGCGCATTTCGAGGGGGACACGGGAATTGCAATCGCATGACACCGCGACCCCTCTGGCGCGCCCCGCATAACGCGGGAAACTCGGCAGGAAGGCCCTGAAAAGGTAGGGCTCTCCCCTTCTCGAGAGCTTTGAAGAGCGGGTGAGGACAGACCCCGTGTCTCACCCGCGCTCTCGGCCACCCACCTAGCTGGACGGTGGGGGCGTCGCCACACGCCGCTCACTCTGAGTCCCCGAAGAAGTGGGGAGAGGAGCAGCGGGGGCCGCAGCTGAGGAAGTCTTAGCTGCGGCAACCTTCTTCTTCGCCGGACGGGGTGGGCTGCACTTGCAGCCCTTCGCACCCACCAAATGATTGGCAGGTCTACCCGCATCCTCACAGACAGGGCAATGCGGCTCAGATGTGCACGCCGCCGCCCTATGACCCGACTGACCACAACGATAGCACAGACGGCTGCGGTCGATATCGCTTTTGCAGTTAAACTGCTGGTGTCCAGGTTCGAAGCACCTGAAGCACTTCTGGGGCCTGGCCGCCAACAGTCTAACGCTAACAGCGCTCCACCCTAAAAGCAGCCGCCTACCAGCGACCAACTTTTTAGCCGCGGCCACTGGGCAACGCACCCAAACGGCACCCAACCCAGAAGGGCCGCGACGAATCTCCCCTACCCTCACACTCCCTTCGGGGCACTCCCCCCTCAGGGCTACCGACGACACGACCTGATCCCTATCGACGCTGTCGTCGAGGCCGATAAGGCGCAATTCAGCGCATTTTATGGGCCTGGAAACCACTACATCGGAGACCAGAACTCCTCTCAGGGCAGCGGCAAAACTATCCGCCTTCTCGCCCTTGTCACCCCGAACCTCCAGGACTCGCGCACCAGATTGCGACTTCCTGATACGCAAATCTTCTGGCTTAATGCCGTGATCCGCCGGACATACCTTTCCTACTGCATCCTTCAGCACCTTTGCGTAGGAAAGGCCTTTCTCCAGAGCCTCCTGCGGCAGAGAAAGAGCAATCGCCGAAGATTTGGGCTCTTGCATCTTCTGCTTGCGAGGCTTTTTCTTGCGCTTGGGCTTCGCAACCTTCTTCGCGGGCTGTTTCTCAGCAGGCTGTTTCGCAGCGGGCCTGGACCTCCGCTTGGCGACTACGGTAAAACCGCCGTCAGCTGCCTCTGCTGGCGCTGGAATAACCACTTCTTGAGCGGGAAGAGCCACAGGTTTTGGGGCTCGCCGCTTCTCCTTCTTTTTGGCTGCGGATGAAGCAGCAGGCCGCACAACAGGAGCTGCTGTGACTGGCGGCAGACGCGCGTCCAAAAGGGCCGTAACTTTGCGGATAATGGACGCCTCTAAGTCCTCCAATGGAGGAGAAACTGCTGGGGCAGCTACCGGGGAGCTCGCTCTACCCGGTGAAGAAAAAGACGGCGCGACGAAATCTTCCACAACGGGAGGCATGGACCTCTCCCGCTGGTTCTGCCGTGACGCTCTCTCGCTGCGCAGCTGCTCTTTCAGCACATCCACTTCGTCTCCAAGCTTCGTCATCTGGACGCTTAGCTCGGCCACCTTGGTCCGCAGGCGGTCGTTGTCTTCCTGCAACTGCTTGGACTCGACCGAAGAGAAAGAGCGGTCATACATGTCGCCGACCGCTCCCCTAATCGATATTACCGCTTCGTTGAGGGCCTTCACGTAGGTCCCCTTGAGGTTTCCCGACTTCTTCGCCACGCCTTCGACGACTGTCAGGTCGACTTCAACCCCCTTCATCAGCTCCGACACTGGGATCCGTTCCACTGGTTTTGGAACATAGCCGCGCTCGCATCTCTGAGCGCGTGCTGCGTGGCCAGGGAAAACCTAACCTAACCTAACCTAACCTAACCTAACCTAACCTAACCTAACCTAACCTAACCTAACCTAACCTAACCTTTTTTTTTTTTTTTTTACAAGGAGTAATGCGTTACGCATACCCAGCCACTTGACAGGTGGCGGGGTTATGTGGGACTCTTCCGCTCGGACGGCACCGGCTTCCGAAGATGCCGATGCCGTCCAAGCGGACATACCCACTAACCCTCCTTGATGCAACCTCTCACGCCGAAGAAAACGCAGCGCGGGCTCGCTTTCGCATTCAACCGCGCTGCGCCGGCACGCCCCAACATCGGGGCACCTCACTATCCGGGAGAGTGTCCTGTCGCACTTAGGACATACCCCCAGACGGCTGAAACCGTGCAATGCAAGCAGGGACTGTCAATCTCCGCTCGCTGGTTTCGTAGGGGGGTCAGCATTCCGCTTATTTCCCCCCTATACCGCCTCCGCGGGCCAGCAGGATTGAGGACTTCCCCAATTCTGCCGGTCCTTCCTCCCAATGCGATGGGCATCCCTCACTGCTCCATCGCATTGGCCCTTGTCGCCTTGCGCCGCGCAACCGCAATCGCGCGCGCCGGCCGAGCAGCCTCCTTTGCGGCGGCAGTGGGAACCGCCGCCGCGTACGACACCCTCACAGGAGGAGGGCTGCAAAAAGCCCCCCCCATCACGTGGCCCGAATCGCGGCCAACCTCAGAGCAGACTGCGCATCTGGGCTTGGCCCCGCAGTCTGACCCCTTGTGCCCCTCCTCACCGCACCGGAAGCAAAGTCCGGAGCGGTCCACAGACGCGGGGCAGCGCTGACGCGTGTGCCCCAGCCCCATGCACTTGAAGCAGCGCATGGGGCGCTCCTCCAAAACCTCCACTCGAGCGGAGCTCCACCCGAGCAAAACCCTCCCGGCCTCCGACAAAACTTTGGCCGCTGCAATGGGGCAGCGGACAAACGCGAGCCCAACTCCTCCCGGACCCTCCCGGATTGGTCCCGCCTTAATTTGGCCCGTGGGACAACCCGCCTTGTGGGCCAGAGCCCACACCAGTTCCTCCGCGGACACCGACTCGTCGATGCCCGCAACCCGCACAACCACCAACTTCTCGGGGCGGGAGACCGTGGCAACCTCCGCCAGGGCCTCCCTCAGCTTGCCCGCAAGCAAGTCCGCCTTGCTTCCCCCGTCCGGGCCCGCCACCTCCAGGAGCCTGGCGCCCGTTGCCGATCTCCGGATGTCGAGCCCATCCTCCAGTCCCATATCTGTTATGGGGACAGCCTCCCTCGCCCTACGCATCACCTCGCTGTAGGACACCTTTCCAATAGCATCCGGCCGCAGTGTTACAACCACAGCGGCCGAACGCGGAACCTCGAGTTTTCCCTTTGGGCGCCTCGGGGGAACCAAAACGGGCCCCGAAACCACCCTTGGGGGGACCCCAGAGCCGTCAGGCCTCGGAGAGGGAGCAACAGGCCCCTTCCCCTTTGCCACCGCCGGACCAACGCTCGCCGGAACAACCCTCGCCGGAGCCTTGCCCTTAGCCAGAGGCGGGCGAAGAACTGGCTCCGCAGGCAAACGCGCCTCCAAACCCGCCATGCGGGCGTCCACCAATGTGCCGACCGAAATCAATAGGTCCCTCTTCAGGCCCTCCACCCATTCCGCGTCGGGAGACCCCGCAGCCCTCTTTTCAGCTGCCTTCCGCGCAGCCCTCTCCTCAACCAGAGCCTCCCCGCCAAGCTTAAGCTGCATCTGGAGTTTCTCCACAGACTGCTCAAGCCTGCGCGTCTCGACTTGGTGCCGGTCCACGAAAATCGCCGCGATTTTATCAATCCACCCTAACCTCTTTTGGATCCTCTCGAAGACCTCATACGGGCCCTTTAGAGTGGTGGTAAAGATAAACTCCGTAAAACCTCTGAGCAGCCTCTCCAGGTCTTCATCGGAGTAATCCTCAAAGCTTGAGGGCCCCTCAGAGGTTGCCTGGGCATCCTCCTCAACCTTATCCGACTCACTCTCCCGGCTCCTCCGAGCCTCCCTCTCAACTTCCATCGAGGAAACAGAAAATCTGTCCTCAAACTCGTTGTACATCATCGAACCCGATGATGTACAACGCTAACACCCGCAGACACAACAAAAACAAAATAAGAACCCACAAAAACAAACAAAAACCCACCGAAAAAACAAAACAAGAAAAATTTGAGGCTTCTGCCGAATTTTCAGTTTCCCGAAAATCCGACGAAAAACCACCAAAACTCACAGAAGCCGAATCGCAAAACAGTCCAAATTTCCACAGAATGCCAAGGTCACAAGAGTACACGAGAATCAGTCCGAAAAACAAGCAGAAGTAGGCCCAGACAGGAAAATCGCACGTCGAAATCCCTATCTGGACGATCCTATTGCCGTATCGCAACCAACGAAAAACCCATACAAATTCGACAAACAATAAAAATATTATTTGCCGAAAAAGTACAGGGCCGATCGAAGAAAGCGACACGTCAAAAGATAGGTCTCAACGAGCACCAAAAGTCACCAAAAAACCGCGAGAAAACAAAACCACTAACACCACCTCAGTACCAACCTAACCTAACCTTTTTTTTTTTTTTTTTTTTTTTTTTTTTTTTTTTTTTTTTTTTTTTTTTTTTTTTTTTAAGGTCCCAAAAAATGCATTTACGCATTCCCCGCCACAATGGGGTCGTGACGGGGATATGTGGGACTCGCCGCCCCCCACCAACCAACCAATGGAGCGGAATACCCACTAAAAAACAGACCATTTGCCTCACGCGCATTTCGAGGGGGACACGGGAATTGCTATCGCATGACACCGCGACCCCTCTGGCGCGCCCCGCATAACGCGGGAAACCCGGCAGGAAGGCCCTGAAAAGGTAGGGCTCTCCCCTTCTCGAGAGCTTTGAAGAGCGGGTGAGGACAGACCCCTAGTCTCACCCGCGCTCTCGGCCACCCACCTAGCTGGACGGTGGGGGCGTCGCCACACGCCGCTCACTCTGAGTCCCCGAAGAAGTGGGGAGAGGAGCAGCGGGGGCCGCAGCTGAGGAAGTCTTAGCTGCGGCAACCTTCTTCTTCGCCGGACGGGGTGGGCTGCACTTGCAGCCCTTCGCACCCACCAAATGATTGGCAGGTCTACCCGCATCCTCACAGACAGGGCAATGCGGCTCAGATGTGCACGCCGCCGCCCTATGACCCGACTGACCACAACGATAGCACAGACGGCTGCGGTCGATGTCGCTTTTGCAGTTAAACTGCTGGTGTCCAGGTTCGAAGCACCTGAAGCACTTCTGGGGCCTGGCCGCCAACAGTCTAACGCTAACAGCGCTCCACCCTAAAAGCAGCCGCCTACCAGCAACCAACTTTTTAGCCGCTGCCACTGGGCAACGCACCCAGACGGCACCCAGCCCAGAAGGGCCGCGGCGAATCTCCCCTACCCTCACACTCCCTTCGGGGCACTCCCCCCTCAGGGCTACAGAAGACACGACCTGATCCCTATCGACGCTGTCGTCGAGGCCGATAAGGCGCAATTCAGCGCATTTTATGGGCCTGGAAACCACTACATCGGAGACCAGAACTCCTCTCAGGGCAGCGGCAAAACTATCCGCCTTCTCGCCCTTGTCACCCCGAACCTCCAGGACTCGCGCACCAGATTGCGACTTCCTGATACGCAAATCTTCTGGCTTAATGCCGTGATCCGCCGGACATACCTTTCCTACTGCATCCTTCAGCACCTTTGCGTAGGAAAGGCCTTTCTCCAGAGCCTCCTGCGGCAGAGAAAGAGCAATCGCCGAAGATTTGGGCTCTTGCATCTTCTGCTTGCGAGGCTTTTTCTTGCGCTTGGGCTTCGCAACCTTCTTCGCGGGCTGTTTCTCAGCAGGCTGTTTCGCAGCGGGCCTGGACCTCCGCTTGGCGACTACGGTAAAACCGCCGTCAGCTGCCTCTGCTGGCGCTGGAATAACCACTTCTTGAGCGGGAAGAGCCACAGGTTTTGGGGCTCGCCGCTTCTCCTTCTTCTTTTTCGCTGCGGATGAAGCAGCAGGCCGCACAACAGGAGCTGCTGTGACTGGCGGCAGACGCGCGTCCAAAAGGGCCGTAACTTTGCGGATAATGGACGCCTCTAAGTCCTCCAATGGAGGAGAAACTGCTGGGGCAGGTACCGGGGAGCTCGCTCTACCCGGTGAAGAAAAACACGGCGCGACAAAATCTTCCACAACGGGAGGCATGGACCTCTCCCGCTGGTTCTGCCGTGACGACCTCTCGCTGCGCAGCTGCTCTTTCAGCACATCCACTTCGTCTCCAAGCTTCGTCATCTGGACGCTTAGCTCGGCCACCTTGGTCCGCAGGCGGTCGTTGTCTTCCTGCAACTGCTTGGACTCGACCGAACAGAAAGAGCGGTCATACATGTCGCCGACCGCTCCCCTAATCGATATTACCGCTTCGTTGAGGGCCTTCACGTAGGTCCCCTTGAGATTTCCTGACTTCTTCGCCACGCCTTCGACGACTGTCAGGTCGACTTCAACCCCCTTCATCAGCTCCGACACTGGGATCCGTTCCACTGGTTTTGGAACATAGCCGCGCTCGCATCTCTGAGCGCGTGCTGCGTTGGCCAATTCCAAGACCTCAGCCTCCTTCTGCGCAGCGAGACGAGCTTGCTCTTCAGCCCGCGCTCTCTTCGCCGTCTGCAGAAAAGTACGCGCCTTCCCTAGGCCCATGCAAAGACCATGCGTAGGGGGCCTGCCGCGCCCCTTCTTCACGGCATCCGCTGTACCTTTGGCCGACACTTCGGCTTCTACCTCTTCTTCGACCTCGGATTGGTCGTCACTGTCTAGCTCCACCTCAGACAAGACACCCTCAGAATCTCCCTCACTCAAATCAGAGAGAGACCGGTTTGCCTCCCTCTCCAACGCCTCTAAAACCCGCATTTGGTCGCGGTATCGAATTACAACCTCGGCCCTCGACAACATTTGGCCCGGGATGCGACTCACCCCCTCACTCTCCGCGCCTGAAAGCGCACCTTCCTCCGCGTCTTGCGACGCCACACCTTCCGACGAAACGAATTTTTTTGTAATATCCATAAAAGTCCCACGAGTATGGGGGAAATAAAAAGTCCACCCGGGCAGTGCCCCCTGTACCCGGGTAAGCGTAGATTTATCGACCAGAGGGGCCGCTGGTCCCCTGGCCGAGTGACGCCCTAAAGACTGGTCACCCACCAGCCATTCATCCTCTCGCCGGGCGTAAAGCTTAGGATTAGGGATTTATTATTGAGGTTGTCTCCTCTTGGTCCGGCCGATCAAGGCAAGACCCCTGGTCCCCAGAATGGGGGTAACAGTTTGCCCGACGGGTGGGAATGAAACCCTGCCCGCCGCGCGATCCCATCTCCAGGCCCTCTGACAGAACAGAGGGGGGAGACAGGAAAACCCAGAGCCGGGAAGGCTCGCCACCCCGAAAAAGCCACGACGCAGAACGCGGCTCCCCACCCCAGGGCCGCTTTCCAGCCGCGAAGTGCGACCGGGGGTGCGCCCACAAAACCCGCCAGTTTTGGTCCGCGCCGGGCTTACATTATAATAAATGCCGGTACCACAATGTGTGGCATGCCCCTATCCGCCACCCGGGGACGCGCCCGATGGGAGTCTGGCAACTCCACACGGGAACCTAACCTAACCTAACCTAACCTTTTTTTTTTTTTTTTTTTTTTTTTTTTTTTTTTTTTTTTTTTTTTAAGTCCCCAAAAATGCATTTACGCATACCCCTCCGCTCGGGGGAGCAGAGGGGTTATGTGGGACTCGCCGCCCCCCACCATGACCACCGATGGGGCGGAATACCCACTAAAAAGGGACTGTCTTACCGCACAAACGCTGGGCCAAGGTGGTATCTACGTTTGTATGGCCCACCAAGACCCGTCGCGGCCGGCCGATGAACTGGGCCGATAGACTCGGGCGCATTGAGGCGCCCCCGACTGTGGCATCGTGCAATGCAGAGGCAAGTCCCCCGACTCACCCCCGCTGACACCACTAAAAGGGAACTTTCCCGACCTCCAAACAATGCTGACGAGCGAGTGACAGGCCTCTCCTGCTCTACCCGCCAGCTTCCTCCCGAAAAGACGGAGCATTCCTCACTGCTCCATCGGTTTCGCTTCAGAAGCCTTTCGCCGCGATGACCCGCGAGACGTCTTGGCTTTTTCGACCACTGGGGCGACCACTGGAGTGGCCGCTGGAACGACGACTTTTGCCGCCCTAACCGCTGGGGGGACGCACGCATCACCCCCCATGACATGACCCGCATTTCGGCCGCTCTCAGCGCACACAGCGCATCGAGCCTGGCCTACACACTCAGCTGCCCTGTGGCCCGCCAGACCACAGCGGAAGCACAGACCGGAACGGTCGACGACTGACGGGCACATAGGACGTGTATGTCCTAGCCCCATACACTTATAGCAGCGCAGAGGCCGCTCTCCCAACAACTCAATACGGGCGGAGCTCCATCCCAAGAGAATCCGCCCGATATCCGCCAACACTTTCGCCACCACGACAGGGCACCGCACGACTGTGGATCCAACCCCACCAGGGCCGGCCCGCAAAGTTCCGACCCTGATTGCCTCCACAGAACAACCCGCCTTTTCGGAAAGGGCCTCTCCCAATTCCTTCTCCGTCACCGAATCATCCAAACCGGTGATTCGTACCTCAACCAACTTTTCGGGGCGGGACACCGTAGCGACCGCCGCCAGCTCAACCCGCAGCTTCTGTGCCAGAGCGTCTGCGCGATTTCCACCATCCGGACCTGGGAGCTCTAAAAGTCTGGCTCCGGTCGCGGACTGCCGCATCTCTACCCCCTCCAAAATGCCAATATCCGCAATGGGAATAGCAGCCCTGACCCTCTTCATCATGCCCGCATATGTCAGGCCCTCCTTTACAGCCTCCGGTTTAAGAGACACCATCACTGCCGCCGAACGTGGCGGAACAAGACTAGGCTTGGCTTTTCGAGCGGGCCCAGAAGGAGCTCGAGAAGCTACAGCCGGTTTAACCACTGTTTTATCAGCCGATTTCTTCGCCTGAATTACCCTCCTGTCATCCCCCTTTTTCCCCTTCGAAGTTCCCTCGACTGTCGAACGATTCTCCTCACTCTGACCAACAATTCCCGCACCACTTCCCTCCACAACCCCTTTTTTGGCCGCTGCCGGAGGCAGACGGCCGACAGACGCAGGCGGAAGGCGCTCCTCCAAGGCAGACAACCGAGTGCCAATCCTATCAACGATAGACTCCGTTAGTTCCCTCTTTAGTTTTTCCACCCAATCACCCTGCGGAGCATCCGCAGTTTTAGCCCTATTCTTTTCTTTCAACTCTTCATAAACAGTTGTAAGCCTCGTCCTCATTCTCAGCATGTCGGCATCGTACCGCATGACCAAGGCCTCGACCACAGTCTCCATCTCAATGACAGACTGTACGGCCTCCTTCCTATACTCCTTGTCCCTCACCGAATCCAGAGCATCATATACGTCCATACTATGACGCTTGAAAATCTGCTCTAAAACCGCATGATTATGCCTCAAGAGCCTCACCGCTTTCTTGCAGTGCTTGGACCTATCCCTCGTAACCTCAACCTCCTCCTCCTCCTCCTCCTCCTGATCTGAGCACGAGGAGCATTCCTCGCTCTCCGCGTCTGGCGCCATGCGACAAGACTAGCTCAAATCGAGAAAAACCTCAAAAGACAAGGGAAAGAGGCGAAAGCCCCTCTCCAGACGTCCAGAAAACCACGAAAAACAAAGCCGCGACCACCCAGAGACAACCCAAGATGAACACAACCAGTTACCACAAACAAAACCAAACAAAAACACAAGACACAAAAAATTTGGGGTTTTTGCCGAATTTTCAAAGTCCCGAAAATCCAACGAAAAACCGCCAAAAACCACAGAAGCCAAGATCGTACGAAGTCCAAAATACCACAGAATGCCAATGTCGTCAAGTCAAAGCAGAATCAATCCAAAAAACACGCAAAAGTCAGTCGAAACAGAGATTTCGGGAGTCGAAATCCCTACGTCGACGATGTTATAGTGTATTCACAAAACACGAAAATCCCATACAAATTCGACAAACAATATAAAATATTATTTGCCGAAAAAGTACAAGACCGATTGCGAAGTGTGATACACCAAACGAAAGCCCTCAGAAAACACTACAAAACACCAAAAAACCACGAAAATACACCTCTACAAACACCCTCTTAGTACGATCCCCAACCTAACCTAACCTAACCTAACCTAACCTAACCTTTTTTTTTTTTTTTTTTTTTTTTTTTTTTTTTTAGGTCCCAAAAAATGCATTTACGCATTCCCCGCCACAATGGGGTCGTGACGGGGATATGTGGGACTCGCCGCCCCCCACCAACCAACCAACGGGGCGGAATACCCACTAAAAAACAGACCATTTGCCTCACGCGCATTTCGAGGGGTACACGGGAATTGCAATCGCATGACACCGCGACCCCTCTGGCGCGCCCCGCATAACGCGGGAAAATCGGCAGGAAGGCCCTGAAAAGGTAGGGCTCTCCCCTTCTCGAGAGCTTTGAAGAGCGGGTGACAGACCCCTAGTCTCACCCGCGCTCTCGGCCACCCACCTAGCTGGACGGTGGGGGCGTCGCCACACGCCGCTCACTCTGAGTCCCCGAAGAAGTGGGGAGAGGAGCAGCGGGGGCCGCAGCTGAGGAAGTCTTAGCTGCGGCAACCTTCTTCTTCGCCGGACGGGGTGGGCTGCACTTGCAGCCCTTCGCACCCACCAAATGATTGGCAGGTCTACCCGCATCCTCACAGACAGGGCAATGCGGCTCAGATGTGCACGCCGCCGCCCTATGACCCGACTGACCACAACGATAGCACAGACGGCTGCGGTCGATGTCGCTTTTGCAGTTAAACTGCTGGTGTCCAGGTTCGAAGCACCTGAAGCACTTCTGGGGCCTGGCCGCCAACAGTCTAACGCTAACAGCGCTCCACCCTAAAAGCAGCCGCCTACCAGCAACCAACTTTTTAGCCGCTGCCACTGGGCAACGCACCCAGACGGCACCCAGCCCAGAAGGGCCGCGGCGAATCTCCCCTACCCTCACACTCCCTTCGGGGCACTCCCCCCTCAGGGCTACAGAAGACACGACCTGATCCCTATCGACGCTGTCGTCGAGGCCGATAAGGCGCAATTCAGCGCATTTTATGGGCCTGGAAACCACTACATCGGAGACCAGAACTCCTCTCAGGGCAGCGGCAAAACTATCCGCCTTCTCGCCCTTGTCACCCCGAACCTCCAGGACTCGCGCACCAGATTGCGACTTCCTGATACGCAAATCTTCTGGCTTAATGCCGTGATCCGCCGGACATACCTTTCCTACTGCATCCTTCAGCACCTTTGCGTAGGAAAGGCCTTTCTCCAGAGCCTCCTGCGGCAGAGAAAGAGCAATCGCCGAAGATTTGGGCTCTTGCATCTTCTGCTTGCGAGGCTTTTTCTTGCGCTTGGGCTTCGCAACCTTCTTCGCGGGCTGTTTCTCAGCAGGCTGTTTCGCAGCGGGCCTGGACCTCCGCTTGGCGACTACGGTAAAACCGCCGTCAGCTGCCTCTGCTGGCGCTGGAATAACCACTTCTTGAGCGGGAAGAGCCACAGGTTTTGGGGCTCGCCGCTTCTCCTTCTTCTTTTTGGCTGCGGATGAAGCAGCAGGCCGCACAACAGGAGCTGCTGTGACTGGCGGCAGACGCGCGTCCAAAAGGGCCGTAACTTTGCGGATAATGGACGCCTCTAAGTCCTCCAATGGAGGAGAAACTGCTGGGGCAGGTACCGGGGAGCTCGCTCTACCCGGTGAAGAAAAACACGGCGCGACAAAATCTTCCACAACGGGAGGCATGGACCTCTCCCGCTGGTTCTGCCGTGACGACCTCTCGCTGCGCAGCTGCTCTTTCAGCACATCCACTTCGTCTCCAAGCTTCGTCATCTGGACGCTTAGCTCGGCCACCTTGGTCCGCAGGCGGTCGTTGTCTTCCTGCAACTGCTTGGACTCGACCGAACAGAAAGAGCGGTCATACATGTCGCCGACCGCTCCCCTAATCGATATTACCGCTTCGTTGAGGGCCTTCACGTAGGTCCCCTTGAGATTTCCTGACTTCTTCGCCACGCCTTCGACGACTGTCAGGTCGACTTCAACCCCCTTCATCAGCTCCGACACTGGGATCCGTTCCACTGGTTTTGGAACATAGCCGCGCTCGCATCTCTGAGCGCGTGCTGCGTTGGCCAATTCCAAGACCTCAGCCTCCTTCTGCGCAGCGAGACGAGCTTGCTCTTCAGCCCGCGCTCTCTTCGCCGTCTGCAGAAAAGTACGCGCCTTCCCTAGGCCCATGCAAAGACCATGCGTAGGGGGCCTGCCGCGCCCCTTCTTCACGGCATCCGCTGTACCTTTGGCCGACACTTCGGCTTCTACCTCTTCTTCGACCTCGGATTGGTCGTCACTGTCTAGCTCCACCTCAGACAAGACACCCTCAGAATCTCCCTCACTCAAATCAGAGAGAGACCGGTTTGCCTCCCTCTCCAACGCCTCTAAAACCCGCATTTGGTCGCGGTATCGAATTACAACCTCGGCCCTCGACAACATTTGGCCCGGGATGCGACTCACCCCCTCACTCTCCGCGCCTGAAAGCGCACCTTCCTCCGCGTCTTGCGACGCCACACCTTCCGACGAAACGAATTTTTTTGTAATATCCATAAAAGTCCCACGAGTATGGGGGAAATAAAAAGTCCACCCGGGCAGTGCCCCCTGTACCCGGGTAAGCGTAGATTTATCGACCAGAGGGGCCGCTGGTCCCCTGGCCGAGTGACGCCCTAAAGACTGGTCACCCACCAGCCATTCATCCTCTCGCCGGGCGTAAAGCTTAGGATTAGGGATTTATTATTGAGGTTGTCTCCTCTTGGTCCGGCCGATCAAGGCAAGACCCCTGGTCCCCAGAATGGGGGTAACAGTTTGCCCGACGGGTGGGAATGAAACCCTGCCCGCCGCGCGATCCCATCTCCAGGCCCTCTGACAGAACAGAGGGGGGAGACAGGAAAACCCAGAGCCGGGAAGGCTCGCCACCCCGAAAAAGCCACGACGCAGAACGCGGCTCCCCACCCCAGGGCCGCTTTCCAGCCGCGAAGTGCGACCGGGGGTGCGCCCACAAAACCCGCCAGTTTTGGTCCGCGCCGGGCTTACATTATAATAAATGCCGGTACCACAATGTGTGGCATGCCCCTATCCGCCACCCGGGGACGCGCCCGATGGGAGTCTGGCAACTCCACACGGGAACCTAACCTAACCTAACCTTTTTTTTTTTTTTTTTTTTTTTTTTTTTTTTTTTTTTTTTTTTTTTTAAGTCCCCAAAAATGCATTTACGCATACCCCTCCGCTCGGGGGAGCAGAGGGGTTATGTGGGACTCGCCGCCCCCCACCATGACCACCGATGGGGCGGAATACCCACTAAAAAGGGACTGTCTTACCGCACAAACGCTGGGCCAAGGTGGTATCTACGTTTGTATGGCCCACCAAGACCCGTCGCGGCCGGCCGATGAACTGGGCCGATAGACTCGGGCGCATTGAGGCGCCCCCGACTGTGGCATCGTGCAATGCAGAGGCAAGTCCCCCGACTCACCCCCGCTGACACCACTAAAAGGGAACTTTCCCGACCTCCAAACAATGCTGACGAGCGAGTGACAGGCCTCTCCTGCTCTACCCGCCAGCTTCCTCCCGAAAAGACGGAGCATTCCTCACTGCTCCATCGGTTTCGCTTCAGAAGCCTTTCGCCGCGATGACCCGCGAGACGTCTTGGCTTTTTCGACCACTGGGGCGACCACTGGAGTGGCCGCTGGAACGACGACTTTTGCCGCCCTAACCGCTGGGGGGACGCACGCATCACCCCCCATGACATGACCCGCATTTCGGCCGCTCTCAGCGCACACAGCGCATCGAGCCTGGCCTACACACTCAGCTGCCCTGTGGCCCGCCAGACCACAGCGGAAGCACAGACCGGAACGGTCGACGACTGACGGGCACATAGGACGTGTATGTCCTAGCCCCATACACTTATAGCAGCGCAGAGGCCGCTCTCCCAACAACTCAATACGGGCGGAGCTCCATCCCAAGAGAATCCGCCCGATATCCGCCAACACTTTCGCCACCACGACAGGGCACCGCACGACTGTGGATCCAACCCCACCAGGGCCGGCCCGCAAAGTTCCGACCCTGATTGCCTCCACAGAACAACCCGCCTTTTCGGAAAGGGCCTCTCCCAATTCCTTCTCCGTCACCGAATCATCCAAACCGGTGATTCGTACCTCAACCAACTTTTCGGGGCGGGACACCGTAGCGACCGCCGCCAGCTCAACCCGCAGCTTCTGTGCCAGAGCGTCTGCGCGATTTCCACCATCCGGACCTGGGAGCTCTAAAAGTCTGGCTCCGGTCGCGGACTGCCGCATCTCTACCCCCTCCAAAATGCCAATATCCGCAATGGGAATAGCAGCCCTGACCCTCTTCATCATGCCCGCATATGTCAGGCCCTCCTTTACAGCCTCCGGTTTAAGAGACACCATCACTGCCGCCGAACGTGGCGGAACAAGACTAGGCTTGGCTTTTCGAGCGGGCCCAGAAGGAGCTCGAGAAGCTACAGCCGGTTTAACCACTGTTTTATCAGCCGATTTCTTCGCCTGAATTACCCTCCTGTCATCCCCCTTTTTCCCCTTCGAAGTTCCCTCGACTGTCGAACGATTCTCCTCACTCTGACCAACAATTCCCGCACCACTTCCCTCCACAACCCCTTTTTTGGCCGCTGCCGGAGGCAGACGGCCGACAGACGCAGGCGGAAGGCGCTCCTCCAAGGCAGACAACCGAGTGCCAATCCTATCAACGATAGACTCCGTTAGTTCCCTCTTTAGTTTTTCCACCCAATCACCCTGCGGAGCATCCGCAGTTTTAGCCCTATTCTTTTCTTTCAACTCTTCATAAACAGTTGTAAGCCTCGTCCTCATTCTCAGCATGTCGGCATCGTACCGCATGACCAAGGCCTCGACCACAGTCTCCATCTCAATGACAGACTGTACGGCCTCCTTCCTATACTCCTTGTCCCTCACCGAATCCAGAGCATCATATACGTCCATACTATGACGCTTGAAAATCTGCTCTAAAACCGCATGATTATGCCTCAAGAGCCTCACCGCTTTCTTGCAGTGCTTGGACCTATCCCTCGTAACCTCAACCTCCTCCTCCTCCTCCTCCTCCTGATCTGAGCACGAGGAGCATTCCTCGCTCTCCGCGTCTGGCGCCATGCGACAAGACTAGCTCAAATCGAGAAAAACCTCAAAAGACAAGGGAAAGAGGCGAAAGCCCCTCTCCAGACGTCCAGAAAACCACGAAAAACAAAGCCGCGACCACCCAGAGACAACCCAAGATGAACACAACCAGTTACCACAAACAAAACCAAACAAAAACACAAGACACAAAAAATTTGGGGTTTTTGCCGAATTTTCAAAGTCCCGAAAATCCAACGAAAAACCGCCAAAAACCACAGAAGCCAAGATCGTACGAAGTCCAAAATACCACAGAATGCCAATGTCGTCAAGTCAAAGCAGAATCAATCCAAAAAACACGCAAAAGTCAGTCGAAACAGAGATTTCGGGAGTCGAAATCCCTACGTCGACGATGTTATAGTGTATTCACAAAACACGAAAATCCCATACAAATTCGACAAACAATATAAAATATTATTTGCCGAAAAAGTACAAGACCGATTGCGAAGTGTGATACACCAAACGAAAGCCCTCAGAAAACACTACAAAACACCAAAAAACCACGAAAATACACCTCTACAAACACCCTCTTAGTACGATCCCCAACCTAACCTAACCTAACCTAACCTAACCTAACCTAACCTTTTTTTTTTTTTTTTTTTTTTTTTTTTTTTTTTTTTTTTTTTTTTTTAGGTCCCAAAAAATGCATTTACGCATTCCCCGCCACAATGGGGTCGTGACGGGGATATGTGGGACTCGCCGCCCCCCACCAACCAACCAACGGGGCGGAATACCCACTAAAAAACAGACCATTTGCCTCACGCGCATTTCGAGGGGTACACGGGAATTGCAATCGCATGACACCGCGACCCCTCTGGCGCGCCCCGCATAACGCGGGAAAATCGGCAGGAAGGCCCTGAAAAGGTAGGGCTCTCCCCTTCTCGAGAGCTTTGAAGAGCGGGTGAGGACAGACCCCTAGTCTCACCCGCGCTCTCGGCCACCCACCTAGCTGGACGGTGGGGGCGTCGCCACACGCCGCTCACTCTGAGTCCCCGAAGAAGTGGGGAGAGGAGCAGCGGGGGCCGCAGCTGAGGAAGTCTTAGCTGCGGCAACCTTCTTCTTCGCCGGACGGGGTGGGCTGCACTTGCAGCCCTTCGCACCCACCAAATGATTGGCAGGTCTACCCGCATCCTCACAGACAGGGCAATGCGGCTCAGATGTGCACGCCGCCGCCCTATGACCCGACTGACCACAACGATAGCACAGACGGCTGCGGTCGATGTCGCTATTGCAGTTAAACTGCTGGTGTCCAGGTTCGAAGCACCTGAAGCACTTCTGAGGCCTGGCCGCCAACAGTCTAACGCTAACAGCGCTCCACCCCAAAAGCAGCCGCCTACCAGCGACCAACTTTTTTGCCGCTGCCACTGGGCAACGCACCCAGATGGCACCCAGCCCAGAAGGGCCGCGGCGAATTTCTCCAACCCTCACACTCCCTTCGGGGCACTCCCCCCTCAGGGCTACAGACGACACGACCTGATCCCTATCAACGCTGTCGTCGAGGCCGATAAGGCGCAATTCAGCGCATTTTATGGGCCTGGAAACCACTACATCGGAGACCAGAACTCCTCTCAGGGCAGCGGCAAAACTGTCCGCCTTCTCGCCTTTGTCACCCCGAACCTCCAGGACTCGCGCACCAGATTGCGACTTTCGGATTCGCAAATCTTCTGGCTTAATGCCGTGATCCGCCGGACATACCTTTCCTACTGCATCCTTCAGCACCTTTGCGTAGGAAAGGCCTTTCTCCAGAGCCTCCTGCGGCAGAGATAGTGCAATCGCCGAAGACTTGGGCTCTTGCATCTTCTGCTTGCGAGGCTTTTTCTTCCGTTTGGGCTTCGTGACCTTCTTCGTAGCCTGACTGACGGACTGACTCTCAGCGGGCCTGGACCTCCGCTTGGTAACTACAGTGAAGCCCCCACCGGCCGCCTCTGCTGGAGTTGGAACAACCACTTCTTCTTGGGCGGGCTGAGCCACAGACTTCTGGGCTCGCCGCTTCTCCTTCTTCTTTTTTGCCGCAGATGGTGCAGCAGGCCGCACAGTAGAGGTAACTGTAGCTGGCGGCAAACGCGCGTCCAAAAGGGCCGTAACTTTACGGATAATGGACGCCTCCAAGTCCTCCAATGGAGAAGAAACTGCTGGGGCAGCTACCGGGGAGCTCGCTCTACCCGGTGAAGAAAAAGACGGCGCGACGAAATCCTCCACAACGGGAGGCATGGACCTCTCCCGCTGGTTCTGCCGCGACGACCTCTCGCTGCGCAGCTGCTCCTTCAGCACGTCCACCTCATCCCCAAGCTGCGTCATTCGGACGCTGAGTTCGGCCACCTTGGTCCGCAGGCGGTCGTTGTCCTCCTGCAACTGCTTGGACTCGACCGAAGAGAAGGAGCGGTCATACATGTCGCCGACCGCACCCCTAATCGATAACACTGCTTCGTTGAGGGCCTTCACGTAGGTCCCCTTGAGGTTTCCCGACTTCTTCGCCACGCCTTCGACGACTGTCAGGTCGACTTCGACCCCCTTCATTAGCTCCGACACTGGGATCCGATCCGCCGGTTTGGGAACATAGCCGCGCTCGCATCTCTGAGTGCGAGCTGCGTTGGCCAACTCCAAGACCTCAGCCTCCTTCTGTGCAGCGAGGCGAGCTTGCTCATCCGCCTTCGCTCTCTTCGCCGTCTGGAGATCTTTCCGCGCCTTGCCTAAGCCCATGCATTGGCCGTGTATAGGAGGCCTGCCGCGCCCCTTCCTCACGTCGGTCGCTGGACCTTTGGCCGACACTTCGGCTTCTACCTCATCTTCAACTCCAGAATAGTCATCACTATCCACCGAGTCCCCCTCGCTCAAATCAGAATGAGACCGGTTTGCCTCCCTCTCTAACGCCTCTAGAACCCGCATTTGATCGCGGTATCTAATAACCACCTCGGCCCTCGACAACATCTGGCCCGGGATGCGACTCACCCCCTCACTCTCCGCGCCTGAAAGCGCACCATCCTCCGCGTCTTGCGACGCCACACCCTCCGACGAAACGAAATTTTTATTAAAAGAATCCATATGAGTCCCACGAGTATGGGGGAAATAAAAAGTCCACCCGGGCAGTGCCCCCTGTACCCGGGTAAGCGTAAATTTATCGACCAGAGGGGCCGCTGATCCCCTGGCCGAGTGACGCCCTTGAGACTGGTCACCCACCAGCCATTCATCCTCTCGCCGGGCGTAAGCTTAGGATTAGGGATTTATTATTGAGGTTGTCTCCTCTCGGTCCGGCCGTTGAAGGCAAGACCCCTGGTCCCCAGAATGGGGGTAACAGTTTGCCCGACGGGTGGGGATGAAACCCAGCCCGCCGCGCGAGATCCTATCTCTCACCCCCTGGCAAAACAGAGAGGAGAGACAGGAAACCAGAGCCGGGAAGGCTCGCCACCCCGAAAAAGCCGCGAAACAGAACGCGGCTCCCCACCCCAGGGCCGCTTTCCAGCCGCGAAATGCGACCGGGGGTGCGCCCCACAAAACCCACCAGTTTTGGTCCGCGCCGGACTTACATTATTTAAAAGCCGGTACCACAATGTGTGGCATGCCCCTATCCGCCACCCGGGGACGCGCCCGATGGGAGTCTGGCAACTCCACACGGGAACCTAACCTAACCTAACCTAACCTTTTTTTTTTTTTTTTTTTTTTTTTTTTTTTTTTTTTTTTTTTTTTTTTTTTTTTTTAACCTTTGAAAAATGCCTTATGCATACCCAGAGGCCACGGGGAGGCTCACTGGGTTATGTCGGACTCGCACCGACTAAAAAACAAAGGAACACCTACTCGCGCGGTCGGACAGAGCGGACAAGGGACCACCTTTCGGATTACACACATGTCCGCCCTCCGCGCAGCCCGCCGTGAGGCAGGCTCACTCGCAACGGAGGGACCTGGGTTAAGGGCCACTCCCCGTCCCGGAGCCGTACAAGGCGGGCGAAAACTTCCCCGTTATTCGCCCGCAGCTCCCAGCCACCACACCTCGTGAGAGGGCGGCGGCCACCTCGCGCCGCGCCCACTGAGCCCTACACCTCGGGCCAGCTGCGGCAGGGGCCGCTGCGGCATCACTAAATGCGACGCCGCTGCGGACTTGGCGTCATTTTTTATAGAGGTTGACTTCCTCTTACCGCCGTCCGGCCCTCCCGGCCACGGCGTCCCCGTGCCATTATTTTAGAGAGGTTGGCTTCCTCTTTCCGCGCTCAGGGCGGGGTCACACCCCGAGGCGTCCACGCGCCGCGCCCACTGGGCCCCACCCTAGGGGCACACAGCTGCGGCAGGGGCATTTTTTATAGAGGTTTGCATCCTCTCACGCCCACCGCCATGAAGGCGGCTGCGTCCTCTCGCCGCGCCCACCGAACCTCTCCGCGAGGCCGGCTGCGGCAGGGGCCGCTGCAGCGCCGAACAAGCGACGCCGCTGCGGGCTTTTTCGCAGATTTATTATTGAGGTTCGCGTTCCTCTCGGCCCAGCCGCTAAGGCAAGACCCCTGGCCCCAACCCTGGGGGTAACAGGCTGCCCGAAGGGGGACCGTAGCCAATCGGCAAGGCCCACCCGGCGATCACAAAACTGCAACCGCCGGACCCACCGCGCGACCCCATCCCACCCGACTGTTAGAACAGAGGGGCGAGACGGAACCTCCCGGGAGATCTCCTCCCCGAGAGCCGCGAGACCGAGTCGCGACTCCTTCCACACGGCCGCTTTCCGGCTGCGCCGAGACGCAGCCAGGGGTGCGCCCAGAACCCGCCAGTTTTGGTCCACGCCAGCCGAAGCCGGGACCACCCACGCCGGAGTGGCTTCCCCTATCCGCCACCCGGGGACGCGCCTGATGGGAGTCTGGCAACTCCACACGGGAACCTAACCTAACCTAACCTAACCTAACCTAACCTAACCTAACCTTTTTTTTTTTTTTTTTTTTTTTTTTTTTTTTTTTTTTTTTTTTTTTTTTTTTTTTTTTTTTTTTTTAAAGTCCCCAAAAATGCATTTACGCATACCCCTCCGCTCGGGGGAGCAGAGGGGTTATGTGGGACTCGCCGCCCCCCACCATGACCACCGATGGGGCGGAATACCCACTAAAAAGGGACTGTCTTACCGCACAAACGCTGGGCCAAGGTGGTATCTACGATTGTATGGCCCACCAAGACCCGTCGCGGCCGGCCGATGAACTGGGCCGATAGACTCGGGCGCATTGAGGCGCCCCCGACTGTGGCATCGTGCAATGCAGAGGCAAGTCCCCCGACTCACCCCCGCTGACACCACTAAAAGGGAACTTTCCCGACCTCCAAACAATGCTGACGAGCGAGTGACAGGCCTCTCCTGCTCTACCCGCCAGTTTCCTCCCGAAAAGAGACAGAGCATTCCTCACTGCTCCATCGGTTTCGCATCAGAAGCCTTCGAACGCCGCGAAGACCCGCGAGACGTCTTGGCTTTCTCGACCGCTGGGGCGACCACTGGAATGGCCGCTGGAACGACGACTTTTGCCGCCCTAACCGCTGGGGGGACACACGCATCACCCCCCATGATATGACCCGCATTTCGGCCGCTCTCAGCGCACACAGCGCATCGAGCCTGGCCTACACACTCAGCTGCCCTGTGGCCCGCCAGACCACAGCGGAAGCACAGACCGGAACGGTCGACGACTGACGGGCACATAGGACGTGTATGTCCTAGCCCCATACACTTATAGCAGCGCAGAGGCCGCTCTCCCAACAACTCAATCCGGGCGGAGCTCCATCCCAAGAGAATTCGCCCGGAATCCGCCAACACTTTCGCCACCACGACAGGGCACCGCACGACTGCAGATCCTAGCCCACCAGGGCCGGCGCGCAAAGTTCCGACCCTGATCGCCTCCACAGAACAACCCGCCTTTTCGGAAAGGGCCTCTCCCAATTCCTTCTCCGACACCGAATCATCCAAGCCGGAGATTCGTACCTCTACCAACTTTTCGGGGCGCGACACCGTAGCGACAGCTGCCAGCTCAACCCGTAGCTTCTGTGCCAGCGCGTCCGCGCGACCCCCACCATCCGGACCTGGGAGCTCTAAAAGCCTGGCTCCGGTCGCGGACTGCCGCATCTCTACCCCCTCCAAAATGCCAATATCCGCAATGGGAATAGCAGCCCTGACCCTCTTCATCATGCCCGCATATGTCAGGCCCTCCTTTACAGCCTCCGGTTTAAGAGAAACCATCACTGCCGCCGAACGTGGCGGAACAAGACTAGGCTTGGCTTTTCGAGCGGGCCCAGAAGGAGCTCGAGAAGCCACAGCCGTTTTAACCACTGCTTTGTCAGCCGATTTCTTCGCCTGAACTACCCTCCTGTCATCCCCCTTCTTCCCTTTCGATGTTCCCTCGACTGTCGAACGAATCTCCTCACTCTGACCAACAATTCCCGCACCACTTCCCTCCACAACCCCTTTTTTGGCCGCTGCCGGAGGCAGACGGCCGACAGACGCAGGCGGAAGGCGCTCCTCCAAGGCAGACAACCGAGTGCCAATCCTATCAACGATAGACTCCGTAAGGTCCCTCTTAAGCTTTTCCACCCAATCACCCTGCGGAGCATCCGCAGTCTTTGTCCTATTTTTCTCCTTCAACTCTTCATAAACAGTTGTGAGCCTCGTCCTCATTCTCAGCATGTCGGCATCGTACCGCATGACCAAGGCCTCGACCACAGTCTCCATCTCAATGACAGACTGTACGGCCTCCTTCCTATACTCCTTGTCCCTCACCGAATCCAGAGCATCACATACGTCCAAACTATGACGCTTAAAAATCTGCTCTAAAACCGCATGATTATGCCTCAAGAGCCTCACCGCTTTCTTGCAGTGCTTGGACCTATCCCTCGCAACCTCAACCTCCTCCTCCTCCTCCTCCTGATCTGAGCACGAGGAGCATTCCTCGCTCTCCGCGTCTGGCGCCATGCGACAAGACTAGCTCAAATCGAGAAAAACCTCAAAAGACAAGGGAAAGAGGCGAAAGCCCCTCTCCAGACGTCCAGAAAACCACGAAAAACAAAGCCGCGACCACCCAGAGACAACCCAAGATGACCACAACTAGTTACCACAAACAAAACCGAACAAAAACACAAGACACAAAAAATTTGGGGTTTTTGCCGAATTTTCAAAGTCCCGAAAATCCAACGAAAAACCGCCAAAAACCACAGAAGCCAAGATCGTACGAAGTCCAAAATACCACAGAATGCCAATGTCGTCAAGTCAAAGCAGAATCAGTCCAAAAAACACGCAAAAGTCAGTCGAAACAGAGATTTCGGGAGTCGAAATCCCTACGTCGACGATGTTATAGTGTATTCACAAAACACGAAAATCCCATACAAATTCGACAAACAATATAAAATATTATTTGCCGAAAAAGTACAAGACCGATTGCGAAGTGTGATACACCAAACGAAAGCCCTCAGAAAACACTACAAAACACCAAAAAACCACGAAAATACACCTCTACAAACACCCTCTTAGTACGATCAACCTCAACCTCAACCTAACCTAACCTAACCTAACCTAACCTAACCTTTTTTTTTTTTTTTTTTTTTTTTTTTTTTTTTTAACCTTTGAAAAATGCCTTATGCATACCCAGAGGCCACGGGGAGGCTCACTGGGTTATGTCGGACTCGCACCGACTAAAAAACAAAGGAACACCTACTCGCGCGGTCGGACAGAGCGGACAAGGGACCACCTTTCGGATTACACACATGTCCGCCCTCCGCGCAGCCCGCCGTGAGGCAGGCTCACTCGCAACGGAGGGACCTGGGTTAAGGGCCACTCCCCGTCCCGGAGCCGTACAAGGCGGGCGAAAACTTCCCCGTTATTCGCCCGCAGCTCCCAGCCACCACACCTCGTGAGAGGGCGGCGGCCACCTCGCGCCGCGCCCACTGAGCCCTACACCTCGGGCCAGCTGCGGCAGGGGCCGCTGCGGCATCACTAAAAGCGACGCCGCTGCGGACTTGGCGTCATTTTTTATAGAGGTTGACTTCCTCTTTCCGCCGTCCGGCCCTCCCGGCCACGGCGTCCCCGTGCCATTATTTTAGAGAGGTTGGCTTCCTCTTTCCGCGCTCAGGGCGGGGTCACACCCCGAGGCGTCCACGCGCCGCGCCCACTGGGCCCCACCCTAGGGGCACACAGCTGCGGCAGGGGCATTTTTTATCGAGGTTTGCCTCCTCGCACGCCCACCGCCATGAAGGCGGCTGCGTCCTCTCGCCGCGCCCACCGAACCTCTCCGCGAGGCCGGCTGCGGCAGGGGCCGCTGCAGCGCCGAACAAGCGACGCCGCTGCGGGCTTTTTCGCAGATTTATTATTGAGGTTCGCGTTCCTCTCGGCCCAGCCGCTAAGGCAAGACCCCTGGCCCCAACCCTGGGGGTAACAGGCTGCCCGAGGGGGGACCTTAGCCAATCGGCGAGGCCCACCCGGCGATCACAAAACTGCAACCGCCGGACCCACCGCGCGACCCCATCCCACCCGACTGTGAGCACAGAGGGGCGAGACGGAACCTCCCGGGAGATCTCCTCCCCGAGAGCCGCGAGACCGAGTCGCGACTCCCTCCACACGGCCGCTTTCCGGCTGCGCCGAGGCGCAGCTAGGGGTGCGCCCAAAACCCGCCAGTTTTGGTCCACGCCAGCCGAAGCCGGGACCACCCACGCCGGAGTGGCTTCCCCTATCCGCCACCCGGGGACGCGCCTGATGGGAGTCTGGCAACTCCACACGGGAACCTAACCTAACCTAACCTAACCTAACCTAACCTAACCTAACCTAACCTAACCTAACCTTTTTTTTTTTTTTTTTTTTTTTTTTTTTTTTTTTTTTTTTAACCTTTGAAAAATGCATTATGCATACCCAGAGGCCACGGGGAGGCTCACTGGGTTATGTCGGACTCGCACCGACTAAAAAACAAAGGAACACCTACTCGCGCGGTCGGACAGAGCGGACAAGGGACCACCTTTCGGATTACACACATGTCCGCCCTCCGCGCAGCCCGCCGTGAGGCAGGCTCACTCGCAACGGAGGGACCTGGGTTAAGGGCCACTCCCCGTCCCGGAGCTGTACGAGGCGGGCGAAAACTTCCCCGTTATTCGCCCGCAGCTCCCAGCCACCACACCTCGTGAGAGGGCGGCGGCCACCTCGCGCCGCGCCCACTGAGCCCTACACCTCGGGCCAGCTGCGGCAGGGGCCGCTGCGGCATCACTAAAAGCGACGCCGCTGCGGACTTGGCGTCATTTTTTATAGAGGTTGACTTCCTCTTTCCGCCGTCCGGCCCTCCCGGCCACGGCGTCCCCGTGCCATTATTTTAGAGAGGTTGGCTTCCTCTTTCCGCGCTCAGGGCGGGGTCACACCCCGAGGCGTCCACGCGCCGCGCCCACTGGGCCCCACCCTAGGGGCACACAGCTGCGGCAGGGGCATTTTTTACCGAGGTTTGCCTCCTCGCACGCCCACCGCCATGAAGGCGGCTGCGTCCTCTCGCCGCGCCCACCGAACCTCTCCGCGAGGCCAGCTGCGGCAGGGGCCGCTGCAGCGCCGAACAAGCGACGCCGCTGCGGGCTTTTTCGCCGATTTATTATTGAGGTTCGCGTTCCTCTCGGCCCAGCCGCTAAGGCAAGACCCCTGGCCCCAACCCTGGGGGTAACAGGCTGCCCGAAGGGGGACCTTAGCCAATCGGCGAGGCCCACCCGGCGATCACAAAACTGCAACCGCCGGACCCACCGCGCGACCCCATCCCACCCGACTGTCAGAACAGAGGGGCGAGACGGAACCTCCCGGGAGATCTCCTCCCCGAGAGCCGCGAGACCGAGTCGCGACTCCCTCCACACGGCCGCTTTCCGGCTGCGCCGAGACGCAGCCAGGGGTGCGCCCAGAACCCGCCAGTTTTGGTCCACGCCAGCCGAAGCCGGGACCACCCACGCCGGAGTGGCTTCCCCTATCCGCCACCCGGGGACGCGCCTGATGGGAGTCTGGCAACTCCACATGGGAACCTAACCTAACCTTTTTTTTTTTTTTTTTTTTTTTTTTTTTTTTTTTTTTTTTTTTTTTTAAGGTCCCAAAAAATGCATTTACGCATTCCCCGCCACAATGGGGTCGTGACGGGGATATGTGGGACTCGCCGCCCCCCACCAACCAACCTATGGGGCGGAATACCCACTAAAAAACAGACCATTTGCCTCACGCGCATTTCGAGGGGGACACGGGAATTGCTATGGCATGACACCGCGACCCCTCTGGCGCGCCCCGCATAACGCGGGAAACCCGGCAGGAAGGCCCTGAAAAGGTAGGGCTCTCCCCTTCTCGAGAGCTTTGAAGAGCGGGTGAGGACAGACCCCGTGTCTCACCCGCGCTCTCGGCCACCCACCTAGCTGGACGGTGGGGGCGTCGCCACACGCCGCTCACTCTGAGTCCCCGAAGAAGTGGGGAGAGGAGCAGCGGGGGCCGCAGCTGAGGAAGTCTTAGCCGCGGCAACCTTCTTCTTCGCCGGACGGGGTGGGCTGCACTTGCAGCCCTTCGCACCCACCAAATGATTGGCAGGTCTACCCGCATCCTCACAGACAGGGCAATGCGGCTCAGATGTGCACGCCGCCGCCCTATGACCCGACTGACCACAACGATAACAGAGACGGCTGCGGTCGATTTCGCTATTGCAGTTAAACTGCTGGTGTCCAGGTTCGAAGCACCTGAAGCACTTCTGAGGCCTGGCCGCCAACAGTCTAACGCTAACAGCGCTCCACCCCAAAAGCAGCCGCCTACCAGCGACCAACTTTTTAGCCGCGGCCACTGGGCAACGCACCCAGACGGCACCCAGCCCAGAAGGGCCGCGGCGAATCTCTCCTACCCTCACACTCCCTTCGGGGCACTCCCCCCTCAGGGCTACCGAAGACACCACCTGATCTCTATCGACGCTGTCGTCGAGGCCGATGAGGCGCAGTTCAGAGCACTTCATCGGCCTAGAAACTACGACATCGGGGACCAGAACCCCTCTCAGGGCAGCGGCAAAACTATCCGCCTTCTCGCCCTTGTCACCCCGAACCTCCAGGACTCGCGCACCAGATTGCGACTTCCTGATACGCAGGTCTTCTGGCTTAATGCCGTGATCCGCCGGACATACCTTTCCTACTGCATCCTTCAGCACCTTTGCGTAGGAAAGGCCTTTCTCCAGAGCCTCCTGCGGCAGAGATAGTGCAATCGCCGAAGACTTGGGCTCTTGCATTTTCTGCTTACGCTGCGTTTTGCGCTTCGACTTCTGAGCCTTCTTCTTCGCCTCAGCGGGCCTGGACTTCCGCTTGGCAACCAACGTAAACCCGTCGTTAGCTGGTTCAGACGGAGTTGGAACCACCTCTTCTTGAGCGGGCGGAGCCACAGACTTCTGGGCTCGCCGCTTCTTCTTCTTTTTAGCTGCGGATGAAGCAGCAGGCCGCACAACAGGAGCTGCTGTGACTGGCGGCAGACGCGACTCCAGGAAAGCTGTAAGCTTCTGGAGAATCGACGCTTCCATTTCCTGTAGATCAGGAACTGCTGGAGCAGCGACCGGGGAGTTAAATGCTCTACCCGGTGACGGAACTGACGGCTCGACACACGGCGGAGGGACACAAAGTTCTTGCACAGCGGGAGGCATGGACCTCTCCCGCTGGTTCTGACGCTCAGCCTCCAACTCATCTCGTAGCGACCTCTCGCTGCGCAGCTGTTCCTTCAGCATGTCCACTTCGTCACTAAGCGTTGTCATTCGGACACTTAGCTCGGCCACCTTGGTCCGCAGGCGGTCATTGTCCTCCTGCAGTTGTTTGGACTCCACTGATGAAAAAGAGCGGTCGTAGATGTCGCCGACCGCTCCCCTAATCGAAGTGACGGCTTCTTTGAGGGCTTTGACATAAGTGCCCTTTAGATGTCCAGACTTCTTCGCCACATTTTCGACAACAGTCAAGTCGACTTCCACCCCCTTCACCAGTTCCGACACTGGGATTCGTTCGATCGGTCTCTCGACGTGGCCACGCTCGCTTCTCAGAGCACGCGCTGCGTTGGCCATCTCCAAAACCTCAGCCTCTTTCTGCGCAGCGAGACGAGCTTGCTCATCCGCCTTCGCTCTCTTCGCCGTCTGGAGAAATGAACGCGCCTTCCCTAGCCCCATACAGAGACCATGCGTAGGGGGCCTACCGCGCCCCTTCTTCACGGCACCCGCTGGACCTTTAGCCGAAACATCGGCTTCTACCTCTTCTTCGATCTCTGAGTGGTCGTCACTGTCTACCTCAGACAAGATACCCTCGGAATCTCCCTCACTCAAATCGGAGATAGAGCGATTTGCCTCCCTCTCCAACGCCTCCAAAACCCGCATTTGATCGCGGTAACGAATCACCACCTCGGCCCTCGACAACATCTGGCCCGGGATGCGACTCACCCCCTCACTCTCCGCGCCTGAAAGCGCACCTTCCTCCGCGTCTTGCGACGCCACACCCTCCGACGAAACGAAATTTTTGTTAAAAGAATCCATATGAGTCCCACGAGTATGGGGGAAATAAAAAGTCCACCCGGGCAGTGCCCCCTGTACCCGGGTAAGCGTAAATTTATCGACCAGAGGGGCCGCTGATCCCCTGGCCGAGTGACGCCCTAAAGACTGGTCACCCACCAGCCATTCATCCTCTCGCCGGGCGTAAAGCTTAGGATTGGGAATTTATTATTGAGGTTGTCTCCTCTCGGTCCGGCCGGTGAAGGCAAGACCCCTGGTCCCCAGAATGGGGGTAACAGTTTGCCCGACGGGTGGGAATGAAACCCTGCCCGCCGCGCGATCCCATCTCCAAGCCCCCTGACAGAACAGAGGGGGGAGACAAGAAAACCAGAGCCGGGAAGGCTCGCCACCCCGAAAAAGCCACGACGCAGAACGCGGCTCCCCACCCCTGGGCCGCTTTCCAGCCGCGAAGTGCGACCGGGGGTGCGCCCCACAAAACCCGCCAGTTTTGGTCCGCGCCGGCCTTGTACAAGCCGGTACCACAGAGTGTGGCTTTCCCCTATCCGCCACCCGGGGACGCGCCTGATGGGAGTCTGGCAACTCCACACGGGAACCTAACCTAACCTAACCTTTTTTTTTTTTTTTTTTTTTTTTTTTTTTTTTTTTTTTTTTTTTTTAAGGTCCCAAAAAATGCATTTACGCATTCCCCGCCACAATGGGGTCGTGACGGGGATATGTGGGACTCGCCGCCCCCCACCAACCAACCAATGGAGCGGAATACCCACTAAAAAACAGACCATTTGCCTCACGCGCATTTCGAGGGGGGCACGGGAATTGCTATCGCATGACACCGCGACCCCTCTGGCGCGCCCCGCATAACGCGGGAAACCCGGCAGGAAGGCCCTGAAAAGGTAGGGCTCTCCCCTTCTCGAGAGCTTTGAAGAGCGGGTGAGGACAGACCCCTAGTCTCACCCGCGCTCTCGGCCACCCACCTAGCTGGACGGTGGGGGCGTCGCCACACGCCGCTCACTCTGAGTCCCCGAAGAAGTGGGGAGAGGAGCAGCGGGGGCCGCAGCTGAGGAAGTCTTAGCTGCGGCAACCTTCTTCTTCGCCGGACGGGGTGGGCTGCACTTGCAGCCCTTCGCACCCACCAAATGATTGGCAGGTCTACCCGCATCCTCACAGACAGGGCAGTGCGGCTCAGATGTGCACGCCGCCGCCCTATGACCTGACTGACCACAACGATAGCACAGACGGCTGCGGTCGATGTCGCTTTTGCAGTTAAACTGCTGGTGTCCAGGTTCGAAGCACCTGAAGCACTTCTGGGGCCTGGCCGCCAACAGTCTAACGCTAACAGCGCTCCACCCTAAGAGCAGCCGCCTACCAGCGACCAACTTTTTAGCCGCGGCCACTGGGCAGCGCACCCAAACGGCACCCAACCCAGAAGGGCCGCGACGTATCTCTCCTACTCTTACACTCCCTTCGGGGCACTCCCCCCTCAGGGCTACCGACGACACGACCTGATCCCTATCGACGCTGTCGTCGAGGCCGATGAGGCGCAGCTCAGAGCACTTCATCGGCCTAGAAACTACGACATCGGGGACCAGAACCCCTCTCAAAGCAGCGGCGAAACTATCCGCCTTCTCGCCCTTATCGCCCCAGACTTCTAGGACGCGCCCACCGGATTGCGTCTTGCGGATTCGCAGCTTCTCTGGCTCTATTCCGTGATCCGCCGGACAGACTTTCCCTACTGCATCCTTCAGCACCTTTGCGTAGGAAAGGCCTTTCTCCAGAGCCTCCTGCGGCAGAGATAGTGCAATCGCCGAAGACTTAGGCACTTGCATCTTCTGCTTGCGCTGTGCTTTGCGCTTCGACGACGTAGCCTTCTTCTTCACCTCAGCGGGCCTGGACTTCCGCTTGGTAACCAACGTAAAACCGTCGTTAGCTGGTTCAGACGGAGTTGGAACTACCTCTTCTTGAGCGGGCGGAGCCACAGACTTCTGGGCTCGCCGCTTCTCTCTCTTCTTTTTCGCTGCAGATGGTGCAGCAGGCCGCACAGTAGAAGCTACTGTTGCTGGCGGCAAACGCGCGTCCAAGAGGGCCGTAAGCTTACGGAGGATGGACGCCTCTAAGTCCTCCAGAGGGGAAGAAACCGCTGGAGTGGTAACCGGGGGATGAACCCTAGCCGGTGAAGAAAACACTGGCGCGACAATCAACGCAGGAGCTTCTTCCACAACGGGAGGACTGGACCTCTCCCGCTGGCTCTGACGCTCAACCTCCCTCTCCTCTATTAAACGCGACGACCTCTCGTTACGCAGCTGCTCCTTCAGCACGTCCACTTCATCCGCAAGCTGCGTCATTCGGACGCTGAGTTCGGCCACCTTGGTCCGCAGGCGGTCATTGTCCTCCTGCAGTTGTTTGGACTCCACTGATGAAAAAGAGCGGTCGTAGATGTCGCCGACCGCTCCCCTAATCGAAGTGACGGCTTCTTTGAGGGCTTTGACATAAGTGCCCTTAAGATGTCCAGACTTCTTCGCCACTGTTTCGACAACAGTCAAGTCGACTTCCACCCCCTTCACCAGTTCCGACACTGGGACCCGTTCAATCGGTCTTTCGATGTGGCCACGGTCGCTCCTCTGGGCACGCGCTGCGTTGGCCATCTCTAGAACCTCAGCCTCCTTCTGCGCAGCGAGACGAGCTTGTTCTTCAGCCCGCGCTCTTTTCGCCGTCTGGAGATCGGCACGCGCCTTTCCAAGACCCATGCACAGACCATGCGTAGGGGGCCTACCGCGCCCCTTCCCCGCGACGTTCGCTGGACCTTTGGCCGACACTTCGGCTACCAACCCTTCCTCGTTCGCTGAGTGGTCATCACTGTCCAGCTCCACCTCAGACAGGACACCCTCCGAGTCACCCTCACTCAAATCGGAGATAGAGCGATTTGCCTCCCTCTCCAACGCCTCTAAAACCCGCATTTGGTCACGGTACCTAATCACTACCTCGGCCCTCGAAAACATCTGGCCCGGGATGCGACTCACCCCCTCACTCTCCGCGCCTGAAAGCGCACCTTCCTCCGCGTCTTGCGACGCCACACCCTCCGACGAAACGAAATTTTTATTAAAAGAATCCATATGAGTCCCACGAGTATGGGGGAAATAAAAAGTCCACCCGGGCAGTGCCCCCTGTACCCGGGTAAGCGTAAATTTATCGACCAGAGGGGCCGCTGATCCCCTGGCCGAGTGACGCCCTAAAGACTGGTCACCCACCAGCCATTCATCCTCTCGCCGGGCGTAAAGCTTAGGATTGGGAATTTATTATTGAGGTTGTCTCCTCTCGGTCCGGCCGGTGAAGGCAAGACCCCTGGTCCCCAGAATGGGGGTAACAGTTTGCCCGACGGGTGGGAATGAAACCCTGCCCGCCGCGCGATCCCATCTCCAAGCCCCCTGACAGAACAGAGGGGGGAGACAAGAAAACCAGAGCCGGGAAGGCTCGCCACCCCGAAAAAGCCACGACGCAGAACGCGGCTCCCCACCCCTGGGCCGCTTTCCAGCCGCGAAGTGCGACCGGGGGTGCGCCCCACCAACCTAACCTAACCTTTTTTTTTTTTTTTTTTTTTAACCTTTGAAAAATGCATTATGCATACCCAGAGGCCACGGGGAGGCTCACTGGGTTATGTCGGACTCGCACCGACTAAAAAACAAAGGAACACCTACTCGCGCGGTCGGACAGAGCGGACAAGGGACCACCTTTCGGATTACACACATGTCCGCCCTCCGCGCAGCCCGCCGTGAGGCAGGCTCACTCGCAACGGAGGGACCTGTGTTAAGGGCCACTCCCCGTCCCGGAGCTGTACGAGGCGGGCGAAAACTTCCCCGTTATTCGCCCGCAGCTCCCAGCCACCACACCTCGTGAGAGGGCGGCGGCCACCTCGCGCCGCGCCCACTGAGCCCTACACCTCGGGCCAGCTGCGGCAGGGGCCGCTGCGGCATCACTAAAAGCGACGCCGCTGCGGACTTGGCGTCATTTTTTATAGAGGTTGACTTCCTCTTACCGCCGTCCGGCCCTCCCGGCCACGGCGTCCCCGTGCCATTATTTTAGAGAGGTTGGCTTCCTCTTTCCGCGCTCAGGGCGGGGTCACACCCCGAGGCGTCCACGCGCCGCGCCCACTGGGCCCCACCCTAGGGGCACACAGCTGCGGCAGGGGCATTTTTTACCGAGGTTTGCCTCCTCGCACGCCCACCGCCATGAAGGCGGCTGCGTCCTCTCGCCGCGCCCACCGAACCTCTCCGCGAGGCCAGCTGCGGCAGGGGCCGCTGCAGCGCCGAACAAGCGACGCCGCTGCGGGCTTTTTCGCCGATTTATTATTGAGGTTCGCGTTCCTCTCGGCCCAGCCGCTAAGGCAAGACCCCTGGCCCCAACCCTGGGGGTAACAGGCTGCCCGAAGGGGGACCTTAGCCAATCGGCGAGGCCCACCCGGCGATCACAAAACTGCAACCGCCGGACCCACCGCGCGACCCCATCCCACCCGACTGTCAGAACAGAGGGGCGAGACGGAACCTCCCGGGAGATCTCCTCCCCGAGAGCCGCGAGACCGAGTCGCGACTCCCTCCACACGGCCGCTTTCCGGCTGCGCCGAGACGCAGCCAGGGGTGCGCCCAGAACCCGCCAGTTTTGGTCCACGCCAGCCGAAGCCGGGACCACCCACGCCGGAGTGGCTTCCCCTATCCGCCACCCGGGGACGCGCCTGATGGGAGTCTGGCAACTCCACACGGGAACCTAACCTAACCTTTTTTTTTTTTTTTTTTTTTTTTTTTTTAACCTTTGAAAAATGCCTTATGCATACCCAGAGGCCACGGGGAGGCTCACTGGGTTATGTCGGACTCGCACCGACTAAAAAACAAAGGAACACCTACTCGCGCGGTCGGACAGAGCGGACAAGGGACCACCTTTCGGATTACACACATGTCCGCCCTCCGCGCAGCCCGCCGTGAGGCAGGCTCACTCGCAACGGAGGGACCTGGGTTAAGGGCCACTCCCCGTCCCGGAGCCGTACAAGGCGGGCGAAAACTTCCCCGTTATTCGCCCGCAGCTCCCAGCCACCACACCTCGTGAGAGGGCGGCGGCCACCTCGCGCCGCGCCCACTGAGCCCTACACCTCGGGCCAGCTGCGGCAGGGGCCGCTGCGGCATCACTAAAAGCGACGCCGCTGCGGACTTGGCGTCATTTTTTATAGAGGTTGACTTCCTCTTACCGCCGTCCGGCCCTCCCGGCCACGGCGTCCCCGTGCCATTATTTTAGAGAGGTTGGCTTCCTCTTTCCGCGCTCAGGGCGGGGTCACACCCCGAGGCGTCCACGCGCCGCGCCCACTGGGCCCCACCCTAGGGGCACACAGCTGCGGCAGGGGCATTTTTTATAGAGGTTTGCATCCTCTCACGCCCACCGCCATGAAGGCGGCTGCGTCCTCTCGCCGCGCCCACCGAACCTCTCCGCGAGGCCGGCTGCGGCAGGGGCCGCTGCAGCGCCGAACAAGCGACGCCGCTGCGGGCTTTTTCGCAGATTTATTATTGAGGTTCGCGTTCCTCTCGGCCCAGCCGCTAAGGCAAGACCCCTGGCCCCAACCCTGGGGGTAACAGGCTGCCCGAAGGGGGACCGTAGCCAATCGGCAAGGCCCACCCGGCGATCACAAAACTGCAACCGCCGGACCCACCGCGCGACCCCATCCCACCCGACTGTTAGAACAGAGGGGCGAGACGGAACCTCCCGGGAGATCTCCTCCCCGAGAGCCGCGAGACCGAGTCGCGACTCCCTCCACACGGCCGCTTTCCGGCTGCGCCGAGACGCAGCCAGGGGTGCGCCCAGAACCCGCCAGTTTTGGTCCACGCCAGCCGAAGCCGGGACCACCCACGCCGGAGTGGCTTCCCCTATCCGCCACCCGGGGACGCGCCTGATGGGAGTCTGGCAACTCCACACGGGAACCTAACCTAACCTTTTTTTTTTTTTTTTTTTTTTTTTTTTTTTTTTTTTTTTTTTTTTTTTTTTTTTTTTAAGGTCCCAAAAAATGCATTTACGCATTCCCCGCCACAATGGGGTCGTGACGGGGATATGTGGGACTCGCCGCCCCCCACCAACCAACCAGTGGGGCGGAATACCCACTAAAAAACAGACCATTTGCCTCACGCGCATTTCGAGGGGGACACGGGAATTGCTGTGGCATGACACCGCGTCCCCTCTGGCGCGCCCCGCATAACGCGGGAAACTCGGCAGGAAGGCCCTGAAAAGGTAGGGCTCTCCCCTTCTCGAGAGCTTTGAAGAGCGGGTGAGGACAGACCCCGTGTCTCACCCGCGCTCTCGGCCACCCACCTAGCTGGACGGTGGGGGCGTCGCCACACGCCGCTCACTCTGAGTCCCCGAAGGAGTGGGGAGAGGAGCGGCGGGGGCCGCAGCTGAGGAAATCTTAGCTGCGGCAACCTTCTTCTTCGCCGAACGGGGTGGGCTGCACTTGCAGCCCTTCGCACCCACCAAATGACTGGCAGGTCTACCCGCATCCTCACAGACAGGGCAATGCGGCTCAGATGTGCACGCCGCCGCCCTATGACCCGACTGACCACAACGATAGCACAGACGGCTGCGGTCGATGTCGCTTTTGCAGTTAAACTGCTGGTGTCCAGGTTCGAAGCACCTGAAGCACTTCTGGGGCCTGGCCGCCAACAGTCTAACGCTAACAGCGCTCCACCCTAAAAGCAGCCGCCTACCAGCAACCAACTTTTTAGCCGCTGCCACTGGGCAACGCACCCAGACGGCACCCAGCCCAGAAGGGCCGCGGCGAATCTCTCCTACCCTCACACTCCCTTCGGGGCACTCCCCCCTCAGGGCTACAGAAGACACGACCTGATCACTATCAACGCTGTCGTCGAGGCCGATAAGGCGCAGTTCAGCGCATTTTATGGGCCTGGAAACCACTACATCGGAGACCAGAACTCCTCTCAGGGCAGCGGCAAAACTGTCCGCCTTCTCGCCCTTGTCACCCCGAACCTCCAGGACTCGCGCACCAGATTGCGACTTCCTAATACGCAAATCTTCTGGCTTAATGCCGTGATCCGCCGGACATACTTTTCCTACTGCATCCTTCAGCACCTTTGCGTAGGAAAGGCCTTTCTCCAGAGCCTCCTGCGGCAGAGATAGAGCAATCGCCGAAGACTTGGGCTCTTGCATCTTCTGCTTGCGAGGCTTTTTCTTCCGTTTGGGCTTCGCGACCTTCTTCGTAGCCTGACTGACGGACTGACTCTCAGCGGGCCTGGACCTCCGCTTGGTAACCAACGTAAAACCGTCGTTAGTTGGTTCAGACGGAGTTGGAACCACCTCCTCTTGAGCGGGCGGAGCCACAGACTTCTGGGCTCGCCGCTTCTCCTTCTTCTTTTTCGCTGCAGATGGTGCAGCAGGCCGCACAGTAGAAGCTACTGTTGCTGGCGGCAAACGCGCGTCCAAGAGGGCCGTAAGTTTACGGAGGATGGACGCCTCTAAGTCCTCCAGAGGGGAAGAAACCGCTGGAGTGGTAACCGGGGGATGAACCCTAGCCGGTGAAGAAAACACTGGCGCGACAATCGACGCAGGAGCTTCTTCCACAACGGGAGGACTGGACCTCTCCCGCTGGCTCTGACGCTCAACCTCCCTCTCCTCTATTAAACGCGACGACCTCTCGTCACGCAGCTGCTCCTTCAGCACGTCCACTTCATCCGCAAGCTGCGTCATTCGGACGCTGAGTTCGGCCACCTTGGTCCGCAGGCGGTCATTGTCCTCCTGCAGTTGTTTGGACTCCACTGATGAAAAAGAGCGGTCGTAGATGTCGCCGACCGCTCCCCTAATCGAAGTGACGGCTTCTTTGAGGGCTTTGACATAAGTGCCCTTAAGATGTCCAGACTTCTTCGCCACATTTTCGACAACAGTCAAGTCGACTTCCACCCCCTTCACCAGTTCCGACACTGGGACCCGTTCAATCGGTCTCTCGATGTGGCCACGGTGGCTCCTCTGAACACGCGCTGCGTTGGCCATCTCTAGAACCTCAGCCTCCTTCTGCGCAGCGAGTCGAGCTTGTTCTTCAGCCCGCGCTCTTTTCGCCGTCTGGAGATCGGCACGCGCCTTTCCAAGACCCATGCACAGACCATGCGTAGGGGGTCTGCCACGCCCCTTCTTCACGTCGTCCGCTGGACCCTTAGCCGACACTTCGGCTTCCACCTCTTCATCCTCGGAGTGGTCGTCGCTGTCTAGCTCCACCTCAGACAAGATGCCCTCCGAATCACCCTCGCTCAGGTCTGAGATAGACCGATTTGCCTCCCTCTCCAACGCCTCAAGAACCCGCATTTGGTCGCGGTATCGTATAACCACCTCGGCCCTCGACAACATCTGGCCCGGGATGCGATTCACCCCCTCACTCTCCGCGCCTGAAAGCGCACCTTCCTCCGCGTCTTGCGACGCCACACCCTCCGACGAAACGAAATTTTTATTAAAAGAATCCATATGAGTCCCACGAGTATGGGGGAAATAAAAAGTCCACCCGGGCAGTGCCCCCTGTACCCGGGTAAGCGTAAATTTATCGACCAGAGGGGCCGCTGATCCCCTGGCCGAGTGACGCCCTAAAGACTGGTCACCCACCAGCCATTCATCTTCTCGCCGGGCGTAAAGCTTAAGATTAGGGATTTATTATTGAGGTTGTCTCCTCTCGGTCCGGCCGGTGAAGGCAAGACCCCTGGTCCCCAGAATGGGGGTAACAGTTTGCCCGACGTGTGGGGATGAAACCCAGCCCGCCGCGCGAGATCCCATCTCTAAGCCCCCTGACAGAACAGAGGGGAGAGACAGGAGAACCAGAGCCGGGAAGGCTCGCCACCCCGTAAAAGCCACGACACAGAACGCGGCTCCCCACCCCTGTGCCACAACGGCACAACTGGGCCGCTTTCCAGCCGCGAAATGCGACCGGGGGTGCGCCCCACAAAACCCGCCAGTTTTGGTCCGCGCCGGACTTACATTAAATAAAAGCCGGTACCACAATGTGTGGCGTGCCCCTATCCGCCACCCGGGGACGCGCCCGATGGGAGTCTGGCAACTCCACACGGGAACCTAACCTTTTTTTTTTTTTTTTTTTTTTTTTTAACCTTTGAAAAATGCCTTATGCATACCCAGAGGCCACGGGGAGGCTCACTGGGTTATGTCGGACTCGCACCGACTAAAAAACAAAGGAACACCTACTCGCGCGGTCGGACAGAGCGGACAAGGGACCACCTTTCGGATTACACACATGTCCGCCCTCCGCGCAGCCCGCCGTGAGGCAGGCTCACTCGCAACGGAGGGACTTGGGTTAAGGGCCACTCCCCGTCCCGGAGCCGTACAAGGCGGGCGAAAACTTCCCCGTTATTCGCCCGCAGCTCCCAGCCACCACACCTCGTGAGAGGGCGGCGGCCACCTCGCGCCGCGCCCACTGAGCCCTACACCTCGGGCCAGCTGCGGCAGGGGCCGCTGCGGCATCACTAAATGCGACGCCGCTGCGGACTTGGCGTCATTTTTTATAGAGGTTGACTTCCTCTTACCGCCGTCCGGCCCTCCCGGCCACGGCGTCCCCGTGCCATTATTTTAGAGAGGTTGGCTTCCTCTTTCCGCGCTCAGGGCGGGGTCACACCCCGAGGCGTCCACGCGCCGCGCCCACTGGGCCCCACCCTAGGGGCACACAGCTGCGGCAGGGGCATTTTTTATAGAGGTTTGCATCCTCTCACGCCCACCGCCATGAAGGCGGCTGCGTCCTCTCGCCGCGCCCACCGAACCTCTCCGCGAGGCCGGCTGCGGCAGGGGCCGCTGCAGCGCCGAACAAGCGACGCCGCTGCGGGCTTTTTCGCAGATTTATTATTGAGGTTCGCGTTCCTCTCGGCCCAGCCGCTAAGGCAAGACCCCTGGCCCCAACCCTGGGGGTAACAGGCTGCCCGAAGGGGGACCGTAGCCAATCGGCAAGGCCCACCCGGCGATCACAAAACTGCAACCGCCGGACCCACCGCGCGACCCCATCCCACCCGACTGTTAGAACAGAGGGGCGAGACGGAACCTCCCGGGAGATCTCCTCCCCGAGAGCCGCGAGACCGAGTCGCGACTCCTTCCACACGGCCGCTTTCCGGCTGCGCCGAGACGCAGCCAGGGGTGCGCCCAGAACCCGCCAGTTTTGGTCCACGCCAGCCGAAGCCGGGACCACCCACGCCGGAGTGGCTTCCCCTATCCGCCACCCGGGGACGCGCCTGATGGGAGTCTGGCAACTCCACACGGGAACCTAACCTAACCTTTTTTTTTTTTTTTTTTTTTTTTTTTTTTTTTTTTTTTTTTTTTTTTTTTTTTAAGGTCCCAAAAAATGCATTTACGCATTCCCCGCCACAATGGGGTCGTGACGGGGATATGTGGGGCTCGCCGCCCCCCCACCAACCAACCGATGGGGCGGAATACCCACTAAAAAACAGACCATACACCTCACGCGCATTTCGAGGGGGACACGGGGAACTGCTGTCGCATTACTTCCGTGACCCCTCACGCGCGACCCGTGCTATTTATTTTTAACACGGGCGACGGGCACCGATGGGAGAGTCTGGACTCATCCCCCATCCAGAAGGCTGAACGAAAAGGCGGGTGAGGACAGACCCCTCGTCACTCACCCGCAGCCCTCTGCCGGCCGGCTAAGAAGCCGGCGGAACTTCCTCTCGCCGCTCTTGCTGCCCCGGAGAACTGGGGGCAGCCGCGGCGGGGGCCGCAGCTAGAGTGGACTTAGCTGCGGCCGACCTTCTTCCTACCTTCGAGGGTGCCGGGAGACACCCTTTCCTACCCAACAAATGATTTGCCGGTCTGCCTGCGTCCTCGCAAAGAGGGCAGTGCGGCGCGCCAGAACAGGCGGCCGCGATGTGACCGGCTTGCCCACACCGATAACAAAGGCTGCTGCGGTCTGTAGCGCTTTTGCAGTTATACTGCTGATGGCCCGTCTCGAAGCACCTGAAGCACTTCTCAGTTCGGGCCCTCAACAGCGTAACGCCCACGGCGCTCCAGCCCAGCAGCAGCCGCCTAGCCTCTACAAGTTTTTTCGCCGCGCCTATTGGACAACGAACCCAAACAGCTCCCATCCCGGACGGACCGCGACGAATTTCCCCTATCCTTACGCTCCCTTCAGGGCATTCTCCCTTCAGGGCTACGACGGTGAGTACCTGCGCTTTCTCGACTGTGTCGTCGAGGCCAGTCAGTCGCAGCTCCGCACATTTCATGGGCCGCGAAACACCAACTTCTGGAGCGAAAATATTTCGCAAGGCCCCTGCCAAGCGATCGGCTTTCTCTCCTTTATCGCCTAAGACTTCCAGTAGGCGAGCACCCGACTGGGACTTCCGGATGCGCAGTTCGCCTGGCGCGATCCCGGTGTCTTCCTGCAATTTAATGTTGCGTACGGCCTTCTCCAAGAGACCCTTGTAAGTAAGGCCCCTATCCAGAGCTTTCTGCGGCACAGACAGAATAACTGCCGATGACTTAGGCTCCGTCATTCTCCTCTTGCGCTGTCCCTTTTCCTTCTTCTTGCGCTTGGCCTTCTTCGGCTTCTCCGCTGGCCGGGGTCGATTCTCGGCGGGCTTGGAGTTTCGCCGAGTAACCGACGCGTAATCTTCGGTCGCAGCGGGTGGCTCAACTGTTACAGGAGCTGGAACTGGCTGCTTCTTTCCCTTCTTCTTTCCTTTTCTCTCCGCAACCTAACCTTTTTTTTTTTTTTTTTTTTTTTTTTTTTTTTTTTTTTTTTTTTTTTAACCTTTGAAAAATGCATTATGCATACCCAGAGGCCACGGGGAGGCTCACTGGGTTATGTCGGACTCGCACCGACTAAAAAACAAAGGAACACCTACTCGCGCGGTCGGACAGAGCGGACAAGGGACCACCTTTCGGATTACACACATGTCCGCCCTCCGCGCAGCCCGCCGTGAGGCAGGCTCACTCGCAACGGAGGGACCTGTGTTAAGGGCCACTCCCCGTCCCGGAGCTGTACGAGGCGGGCGAAAACTTCCCCGTTATTCGCCCGCAGCTCCCAGCCACCACACCTCGTGAGAGGGCGGCGGCCACCTCGCGCCGCGCCCACTGAGCCTACACCTCGGGCCAGCTGCGGCAGGGGCCGCTGCGGCATCACTAAAAGCGACGCCGCTGCGGACTTGGCGTCATTTTTTATAGAGGTTGACTTCCTCTTTCCGCCGTCCGGCCCTCCCGGCCACGGCGTCCCCGTGCCATTATTTTAGAGAGGTTGGCTTCCTCTTTCCGCGCTCAGGGCGGGGTCACACCCCGAGGCGTCCACGCGCCGCGCCCACTGGGCCCCACCCTAGGGGCACACAGCTCCGCAACCTAACCTAACCTTTTTTTTTTTTTTTTTTTTTTAACCTTTGAAAAATGCCTTATGCATACCCAGAGGCCACGGGGAGGCTCACTGGGTTATGTCGGACTCGCACCGACTAAAAAACAAAGGAACACCTACTCGCGCGGTCGGACAGAGCGGACAAGGGACCACCTTTCGGATTACACACATGTCCGCCCTCCGCGCAGCCCGCCGTGAGGCAGGCTCACTCGCAACGGAGGGACCTGTGTTAAGGGCCACTCCCCGTCCCGGAGCTGTACGAGGCGGGCGAAAACTTCCCCGTTATTCGCCCGCAGCTCCCAGCCACCACACCTCGTGAGAGGGCGGCGGCCACCTCGCGCCGCGCCCACTGAGCCCTACACCTCGGGCCAGCTGCGGCAGGGGCCGCTGCGGCATCACTAAATGCGACGCCGCTGCGGACTTGGCGTCATTTTTTATAGAGGTTGACTTCCTCTTACCGCCGTCCGGCCCTCCCGGCCACGGCGTCCCCGTGCCATTATTTTAGAGAGGTTGGCTTCCTCTTTCCGCGCTCAGGGCGGGGTCACACCCCGAGGCGTCCACGCGCCGCGCCCACTGGGCCCCACCCTAGGGGCACACAGCTGCGGCAGGGGCATTTTTTATAGAGGTTTGCATCCTCTCACGCCCACCGCCATGAAGGCGGCTGCGTCCTCTCGCCGCGCCCACCGAACCTCCGCGAGGCCGGCTGCGGCAGGGGCCGCTGCAGCGCCGAACAAGCGACGCCGCTGCGGGCTTTTTCGCAGATTTATTATTGAGGTTCGCGTTCCTCTCGGCCCAGCCGCTAAGGCAAGACCCCTGGCCCCAACCCTGGGGGTAACAGGCTGCCCGAAGGGGGACCGTAGCCAATCGGCAAGGCCCACCCGGCGATCACAAAACTGCAACCGCCGGACCCACCGCGCGACCCCATCCCACCCGACTGTTAGAACAGAGGGGCGAGACGGAACCTCCCGGGAGATCTCCTCCCCGAGAGCCGCGAGACCGAGTCGCGACTCCTTCCACACGGCCGCTTTCCGGCTGCGCCGAGACGCAGCCAGGGGTGCGCCCAGAACCCGCCAGTTTTGGTCCACGCCAGCCGAAGCCGGGACCACCCACGCCGGAGTGGCTTCCCCTATCCGCCACCCGGGGACGCGCCTGATGGGAGTCTGGCAACTCCACACGGGAACCTAACCTAACCTTTTTTTTTTTTTTTTTTTTTTTTTTTAAGGTCCCAAAAAATGCATTTACGCATTCCCCGCCACAATGGGGTCGTGACGGGGATATGTGGGACTCGCCGCCCCCCACCAACCAACCAACGGGGCGGAATACCCACTAAAAAACAGACCATTTGCCTCACGCGCATTTCGAGGGGTACACGGGAATTGCAATCGCATGACACCGCGACCCCTCTGGCGCGCCCCGCATAACGCGGGAAAATCGGCAGGAAGGCCCTGAAAAGGTAGGGCTCTCCCCTTCTCGAGAGCTTTGAAGAGCGGGTGAGGACAGACCCCTAGTCTCACCCGCGCTCTCGGCCACCCACCTAGCTGGACGGTGGGGGCGTCGCCACACGCCGCTCACTCTGAGTCCCCGAAGAAGTGGGGAGAGGAGCAGCGGGGGCCGCAGCTGAGGAAGTCTTAGCTGCGGCAACCTTCTTCTTCGCCGGACGGGGTGGGCTGCACTTGCAGCCCTTCGCACCCACCAAATGATTGGCAGGTCTACCCGCATCCTCACAAACAGGGCAATGCGGCTCAGATGTGCACGCCGCCGCCCTATGACCCGACTGACCACAACGATAGCACAGACGGCTGCGGTCGATGTCGCTATTGCAGTTAAACTGCTGGTGTCCAGGTTCGAAGCACCTGAAGCACTTCTGAGGCCTGGCCGCCAACAGTCTAACGCTAACAGCGCTCCACCCCAAAAGCAGCCGCCTACCAGCGACCAACTTTTTTGCCGCTGCCACTGGGCAACGCACCCAGATGGCACCCAGCCCAGAAGGGCCGCGGCGAATTTCTCCAACCCTCACACTCCCTTCGGGGCACTCCCCCCTCAGGGCTACAGACGACACGACCTGATCCCTATCAACGCTGTCGTCGAGGCCGATAAGGCGCAATTCAGCGCATTTTATGGGCCTGGAAACCACTACATCGGAGACCAGAACTCCTCTCAGGGCAGCGGCAAAACTGTCCGCCTTCTCGCCTTTGTCACCCCGAACCTCCAGGACTCGCGCACCAGATTGCGACTTTCGGATTCGCAAATCTTCTGGCTTAATGCCGTGATCCGCCGGACATACCTTTCCTACTGCATCCTTCAGCACCTTTGCGTAGGAAAGGCCTTTCTCCAGAGCCTCCTGCGGCAGAGATAGTGCAATCGCCGAAGACTTGGGCTCTTGCATCTTCTGCTTGCGAGGCTTTTTCTTCCGTTTGGGCTTCGTGATCTTCTTCGTAGCCTGACTGACGGACTGACTCTCAGCGGGCCTGGACCTCCGCTTGGTAACTACAGTGAAGCCCCCACCGGCCGCCTCTGCTGGAGTTGGAACAACCACTTCTTCTTGGGCGGGCTGAGCCACAGACTTCTGGGCTCGCCGCTTCTCCTTCTTCTTTTTTGCCGCAGATGGTGCAGCAGGCCGCACAGTAGAGGTAACTGTAGCTGGCGGCAAACGCGCGTCCAAAAGGGCCGTAACTTTACGGATAATGGACGCCTCCAAGTCCTCCAATGGAGAAGAAACTGCTGGGGCAGCTACCGGGGAGCTCGCTCTACCCGGTGAAGGAAAAGACGGCGCGACGAAATCCTCCACAACGGGAGGCATGGACCTCTCCCGCTGGTTCTGCCGCGACGACCTCTCGCTGCGCAGCTGCTCCTTCAGCACGTCCACCTCATCCCCAAGCTGCGTCATTCGGACGCTGAGTTCGGCCACCTTGGTCCGCAGGCGGTCGTTGTCCTCCTGCAACTGCTTGGACTCGACCGAAGAGAAGGAGCGGTCATACATGTCGCCGACCGCACCCCTAATCGACAACACTGCTTCGTTGAGGGCCTTCACGTAGGTCCCCTTGAGGTTTCCCGACTTCTTCGCCACGCCTTCGACGACTGTCAGGTCGACTTCGACCCCCTTCATTAGCTCCGACACTGGGATCCGATCCGCCGGTTTGGGAACATAGCCGCGCTCGCATCTCTGAGTGCGAGCTGCGTTGGCCAACTCCAAGACCTCAGCCTCCTTCTGTGCAGCGAGGCGAGCTTGCTCATCCGCCTTCGCTCTCTTCGCCGTCTGGAGATCTTTCCGCGCCTTGCCTAAGCCCATGCATTGGCCGTGTGTAGGAGGCCTGCCGCGCCCCTTCCTCACGTCGTCCGCTGGACCTTTGGCCGACACTTCGGCTTCTACCTCATCCTCGACTCCAGAATAGTCATCACTATCTACCGAGTCCCCCTCGCTCAAATCAGAGAGAGACCGGTTTGCCTCCCTCTCTAGCGCCTCTAGAACCCGCATTTGATCGCGGTAACGAATTACAACCTCGGCCCTCGACAACATCTGGCCCGGGATGCGACTCACCCCCTCACTCTCCGCGCCTGAAAGCGCACCATCCTCCGCGTCTTGCGACGCCACACCCTCCGACGAAACGAAATTTTTATTAAAAGAATCCATATGAGTCCCACGAGTATGGGGGAAATAAAAAGTCCACCCGGGCAGTGCCCCCTGTACCCGGGTAAGCGTAAATTTATCGACCAGAGGGGCCGCTGATCCCCTGGCCGAGTGACGCCCTTGAGACTGGTCACCCACCAGCCATTCATCCTCTCGCCGGGCGTAAGCTTAGGATTAGGGATTTATTATTGAGGTTGTCTCCTCTCGGTCCGGCCGTTGAAGGCAAGACCCCTGGTCCCCAGAATGGGGGTAACAGTTTGCCCGACGGGTGGGGATGAAACCCAGCCCGCCGCGCGAGATCCTATCTCTCACCCCCTGGCAAAACAGAGAGGAGAGACAGGAAACCAGAGCCGGGAAGGCTCGCCACCCCGAAAAAGCCGCGAAACAGAACGCGGCTCCCCACCCCAGGGCCGCTTTCCAGCCGCGAAATGCGACCGGGGGTGCGCCCCACAAAACCCACCAGTTTTGGTCCGCGCCGGACTTACATTATTTAAAAGCCGGTACCACAATGTGTGGCATGCCCCTATCCGCCACCTGGGGACGCGCCCGATGGGAGTCTGGCAACTCCACACGGGAACCTAACCTAACCTAACCTAACCTAACCTAACCTAACCTAACCTAACCTAACCTAACCTAACCTAACCTTTTTTTTTTTTTTTTTTTTTTTTTTTTTTTTTAAGTCCCCAAAAATGCATTTACGCATACCCCTCCGCTCGGGGGAGCAGAGGGGTTATGTGGGACTCGCCGCCCCCCACCATGACCACCGATGGGGCGGAATACCCACTAAAAAGGGACTGTCTTACCGCACAAACGCTGGGCCAAGGTGGTATCTACGTTTGTATGGCCCACCAAGACCCGTCGCGGCCGGCCGATGAACTGGGCCGATAGACTCGGGCGCATTGAGGCGCCCCCGACTGTGGCATCGTGCAATGCAGAGGCAAGTCCCCCGACTCACCCCCGCTGACACCACTAAAAGGGAACTTTCCCGACCTCCGAACAATGCTGACGAGCGAGTGACAGGCCTCTCCTGCTCTACCCGCCAGTTTCCTCCCGAAAAGACAGAGCATTCCTCACTGCTCCATCGGTTTCGCTTCAGAAGCCTTTCGCCGCGAAGACCCGCGAGACGTCTTGGCTTTCTCAACCACTGGGGCGACCACTGGAGTGGCCGCTGGAACGACAACCCTTGCCGCCCTAACCGCTGGGGGGACGCACGCATCACCCCCCATAACATGACCCGCATTTCGGCCGCTCTCAGCGCACACAGCGCATCGAGCCTGGCCTACACACTCAGCTGCCCTGTGGCCCGCCAGACCACAGCGGAAGCACAGACCGGAACGGTCGACGACTGACGGGCACATAGGACGTGTATGTCCTAGCCCCATACACTTATAGCAGCGCAGAGGCCGCTCTCCCAACAACTCAATCCGGGCGGAGCTCCATCCCAAGAGAATTCGCCCGGAATCCGCCAACACTTTCGCCACCACGACAGGGCACCGCACGACTGCAGATCCTAGCCCACCAGGGCCGGCGCGCAAAGTTCCGACCCTGATCGCCTCCACAGAACAACCCGCCTTCTCGGAAAGGGCCTCTCCCAATTCCTTCTCCGACACCGAATCATCCAAGCCGGAGATTCGTACCTCTACCAACTTTTCGGGGCGCGACACCGTAGCGACAGCTGCCAGCTCAACCCGTAGCTTCTGTGCCAGCGCGTCCGCGCGACCCCCACCATCCGGACCTGGGAGCTCTAAAAGCCTGGCTCCGGTCGCGGACTGCCGCATCTCAACCCCCTCCAAAATGCCAATATCCGCAATGGGAATAGCAGCCCTGACCCTCTTCATCATGCCCGCATATGTCAGGCCCTCCTTTACAGCCTCCGGTTTAAGAGAAACCATCACTGCCGCCGAACGTGGCGGAACAAGACTAGGCTTGGCTTTTCGAGCGGGCCCAGAAGGAGCTCGAGAAGCCACAGCCGTTTTAACCACTGCTTTGTCAACCGATTTCTTCGCCTGAACTACCCTCCTGTCATCCCCCTTCTTCCCTTTCGATGTTCCCTCGACTGTCGAACGAATCTCCTCACTCTGACCAACAATTCCCGCACCACTTCCCTCCACAACCCCTTTTTTGGCCGCTGCCGGAGGCAGACGGCCGACAGACGCAGGCGGAAGGCGCTCCTCCAAGGCAGACAACCGAGTGCCAATCCTATCAACGATAGACTCCGTAAGGTCCCTCTTAAGCTTTTCCACCCAATCACCCTGCGGAGCATCCGCAGTCTTTGTCCTATTTTTCTCCTTCAACTCTTCATAAAGAGTTGTGAGCCTCGTCCTCATTCTCAGCATGTCGGCATCGTACCGCATGACCAAGGCCTCGACCACAGTCTCCATCTCAATGACAGACTGTACGGCTTCCTTCCTATACTCCTTGTCCCTCACCGAATCCAGAGCATCACATACGTCCAAACTATGACGCTTGAAAATCTGCTCTAAAACCGCATGATTATGCCTCAAGAGCCTCACCGCTTTCTTGCAGTGCTTGGACCTATCCCTCGCAACCTCAACCTCCTCCTCCTCCTCCTCCTCCTCCTGATCTGAGCACGAGGAGCATTCCTCGCTCTCCGCGTCTGGCGCCATGCGACAAGACTAGCTCAAATCGAGAAAAACCTCAAAAGACAAGGGAAAGAGGCGAAAGCCCCTCTCCAGACGTCCAGAAGACAACAAAAAACAAAGCCGCGACCACCCAGAGACAACCCAAGATGACCACAACCAGTTACCACAAACAAAACCGAACAAAAACACAAGACACAAAAAATTTGGGGTTTTTGCCGAATTTTCAAAGTCCCGAAAATCCAACGAAAAACCGCCAAAAACCACAGAAGCCAAGATCGTACGAAGTCCAAAATACCACAGAATGCCAATGTCGTCAAGTCAAAGCAGAATCAATCCAAAAAACACGCAAAAGTCAGTCGAAACAGAGATTTCGGGAGTCGAAATCCCTACGTCGACGATGTTATAGTGTATTCACAAAACACGAAAATCCCATACAAATTCGACAAACAATATAAAATATTATTTGCCGAAAAAGTACAAGACCGATTGCGAAGTGTGATACACCAAACGAAAGCCCTCAGAAAACACTACAAAACACCAAAAAACCACGAAAATATACCTCTACAAAACACCAACCTAACCTAACCTAACCTAACCTAACCTAACCTAACCTAACCTAACCTTTTTTTTTTTTTTTTTTTTTTTTTTTTTTTTTTTTTTTTTTTTTTTTTTTTTTTTTTTTTTAAGTCCCCAAAAATGCATTTACGCATACCCCTCCGCTCGGGGGAGCAGAGGGGTTATGTGGGACTCGCCGCCCCCCACCATGACCACCGATGGGGCGGAATACCCACTAAAAAGGGACTGTCTTACCGCACAAACGCTGGGCCAAGGTGGTATCTACGTTTGTATGGCCCACCAAGACCCGTCGCGGCCGGCCGATGAACTGGGCCGATAGACTCGGGCGCATTGAGGCGCCCCCGACTGTGGCATCGTGCAATGCAGAGGCAAGTCCCCCGACTCACCCCCGCTGACACCACTAAAGGGAACTTTCCCGACCTCCAAACAATGCTGACGAGCGAGTGACAGGCCTCTCCTGCTCTACCCGCCAGCTTCCTCCCGAAAAGACGGAGCATACCTCACTGCTCCATCGGTTTCGCATCAGAAGCCTTCGAACGCCGCGAAGACCCGCGAGACGTCTTGGCTTTTTCGACCGCTGGGGCGACCACTGGAGTGGCCGCTGGAACGACGACTTTTGCCGCCCTAACCGCTGGGGGGACGCACGCATCACCCCCCATGACATGACCCGCATTTCGGCCGCTCTCAGCGCACACAGCGCATCGAGCCTGGCCTACACACTCAGCTGCCCTGTGGCCCGCCAGACCACAGCGGAAGCACAGACCGGAACGGTCGACGACTGACGGGCACATAGGACGTGTATGTCCTAGCCCCATACACTTATAGCAGCGCAGAGGCCGCTCTCCCAACAACTCAATACGGGCGGAGCTCCATCCCAAGAGAATCCGCCCGATATCCGCCAACACTTTTGCCACCACAACAGGGCACCGCACGACTGTGGATCCAACCCCACCAGGGCCGGCCCGCAAAGTTCCAACCCTGATTGCCTCCACAGAACAACCCGCCTTTTCGGAAAGGGCCTCTCCCAATTCCTTCTCCGTCACCGAATCATCCAAACCGGTGATTCGTACCTCAACCAACTTTTCGGGGCGGGACACCGTAGCGACCGCCGCCAGCTCAACCCGCAGCTTCTGTGCCAGAGCGTCTGCGCGATTTCCACCATCCGGACCTGGGAGCTCTAAAAGTCTGGCTCCGGTCGCGGACTGCCGCATCTCTACCCCCTCCAAAATGCCAATATCCGCAATAGGAATAGCAGCCCTGACCCTCTTCATCATGCCCGCATATGTCAGGCCCTCCTTTACAGCCTCCGGTTTAAGAGAAACCATCACTGCCGCCGAACGTGGCGGAACAAGACTAGGCTTGGCTTTTCGAGCGGGCCCAGAAGGAGCTCGAGAAGCTACAGCCGGTTTAACCGCTGCTTTATCAGCCGATTTCTTCGCCTGAATTACCCTCCTGTCATCCCCCTTTTTCCCTTTCGAAGTTCCCCCGACTGTCGAACGATTCTCCTCACTCTGACCAACAATTCCCGCACCACTTCCCTCCACAACCCCTTTTTTGGCCGCTGCCGGAGGCAGACGGCCGACAGACGCAGGCGGAAGGCGCTCCTCCAAGGCAGACAACCGAGTGCCAATCCTATCAACGATAGACTCCGTAAGGTCCCTCTTAAGTTTTTCCACCCAATCACCCTGCGGAGCATCCGCAGTCTTAGTCCTATTTTTCTCCTTCAACTCTTCATAAACAGTTGTGAGCCTCGTCCTCATTCTCAGCATGTCGGCATCGTACCGCATGACCAAGGCCTCGACCACAGTCTCCATCTCAATGACAGACTGTACGGCCTCCTTCCTATACTCCTTGTCCCTCACCGAATCCAGAGCATCATATACGTCCATACTATGACGCTTGAAAATCTGCTCTAAAACCGCATGATTATGCCTCAAGAGCCTCACCGCTTTCTTGCAGTGCTTGGACCTATCCCTCGTAACCTCAACCTCCTCCTCCTCCTCCTCCTCCTCCTGATCTGAGCACGAGGAGCATTCCTCGCTCTCCGCGTCTGGCGCCATGCGACAAGACTAGCTCAAATCGAGAAAAACCTCAAAAGACAAGGGAAAGAGGCGAAAGCCCCTCTCCAGACGTCCAGAAAACCACGAAAAACAAAGCCGCGACCACCCAGAGACAACCCAAGATGACCACAACCAGTTACCACAAACAAAACCAAACAAAAACACAAGACACAAAAAATTTGGGGTTTTTGCCGAATTTTCAAAGTCCCGAAAATCCAACGAAAAACCGCCAAAAACCACAGAAGCCAAGATCGTACGAAGTCCAAAATACCACAGAATGCCAATGTCGTCAAGTCAAAGCAGAATCAATCCAAAAAACACGCAAAAGTCAGTCGAAACAGAGATTTCGGGAGTCGAAATCCCTACGTCGACGATGTTATAGTGTATTCACAAAACACGAAAATCCCATACAAATTCGACAAACAATATAAAATATTATTTGCCGAAAAAGTACAGAACCGATTGCGAAGTGTGATACACCAAACGAAAGCCCTCAGAAAACACTACAAACACCAAAAAACCACGAAAATACACCTCTACAAACACCCTCTTAGTACGATCAACCTAACCTCCAACCTAACCTCAACCTAACCTAACCTAACCTTTTTTTTTTTTTTTTTTTTTTTTTTTTTTTTTTTTTTTTTTTTTTTAAGGTCCCAAAAAATGCATTTACGCATTCCCCGCCACAATGGGGTCGTGACGGGGATATGTGGGACTCGCCGCCCCCCACCAACCAACCTATGGGGCGGAATACCCACTAAAAAACAGACCATTTGCCTCACGCGCATTTCGAGGGGGACACGGGAATTGCTGTCGCATGACACCGCGACCCCTCTGGCGCGCCCCGCATAACGCGGGAAACCCGGCAGGAAGGCCCTGAAAAGGTAGGGCTCTCCCCTTCTCGAGAGCTTTGAAGAGCGGGTGAGGACAGACCCCTAGTCTCACCCGCGCTCTCGGCCACCCACCTAGCTGGACGGTGGGGGCGTCGCCACACGCCGCTCACTCTGAGTCCCCGAAGAAATGGGGAGAGGAGCAGCGGGGGCCGCAGCTGAAGTAGTCTTAGCTGCGGCAACCTTCTTCTTCGCCGGACGGGGTGGGCTGCACTTGCAGCCCTTCGCACCCACCAAATGATTGGCAGGTCTACCCGCATCCTCACAAACAGGGCAATGCGGCTCCGATGTGCACGCCGCCGCCCAATGACCCGATTGACCACAACGATAACAGAGACGGCTGCGGTCGATATCGCTTTTGCAGTTAAACTGCTGGTGTCCAGGTTCGAAGCACCTGAAGCACTTCTGAGGCCTGGCCGCCAACAGTCTAACGCTAACAGCGCTCCACCCTAATAGCAGCCGCCTACCAGCGACCAACTTTTTAGCCGCGGCCACTGGGCAACGCACCCAGACGGCACCCAGCCCAGAAGGGCCGCGGCGAATCTCTCCTACCCTCACACTCCCTTCGGGGCACTCCCCCCTCAGGGCTACCGAAGACACCACCTGATCTCTATCGACGCTGTCGTCGAGGCCGATGAGGCGCAGTTCAGAGCACTTCATCGGCCTAGAAACTACGACATCGGGGACCAGAACCCCTCTCAAGGCAGCGGCAAAACTATCCGCCTTCTCGCCCTTGTCACCCCGAACCTCCAGGACTCGCGCACCAGATTGCGACTTCCTGATACGCAGGTCTTCTGGCTTAATGCCGTGATCCGCCGGACATACCTTTCCTACTGCATCCTTCAGCACCTTTGCGTAGGAAAGGCCTTTCTCCAGAGCCTCCTGCGGCAGAGATAGTGCAATCGCCGAAGACTTGGGCTCTTGCATTTTCTGCTTACGTTGCGTTTTGCGCTTCGACTTCTGAGCCTTCTTCTTCGCCTCAGCGGGCCTGGACTTCCGCTTGGCAACCAACGTAAACCCGTCGTTAGCTGGTTCAGACGGAGTTGGAACCACCTCTTCTTGAGCGGGCGGAGCCACAGACTTCTGGGCTCGCCGCTTCTTCTTCTTTTTAGCTGCGGATGAAGCAGCAGGCCGCACAACAGGAGCTGCTGTGACTGGCGGCAGACGCGACTCCAGGAAAGCTGTAAGCTTCTGGAGAATCGACGCTTCCATTTCCTGTAGATCAGGAACTGCTGGAGCAGCGACCGGGGAGTTAAATGCTCTACCCGGTGACGGAACTGACGGCTCGACACACGGCGGAGGGACACAAAGTTCTTGCACAGCGGGAGGCATGGACCTCTCCCGCTGGTTCTGACGCTCAGCCTCCAACTCATCTCGTAGCGACCTCTCGCTGCGCAGCTGTTCCTTCAGCATGTCCACTTCGTCACTAAGCGTTGTCATTCGGACACTTAGCTCGGCCACCTTGGTCCGCAGGCGGTCATTGTCCTCCTGCAGTTGTTTGGACTCCACTGATGAAAAAGAGCGGTCGTAGATGTCGCCGACCGCTCCCCTAATCGAAGTGACGGCTTCTTTGAGGGCTTTGACATAAGTGCCCTTTAGATGTCCAGACTTCTTCGCCACATTTTCGACAACAGTCAAGTCGACTTCCACCCCCTTCACCAGTTCCGACACTGGGATTCGTTCGATCGGTCTCTCGACGTGGCCACGCTCGCTTCTCAGAGCACGCGCTGCGTTGGCCATCTCCAAAACCTCAGCCTCTTTCTGCGCAGCGAGACGAGCTTGCTCATCCGCCTTCGCTCTCTTCGCCGTCTGGAGAAATGAACGCGCCTTCCCTAGCCCCATACAGAGACCATGCGTAGGGGGCCTACCGCGCCCCTTCTTCACGGCATCCGCTGGACCTTTAGCCGAAACATCGGCTTCTACCTCTTCTTCGATATCTGAGTGGTCGTCACTGTCTACCTCAGACAAGATACCCTCGGAATCTCCCTCACTCAAATCGGAGATAGAGCGATTTGCCTCCCTCTCCAACGCCTCCAAAACCCGCATTTGATCGCGGTAACGAATCACCACCTCGGCCCTCGACAACATCTGGCCCGGGATGCGACTCACCCCCTCACTCTCCGCGCCTGAAAGCGCACCTTCCTCCGCGTCTTGCGACGCCACACCCTCCGACGAAACGAAATTTTTGTTAAAAGAATCCATATGAGTCCCACGAGTATGGGGGAAATAAAAAGTCCACCCGGGCAGTGCCCCCTGTACCCGGGTAAGCGTAAATTTATCGACCAGAGGGGCCGCTGATCCCCTGGCCGAGTGACGCCCTAAAGACTGGTCACCCACCAGCCATTCATCCTCTCGCCGGGCGTAAAGCTTAGGATTGGGAATTTATTATTGAGGTTGTCTCCTCTCGGTCCGGCCGGTGAAGGCAAGACCCCTGGTCCCCAGAATGGGGGTAACAGTTTGCCCGACGGGTGGGAATGAAACCCTGCCCGCCGCGCGATCCCATCTCCAAGCCCCCTGACAGAACAGAGGGGGGAGACAAGAAAACCAGAGCCGGGAAGGCTCGCCACCCCGAAAAAGCCACGACGCAGAACGCGGCTCCCCACCCCAGGGCCGCTTTCCAGCCGCGAAGTGCGACCGGGGGTGCGCCCCACAAAACCCGCCAGTTTTGGTCCGCGCCGGAACCTAACCTTTTTTTTTTTTTTTTTTTATTTTTTTATTATCGTCTGTAAAAAAATGCTGCTTACGCACTGTCTCCCGGCCAAAAGGGGGAGACCGGGAGGGGGTGTGGGGCTCACTGCGGCCGACACGACCACCGCAGTCCTACCCACTAAAAAACTTCAGACGACGCCCACCGCTGTTGAAAAGGGGCGAGGCACCAGTGCCCGGGTTTGTAGCTTCTGGAACCCCGCCCGCGGCCAACGTCCCCCGGATCAGAACCGGGGAGACCTCCTCAGGAAGGCGCAATTTGCAGCGCCCCCCCTACCTCCTTGTGCGGCCATGGCGTAACTGGCCGACTTCGGGGGGGGTCTATGGCGAGACGGAAGGGGCCCCCTGCCCCCGCCGCCTAAGACCCCCCGGGCGCTGCCTGACGGGCCCTCCTGGCCCGCCCGCTGCGCCAACGGCGTAGCCGGAGAGAGAGCGGATCCCGCTCCCTCTCCCGCTCCGCGGCCTCCTTCTGCGACATCACCACTTCGCAGAAGGAGGCCATCGCCTCCCACGCCGTCTCGCTGTCGACCATCTTTTGCATGATGGTCGGTAGCGAGAGAGCCACTCCACCCAGGGCCGCGGCTAACGTCGACCGCGGCCCCGCCCACGCAGGGCACGCCACCAAAGTGTGCTGCGCATCATCCATCGCGCAGTCACAGTGGTGGCAACACCGGGTCGACTCCCCCCCGGCGACGTCGCACAGATACTTCCCAAAGCACCCGTGCCCGGAAAGTACCTGTGTGAGCCGGAAAGTCATCGACCCCCACCGACGGCCGACCCATCGCTCCAATATGGGCCCGACCGCCTCGAGGATACGGCGCCTCGATCCTTCGGCACGTAGTTCGGCGCTCCTGTGTAGCTGCCGCCGCCATGCGCCCAGAGCCTGTGTCTGAGCGTCTCTACGCCACCGCACCACTGTGTCCGGTGTGGGGCGGAGACCCTGGCTCCGGGATTGCGCGCCACGCCAGTAAACCGCCGAGAGAACCTCGGCGTCGAGGTCCCACGGCAGGGACCCGGCGAGCGCGCATGCCACCTCATGGGAGATGGTGCGATACCCCCTAACGACACGGGTCGCCATGACCCTCTGCGACTGCTGCAGGATCTGTCGATGGCGACCCGATATGGAGCTCGCCCAGATTGGGGCTCCATACAGGGCTATGGACCGCACCACTCCCGTGTAAAGGCGGCGACAACTGCCGCCACTCCCTCCGAGATTGGGGAGCAGGCGAGATAGAGCTCCCGCCGTGCTCACCAACCTCGGGCCTAGGTGCCGAAGGTGCGCTTCGAAGTCCCATCTGCTGTCGAGAAGGACGCCGAGATACTTCAGCGTGTTCTCGACAGGGATGGGAGTTCCTCCTACCACGATACTAGGGCCTGGAGGCGGCCGCCTCCGGGGACCATGGAAAATAATGGCCCCGGATTTATGCAGTGCCACCTCGAGCCCCAGCCGCCGTATCCTCTCGACCACCGCCGCGACGCCGACAGTGGCCAACACTCTCGCATCCCGGGGGTCAGAACCCCGGGATGTTACAAGGGTGTCGTCGGCGTAACAGATCACGTCCACGCCGTGCAAGTTCACACAGCGCAGAACGTAATCATATCCGATGTTCCACAGGAGTGGTCCCAGGACAGACCCCTGTGGAACACCGCACACCATACGCCGACGACAGCCTCCTCCGCCCATCGTTGGGAAGACTACCGCCCTCTCCGACAGGTAGCTCCCCAACAACCGCCGCAGATATGGAGGCACCCCGTGGAATCGGAGCGCCTCCATAATCGTTGACCAGGGCAGGGTGTTGAAGGCGTTCGCGATATCGAGCGACACCGTAATCAACACCCCACCCCGGGAAACCGCCCTCTCCGACAGGTCCCGCAAGCGGCCGATCGCGTCAATCGTCGATCGGCCGCGGCGGAACCCGGCCGGAACCTAACCTAATCTAACCTAACCTAACCTAACCTAACCTAACCTAACCTAACCTTTTTTTTTTTTTTTTTTTTTTTTTTTTTTTAACCTTTGAAAAATGCCTTATGCATACCCAGAGGCCACGGGGAGGCTCACTGGGTTATGTCGGACTCGCACCGACTAAAAAACAAAGGAACACCTACTCGCGCGGTCGGACAGAGCGGACAAGGGACCACCTTTCGGATTACACACATGTCCGCCCTCCGCGCAGCCCGCCGTGAGGCAGGCTCACTCGCAACGGAGGGACCTGGGTTAAGGGCCACTCCCCGTCCCGGAGCCGTACAAGGCGGGCGAAAACTTCCCCGTTATTCGCCCGCAGCTCCCAGCCACCACACCTCGTGAGAGGGCGGCGGCCACCTCGCGCCGCGCCCACTGAGCCCTACACCTCGGGCCAGCTGCGGCAGGGGCCGCTGCGGCATCACTAAATGCGACGCCGCTGCGGACTTGGCGTCATTTTTTATAGAGGTTGACTTCCTCTTACCGCCGTCCGGCCCTCCCGGCCACGGCGTCCCCGTGCCATTATTTTAGAGAGGTTGGCTTCCTCTTTCCGCGCTCAGGGCGGGGTCACACCCCGAGGCGTCCACGCGCCGCGCCCACTGGGCCCCACCCTAGGGGCACACAGCTGCGGCAGGGGCATTTTTTATAGAGGTTTGCATCCTCTCACGCCCACCGCCATGAAGGCGGCTGCGTCCTCTCGCCGCGCCCACCGAACCTCTCCGCGAGGCCGGCTGCGGCAGGGGCCGCTGCAGCGCCGAACAAGCGACGCCGCTGCGGGCTTTTTCGCAGATTTATTATTGAGGTTCGCGTTCCTCTCGGCCCAGCCGCTAAGGCAAGACCCCTGGCCCCAACCCTGGGGGTAACAGGCTGCCCGAAGGGGGACCGTAGCCAATCGGCAAGGCCCACCCGGCGATCACAAAACTGCAACCGCCGGACCCACCGCGCGACCCCATCCCACCCGACTGTTAGAACAGAGGGGCGAGACGGAACCTCCCGGGAGATCTCCTCCCCGAGAGCCGCGAGACCGAGTCGCGACTCCTTCCACACGGCCGCTTTCCGGCTGCGCCGAGACGCAGCCAGGGGTGCGCCCAGAACCCGCCAGTTTTGGTCCACGCCAGCCGAAGCCGGGACCACCCACGCCGGAGTGGCTTCCCCTATCCGCCACCCGGGGACGCGCCTGATGGGAGTCTGGCAACTCCACACGGGAACCTAACCTTTTTTTTTTTTTTTTTTTTTTTTTTTTTTTTTTTTTTTTTTTTTTTAAGGTCCCAAAAAATGCATTTACGCATTCCCCGCCACAATGGGGTCGTGACGGGGATATGTGGGACTCGCCGCCCCCCACCAACCAACCAACGGGGCGGAATACCCACTAAAAAACAGACCATTTGCCTCACGCGCATTTCGAGGGGGACACGGGAATTGCTGACGCATGACACCGCGACCCCTCTGGCGCGCCCCGCATAACGCGGGAAACCCGGCAGGAAGGCCCTGATAAGGTAGGACTCTCCCCTTCTCGAGAGCTTTGAAGAACGGGTGAGGACAGACCCCGTGTCTCACCCGCGCTCTCGGCCACCCACCTAGCTGGACGGTGGGGGCGTCGCCACACGCCGCTCACTCTGAGTCCCCGAAGAAGTGGGGAGAGGAGCAGCGGGGGCCACAGCTGAGGAAGTCTTAGCTGCGGCAACCTTCTTCTTCGCCGGACGGGGTGGGCTGCACTTGCAGCCCTTCGCACCCACCAAATGATTGGCAGGTCTACCCGCATCCTCACAGACAGGGCAATGCGGCTCAGACGTGCACGCCGCTGCCCTATGACCCGACTGACCACAACGATAGCACAGACGGCTGCGGTCGATGTCGCTTTTGCAGTTAAACTGCTGGTGTCCAGGTTCGAAGCACCTGAAGCACTTCTGGGGCCTGGCCGCCAACAGTCTAACGCTAACAGCGCTCCACCCTAAGAGCAGCCGCCTACCAGCGACCAACTTTTTAGCCGCTGCCACTGGGCAACGCACCCAGACGGCACCCAGCCCAGAAGGGCCGCGGCGAATCTCCCCTACCCTCACACTCCCTTCGGGGCACTCCCCCCTCAGGGCTACCGACGACACGACCTGATCCCTATCGACGCTGTCGTCGAGGCCGATGAGGCGCAGCTCAGAGCACTTCATCGGCCTAGAAACTACGACATCGGGGACCAGAACCCCTCTCAAGGCAGCGGCAAAGCTATCCGCCTTCTCGCCCTTATCGCCCCAGACTTCTAGGACACGCCCGCCGGATTGCGTCTTGCGAATTCTCAGCTTGTCTGGCTCTATTCCATGATCCGCCGGACAGACTTTTCCTACCACTTCCTTGAGTACCTTCGCATACGTAAGGCCTTTCTCCAGAGCCTCCTGCGGCAGAGAAAGAGCAATCGCCGAAGATTTAGGCTCTTGCATCTTCTGCTTGCGAGGCTTTTTCTTGCGCTTGGGCTTCGCAACCTTCTTCGCGGGCTGTTTCTCAGCAGGCTGTTTCGCAGCGGGCCTGGACCTCCGCTTGGCGACTACGGTAAAACCGCCGTCAGCTGCCTCTGCTGGCGCTGGAATAACCACTTCTTGAGCGGGAAGAGCCACAGGTTTTGGGGCTCGCCGCTTCTCCTTCTTTTTGGCTGCGGATGAAGCAGCAGGCCGCACAACAGGAGCTGCTGTGACTGGCGGCAGACGCGACTCCAGGAAAGCTGTAAGCTTCTGGAGAATCGACGCTTCCATTTCCTGTAAATCAGGAACTGCTGGAGCAGCGACCGGGGAGTTAAATGCTCTACCCGGTGACGGAACTGACGGCTCGACACACGGCGGAGGGACGCAAAGTTCTTCCACAGCGGGAGGCATGGACCTCTCCCGCCGGCTCCGACGCTCAGCCTCCAACTCATCTCGTAGCGACTTCTCACTGCGCAGCCGCTCCTTCAGCATGTCCACTTCGTCACTAAGCGTTGTCATTCGGACACTTAGCTCGGCCACCTTGGCCCGCAGGCGGTCGTTGTCCTCCTGCAACTGCTTGGCCTCAATGGAAGAGAAAGAGCGGTCATAGAGATCGCCGACCGCTCCCCTAATCGATATCGCCGCTTCGTTAAGGGCCTTCACATACGTGCCCTTCAAGTTCCCCGACTTTTTCGCCACGTTTTCGACGACTGTCAGGTCGACTTCGACCCCCTTCACCAACTCTGACACCGGGACCCGTTCGACCGGTCTCGGGACGTAAACACGCTCGCTTCTCTGAGCACGCGCAGCGTTGGCCATCTCCAAAACTTCGGCCTCCTTCCGTGCAGCGAGGCGATCTTGCTCTTCAGCCTTCGCTCTTTTCGCTGTCTGAAGATCCTTACGCGCCTTGCCAAGGCCCATGCATAGCCCGTGCGTAGGAGGTCTGCCACGCCCCTTCTTCACGTCGTCCGCTGGACCCTTAGCCGACACTTCGGCTTCAACCTCTTCATCCTCAGAGTGGTCGTCGCTGTCTAGCTCCACCTCAGACAAGATGCCCTCCGAATCACCCTCACTCAGGTCAGAGATAGACCTATTTGCCTCCCTCTCCAAAGCCTCAAGAACCCGCATTTGGTCGCGGTATCGGATTACAACCTCGGCCCTCGACAACATCTGGCCCGGGATGCGACTCACCCCCTCACTCTCCGCGCCTGAAAGCGCACCTTCCTCCGCGTCTTGCGACGCCACACCTTCCGACGAAACGAATTTTTTAGTAGTATCCATAAAAGTCCCACGAGTATGGGGGAAATAAAAAGTCCACCCGGGCAGTGCCCCCTGTACCCGGGTAAGCGAAAATTTATCGACCAGAGGGGCCGCTGATCCCCTGGCCGAGTGACGCCCTAAAGACTGGTCACCCACCAGCCATTCATCTTCTCGCCGGGCGTAAAGCTTAAGATTAGGGATTTATTATTGAGGTTGTCTCCTCTCGGTCCGGCCGTTGAAGGCAAGACCCCTGGTCCCCAGAATGGGGGTAACAGTTTGCCCGACGGGTGGGGATGAAACCCAGCCCGCCGCGCGAGATCCTATCTCTCAGCCCCCTGGCAAAACAGAGAGGAGAGATAGGAAACCAGAGCCGGGAAGGCTCGCCACCCCGAAAAGCCGCGACACAGAACGCGGCTCCCCACCCCTGGGCCGCTTTCCAGCCGCGAAATGCGACCGGGGGTGCGCCCCACAAAACCCGCCAGTTTTGGTCCGCGCCGGACTTACATTACATTATTTAAAAGCCGGTACCACAATGTGTGGCATGCCCCTATCCGCCACCCGGGGACGCGCCCGATGGGAGTCTTTTTTTTTTTTTTTTTTTTTTTTTTTTTTTTTTTTTTTTTTTTTTTTTTTTTTTAAGGTCCCAAAAAATGCATTTACGCATTCCCCGCCACAATGGGGTCGTGACGGGGATATGTGGGACTCGCCGCCCCCCACCTAACCTATGGGGCGGAATACCCACTAAAAAACAGACCGTTTGCCTCACGCGCATTTCGAGGGGGCCACGGGAATTGCTGTGGCATGACACCGCGACCCCTCTGGCGCGCCCCGCATAACGCGGGAAACTCGGCAGGAAGGCCCTGAAAAGGTAGGGCTCTCCCCTTCTCGAGAGCTTTGAAGAGCGGGTGAGGACAGACCCCAAGTCTCACCCGCGCTCTCGGCCACCCACCTAGCTGGACGGTGGGGGTATCTCCACACGCCGCTCACTCTGAGTCCCCGAAGAAGTGGGGAGAGGAGCAGCGGGGGCCGCAGCTGAGGAAGTCTTAACTGCGGCAACCTTCTTCTTCGCCGGACGGGGTGGGCTGCACTTGCAGCCCTTCGCACCCACCAAATGATTGGCAGGTCTACCCGCGTCCTCACAGACAGGGCAATGCGGCTCAGATGTGCACGCCGCCGCCCTATGACCCGACTGACCACAACGATAGCACAGACGGCTGCGGTCGATGTCGCTATTGCAGTTAAACTGCTGGTGTCCAGGTTCGAAGCACCTGAAGCACTTCTGAGGCCTGGCCGCCAACAGTCTAACGCTAACAGCGCTCCACCCCAAAAGCAGCCGCCTACCAGCGACCAACTTTTTTGCCGCTGCCACTGGGCAACGCACCCAGATGGCACCCAGCCCAGAGGGGCCGCGGCGAATTTCTCCAACCCTCACACTCCCTTCGGGGCACTCCCCCCTCAGGGCTACAGACGACACGACCTGATCCCTATCAACGCTGTCGTCGAGGCCGATAAGGCGCAATTCAGCGCATTTTATGGGCCTGGAAACCACTACATCGGAGACCAGAACTCCTCTCAGGGCAGCGGCAAAACTGTCCGCCTTCTCACCCTTGTCACCCCGAACCTCCAGGACTCGCGCACCAGATTGCGACTTCCGGATTCGCAAATCTTCTGGCTTAATGCCGTGATCCGCCGGACATACCTTTCCTACTGCATCCTTCAGCACCTTTGCGTAGGAAAGGCCTTTCTCCAGAGCCTCCTGCGGCAGAGATAGAGCAATCGCCGAAGACTTGGGCTCTTGCATCTTCTGCTTGCGAGGCTTTTCCTTCCGTTTGGGCTTCGTGACCTTCTTCGTAGCCTGACTGGCGGACTGACTCTCAGCGGGCCTGGACCTCCGCTTGGTAACTACAGTGAGGCCCCCACCGGCCGCCTCTGCTGGAGTTGAAACAACCACTTCTTCTTGGGCGGGCTGAGCCACAGACTTCTGGGCTCGCCGCTTCTCCTTCTTCTTTTTTGCCGCAGATGGTGCAGCAGGCCGCACAGTAGAGGTAACTGTAGCTGGCGGCAAACGCGCGTCCAAAAGGGCCGTAACTTTACGGATAATGGACGCCTCCAAGTCCTCCAATGGAGAAGAAACTGCTGGGGCAGCTACCGGGGAGCTCGCTCTACCCGGTGAAGGAAACGACGGCGCGACGAAATCTTCCACAACGGGAGGCATGGACCTCTCCCGCTGGTTCTGCCGCGACGACCTCTCGCTGCGCAGCTGCTCCTTCAGCACGTCCACCTCATCCCCAAGCTGTGTCATTCGGACGCTGAGTTCGGCCACCTTGGTCCGCAGGCGGTCGTTGTCCTCCTGCAACTGCTTGGACTCGACCGAAGAGAAGGAGCGGTCATACATGTCGCCGACCGCTGCCCTAATCGATAACACCGCTTCGTTGAGGGCCTTCACGTAGGTCCCCTTGAGGTTTCCCGACTTCTTCGCCACGCCTTCGACGACTGTCAGGTCGACTTCGACCCCCTTCATCAGCTCCGACACTGGGATCCGATCCGCCGGTTTGGGAACATAGCCGCGCTCGCATCTCTGAGAGCGAGCTGCGTTGGCCAACTCCAAGACCTCAGCCTCCTTCTGTGCAGCGAGGCGAGCTTGCTCATCCGCCTTCGCTCTCTTCGCCGTCTGGAGATCTTTCCGCGCCTTCCCTAAGCCCATGCATTGGCCGTGTGTAGGAGGCCTGCCGCGCCCCTTCCTCACGTCGTCCGCTGGACCTTTGGCCGACACTTCGGCTTCTACCTCATCTTCGACTCCAGAATAGTCATCACTATCTACCGAGTCCCCCTCGCTCAAATCAGAGAGAGACCGGTTTGCCTCCCTCTCTAATGCCTCTAGAACCCGCATTTGATCGCGGTATCTAATAACCACCTCGGCCCTCGACAACATCTGGCCCGGGATGCGACTCACCCCCTCACTCTCCGCGCCTGAAAGCGCACCATCCTCCGCGTCTTGCGACGCCACACCCTCCGACAAAACGAAATTTTTATTTAAAGAATCCATATGAGTCCCACGAGTATGGGGGAAATAAAAAGTCCACCCGGGCAGTGCCCCCTGTACCCGGGTAAGCGAAAATTTATCGACCAGAGGGGCCGCTGATCCCCTGGCCGAGTGACGCCCTTGAGACTGGTCACCCACCAGCCATTCATCCTCTCGCCGGGCGTAAAGCTTAGGATTAGGGATTTATTATTGAGGTTGTCTCCTCTCGGTCCGGCCGGTGAAGGCAAGACCCCTGGTCCCCAGAATGGGGATAACAGTTTGCCCGACGAGTGGGGATGAAACCCAGCCCGCCGCGCGAGATCCTGTCTCTAAGCCCCCTGGCAAAACAGAGGGGAGAGACAGAAAACCAGAGCCGGGAAGGCTCGCCACCCCGAAAAAGCCGCGACACAGAACGCGGCTCCCCACCCCAGGGCCGCTTTCCAGCCGCGAAGTGCGACCGGGGGTGCGCCCCACAAAACCCGCCAGTTTTGGTCCGCGCCGGACTTACATTACTCAAAAAGCCGGTACCACAATGTGTGGCATGCCCCTATCCGCCACCCGGGGACGCGCCCGATGGGAGTCTGGCAACTCCACACGGGACGGGACGGGAACCTAACCTAACCTAACCTAACCTTTTTTTTTTTTTTTTTTTTTTTTTTTAAGGTCCCAAAAAATGCATTTACGCATTCCCCGCCACAATGGGGTCGTGACGGGGATATGTGGGACTCGCCGCCCCCCACCAACCAACCAACGGGGCGGAATACCCACTAAAAAACAGACCATTTGCCTCACGCGCATTTCGAGGGGGACACGGGAATTGCTGTGGCATGACACCGCGTCCCCTCTGGCGCGCCCCGCATAACGCGGGAAACTCGGCAGGAAGGCCCTGAAAAGGTAGGGCTCTCCCCTTCTCGAGAGCTTTGAAGAGCGGGTGAGGACAGACCCCAAGTCTCACCCGCGCTCTCGGCCACCCACCTAGCTGGACGGTGGGGGTATCTCCACACGCCGCTCACTCTGAGTCCCCGAAGAAGTGGGGAGAGGAGCAGCGGGGGCCGCAGCTGAGGAAGTCTTAGCTGCGGCAACCTTCTTCTTCGCCGGACGGGGTGGGCTGCACTTGCAGCCCTTCGCACCCACCAAATGATTGGCAGGTCTACCCGCATCCTCACAGACAGGGCAGTGCGGCTCAGATGTGCACGCCGCCGCCCTATGACCCGACTGACCACAACGATAGCACAAACGGCTGCGGTCGATGTCGCTTTTGCAGTTAAACTGCTGGTGTCCAGGTTCGAAGCATCTGAAACACTTCTGAGGCCTGGCCGCCAACAGTCTAACGCTAACAGCGCTCCACCCTAAAAGCAGCCGCCTACCAGCAACCAACTTTTTAGCCGCTGCCACTGGGCAACGTACCCAGACGGCACCCAGCCCAGAAGGGCCGCGGCGAATCTCCCCTACCCTCACACTCCCTTCGGGGCACTCCCCCCTCAGGGCTACAGAAGACACGACCTGATCCCTATCGACGCTGTCGTCGAGGCCGATGAGGCGCAGCTCAGAGCACTTCATCGGCCTAGAAACTACGACTTCGGGGACCAGAACCCCTCTCAAGGCAGCGGCGAAACTATCCGCCTTCTCGCCCTTATCGCCCCAGACTTCTAGGACGCGCCCACCGGATTGCGTCTTGCGAATTCGCAGCTTCTCTGGCTCTATTCCGTAATCCGCCGGACAGACTTTCCCTACCACTTCCTTGAGTACTTTCGCGTACGTGAGGCCTTTCTCCAATGCCTCCTGCGGCAGAGACAGAGCAATCGCCGAAGATTTGGGCTCTTGCATCTTCTGCTTGCGAGGCTTTTTCTTGCGCTTGGGCTTCGCAACCTTCTTCGCGGGCTGTTTCTCAGCGGGCTGTTTCGTAGCGGGCCTGGACCTCCGCTTGGCGACTACGGTAAAACCGCCGTCAGCTGCCTCTGCTGGCGCTGGAATAACCACCTCTTGAGCGGGAAGAGCCACAGGTTTTGGGGCTCGCCGCTTCTCCTTCTTTTTAGCTGCGGATGAAGCAGCAGGCCGCACAACAGGAGCTGCTGTGACTGGCGGCAGACGCGACTCCAGGAAAGCTGTAAGCTTCTGGAGAATCGACTCTTCCATTTCCTGTAGATCAGGAACTGCTGGAGCAGCGACCGGGGAGTTAAATGCTCTGCCCGGTGACGGAACTGACGGCTCGACACACGACGGAGGGACACAAAGTTCTTCCACAGCGGGAGGCATGGACCTCTCCCGCTGGTTCTGACGCTCAGCCTCCAACTCATCTCGCAGCGACCTCTCACTGCGCAGCTGTTCCTTCAGCACGTCCACTTCGTCGCCAAGCTTTGTCATTCGGACACTTAGCTCGGCCACCTTGGCCCGCAGACGATCGTTGTCTTCCTGCAACTGCTTGGACTCAACAGAGGAGAAAGAGCGGTCATAAAGATCGCCGACCGCTCCCCTAATCGATATCGCCGCGTTGTTGAGGGCCTTCACATACGTGCCCTTCAAGTTCCCCGACTTTTTCGCCACGCTTTCGACGACTGTTAGGTCGACTTCGACTCCCTTCACCAGCTCTGACACTGGGATCCGTTCGATCGGTCTCGGAACGTAGCCACGCTCGCTTCTCTGAGCACGCGCAGCGTTGGCTATCTCCAAAACTTCGGCCTCCTTCTGTGCAGCGAGGCGAGCTTGCTCTTCAGCCTTCGCTCTCTTCGCTGTCTGAAGATCCTTACGCGCCTTGCCAAGGCCCATGCATAGCCCGTGCGTAGGGGGTCTGCCCCGCCCCTTCTTCGAGTCGTCCGCTGGACCCTTAGCCGACACTACGGCTTCAACCTCTTCATCCTCAGAGTGGTCGTCGCTGTCTAGCTCCACCTCAGACAAGATGCCCTCCGAATCACCCTCACTCAGGTCAGAGATGGACCTATTTGCCTCCCTCTCCAACGCCTCTAAGACCCGCATTTGGTCGCGGTATCGAATAACAACCTCGGCCCTCGACAACATCTGGCCCGGGATGCGACTCACCCCCTCACTCTCCGCGCCTGAAAGCGCCCCTTCCTCCGCGTCTTGCGACGCCACACCCTCCGACGAAACGAATTTTTTATTAGTATCCATAAAAGTCCCACGAGTATGGGGGAAATAAAAAGTCCACCCGGGCAGTGCCCCCTGTACCCGGGTAAGCGTAAATTTATCGACTAGAGGGGCCGCTGATCCCCTGGCCGAGTGACGCCCTTGAGACTGGTCACCCACCAGCCATTCATCCTCTCGCCGGGCGTAAGCTTAGGATTAGGGATTTATTATTGAGGTTGTCTCCTCTCAGTCCGGCCGTTGAAGGCAAGACCCCTGGTCCCCAGAATGGGGGTAACAGTTTGCCCGACGGGTGGGAATGAAACCCAGCCCGCCGCGCGAGATCCTATCTCTAAGCCCCCTGGCAAAACAGAGGGGAGAGCAACCTTTTTTTTTTTTTTTTTTTTTTTTTTTTTTTTAACCTTTGAAAAATGCCTTATGCATACCCAGAGGCCACGGGGAGGCTCACTGGGTTATGTCGGACTCGCACCGACTAAAAAACAAAGGAACACCTACTCGCGCGGTCGGACAGAGCGGACAAGGGACCACCTTTCGGATTACACACATGTCCGCCCTCCGCGCAGCCCGCCGTGAGGCAGGCTCACTCGCAACGGAGGGACCTGGGTTAAGGGCCACTCCCCGTCCCGGAGCCGTACAAGGCGGGCGAAAACTTCCCCGTTATTCGCCCGCAGCTCCCAGCCACCACACCTCGTGAGAGGGCGGCGGCCACCTCGCGCCGCGCCCACTGAGCCCTACACCTCGGGCCAGCTGCGGCAGGGGCCGCTGCGGCATCACTAAATGCGACGCCGCTGCGGACTTGGCGTCATTTTTTATAGAGGTTGACTTCCTCTTACCGCCGTCCGGCCCTCCCGGCCACGGCGTCCCCGTGCCATTATTTTAGAGAGGTTGGCTTCCTCTTTCCGCGCTCAGGGCGGGGTCACACCCCGAGGCGTCCACGCGCCGCGCCCACTGGGCCCCACCCTAGGGGCACACAGCTGCGGCAGGGGCATTTTTTATAGAGGTTTGCATCCTCTCACGCCCACCGCCATGAAGGCGGCTGCGTCCTCTCGCCGCGCCCACCGAACCTCTCCGCGAGGCCGGCTGCGGCAGGGGCCGCTGCAGCGCCGAACAAGCGACGCCGCTGCGGGCTTTTTCGCAGATTTATTATTGAGGTTCGCGTTCCTCTCGGCCCAGCCGCTAAGGCAAGACCCCTGGCCCCAACCCTGGGGGTAACAGGCTGCCCGAAGGGGGACCGTAGCCAATCGGCAAGGCCCACCCGGCGATCACAAAACTGCAACCGCCGGACCCACCGCGCGACCCCATCCCACCCGACTGTTAGAACAGAGGGGCGAGACGGAACCTCCCGGGAGATCTCCTCCCCGAGAGCCGCGAGACCGAGTCGCGACTCCTTCCACACGGCCGCTTTCCGGCTGCGCCGAGACGCAGCCAGGGGTGCGCCCAGAACCCGCCAGTTTTGGTCCACGCCAGCCGAAGCCGGGACCACCCACGCCGGAGTGGCTTCCCCTAAGGGGAGAGCAACCTAACCTAACCTAACCTAACCTAACCTTTTTTTTTTTTTTTTTTTTTTTTTTTAAGGTCCCAAAAAATGCCTTTACGCATTCCCCGCCACACGGGGAGTGACGGGGATATGTGGGACTCGCCGCCCCCACCAACCAACCAATTGGGCGGAATACCCACTAAAAAAGGACCGTAACGCCATCTCGCGCGCAGGAAAGAGGGGGAAGCGGGAATTCCTATCGGATGCTCCGCGACCCTCACGCGCGGCCCGTACTACTCGGGCGTACTCGACGGGAGAGCCAAGACCCTCCCCCATCGCGAGAGCTAAGCTGAAAAGGCGGATGAGGACGTCCCCGCGTCACTCACCCGCGGCTCTCGGCCGGCTAAGAAGATGCCGGTGGCGATTCTTCCGGCTGGCCCTCGACTTGGGTGCCGGGGCTGGAGGCGGCAGCTGCACTTGCAGCGACTCGACGCACTTGCGTCTGTGCCAACCTCTTGGACGACCTCGAGGGGGCTGGTTTGCACCCCTTACCTCCCAGCGCATGACTCGCTGGCTTCCCCGCGGCAGAACAAAGAGGGCAGTGCGGACTATTTCCGCACGCCGCCGCTTTATGGCCTTCCTGCCCGCAACGGTAGCAGAGACCGCTGCGATCAACCTCAGACTTACAACTGACTTGTAAATGACCGGACTCAAAACACTTAAAACATTTTGGCCTTCTAGCCTCCAACAGCGTCACACGCGCCGCGCTCCATCCCAGACAGAGCCGCTTCTCGGCAACCAGCTTATTCGCCGCGGCAATCGGGCAGCGCACCCAGACAGCGCCCGAACCAGAGCGCCCGCGGCGGATCTCTCCAACCCTAACACTCCCTTCAGGGCATTCCCCCTTCAGGGCTATTGCGGCGGTAACCTGCGCCCCATCTATGGAATCGTCCAGCCCCGTGAGACGCAATTCAGCGGTCTTGACGGGTCTCGAGACACCGACCTCGGAAGCAAAAATACTCCGCAATTCATTCGCCAGGCGGTCGGCCTTCGCGACGTTGTCTTGGCCCGACACCTCTAAAATACGCGCACCGGACTGTGCCTTGCGTATGCGTAGCTCCCCTTGACCAATTCCTATCTCTTCAACGGAGATGTTCCTCACCGCCTTCTGAAGAAGCCCCACATAAGTGAGGCCCCGGTCCTGAGACTCCTGCGAGACCGACAAAAGAACGGCCGCAGACTTTGGCTCGCGCATCTTGCGCGGCTTCTTCTTCTTCTTGACCCGCTTGCTCTTAGCGGGGGGTGCTCCCTTCTTTCCTACAGGCTTCTGAGCAGGCGGAAGACTCCGTCTAGCTACAGCCGAATAACTACTCGCCCCCTCGGAAGATACGGGTGGCGACTCTTCTGCGGCAGTGGAAGCTGCTGCTTTCTTGGCCCTTTGCGTGGCCGCCTTCTTACTTTTCGAAGGTTTCGGGGCCTTGGTTGGCTCCTCCACCTGAAGAACAGTCGCTGGGTGTGGCGCCACAGGAGGTAACCGTTCATCCAACAATGCGGCCACTTTGCGCATTATTGAGTGGACCAAATCCTCCTGAGTGCCGCTCGGCAGCGAAGAATTCGCGACGACGACCTCTCCAAGACCCGGTGAACGGGAACTTGGCGCTACGACATCGAGGGCGGGAGGCCTGGACCTCTCCCGCCGCAACACCTCCATATCACACCGAAGCTGTGCCATTTCGGCTCGCATTTCGACGACCATCTCTCGCAGGCGGTCATTTTCCTCCTGCAACTTCTTACAGTCCGGGGAAGAGAAGGAGTGGTCGTAGAACTCACCGACCGCATCCTGTATCGACTTTGCCGCCTCTTTCAGGGCCTTCACATATGTGCCCTTAAGATTGCCGGAAGATTTGGCAACCTTTTCCACTACCTTAACATCCATACTCACCCTCTTCAGAAGTTCTGAGGGTGATGTAGATTCGGGCGCCTTGGGCGCGTAGCCCCGCTCAGAACGGAGGTCTCGCGCTGCCCTAGCCAACTCCGCTATCTCCTCCTCCTTATCTCTTTCAAGGATCTCCCTTTGAATGGCCTTCTCTCTCTTCGCCATTTGTAGGTCGGACCGAGCTTTCCCCAGACCCATCGTTAACCCATGAGTGGGCGGCCTACCGCGGCCTCTTTTCGCTGACGGTTCTGTCGCCACAACATCACCTGCAGAATCATCGCTGTCCAGCTCCACCTCAGACAAGATGCCCTCCGAGTCACCGTCGCTTAAATCGGAGATTCCGCGATTCGCCTCTCTCTCCAAAGCCTCCAACACCCGCATCTGATCGCGGTATCTAATTACGACTTCAGCCTGCGATAAAATTTGGCTGGAAGTCCCTTCTCCGACCAACTCCGCGCTAGAAAGCGCACCCTGCTCCGCGTCTTGCGACGCCACATCATCTAATGAAACGATTTTTTTAAATTTATCCATAAGAGTCCCACGAGTATGGGGGAAACAAAAAGTCCACCCGGGCAGTGCCCCCTGTACCCGGGTAAGCGTAAATTTATCGACCAGAGGGGCCGCTGATCCCCTGGCCGAGTGACGCCCTTGAGACTGGTCACCCACCAGCCATTCATCCTCTCGCCGGGCGTAAGCTTAGGATTAGGGATTTATTATTGAGGTTGTCTCCTCTCGGTCCGGCCGGTGAAGGCAAGACCCCTGGTCCCCAGAGTGGGGGTAACAGTTTACCCGACGGGTGGGGATGAAACCCAGCCCGCCGCGCGAGATCCTGTCTCTAAGCCCCCTGGCAAAACAGAGGGGAGAGACAGAAAACCAGAGCCGGGAAGGCTCGCCACCCCAAAAAAGCCACGACGCAGAACGCGGCTCCCCACCCCAGGGCCGCTTTCCAGCCGCGAAATGCGACTGGGGGTGCGCCCCACAAAACCCGCCAGTTTTGGTCCGCGCCGGACTTACATTATTTAAAAGCCGGTACCACAATGTGTGGCATGCCCCTATCCGCCACCCGGGGACGCGCCCGATGGGAGTCTGGCAACTCCACACGGGAACCTAACCTAACCTAACCTAACCTAACCTAACCTAACCTAACCTAACCTAACCTAACCTTTTTTTTTTTTTTTTTTTTTTTTTTTTTTTTTTTTTTTTTTTTTTTTTTTTTTTTTTATTTTTTTTTTTTTTTTTTTTTTTTTAGGTCCTAAGAATGCCTTTACGCATTCCCCGCCACAATGGGGCTGTGACGGGGATATGTGGGACTCGCCGCCCCGAAGATGGAAGCGGGGGCGGAATACCCACTAAAAATGGACCGAGAACCGCACAACGCTGGGTATAGTGGGATCTGCGATGGCATGGCGCCACTATACCCTACGGTGGCCCGGCTACAAGACAGCCAGGCCCGGAACCTCATCGATAGCCTAATGCTACAAGACTACGATTTCCACTGGGTGTCGCGAAAAAGCAGACAGCAGGGCCCCACCCTACTGCCCGCTGACACCACTTACGACGGAGGAAGAAGGTGGGCATATCGCCTCCTTCGCCTCCCAGGCCTCCTGCGCCGCTGCGCGTCTGCTGAGGGATCCTCTTCCCTAGCCCTTTCCGCTACCTCCTTCTGCAAGATGACCGCCTCGCAGAAGGAGCTCACCGCCTCCCAAACTCTTTTGCTGCCGAGCATTCCTCTGACCACACTCGGCAGCGACAAGTCACCTCCTAAGAGTGACACAAGTGTATGACGCTGTGGACCCCACGCCGGACATACCTCTAACGTATGTTGCGGCGTGTCTTCCGGAGCGTCACACTCGTGGCACCTAGGGGTGCTTTCCCTCCTTGCCACCCGGTGCAGATATGTGCCGAAGCAGCCATGCCCAGACAATATCTGCACCAGGCGGAACGACAGAGCCCCGTGCTTACGATGGACCCACTGATGCAGCACGGGGCGTAAAGCCTCAATAGTGCGAACTCCAAACTGCGGCGCTAGCAAACTAACCGCCCACCGTTCCTCCACATCCTCCTCAACTCGACGCCTTAAAGCCGCCACCTCCTCTATTGTGGCCCTCTCTCCAATCTCTCTTCTCGCCGCTCTATGCCTATAAACGGCGGCGAGAACTGCCGCCTCCAGTTCCCACGGGGGAGCCCCTGCAAGTGCGCAAGCAGCATCATGCGACACTGTGCGGTATGCCCTCACTGTCCTGGACGCAACAGTTCGCTGTGCCCGACGAAGAAGACGCGTGTTGTCGGCGTCGAGGGCATCTTCCCAAATAGGGGCCCCATATAGCGCGATGCTTCGCACTATGCCCGCATAGAGGCGGCGGCAAAGAACTCCCGGTCCACCAACGTTTGGGAGTAGGCGGCCCAAGGCGGCAGCCGAACTCACAAGTTTCGGGGCTAGGTGCTGAAAATGAGCCCCGAACTTCCACCGACCATCCAAATAAAGTCCCAAGTATTTCATACTAGGCTTTAGCGTAATATCTACCCCGTCTACCTTAATCTTAGCCCCAGGTGGGGGTCCTCTCCTTGGACCATGAAACAGAAGGGCCTCTGTCTTGGAGAGGGCGACCTTCAAGCCCAGCGCCCTAATCCGATTGACCACCAGGGTAGTCCCAGAGGTGGCCAATCGGGAAACCTCCGCAAAAGAGCTGCCACGAGCCATTACCATGGTGTCATCCGCGTAGCAAATAACATGCATCCTAGGAAGGAGCATGCCGCGGATGACCCAGTCAAACCCAATATTCCACAGCAGGGGCCCCAACACTGACCCCTGGGGAACTCCGCAACGCATCGAATGCCTCAATAAGTCGCCGTCTCTATTAACAAGGAGTACCTCCCTGTCTTGGAGGTAGTTATTTATGAGACGGCGAATATACGCAGGAACTTCGTGGTACCGCAGAGCCTCCATGATTGTCGCGAACGGAAGACTATTAAAAGCATTGGCTATGTCGAGTGATACAGCCAACGCGCAATCGCCGTCCGCGACAGCCTCCTGAGTCCACCTCTTGAGAGCCGAAATTGCGTCGAGTGTGGAGCGCCCAGCCCGAAAACCAAACTGCGCATCCGACAGATCGGGACCGCTTTCAGACAAATGCTCGACGATGCGAGAAACTATTATGCGCTCGAATAGTTTCCCCACCTCGTCCAACAGTACGATTGGCCTATACGCAGAGGGAGAGTCCGGAGGACGTCCCTCTTTAGGCAGAAGACAGAGCCGCCCATCCTTCCAAATCTTCGGGAACTGCCCTAGCTCCAGACATGTCCCGAATATTGCCCTAAGATGACCCTCTAGATGTTTTAGGGCAATGCACAGAACTCGCCCTGCAACACCGTCTGGACCCGGAGCAGTTTTCTTTCCCCGCAGACGGTCCAGCGCCGTTTCCATTTCGCCTGCTGTGATGGGAGGCACCTCTTCAACTCCCTCGCTAATGAGCGAAGTAGGGGCCATCGACGGGGGAACATGGTCGCCCGAATTCGGGAACAGTTCCGCAACCACTCTGCCCAGAACGGCAGGTTCGAGGGTTTCCGTTATGGGGATGGGGCGCGACTGAAGTTTATTCCGTGCAGCGCGATACGGACGTCCCCACGGATCCCTATCCAGCTTCTCCAGCATTTCCCCTCTTGCTACTTCCTTGGAGCGACTGATGGCCAGCTGAAGGGCCTTCCTCTCTGCTCTGTACGCAGCTTGCAGCTGTTCTTCTTCGCCTGGATCGCGGGAACTGCGACGCCTGGCACGCTGTAGAGCCCTTCTGGCTCTAAGGCAAGAGGCCCGCTGGTTGGCGATTTCAGCCGACCACCAGTACACTTCGCGCTTTTGGGGGCGCCGTGTCGCTCGGGGCATGGCTGTGTCGCAGATGTTGGTGAGAGATCTGCGAAAGCGGCCTGCCATCTCATTGGCATCACCCTCAGGAGCAGGAGACAGTGACAAGTCCTGAACAATTGCCGCCTCCTCCGCAAGATCCGGGTCCATTTTGGCCAGAGACCAGCGTGGGAACGCCGTCTGGTCGCGACGCGGTCGTACCGCTGCCTGCATGGTGGAGATCTCAAATCGTATGTACAGGTGATCCGAAAGAGACTCCTCCTCGAGAACTCGCCAATCCCGAATACGTGAGGCGACAGCATGAGTAGCAAAGGAGATATCCACCACGGATCCCCCCTGCTGCCGCACACAAGTATATGCGCTGCCTCGATTGAGGACTTCCAGACCACACTGTACAGCCCAATCCTCTACAGCCCTACCACGAAGATCAGTGGACACACAGCCCCACGCCTGTGATTTGGCGTTAAAATCGCCCAATACTAACGCAGAACGCGGGACAACTCTGAGAACTGCCAAACGCAGAGCTTCAAGATACTCCTCGAACTCCACCAGAGGCTTATTTGGGGAGAAGTAACAGCCGATAATAGCCAGCTCTTCCCAGAATACTACCACGAAACCAGAACCCCTTTCCTTTACCACAAAAGATGACACCGATCCCGACCTTAAACAAACGGCCACAGAGCCCGTTGTATCCCCTGCCCAGCTGGGTTGCGGTGAGACGAAATATGGCTCGGCCACCACCGCTACGTCTATATTCCATTCCGCCATGTACTGCAGGAGAAGATCCTGCGCACCGGAGGAATGGTTAGCGTTCGTCTGGAGAACTTTGTGAAGTTGTCTAGCCATTAATGTTCCATAGCAGAGACCTCACCATCAACCGGGGCAGGACGGGCCCGTGGGGCCGCCAACCTCTTCATAGGAGGGGGGTTGCATGAAGCTCCCCCCATGACATGAGCCGAGTTTCGGCCTCCCTCGAGACAAACAGCACAGCGAGGCTGTGCTTGACACTCCAGCGCTTTATGGCCTGCGACTCCACATCTGAAGCACAGACCGCTGCGCTCCACAGGAGAGGGGCACGTCTGACGAGTGTGCCCCAACCCCATGCATTTGAAACAACGCATGGGACGCGCATCAAGTACCTGAATGCGAACTGAACTCCATCCAATTAGCAAGCGACCTGCGTCTGACAACGCTTTTGCAGCCGACACCGGGCACTTGACAATTGCCGAACCAATACCTCCCGGACCAGACCGAATATCACCCACTTTGACTGACTCGCGTGCACACTTTCCCTCTCGGGCCACTTCAGAGGCCAGTTCTTCGGTAGTCACTGAGTCGTCGATACCAGTAATCCTCAACTCTGCACATTTAACAGGGCGAGCCACAAAAGCCATCTCCGACAAAGATGAGCGAAGCTTGTCAGCTAAAGCATCTGCCTGCTCAGAAGTGCTGTCCCCAGACAGCTCCAAGATCCTTGCGCCGGTGGCTGTTTGGCGCATCTTAATTTGACCAACGCCAATGTTCAAATCCTTCGGAGTGACCATCTCCCTTGCCTTCACCATAACATCCTTGTAGGACAGCCCTCTCTGAACAGCCTCCGGTTGTAATGTAATTACAACTGCCGACGAACGCGGAAGAGCGAGTTTAGGCTTTGGCCGCGGCGCCTTCGCAGAACCAACCTTAGAAGACGGTTTCGAAGCCACTTTTGAAACAGCAGGCGGTCCGCTCTGCGTCGTCGGCTTTGCAGTCAAAGAAGAAGGGGAAACCTTGCCTTTCCCTCCTTTTCCGACCGTTTTCCAAGCCCCGCCGGAGTTAGCAGGAGTGCCAGATGGCAACTGCGACGAAACAACATCCATAGGGGCCGCAGGGGCCTTCCTCTTGTCCGCAGCTAAGGGCGGACGCAAGACTGGAGCAGGCAAAAGACGTTCCTCGAGGCCGGCTAAACGAGCATTCACGAGATTGCCAACAGAGACGATTATTCGCTGCTCTAAACTCTCCAACATCTCAGACTCAAACACAGGCTCAGTACCCTTCCCCTGAGACTTGTCCTGAGACTTCCTTTCCGAATAGTCCCGCTGCAAAGCCTTATTCTCCACTTTAAGTTTCGCCACCTCAGCGCGGAGAAGCTTAACCTCCATAGAGAACTTGCGAACCTGATCAGACTCTGTGCGAACAGCCATAATATCAACGACCTCCTGACAGGTCTGAGCCGCCTCTTTCAACTCCTTGACATAAGGCCCCTGTAAATGTCCCGACTTTATAGCGACTTTACGAACTGAGTCGATGCACCTCCCTACAATAGCCCTCAAGTCCATGTTGCTCTTTGACTCAAGGTCGACAAACACCAAAGTTGAAGGAACATCCCCATCCGAAGCATAGTTTTTCTTCTTAGCACACTTGCTTCTCAAGTTCCTCTCTATTTTCTCCTCAGCTGCATCAGCTACCCTCTTTTTAAAATCTGCCCTAGCCTCAGTCAGCCCGTGGGCGTGCCTCTTTCCTTTCTTAGGCTTCGACTTTTTGTTAGCCTTGTTCGCCACAGTCACTTCGGTTTCAGTATCTGAACCAGTACTGTTCTCCCGCAAAAAAGGCGAATTCGGCCTCTTACGGCTTTCTCCCTCGCTTGGTATCGAATACACCGAGCCGTCCGACTCGTCCCCCATCCTTTCCGCAAAAGAATCGCGCAAAACGCGACAAAAACAAACAAAAACAAAACCCAATTACGAGTTTCGGGGTTACCGACAGATTTGAAAAATCCCAAAAAACCAAAGAAAAAGTCCAAAAAACAAGCCAAGTCACATTCGTATTTCCCTCAAAATCAGTATACAAGCCAAAGTAGTCGTAGTATACAAGATTCAGTCCTAAAAACACAGCCAAAGTCAGTGGAGACAGAGATCTCACAAAGTGTGAAAACTCTACCTCGACGATCTAATCGAACTTCGAAATCAATGGGAAGGCATACAAATAGCACAATCGGTGAAACCTCGATTGTACAAAATGTATGCGACCAACCAAAGAGTGTGATACCTCAAATTGTAGGTCTCAACGAGCGCAATAAAACCTCCAAAAACCAAGAAAATCCCTCACCATTAGGTCACCCAAACTACTACTAACCTAACCTCCAACCTTTTTTTTTTTTTTTTTTTTTTTTTTTTTTTTTTTTTTTTTTTTTTTTTTTTAAGGTCCCAAAAAATGCATTTACGCATTCCCCGCCACAATGGGGTCGTGACGGGGATATGTGGGACTCGCCGCCCCCCACCAACCAACCAATGGAGCGGAATACCCACTAAAAAACAGACCATTTGCCTCACGCGCATTTCGAGGGGGGCACGGGAATTGCTATCGCATGACACCGCGACCCCTCTGGCGCGCCCCGCATAACGCGGGAAACCCGGCAGGAAGGCCCTGAAAAGGTAGGGCTCTCCCCTTCTCGAGAGCTTTGAAGAGCGGGTGAGGACAGACCCCTAGTCTCACCCGCGCTCTCGGCCACCCACCTAGCTGGACGGTGGGGGCGTCGCCACACGCCGCTCACTCTAAGTCCCCGAAGAAGTGGGGAGAGGAGCAGCGGGGGCCGCAGCTGAGGAAGTCTTAGCTGCGGCAACCTTCTTCTTCGCCGGACGGGGTGGGCTGCACTTGCAGCCCTTCGCACCCACCAAATGATTGGCAGGTCTACCCGCATCCTCACAGACAGGGCAATGCGGCTCAGATGTGCACGCCGCCGCCCTATGACCCGACTGACCACAACGATAGCACAGACGGCTGCGGTCGATGTCGCTTTTGCAGTTAAACTGCTGGTGTCCAGGTTCGAAGCACCTGAAGCACTTCTGGGGCCTGGCCGCCAACAGTCTAACGCTAACAGCGCTCCACCCTAAAAGCAGCCGCCTACCAGCAACCAACTTTTTAGCCGCTGCCACTGGGCAACGCACCCAGACGGCACCCAGCCCAGAAGGGCCGCGGCGAATCTCCCCTACCCTCACACTCCCTTCGGGGCACTCCCCCCTCAGGGCTACAGAAGACACGACCTGATCCCTATCAACGCTGTCGTCGAGGCCGATGAGGCGCAGTTCAGAGCACTTCATGGGCCTAGAAACCACGACATCGGGGACCAGAACCCCTCTCAGGGCAGCGGCAAAGCTATCCGCCTTCTCGCCCTTATCGCCCCAGACTTCTAGGACGCGCCCACCGGATTGCGTCTTGCGAATTCTCAGCTTGTCTGGCTCTATACCATGATCCGCCGGACAGACTTTCCCTACCACTTCCTTGAGTACTTTAGCGTACGTGAGGCCTTTCTCCAATGCCTCCTGCGGCAGAGACAGAGCAATCGCCGAAGATTTGGGCTCTTGCATCTTCTGCTTGCGAGGCTTTTTCTTGCGTTTGGGCTTCGCAACCTTCTTCGCGGGCTGTTTCTCAGCGGGCTGTTTCGCAGCGGGCCTGGACCTCCGCTTGGCGACTACGGTAAAACCGCCGTCAGCTGCCTCTGCTGGCGCTGGAATAACCACTTCTGGAGCGGGAAGAGCCACAGGTTTTGGGGCTCGCCGCTTTTCCTTCTTTTTAGCTGCGGATGAAGCAGCAGGCCGCACAACAGGAGCTGCTGTGACTGGCGGCAGACGCGACTCCAGGAAAGCTGTAAGCTTCTGGAGAATCGATGCTTCCATTTCCTGTAGATCAGGAACTGCTGGAGCAGCGACCGGGGAGTTAAATGCTCTACCCGGTGACGGAACTGACGGCTCGACACACGGCGGAGGGACACAAAGTTCTTCCACAGCGGGAGGCATGGACCTCTCCCGCTGGTTCTGACGCTCAGCCTCCAACTCATCTCGTAGCGACCTCTCACTGCGCAGCTGTTCCTTCAGCACATCCACTTCGTCACCAAGCTTTGTCATTCGGACACTTAGCTCGGCCACCTTGGCCCGCAGGCGGTCGTTGTCCTCCTGCAACTGCTTGGCCTCAACGGAAGAGAAAGAGCGGTCATAGAGATCGCCGACCGCTCCCCTAATCGATATCGCCGCGTTGTTGAGGGCCTTCACGTACGTGCCCTTCAAGTTCCCCGACTTTTTCGCCACGCTTTCGACAACTGTCAGGTCGACTTCGACCCCCTTCACCAACTCTGACACCGGGACCCGTTCGACCGGTCTCGGGACGTAACCACGATCGCTTCTCTGAGCACGCGCAGCGTTGGCTATCTCTAAAACTTCAGCCTCCTTCTGTGCAGCGAGGCGAGCTTGCTCTTCAGCCTTTGCTCTCTTCGCTGTCTGAAGATCCTTACGCGCCTTGCCAAGGCCCATGCATAGCCCGTGCGTAGGGGGTCTGCCACGCTCCTTCTTCACGTCGTTCGCTGGACCCTTAGCCGACACTTCGGCTTCAACCTCTCCATCCTCAGAGTGGTCATCGCTGTCTAGCTCTACCTCAGACAAGATGCCCTCCGAATCACCCTCACTCAGGTCAGAGATAGACCTATTTGCCTCCCTCTCCAACGCCTCAAGAACCCGCATTTGGTCGCGGTATTGAATTACAACCTCGGCCCTCGACAACATCTGGCCCGGGATGCGACTCACCCCCTCACTCTCCGCGCCTGAAAGCGCACCTTCCTCCGCGTCTTGCGACGCCACACCCTCCGACGAAACGAAATTTTTATTAAAAGAATCCATATGAGTCCCACGAGTATGGGGGAAATAAAAAGTCCACCCGGGCAGTGCCCCCTGTACCCGGGTAAGCGTAAATTTATCGACCAGAGGGGCCGCTGGTCCCCTGGCCGAGTGACGCCCTTGAGACTGGTCACCCACCAGCCATTCATCCTCTCGCCGGGCGTAAGCTTAGGATTAGGGATTTATTATTGAGGTTGTCTCCTCTCGGTCCGGCCGTTGAAGGCAAGACCCCTGGTCCCCAGAATGGGGGTAACAGTTTGCCCGACGGGTGGGAATGAAACCCAGCCCGCCGCGCGATCCCATCTCCAAGCCCCCTGGCAAAACAGAGGGAAGAGATAGGAAACCAGAGCCGAAAGGCTCGCCACCCCGAAAAGCCACGACACAGAACGCGGCTCCCCACCCCTGGGCCGCTTTCCAGCCGCGAAGTGCGACCGGGGGTGCGCCCCACGAAACCCGCCAGTTTTGGTCCGCGCCGGACTTACATTAAATTAATTAAAAGCCGGTACCACAATGTGTGGCATGCCCCTATCCGCCACCCGGGGACGCGCCCGATGGGAGTCTGGCAACTCCACACGGGAACCTAACCTCCAACCTAACCTTTTTTTTTTTTTTTTTAACCTTTGAAAAATGCCTTATGCATACCCAGAGGCCACGGGGAGGCTCACTGGGTTATGTCGGACTCGCACCGACTAAAAAACAAAGGAACACCTACTCGCGCGGTCGGACAGAGCGGACAAGGGACCACCTTTCGGATTACACACATGTCCGCCCTCCGCGCAGCCCGCCGTGAGGCAGGCTCACTCGCAACGGAGGGACCTGGGTTAAGGGCCACTCCCCGTCCCGGAGCCGTACAAGGCGGGCGAAAACTTCCCCGTTATTCGCCCGCAGCTCCCAGCCACCACACCTCGTGAGAGGGCGGCGGCCACCTCGCGCCGCGCCCACTGAGCCCTACACCTCGGGCCAGCTGCGGCAGGGGCCGCTGCGGCATCACTAAATGCGACGCCGCTGCGGACTTGGCGTCATTTTTTATAGAGGTTGACTTCCTCTTACCGCCGTCCGGCCCTCCCGGCCACGGCGTCCCCGTGCCATTATTTTAGAGAGGTTGGCTTCCTCTTTCCGCGCTCAGGGCGGGGTCACACCCCGAGGCGTCCACGCGCCGCGCCCACTGGGCCCCACCCTAGGGGCACACAGCTGCGGCAGGGGCATTTTTTATAGAGGTTTGCATCCTCTCACGCCCACCGCCATGAAGGCGGCTGCGTCCTCTCGCCGCGCCCACCGAACCTCTCCGCGAGGCCGGCTGCGGCAGGGGCCGCTGCAGCGCCGAACAAGCGACGCCGCTGCGGGCTTTTTCGCAGATTTATTATTGAGGTTCGCGTTCCTCTCGGCCCAGCCGCTAAGGCAAGACCCCTGGCCCCAACCCTGGGGGTAACAGGCTGCCCGAAGGGGGACCGTAGCCAATCGGCAAGGCCCACCCGGCGATCACAAAACTGCAACCGCCGGACCCACCGCGCGACCCCATCCCACCCGACTGTTAGAACAGAGGGGCGAGACGGAACCTCCCGGGAGATCTCCTCCCCGAGAGCCGCGAGACCGAGTCGCGACTCCTTCCACACGGCCGCTTTCCGGCTGCGCCGAGACGCAGCCAGGGGTGCGCCCAGAACCCGCCAGTTTTGGTCCACGCCAGCCGAAGCCGGGACCACCCACGCCGGAGTGGCTTCCCCTATCCGCCACCCGGGGACGCGCCTGATGGGAGTCTGGCAACTCCACACGGGAACCTAACCTAACCTTTTTTTTTTTTTTTTTTTTTTTTTTTTTTTTTTTTTTTTTTTTTTTTTTTTTTTTTTTAAGGTCCCAAAAAATGCATTTACGCATTCCCCGCCACAATGGGGTCGTGACGGGGATATGTGGGACTCGCCGCCCCCACCAACCAACCAATCGGGCGGAATACCCACTAAAAAAGGACCGAAACGCCATCTCGCGCGCTGAAGAAAGAGGGGGAAGCGGGAATTCCTGACGGATGCTCCGCGTCCCTCACGCGCGGCCCGTACTACTCGGGCGTACTCGACGGGAGAGCCAAGACCCTCCCCCATCGCGAGAGCTGTGCTGAAAAGGCGGATGAGGACGTCCCCGCGTCACTCACCCGCGGCTCTCGGCCGGCTATGAAGATGCCGGTGGCGATTCTTCCGGCTGGCCCTCGACTTGGGTGCCGGGGCTGGAGGCGGCAGCTGCACTTGCAGCGACTCGACGCACTTGCGTCTGTGCCAACCTCTTGGACGACCTCGAGGGGGCTGGTTTGCACCCCTTACCTCCCAGCGCATGACTCGCTGGCTTCCCCACGGCAGAACAAAGAGGGCAGTGCGGGCTATTCTCGCACGCCGCCGCTTTATGCCCGGCCTGTCCGCAGCGGTAGCAGAAACCGCTGCGATCTATCTCCGACTTACAGCTGAACTGCAAATGGCCGGGCTCGAAGCACCTAAAGCACTTCATCGGCCTCGCCTCCAGTAGTGTCACACGCGCTGCGCTCCATCCTAAACAAAGACGCTTCTCTGCGACCAACTTGTTCGCCGCGGCTATCGGGCAACGCACCCATACTGCTCCCATGCCGGAGCGGCCGCGGCGGATTTCGCCAACCTTCACCATCCCTTCAGGGCATTCTCCCTTCAGGGCTATTGCGGCGGTAACCTGCGCCCCATCTATCGAGTCATCGAGTCCGGTGAGACGCAGTTCAGCAGTCTTGACGGGCCTCGAGACACCGATCTCCGAGGCGAAAATACCTCTCAATTCCTTCGCTAGACGGTCGGCCTTCACGACATTATCCGGCCCCGACACCTCCAAAATACGCGCACCGGACTGTGCCTTGCGTATGCGAATATCCCCCTGACCTATTCCGATCTCATCTACAGAGATATTCCTAACCGCCTTCTGGAGAAGCCCCGCATAAGTGAGGCCTCTGTCCTGGGATTTCTGCGGCACCGACAAAAGAATGGCCGCAGACTTTGGCTCGCGCATCTTGCGCGGCTTCTTCTTCTTCTTGCTCTTGACCCGCTTGTTCTTAGCGGGGAGCGCTTTATCCTTTCCCGTAGGCTTCTGAGCAGGCGGAAGACTCCGTCCAGCTACAGCCGAATAACTACTCACCCCCTCGGAAGGTGCGGGTGGTGGCTCTTCCGCGGCAGTGGAAGCCGCTGCTTTCTTGGCCCTCTGCGTGGCCGCCTTCTTACTTTTCGAAGGTTTCGGGGCCTTGATTGGCTCCTCAACCTGAAGAACAGTCGCTGGGTGCGGCGCCACAGGAGGTAACCGTTCATCCAACAATGCGGCCACTTGGCGCATTATTGAGTGGACCAAATCCTCCTGAGTGCCGCTCGGCAGCGAAGAATTCGCGACGACGACCTCTCCAAGACCCGGTGAACGGGGACTTGGCGCTACAACATCGAGGACGGGAGGCCTGGACTTCTCCCGCCGCATTACCTCCATATCACAACGGAGCTGCGTCATTTCTGCTCGCAGTTCCACAACCATCTCTCGCAGGCGGTCATTTTCCTCCTGCAACTTCTTACAGTCCGGGGAAGAGAAGGAGTGGTCGTAGAACTCACCGACCGCATCCTGTATCGACTTTGCCGCCTCTTTCAGGGCCTTAACGTATGTGCCCTTGAGATTGCCGGAAGATTTGGCAACCTTTTCCACTACCTTGACATCCATACTCACCCTCTTCAGAAGTTCTGAGGGTGATGTAGATTCGGGCGCCTTGGGCGCGTAGCCTCGCTCAGAACGGAGGTCTCGCGCTGCCTTAGCCAATTCCGCTATCTCCTCCTCCTTATCCCTTTCAAGGATCTCCCTTTGAATGGCCTTCTCTCTCTTCGCCATTTGTAGGTCGGACCGAGCTTTCCCCAGACCCATCGTCAACCCATGAGTGGGCGGCCTACCGCGGCCTCTTTTCGCTGACGGTTCTGTCGCCACAACATCACCTGCAGAATCATCGCTGTCCAGCTCCACCTCAGACAAGATGCCCTCACCGTCGCTCGAATCGGAGATTCCGCGATTCGCCTCTCTCTCCAAAGCCTCCAACACCCGCATCTGATCGCGGTATCTAATTACGACTTCAGCCTGCGATAAAATTTGGCTGGAAGTCCCTTCTCCGACCAACTCCGCGCTAGAAAGCGCACCCTGCTCCGCGTCTTGCGACGCCACATCATCTAATGAAACGATTTTTTTAAATTTATCCATAAGAGTCCCACGAGTATGGGGGAAACAAAAAGTCCACCCGGGCAGTGCCCCCTGTACCCGGGTAAGCGTGAATTTATCGACCAGAGGGGCCGCTGATCCCCTGGCCGAGTGACGCCCTTGAGACTGGTCACCCACCAGCCATTCATCCTCTCGCCGGGCGTAAAGCTTAGGATTAGGGATTTATTATTGAGGTTGTCTCCTCTCGGTCCGGCCGGTGAAGGCAAGACCCCTGGTCCCCAGAATGGGGGTAACAGTTTGCCCGACGGGTGGGGATGAAACCCAGCCCGCCGCGCGGGATCCCATCTCTAAGCCCCCTGACAGAACAGAGGGGAGAGACAGGAGAACCAGAGCCGGGAAGGCTCGCCACCCCGTAAAAGCCACGACACAGAACGCGGCTCCCCACCCCTGGGCCGCTTTCCAGCCGCGAAATGCGACCGGGGGTGCGCCCCACAAAACCCGCCAGTTTTGGTCCGCGCCGGACTTACATTACATTATTTAAAAGCCGGTACCACAATGTGTGGCATGCCCCTATCCGCCACCCGGGGACGCGCCCGATGGGAGTCTGGCAACTCCACACGGGAACCTAACCTAACCTAACCTAACCTAACCTAACCTAACCTAACCTAACCTAACCTAACCTAACCTAACCTAACCTAACCTTTTTTTTTTTTTTTTTTTTTTTTTTTTTTTTTTTTTTTTTTTTTTTTTTTTTTTTTTTTTTAAGTCCCCAAAAATGCATTTACGCATACCCCTCCGCTCGGGGGAGCAGAGGGGTTATGTGGGACTCGCCGCCCCCCACCATGACCACCGATGGGGCGGAATACCCACTAAAAAGGGACTGTCTTACCGCACAAACGCTGGGCCAAGGTGGTATCTACGTTCGTATGGCCCACCAAGACCCGTCGCGGCCGGCCGATGAACTGGGCCGATAGACTCGGGCGCATTGAGGCGCCCCCGACTGTGGCATCGTGCAATGCAGAGGCAAGTCCCCCGACTCACCCCCGCTGACACCACTAAAAGGGAACTTTCCCGACCTCCGACAATGCTGACGAGCGAGTGACAGGCCTCTCCTGCTCTACCCGCCAGCTTCCTCCCGAAAAGACGGAGCATTCCTCACTGCTCCATCGGTTTCGCATCAGAAGCCTTCGAACGCCGCGAAGACCCGCGAGACGTCTTGGCTTTCTCAACCACTGGGGCGACCATTGGAGTGGCCGCTGGAACGACGACTTTTGCCGCCCTAACCGCTGGGGGGACGCAAGCATCACCCCCCATGACATGACCCGCATTTCGGCCGCTCTCAGCGCACACAGCGCATCGAGCCTGGCCTACACACTCAGCTGCCCTGTGGCCCGCCAGACCACAGCGGAAGCACAGACCGGAACGGTCGACGACTGACGGGCACATAGGACGTGTATGTCCTAGCCCCATACACTTATAGCAGCGCAGAGGCCGCTCTCCCAACAACTCAATCCGGGCGGAGCTCCATCCCAAGAGAATTCGCCCGGAATCCGCCAACACTTTCGCCACCACGACAGGGCACCGCACGACTGCAGATCCTAGTCCACCAGGGCCGGCGCGCAAAGTTCCGACCCTGATCGCCTCCACAGAACAACCCGCCTTCTCGGAAAGGGCCTCTCCCAATTCCTTCTCCGACACCGAATCATCCAAACCGGTGATTCGCACCTCAACCAACTTTTCGGGGCGGGACACCGTAGCGACCGCCGCCAGCTCAACCCGCAGCTTCTGCGCCAGAGCGTCTGCGCGATTTCCACCATCCGGACCTGGGAGCTCTAAGAGTCTGGCTCCGGTCGCGGACTGCCGCATCTCTACCCCCTCCAAAATGCCAATATCCGCAATGGGAATGGCAGCCCTGACCCTCTTCATCATGCCCGCATATGTTAGGCCCTCCTTTACAGCCTCCGGCTTAAGAGACACCATCACTGCCGCCGAACGTGGCGGAACAAGACTAGGCTTGGCTTTTCGAGCGGGCCCAGAAGGAGCTCGAGAAGCTACAGCCGGTTTAACCGCTGCTTTATCAGCCGATTTCTTCGCCTGAATTACCCTCCTGTCATCCCCCTTTTTCCCTTTCGATGTTCCCTCGACTGTCGAACGAATCTCCTCACTCTGACTAACAATTCCCGCACCACTTCCCTCCACAACCCCTTTTTTGGCCGCTGCCGGAGGCAGACGGCCGACAGACGCAGGCGGAAGGCGCTCCTCCAAGGCAGACAACCGAGCGCCAATCCTGTCAACGATAGACTCCGTAAGGTCCCTCTTTAGCTGTTCCATCCATTCGCCCTGCGGAGCATCCGCAGTTTTAGCCCTATTCTTTTCTTTCAACTCTTCATAAAGAGTTGTGAGCCTCGTCCTCATTCTCAGCATGTCGGCATCGTACCGCATGACCAAGGCCTCGACCACAGTCTCCATCTCAATGACAGACTGTACGGCCTCCTTCCTATACTCTTTGTCCCTCACCGAATCCAGAGCATCACATACGTCCAAACTATGACGCTTGAAAATCTGCTCTAAAACCGCATGATTATGCCTCAAGAGCCTCACCGCTTTCTTGCAGTGCTTGGACCTATCCCTCGCAACCTCAACCTCCTCCTCCTCCTCCTCCTGATCTGAGCACGAGGAGCATTCCTCGCTCTCCGCGTCTGGCGCCATGCGACAAGACTAGCTCAAATCGAGAGAAACCTCAAAAGACAAGGGAAAGAGGCGAAAGCCCCTCTCCAGACGTCCAGAAAACCACGAGAAACAAAGCCGCGACCACCCAGAGACAACCCAAGATGACCACAACCAGTTACCACAAACAAAACCGAACAAAAACACAAGACACAAAAAATTTGGGGTTTTTGCCGAATTTTCAAAGTCCCGAAAATCCAACGAAAAACCGCCAAAAACCACAGAAGCCAAGATCGTACGAAGTCCAAAATACCACAGAATGCCAATGTCGTCAAGTCAAAGCAGAATCAATCCAAAAAACACGCAAAAGTCAGTCGAAACAGAGATTTCGGGAGTCGAAATCCCTACGTCGACGATGTTATAGTGTATTCACAAAACACGAAAATCCCATACAAATTCGACAAACAATATAAAATATTATTTGCCGAAAAAGTACAAGACCGATTGCGAAGTGTGATACACCAAACGAAAGCCCTCAGAAAACACTACAAAACACCAAAAAACCACGAAAATACACCTCTACAAACACCCTCTTAGTACGATCCCAACCTCAACCAACCTTTTTTTTTTTTTTTTTTTTTTTTTTTTAAGTCCCCAAAAATGCATTTACGCATACCCCTCCGCTCGGGGGAGCAGAGGGGTTATGTGGGACTCGCCGCCCCCCACCATGACCACCGATGGGGCGGAATACCCACTAAAAAGGGACTGTCTTACCGCACAAACGCTGGGCCAAGGTGGTATCTACGTTGGTATGGCCCACCAAGACCCGTCGCGGCCGGCCGATGAAATGGGCCGTTAGACTCGGGCGCATTGAGGCGCCCCCGACTGTGGCATCGTGCAATGCAGAGGCAAGTCCCCCGACTCACCCCCGCTGACACCACTAAAAGGGAACTTTCCCGACCTCCGACAATGCTGACGAGCGAGTGACAGGCCTCTCCTGCTCTACCCGCCAGCTTCCTCCCGAAAAGACGGAGCATTCCTCACTGCTCCATCGGTTTCGCATCAGAAGCCTTCGAACGCCGCGAAGACCCGCGAGACGTCTTGGCTTTCTCAACCACTGGGGCGACCATTGGAGTGGCCGCTGGAACGACGACTTTTGCCGCCCTAACCGCTGGGGGGACGCAAGCATCACCCCCCATGACATGACCCGCATTTCGGCCGCTCTCAGCGCACACAGCGCATCGAGCCTGGCCTACACACTCAGCTGCCCTGTGGCCCGCCAGACCACAGCGGAAGCACAGACCGGAACGGTCGACGACTGACGGGCACATAGGACGTGTATGTCCTAGCCCCATACACTTATAGCAGCGCAGAGGCCGCTCTCCCAACAACTCAATCCGGGCGGAGCTCCATCCCAAGAGAATTCGCCCGGAATCCGCCAACACTTTCGCCACCACGACAGGGCACCGCACGACTGCAGATCCTAGCCCACCAGGGCCGGCGCGCAAAGTTCCGACCCTGATCGCCTCCACAGAACAACCCGCCTTCTCGGAAAGGGCCTCTCCCAATTCCTTCTCCGACACCGAATCATCCAAACCGGTGATTCGCACCTCAACCAACTTTTCGGGGCGGGACACCGTAGCGACCGCCGCCAGCTCAACCCGCAGCTTCTGCGCCAGAGCGTCTGCGCGATTTCCACCATCCGGACCTGGGAGCTCTAAGAGTCTGGCTCCGGTCGCGGACTGCCGCATCTCTACCCCCTCCAAAATGCCAATATCCGCAATGGGAATGGCAGCCCTGACCCTCTTCATCATGCCCGCATATGTTAGGCCCTCCTTTACAGCCTCCGGCTTAAGAGACACCATCACTGCCGCCGAACGTGGCGGAACAAGACTAGGCTTGGCTTTTCGAGCGGGCCCAGAAGGAGCTCGAGAAGCTACAGCCGGTTTAACCGCTGCTTTATCAGCCGATTTCTTCGCCTGAATTACCCTCCTGTCATCCCCCTTTTTCCCTTTCGATGTTCCCTCGACTGTCGAACGAATCTCCTCACTCTGACTAACAATTCCCGCACCACTTCCCTCCACAACCCCTTTTTTGGCCGCTGCCGGAGGCAGACGGCCGACAGACGCAGGCGGAAGGCGCTCCTCCAAGGCAGACAACCGAGCGCCAATCCTGTCAACGATAGACTCCGTAAGGTCCCTCTTTAGCTGTTCCATCCATTCGCCCTGCGGAGCATCCGCAGTTTTAGCCCTATTCTTTTCTTTCAACTCTTCATAAAGAGTTGTGAGCCTCGTCCTCATTCTCAGCATGTCGGCATCGTACCGCATGACCAAGGCCTCGACCACAGTCTCCATCTCAATGACAGACTGTACGGCCTCCTTCCTATACTCTTTGTCCCTCACCGAATCCAGAGCATCACATACGTCCAAACTATGACGCTTGAAAATCTGCTCTAAAACCGCATGATTATGCCTCAAGAGCCTCACCGCTTTCTTGCAGTGCTTGGACCTATCCCTCGCAACCTCAACCTCCTCCTCCTCCTCCTCCTGATCTGAGCACGAGGAGCATTCCTCGCTCTCCGCGTCTGGCGCCATGCGACAAGACTAGCTTAAATCGAGAAAAACCTCAAAAGACAAGGGAAAGAGGCGAAAGCCCCTCTCCAGACGTCCAGAAAACCACGAGAAACAAAGCCGCGACCACCCAGAGACAACCCAAGATGACCACAACCAGTTACCACAAACAAAACCGAACAAAAACACAAGACACAAAAAATTTGGGGTTTTTGCCGAATTTTCAAAGTCCCGAAAATCCAACGAAAAACCGCCAAAAACCACAGAAGCCAAGATCGTACGAAGTCCAAAATACCACAGAATGCCAATGTCGTCAAGTCAAAGCAGAATCAGTCCAAAAAACACGCAAAAGTCAGTCGAAACAGAGATTTCGGGAGTCGAAATCCCTACGTCGACGATGTTATAGTGTATTCACAAAACACGAAAATCCCATACAAATTCGACAAACAATATAAAATATTATTTGCCGAAAAAGTACAAGACCGATTGCGAAGTGTGATACACCAAACGAAAGCCCTCAGAAAACACTACAAAACACCAAAAAACCACGAAAATACACCTCTACAAACACCCTCTTAGTACAACCTCAACCTCAACCAACCTAACCTAACCTTTTTTTTTTTTTTTTTTTTTAACCTTTGAAAAATGCATTATGCATACCCAGAGGCCACGGGGAGGCTCACTGGGTTATGTCGGACTCGCACCGACTAAAAAACAAAGGAACACCTACTCGCGCGGTCGGACAGAGCGGACAAGGGACCACCTTTCGGATTACACACATGTCCGCCCTCCGCGCAGCCCGCCGTGAGGCAGGCTCACTCGCAACGGAGGGACCTGTGTTAAGGGCCACTCCCCGTCCCGGAGCTGTACGAGGCGGGCGAAAACTTCCCCGTTATTCGCCCGCAGCTCCCAGCCACCACACCTCGTGAGAGGGCGGCGGCCACCTCGCGCCGCGCCCACTGAGCCTACACCTCGGGCCAGCTGCGGCAGGGGCCGCTGCGGCATCACTAAAAGCGACGCCGCTGCGGACTTGGCGTCATTTTTTATAGAGGTTGACTTCCTCTTTCCGCCGTCCGGCCCTCCCGGCCACGGCGTCCCCGTGCCATTATTTTAGAGAGGTTGGCTTCCTCTTTCCGCGCTCAGGGCGGGGTCACACCCCGAGGCGTCCACGCGCCGCGCCCACTGGGCCCCACCCTAGGGGCACACAGCTGCGGCAGGGGCATTTTTTACCGAGGTTTGCCTCCTCGCACGCCCACCGCCATGAAGGCGGCTGCGTCCTCTCGCCGCGCCCACCGAACCTCTCCGCGAGGCCAGCTGCGGCAGGGGCCGCTGCAGCGCCGAACAAGCGACGCCGCTGCGGGCTTTTTCGCCGATTTATTATTGAGGTTCGCGTTCCTCTCGGCCCAGCCGCTAAGGCAAGACCCCTGGCCCCAACCCTGGGGGTAACAGGCTGCCCGAAGGGGGACCTTAGCCAATCGGCGAGGCCCACCCGGCGATCACAAAACTGCAACCGCCGGACCCACCGCGCGACCCCATCCCACCCGACTGTCAGAACAGAGGGGCGAGACGGAACCTCCCGGGAGATCTCCTCCCCGAGAGCCGCGAGACCGAGTCGCGACTCCCTCCACACGGCCGCTTTCCGGCTGCGCCGAGACGCAGCCAGGGGTGCGCCCAGAACCCGCCAGTTTTGGTCCACGCCAGCCGAAGCCGGGACCACCCACGCCGGAGTGGCTTCCCCTATCCGCCACCCGGGGACGCGCCTGATGGGAGTCTGGCAACTCCACACGGGAACCTAACCTAACCTAACCTAACCTAACCTTTTTTTTTTTTTTTTTTTTTATTATCGTCTGTAAAAAAATGCTGCTTACGCACTGTCTCCCGGCCAAGAGGGGGAGACCGGGAGGGGGTGTGGGGCTCACTGCGGCCGACACGACCACCGCAGTCCTACCCACTAAAAAACTTCAGACGACGCCCACCGCTGTTGAAAAGGGGCGAGGCACCAGTGCCCGGTTTGTAGCTTCTGGAACCCCGCCCGCGGCCAACGTCCCCCGGATCAGAACCGGGGAGACCTCCTCAGGAAGGCGCAATTTGTAGCGCCCCCCCTACCTCCTTGTGCGGCCATGGCGTAACTGGCCGACTTCGGGGGGGGTCTATGGCGAGACGGAAGGGGCCCCCTGCCCCCGCCGCCTAAGACCCCCCGGGCGCTGCCTGACGGGCCCTCCTGGCCCGCCCGCTGCGCCAACGGCGTAGCCGGAGAGAGAGCGGATCCCGCTCCCTCTCCCGCTCCGCGGCCTCCTTCTGCGACATCACCACTTCGCAGAAGGAGGCCATCGCCTCCCACGCCGTCTCGCTGTCGACCATCTTTTGCATGATGGTCGGCAGCGAGAGAGCCACTCCACCCAGGGCCGCGGCTAACGTCGACCGCGGCCCCGCCCACGCAGGGCACGCCACCAAAGTGTGCTGCGCATCATCCATCGCGCAGTCACAGTGGTGGCAACACCGGGTCGACTCCCCCCCGGCGACGTCGCACAGATACTTCCCAAAGCACCCGTGCCCGGAAAGTACCTGTGTGAGCCGGAAAGTCATCGACCCCCACCGACGGCCGACCCATCGCTCCAATATGGGCCCGACCGCCTCGAGGATACGGCGCCTCGATCCTTCGGCACGTAGTTCGGCGCTCCTGTGTAGCTGCCGCCGCCATGCGCCCAGAGCCTGTATCTGAGCGTCTCTACGCCACCGCACCACAGTGTCCGGTGTGGGGCGGAGACCCTGGCTCCGGGATTGCGCGCCACGCCAGTAGACCGCCGAGAGAACCTCGGCGTCGAGGTCCCACGGCAGGGACCCGGCGAGCGCGCATGCCACCTCATGGGAGATAGTGCGATACCCCCTAACGACACGGGTCGCCATGACCCTCTGCGACTGCTGCAGGATCTGTCGATGGCGACCCGATATGGAGCTCGCCCAGATTGGGGCTCCATACAGGGCTATGGACCGCACCACTCCCGTGTAAAGGCGGCGGCAACTGCCGCCACTCCCTCCGAGATTGGGGAGCAGGCGAGATAGAGCTCCCGCCGTGCTCACCAACCTCGGGCCTAGGTGCCGAAGGTGCGCTTCGAAGTCCCATCTGCTGTCGAGAAGGACGCCGAGATACTTCAGCGTGTTCTCGACAGGGATGGGAGTTCCTCCTACCACGATACTAGGGCCTGGAGGCGGCCGCCTCCGGGGACCATGGAAAATAATGGCCCCGGATTTATGCAGTGCCACCTCGAGCCCCAGCCGCCGTATCCTCTCGACCACCGCCGCGACGCCGACAGTGGCCAACACTCTCGCATCCCGGGGATCAGAACCCCGGGATGTTACGAGGGTGTCGTCGGCGTAACAGATCACGTCCACGCCGTGCAAGTTCACACAGCGCAGAACGTAATCATATCCGATGTTCCACAGGAGTGGTCCCAGGACAGACCCCTGTGGAACACCGCACACCATACGCCGACGACAGCCTCCTCCGCCCATCGTTGGGAAGACTACCGCCCTCTCCGACAGGTAGCTCCCCAACAACCGCCGCAGATATGGAGGCACCCCGTGGAATCGGAGCGCCTCCATAATCGTTGACCAGGGCAGGGTGTTGAAGGCGTTCGCGATATCGAGCGACACCGCAATCAACACCCCACCCCGGGAAACCGCCCTCTCCGACAGGTCCCGCAAGCGGCCGATCGCGTCAATCGTCGATCGGCCGCGGCGGAACCCGAACTGGAGGTCGGACAGATCTGGTCCGACCTCCTCCAGGTGCTCGACGAGGCGGTTGGTGATGACACGCTCCAGGAGCTTGCCCGCCTCGTCGAGCAGCACGATGGGCCGATAACCAGAAGGGTCATCGGCCGGACGTCCCTCTTTGGGAAGGAGTACCAAGCGGCCCTCCTTCCAGCGCCGCGGAAAAACCCCATCCCGCAGACACCTAGCAAAGAGGGAGGTCACGCGGGAAAGAAAAGGCGCTTCCTCCCCGCTCAAAACCAGGTCCCACGCCCTCGTCGGAATGCCGTCGGGACCTGGGGCCGTGCTCTTGCCCCTCAGGCGTAGCACGGCCCTTCCTACCTCCTCTTCGGTGAGCTCGGGCACATCCTCAGTGCCCGAGTCACGGGTGACTTCTGGCGCCGCCATAGTGGGAGGCACGAAGTCGGTTCCCCTGTCTGGGAACAGTGCCTCAACCACCCTACCGAGTACCGCCGGTTCGAGACTGCTGGAGACGGGAGGGGTCCACGCTCGGAGCTTTTGCCGTACTATTTTGTACGGCCTGCCCCATGGATCCGCCTCAACGGCCTCCAGCAGCTCGTCCCACGCTGCGGCTTTGGACCGGCTAATAGCCCCGCGAAGGGCCCTCACCGCCTCTCTATAGGCGGCGTAGAGCCGATCCAACTCGGCGTCGTCGCGGATTCTCCTTCCGCGACACCTCTGATAGCGGCGCCGCTCCACCGCACAGGTTCGGCGGAGCTGGGCGATCTCCGGCGACCACCAGTAGACCTGGGATCTGCGCGGGGGGGCGCGAACACGGGGCATGGCCACGTCACAGACACGTGCCATGGCCTCGCACACCCTCGCAGCCTCCCCCTCCACGTCCACCAGCGGTGGCTCCCGTGGCCACGCCTCGACCAGGGCTGCCTCCCGCAGCAAAGACCTGTCGAGGCGCTTGATCGCCCATCGTGGGCCGTCCAATCGCGGCTCTCCAACATCTCCGCTGGACGCTGGCACCGATGTGGAGACACTGAATCTGATATAGCGATGATCAGACAATGTCTCCACATCCTCCAGCACCCTCCAATCGTGGACACGATGCGCGAGAGAGGGCGCCGCAAACGAGATGTCGATAACAGACCCCCCGTTGCGGCGCACGCACGTGTCCACCGAACCGCGATTGAGGATGGACAGCCCACACTCTGTCACCCATTCCTCCAAGGCCGTCCCCCTCCCGTCAGTCGTTCGGGAGCCCCACGCCGTGGATTTGGCGTTGGGATCCCCCATCACAATGACGGGGAGGGAAGAGCCTTGGGTTACTGCGCCCAACCTGACCAGAAACCGCTCGAACTCGAAGAGGGGGCGATTGGGGGAGAAATAGACTCCCACAACCACCACCCCACCGATCCGAGCGGCTACGAAACCTCCCCCTCTCCCGACGAGGACGAGAGGGGGAGTGCCCGCCGCCATACGCTGAATGATGGCCACTGAGCCGTCCGCGTCGCAGACCCAGTCGGAACGAACCGGGACGCGGTAGGGTTCAGCGGCCACTGCCAGACCGACCTGCCACTCCGCCATGGCCTGAAGAAGAAGATCCTGGGCCGCGGCGGAGTGGTTAAGGTTCGCCTGGAGAAAGTTGAGCTGGAGAGCCATAAATTAATGGGTCTCCATATCAACCTCCTCCGGCCGATCCGTGGCGGCGGTAAGGCCCGATGGCAGCACGCCTTTGCCGGGGCCCTTCTTTTTGGCCTTGGGGGACCGGGCGCAGGCCTTACCCCCAGGGCGATGGTCGGCCACCCTCCCAGCCTCCTCACAGAGGGGGCAGTGGGGGGGAGCAGAGCAGTCTCGGGCTCGGTGCCCTGGTCGAGCGCAGCGGAAGCAGTTATCGCTGCGGTCGACCGAAGACTTGCACTGGGCCCCAAGATGGCCCAGCGCGAAACACCTAAAGCAGCGGCTGGGACGAGATTCCAAAAGAGTCGTCCCAGCCGACACCCAGCCAACGAGCAATCGCCCGCTGGCCACCCGTTTCGCCACCGCCACGGGGCAGGAGACCACAATGGCCCCCAGCCCCGCAGAGGTAGCCCTTCCGATCGCCCCCGGCCTCACGAGGTCGGGAGCGCAGCCGCCGACTGCCGCCACCGCCGCCACAACCTCCTCCCTGGAGACAGAGTCGTCCAGACCCGCGATGCGGACGTCTGCCCGCATCACCGGCCTGGAGACCCTGACGTCCTCCGGCAAATATATCGCCCGGAGACGCTCCGCCAGCCGATCGGCCTTCTCCTCCCGGGCCTCTCCCGCGATCTCGAGGACCCGGGCCCCCGTCGCTGCCTTGCGGAACCGCACTGAGGCAATGCCGAGGTCGGCAAGGCGTATCTTCGCCTTGGCCTCAGCGATCACCGCCTCGTAAGTGCGGCCCCGCTCCACTGCGCCCGGCAGCAGCGTCATGACCACTGCTGCTGAGGATGGCGGGCGCAGCGCCTTCTTCTTGGCGGGGGCTGCCGATCGGCCGGACTGTGTTGCCGGCCTGGCAGGAGCAGCGCTCCGCGGACCCTTCGCCTGCACCGCCGCTCTTTCTTTGGGGCGGCGCGAGACGACCGTCGTCCAAGACTCCCGTTCTTGGCCACCCGACTGGGACGGGGCGGCAGCGGGAGCCGGGACGACAGGGCGAACTTCGGAGGAAGGAGAAGCAACCGGTGCAGACGCCGAAACAGGCACCGGCTGCTTCTTCCCCTTTCCCTTTCCCTTCCCCTTCCCCTTCTTGCTAGGGGGAGGAAGAAGCTGCGCTGGGGCCACGGTAGGGGCCGAAGAAGGGCCCGGCTGTGGCGAAAGTGCCACCCGGTCGGCCCGAAGCGGGGGACGCACCGACTTCTCGGGCAGCAGGCGGCCAGACACCTCCAGGCCCTCAATGCGCGCATCGAGCACCTTCATGAGGCGCGCATTGACCTCGCGCGCGAGCCTCTCCTCCACCTGCGCCAGGTCCATAGGCGCAGGCCTCTCCACTCTCCGCACCTCCTCGCGGAGAGAGGAGACCTCCCTCAAAACCTCCGCATGCTGCGCCAGGAGGCGGGCGTTCTCCTGCCTCAGGGCCTTGTCGCTGGCCCTGAGGCGCTCCAGCTCCAGCCGCAGCATGCCATCCTCTGACGCAGGAGTACGGGCCGACCAGGCCTGGAGGCACTCCCTACCGACTTCCACGGCGGTCTTGAACCCGCCGTGGAAGGTTCCCTTCAGGGACGATGACCGACCCGACATCTCTTCAACGGCGGCGAGGACCTGCGTCATCCTCTCCGCCAGAGTGGAGGCGGAGACGGTGCTGGCTGGCTCCCAGGTCGCCGCCATTGCCTTAAAGGCGGTCGCGCAATCGGGAGCGCGAGAGTGGCTCGTCTTCGCCTCCTTCTCCCGCTGAGCTTCCAGTCGGGATTGCACCCGGCCGGCACTCAGCGCCCTCCTGGCTTCGCCGAGTCCGACCGTCAAGCCATGAGTGCGGCCATGGGAGCGGCCGCGCTTGGTTTGGGCCCTCACCACCGAGAAATCGTCCTGACCCGACGTGGAAGGAGGAACCTCATCCTCACTTGCTGAGCCGGCCCCGGGTTACCACTTTCTTTTTTGACGGGGGCTGCGCACAGAAGCACTGCCCTCGTCAACCTCCGACATCTGAGACAGCTCTACCGGGCCCACGGTGTCCATGGTCCCCGCAGAGCTGTCGGAAACAACCTCAACCTCCTGCGGCACCGGGGCGGTGAGGAACCTGCCACGCTCATCGCGCAGCGGCTTGCCCCCACCCCGGAGGCGCAGTACTCCAAATCGCGAAGCAGAACAAAAATCCAATAAACAAAAGCCATAGTCGTCGTTGCGGGAATCAGCAGCCTGCTGACCCCCGAAGCAGTTGGTGCCCCCTCCGTATACAACGGGGCAGACACCCGCCGAGGCGGGTGTGCAGGATTCCCCCTTTCGGGGACCTGCCCGGAGATTCTTTGCCGAACTACTTGTGATCATTTTCCTATTCTCCATCTCTTTTTTCAGGGGTGAGTTCCCCTGCACGCTAGCGACTGGACTCCCTCCAGCCATGCATCCCTTCGGCACGATCCGCTCACCTTGGGATTGGGGTAATTTATTATAGTGGTATTCTTCCACGCGGCACCACTCTCAGTGAGAGGCACCTCCGGTCCGCAGACTGCGGATTACGGATTGCCCGACGGGGAGTCAAGAGACCCCCCCGACAGCCACTGGGATGTGACTGCCGGACTCGCCGCGCCGCAGGCCTTGCAGGCCTGCCACCCACCGCCGCATGAAAGCGGCCACTGCCCTCGAAAGGGCGAAACAAAAGGCGCCAAAACGCCTCGCCTCCACTCGGGAAAATGGGCTGCATCCCCTGCCACCTCAGATGAGCTGAGGCGTGCTGGGAGCAGCCGACACCCTACGCCGTGTGACAACGGCACCACTGGGCCGCTTTCCAGCCGCGAAATGCGACCGGGGGTGCGCCCCACAAAACCCACCAGTTTTGGTCCGCGCCGGGCTTACATTACTTAAAAGCCGGTACCACAATGTGTGGCATGCCCCTATCCGCCACCTGGGGACGCGCCCGATGGGAGTCTGGCAACTCCACACGGGAACCTAACCTAACCTAACCTAACCTAACCTAACCTAACCTAACCTAACCTTTTTTTTTTTTTTTTTTTTTAGGTCCCAAAAAATGCCTTTACGCATTCCCCGCCACACGGGGAGTGACGGGGATATGTGGGACTCGCCGCCCCCACCAACCAACCAATTGGGCGGAATACCCACTAAAAAAGGACCGTATCGCCATCTCGCGCGCTAAAGAAAGAGGGGGAAGCGGGAATTCCTATCGGATGCTCCGCGTCCCTCACGCGCGGCCCGTACTGCGGGCGTACTCGACGGGAGAGCCAAGACCCTCCCCCATCGCGAGAGCTGTGCTGAAAAGGCGGGTGAGGACGTCCCCGCGTCACTCACCCGCGGCTCTCGGCCGGCTATGAAGATGCCGGTGGCAATTCTTCCGGCTGGCCCTCGACTTGGGTGCCGGGACTGGAGGCGGCAGCTGCACTTGCAGCGACTCGACGCACTTGCGTCTGTGCCAACCTCTTGGACGACCTCGAGGGGGCTGGTTTGCACCCCTTACCTCCCAGCGCATGGCTCGCTGGTTTCCCCGCGGCAGAACAAAGAGGGCAGTGCGGATCGCTTCCGCACGCCGCCGCTATGTGCCCGGCCTGCCCGCAGCGGTAGCAGAGACCGCTGCGGTCCACTTCCGACTTACAGTTGAACTGTAGATGGCCGGGCTCGAAGCACCTGAAGCACTTCGCTTTTCTCGCCTCCAGCAGCGTAACACGTGCTGCGCTCCACCCCAGACAAAGCCGCTTCTCGGCAACCAATTTCTTCGCCGCAGTAATCGGGCAACGCACCCAGACAGCTCCCGAACCAAAACGACCGCGGCGGATCTCTCCAACCCTGACATTCCCTTCAGGGCACTCTCCCTTCAGGGCTATTGCCGCAACCACTTGAGCCTTCTCAATGCTGTCGTCGAGCCCGGTGAGGCGCAATTCTGCGCACTTAACAGGCCTCGACATCCCAACCTCAGGGGCGAAGATTTTGCGCATCTCCCCAAAGAGGCGGTCGGCCTTCGCACCATTATCCGAGCCCGACACTTCCAAGATACGGGCGCCAGACTGCGTCTTCCTAATTCTCAACTCCCCTTGTGAGATACCTACTTCCTCAACACTGATGTTTCTCACCGCCTTTTGCAGGATACCCGCGTAGGTGAGCCCCCTTTCTAGCGAATTCTGCTGCAGCGTTAGAACAATCGCCGCAGTTTTAGGCACTCGCATCTTAGCCTGTTTCCCTCGCTTAGCCTGCTTCTTCTTGGCCGGCTGGTTCTTTTTTCCTCCCTGGGCGGGCTTCTGGGCCGGGTTAGGATTCCCTCCGGCCACCGTCGCATACGCTGGACTCTCGGTTGAGGCAGGCACTGGACGAGCCTCTACCACAGGCTGGGCAGTCTTCTTTGCCTGCTTTTTCACCACCTTCTTTCCTTTCTTTGACGCCTTGGAAGGCGCGACAACCCCAGGAGCCTCCGAATTTATGTCCGCCTGGGAAGACGGCTCGCGCATCGCATTTACAGGAGGAAGACGCTCTTCCAACAATGCCCTGACCTGGGCCATTATTGAGGCTGTCAAATCCTCCTGTGCGCCGCGTGTCGGCGAAGAGTGTGGGAAGGCGGCAGTCGCTTCGAGACCCGGTGAACGGGGGCTTAGCGGCGCCATCACATCGCAAACGGGAGGCCTGGACCTCTCCCGCTGTAAGACTTCGATGTCCATCTTCAGTTGCGTCATTTGTGAGCGCATTTCGACGACCATTTGTTGGAGCCGATCATTATCCTCCTGCAATTTCTTCGCATCAACAGAGGAGAAGGAGAAGTCATAAAGCTCCTCTACCGCACCCTTAATTGACAACGCCGCTTCGTTGAGAGCCTTAACGTAGGTCCCTTTCAAATGCCCAGATGATTTGGCAACTTTCTGAACCACCTCCAAGTCCAGATTGACCCTCTCCATAAGCTTAGAGGGCGCAACCGACTCAACCGGCTTAGGTGTGTAGCCTCGCTCAGACCTGAGGGCCCGTGCCACCTTAGCCAGCTCAGCCACTTCCGCCTCCTTCTGCTTCTCGAGAGACTCCTTCTGCTCGGATCTCTTCGCGGCCTGAAGTTCGGCCCGCGCTTTACCAAGACCCATTGTTTGCCCATGGGTTGGCGGCCTACCACGACCTCTTTTCACCGACGCAGATGTACTCGGCGCTGGTGGCTGAACCACCTCTTCCACCTCATTATCGGACTCATCATCGCTGTCGAGAGTTAAGTCGGAATCCGACAAACGATTTGCCTCCTCTTCCAGAGCGTTCAGTACACGCATCTGCTCCTCGTACCGAATGACAACCTGTTCCCGGGATGAACCCAAGGTCGAAGAAGATCTCCTAGTACGCACGCCCGAAGGCTCACCAACCTCCGCGTCATGAGACGCCACACCATCAACAGAAGAACGAATATTTAAATTTTCCATACGATTCCCACGAGTATGGGGGATATAAAAAGTCCACCCGGGCAGTGCCCCCTGTACCCGGGTAAGCGTAAATTTATCGACCAGAGGGGCCGCTGATCCCCTGGCCGAGTGACGCCCTTGAGACTGGTCACCCACCAGCCATTCATCCTCTCGCCGGGCGTAAGCTTAGGATTAGGGATTTATTATTGAGGTTGTCTCCTCTCAGTCCGGCCGTTGAAGGCAAGACCCCTGGTCCCCAGAATGGGGGTAACAGTTTGCCCGACGGGTGGGAATGAAACCCTGCCCGCCGCGCGATCCCATCTCCAAGCCCCCTGACAGAACAGAGGGGGGAGACAGAAAAACCAGAGCCGGGAAGGCTCGCCACCCCGAAAAGCCGCGAAACAGAACGCGGCTCCCCACCCCAGGGCCGCTTTCCAGCCGCGAAGTGCGACCGGGGGTGCGCCCACAAAACCCGCCAGTTTTGGTCCGCGCCGGGCTTACATTATAATAAATGCCGGTACCACAATGTGTGGCATGCCCCTATCCGCCACCCGGGGACGCGCCCGATGGGAGTCTGGCAACTCCACACGGGAACCTAACCTAACCTAACCTAACCTAACCTTTTTTTTTTTTTTTTTTTTTTTTTTATACTCCCAAAAAATGCATTTACGCATACCCCTCCGCTCGGGGGAGCAGAGGGGTTATGTGGGACTCGCCGCCCCCCACCATGACCACCGATGGGGCGGAATACCCACTAAAAAGGGAGTCTTTTCCCGCCATTAGCACCCGACACGGCGAGGTCGCTTTCGCATTTCACCGCCATGCCGGGTATCGCTACTGCCCGGCGGGAAGCCAGGCACTTGCCTCAGGAGGGGCAAAAGAAGAATGCCCCCCCGCCAGACGGTACTGTGCAATGCAGAGCAGGCCCCCCGACCTACTCCGCAGCACCGTCTTGAGTGGGGGACGAGATGTTTTGTCCCCCACGTTCACCGCAGGAATGCGGCCCCTCTGGCCGCAAAAAACCCTCCTAATGGAACAGTGGAGTAACCTCACTGTTCCATTGAAGACTGGGCGGCCCCTCTGGCCGCCGCTGACCCTCCTGTCCGCGGTGGATTACAACTTACACCTCCCATAACATGAGAGGCTTCCCTGCCGCTCGCCGAACACACCGCACATTTGGCTTGAGCCTGACAGCTCCCCGCCATATGCCCAGGGGCTCCGCATCGAAAGCAGAGGAGACCGCGGTCCTCCTCGGCCAAACACCTCTTTCGCGTGTGCCCCAGACCCATACACTTGTAGCAGCGCATGGGCCTCACGTCCAAAAGCTCGACCTTAGCGGAGCTCCAACCGACCAATAACCGACCCTCCTCTGACAAGACTTTGGCCGCCGCCACAGGGCAGCCAATTACCGCCGAGCCCATGCCGCCTCTCGGATCTCGTCGGATCGATCCGACCTTAACCGCCGTTTGCAGTATCTGGCACTTGCGAGATACCGCATCAACCACCTCCTGGGTAGTGACTGAGTCGTCAATCCCAGACAGTCTTAGATCCACCCTCTTGATAGGTCTAGAGACCACAGCCATACCCTTCAACTTAAACCCTAGAACCTCCGCCAGCAAATCCGCCTTTTTTGTGTCCTCTGGACCAGAGATCTCCATGACACGAGCCCCTGTCGCAGTCTCCCTCATTTGGAATTCCTCGACCTCAATACCAACATCTGACAGATGTATCCCTCGCCTGGCAACCTCTAATACCTTAGCGTAGGTCACTCCCCTCCCCGCTGCCTCAGAGTCCAAGGATATGACCACCGCGGCAGAACGCGGTGGAGAAAGACTGGGCTTCACTCTTTTCCCAACTTTGGGAATCCCTCCAGCAACGCCCCCTCCAGGAGAAACACGCGACACCGTACCGGGCCCGACAACAACATCTCCAGTCCTTAAGGGAGCAGGCTGAGCCTTTTTGCTCTTTTTGCCCCCTTTCACCTCTGTCCAGGCCGTTCTAGCAACAGTGGAGACCTCACTTTTGCCGCCCACAGACCGCTCCACAACCGTGGCCATCGACTCCAGCGAAACCCTCTCGACTGCAGCCCTCTTTTCCTTGCCAGCCGCCAAACCAGGGCGGGCAGCAGACGAAGACGACATAAAACGCTCCTCCACGGTAGCGAGCCGAGCATCCACGACACTCTCCACCATCTCCGCGATCTCCCTCTTAAATCTCTCCGTCCAAACTGGCGGCGAAGCCCCCACAACGACGACATCCTCTGCGAGAGGCTGCCGCGAAGCGTCCCCCTTCACCTCCATCACGTCATCCTGACACGCCGTGACCTCCGCTCTCAACATCGCGTTATCCTCCAGAAGCCTGTCATAATCCCCAGACTTTTTCCTCCAAGCCTCAGAGCGCCGAGTGAGGATCTCCACAACCTCCTGGAGCTTCCTGACCATGTCAGCGACCTCCTTTTTTTGTTCCGCCTTCATCCCGGAAGACTGGCGCACCGTCGCCAGAATGAAGGCAGAACTTCTACCCGCAACAGCCCTAAGTTCCTCGCTGGAATGAGACTCCAGGGCACCAGTATCCGGGGCTTTCCTCGTGAGAGAATCGTCCGCAGAATCGTAGTTTCCTGGCGATCTCGACCTCATTTCATCCCTCCTTGCCTTGATGTCCTCCATCATGGCGTCATACTCCTCCAGAGACTTATCCCCACGCAAGGGACGCGACTTCGCGACCTTGGGAGACCCAGACGAACGCCTCTTTCCTTTTTTACCGCCGGACTTACGCGTTTTTTCCTCGTTTTTAGGGCCCTCTACCTCAGTATCGGACCCTGAACCGCTTTGAGAGCCAGGCAAGTGCGGCCTCTTGCGAGTATCACTGACCCAACCCTCGGAGGACGACGAGTAATGCTCACATCCTTCGTCAGACATGTCAAACATTGACTAACCCACAACTTTCCACAAAAACGCAAAAAGACCCTCCAAACCTGAGGTTAGACAACCCCTCCGTTTGCAGGGAGTCAAGGCGCAGCCGCCCCAGGAAGACCCAGGACAGCCACGACAAAACCCCAAGCAAAAACCCAAAAGAAATATTTCTCGGCCTTTCAACAAATTTTACAATTCCCAAAAAACACAAGAAAAACCCGCAAAAAACCGTCCAAACCACAAGAGAAACCGTCCAAAATCCGGTAAACAAGCCAAGTCGTCGTGTTCTACCAGAATCCGTCCAAAAAGAAAAGCCAAAGTCAGTCGTTGTAAAAATTTCGCCCGTCGAAATTTTTACCTTGACGATCGGATTGTCGCGCAGTTTTCAATGGGAAACCATAAATTTCCGAAAAGTGAATTTTCGAAAAAGTACGGCTCCGATCAAATCGAACTACGCGCCAATCGAAAGCCCTCGCAAAACTCCACAAAACCTCCAAATCGCACAAAAATCCAACACACTTAACACCTCCAGATCAACCTCAACCTAACCTAACCAACCTTTTTTTTTTTTTTTTTTTTTTTTTTTTTTTTTTTTTTTTTTTTTTTTTTTTTTTTTTTTTTTTTTTTTTTAAGGTCCCAAAAAATGCATTTACGCATTCCCCGCCACAATGGGGTCGTGACGGGGATATGTGGGACTCGCCGCCCCCCACCAACCAACCAACGGGGCGGAATACCCACTAAAAAACAGACCATTTGCCTCACGCGCATTTCGAGGGGGACACGGGAATTGCTGTGGCATGACACCGCGTCCCCTCTGGCGCGCCCCGCATAACGCGGGAAACTCGGCAGGAAGGCCCTGAAAACGTTGGGCTCTCCCCTTCTCGAGAGCTTTGAAGAGCGGGTGAGGACAGACCCCTAGTCTCACCCGCGCTCTCAGCCACCCACCTAGCTGGACGGTGGGGGCGTCGCCGCACGCCGCTCACTCTGAGTCCCCGAAGAAGTGGGGAGAGGAGCAGCGGGGGCCGCAGCTGAGGAAGTCTTAGCTGCGGCAACCTTCTTCTTCGCCGGACGGGGTGGGCTGCACTTGCAGCCCTTCGCACCCACCAAATGATTGGCAGGTCTACCCGCATCCTCACAGACAGGGCAATGCGGCTCAGATGTGCACGCCGCCGCCCTATGACCCGACTGACCACAACGATAGCACAGACGGCTGCGGTCGATGTCGCTATTGCAGTTAAACTGCTGGTGTCCAGGTTCGAAGCACCTGAAGCACTTCTGAGGCCTGGCCGCCAACAGTCTAACGCTAACAGCGCTCCACCCCAAAAGCAGCCGCCTACCAGCGACCAACTTTTTTGCCGCTGCCACTGGGCAACGCACCCAGATGGCACCCAGCCCAGAAGGGCCGCGGCGAATTTCTCCAACCCTCACACTCCCTTCGGGGCACTCCCCCCTCAGGGCTACAGACGACACGACCTGATCCCTATCAACGCTGTCGTCGAGGCCGATAAGGCGCAATTCAGCGCATTTTATGGGCCTGGAAACCACTACATCGGAGACCAGAACTCCTCTCAGGGCAGCGGCAAAACTGTCCGCCTTCTCGCCTTTGTCACCCCGAACCTCCAGGACTCGCGCACCAGATTGCGACTTTCGGATTCGCAAATCTTCTGGCTTAATGCCGTGATCCGCCGGACATACTTTTCCTACAGCATCCTTCAGCACCTTTGCGTAGGAAAGGCCTTTCTCCAGAGCCTCCTGCGGCAGAGATAGTGCAATCGCCGAAGACTTGGGCTCTTGCATCTTCTGCTTGCGAGGCTTTTTCTTCCGTTTGGGCTTCGTGACCTTCTTCGTAGCCTGACTGACGGACTGACTCTCAGCGGGCCTGGACCTCCGCTTGGTAACTACAGTGAAGCCCCCACCGGCCGCCTCTGCTGGAGTTGGAACAACCACTTCTTCTTGGGCGGGCTGAGCCACAGACTTCTGGGCTCGCCGCTTCTCCTTCTTCTTTTTTGCCGCAGATGGTGCAGCAGGCCGCACAGTAGAGGTAACTGTAGCTGGCGGCAAACGCGCGTCCAAAAGGGCCGTAACTTTACGGATAATGGACGCCTCCAAGTCCTCCAATGGAGAAGAAACTGCTGGGGCAGCTACCGGGGAGCTCGCTCTACCCGGTGAAGGAAAAGACGGCGCGACGAAATCCTCCACAACGGGAGGCATGGACCTCTCCCGCTGGTTCTGCCGCGACGACCTCTCGCTGCGCAGCTGCTCCTTCAGCACGTCCACCTCGTCCCCAAGCTGCGTCATTCGGACGCTGAGTTCGGCCACCTTGGTCCGCAGGCGGTCGTTGTCCTCCTGCAACTGCTTGGACTCGACCGAAGAGAAGGAGCGGTCATACATGTCGCCGACCGCACCCCTAATCGATAACACTGCTTCGTTGAGGGCCTTCACGTAGGTCCCCTTGAGGTTTCCCGACTTCTTCGCCACGCCTTCGACGACTGTCAGGTCGACTTCGACCCCCTTCATTAGCTCCGACACTGGGATCCGATCCGCCGGTTTGGGAACATAGCCGCGCTCGCATCTCTGAGTGCGAGCTGCGTTGGCCAACTCCAAGACCTCAGCCTCCTTCTGTGCAGCGAGGCGAGCTTGCTCATCCGCCTTCGCTCTCTTCGCCGTCTGGAGATCTTTCCGCGCCTTGCCTAAGCCCATGCATTGGCCGTGTGTAGGAGGCCTGCCGCGCCCCTTCCTCACGTCGTCCGCTGGACCTTTGGCCGACACTTCGGCTTCTACCTCATCTTCAACTCCAGAATAGTCATCACTATCCACCGAGTCCCCCTCGCTCAAATCAGAGAGAGACCGGTTTGCCTCCCTCTCTAACGCCTCTAGAACCCGCATTTGATCGCGGTATCTAATAACCACCTCGGCCCTCGACAACATCTGGCCCGGGATGCGACTCACCCCCTCACTCTCCGCGCCTGAAAGCGCACCATCCTCCGCGTCTTGCGACGCCACACCCTCCGACGAAACGAAATTTTTATTAAAAGAATCCATATGAGTCCCACGAGTATGGGGGAAATAAAAAGTCCACCCGGGCAGTGCCCCCTGTACCCGGGTAAGCGTAAATTTATCGACCAGAGGGGCCGCTGATCCCCTGGCCGAGTGACGCCCTTGAGACTGGTCACCCACCAGCCATTCATCCTCTCGCCGGGCGTAAGCTTAGGATTAGGGATTTATTATTGAGGTTGTCTCCTCTCGGTCCGGCCGTTGAAGGCAAGACCCCTGGTCCCCAGAATGGGGGTAACAGTTTGCCCGACGGGTGGGGATGAAACCCAGCCCGCCGCGCGAGATCCTATCTCTCACCCCCTGGCAAAACAGAGAGGAGAGACAGGAAACCAGAGCCGGGAAGGCTCGCCACCCCGAAAAAGCCGCGAAACAGAACGCGGCTCCCCACCCCAGGGCCGCTTTCCAGCCGCGAAATGCGAGCCGGGGGTGCGCCCCACAAAACCCACCAGTTTTGGTCCGCGCCGGACTTACATTATTTAAAAGCCGGTACCACAATGTGTGGCATGCCCCTATCCGCCACCCGGGGACGCGCCCGATGGGAGTCTGGCAACTCCACACGGGAACCTAACCAACCTAACCTTTTTTTTTTTTTTTTTTTTTTTTTTTTTTTTTTTTTTTTTTTTTTTTTTTTTTTTAAGGTCCCAAAAAATGCATTTACGCATTCCCCGCCACAGTGGGGTCGTGACGGGGATATGTGGGACTCGCCGCCCCCCACCAACCAACCGATGGGGCGGAATACCCACTAAAAAACAGACCATACGCCTCACGCGCATTTCGAGGGGGACACGGGGAACTGCTGTCGCATTACTTCCGTGACCCCTCACGCGCGACCCGTGCTATTTATTTTTAACACGGGCGACGGGCATCGATGGGAGAGTCTGGACTCATCCCCCATCCAGAAGGCTGAACGAAAAGGCGGGCGAGGACAGACCCCTCGTCACTCACCCGCAGCCCTCTGCCGGCCGGCTAAGAAGCCGGCGGAACTTCCTCTCGCCGCTCTTGCTGCCCCGGAGAACTGGGGGCAGCCGCGGCGGGGGCCGCAGCTAGAGTGGACTTAGCTGCGGCCGACCTTCTTCCTACCTTCGAGGGTGCCGGGAGACACCCTTTCCTACCCAACAAATGGTTTGCCGGTCTGCCTGCGTCCTCGCAAAGAGGGCAGTGCGGCGCGCCAGAACAGGCGGCCGCGATGTGACCGGCTTGCCCACACCGATAACAAAGGCTACTGCGGTCTGTAGCGCTTTTGCAGTTATACTGCTGATGGCCCGTCTCGAAGCACCTGAAGCACTTCTCAGGTCGGGCCCTCAACAGCGTAACGCCCACGGCGCTCCAGCCCAGCAGCAGCCGCCTAGCCTCTACAAGTTTCTTCGCCGCGCCTATTGGACAACGAACCCAAACAGCTCCCATCCCGGACGGACCGCGACGAATTTCCCCTATCCTTACGCTCCCTTCAGGGCATTCTCCCTTCAGGGCTACGACGGTGAGTACCTGCGTTTTCTCGACTGTGTCGTCGAGGCCAGTCAGTCGCAGCTCCGCACATTTCATGGGCCGCGAAACACCAACTTCTGGAGCGAAAATATTTCGCAAGGCCCCTGCCAAGCGATCGGCTTTCTCTCCTTTATCGCCTAAGACTTCCAGTAGGCGAGCACCCGACTGGGACTTCCGGATGCGCAGTTCGCCTGGCGCGATCCCGGTGTCTTCCTGCAATTTAATGTTGCGTACGGCCTTCTCTAAGAGACCCTTGTAAGTAAGGCCCCTATCCAGAGCTTTCTGCGGCACAGATAGAATAACTGCCGAAGACTTAGGCTCCGTCATTCTCTTCTTGCGCTGTCCCTTTTTCTTCTTCTTGCGCTTGGCCTGCTTCGGCTTCTCCGCTGGCCGGGGTCGATTCTCGGCGGGCTTAGAGTTTCGCCGAGTAACCGTCGCGTACTCTTCGGTCGCAGCGGGCGGCTCAACTGTTACAGGAGCTACTGGCTGCTTCTTTCCCTTCTTCTTCCCTTTTCTCTCCGCTGCCGACTTCGAAGGTTGTGTGACCGCCGGAGCTTCAGGCGCCACCACTTCCGCAACAGGTGGTAATCGCGCATCTATCAGGGCGCCGACTTGGCGTAAGATTGAGGCCATCAACTCCTCCTGTGAAGACAGAACCACAGGGGAGGAGGCATTGCGCGAAGGCGATGGCGGTGACGCCGAAACATTCAACGTAGCGGGAGGATTGGACCTCTCCCGACGCAGCTGCTCCTTCAGAACGTCGACCTCGTCCGCAAGCTGCGTCATGCGAACGCTGAGCTCAGCCACCTTGGCCCGCAGGCGGTCGTTGTCTTCCTGCAGTACTCTGGAATCGACCGACGAAAAGGAGCGGTCGTATATGTTGCCGACCGCGCTTCTTATCGAAGTCACCGCTTCGTTGAGGGCCTTGACATAGGTCCCCTTCAGGTTCCCCGACTTCTTTGCGACGCTGTCCACGACTGACAGGTCGGCTTCTACCCCCTTCACCAGCTCTGAGACTGGGATCCGATCAGCTGGCCTCGGTGCGTTGCCGCGCTCACACCTCTGAGCACGTGCCGCGTTGGCCAACTCTAAAATCTCTTCCTCCTTTTGCGCAACGAGTCTGGCTTGCTCCTCAGCTCGCGCTCTCTTAGCGGTCTGGAGGTCAGACCGCGCCTTCCCTAGGCCCATACACAGCCCATGCGTAGGAGGCCTGCCACGCCCCTTCTTCATGTTGCCCGCCGGACCCTTTGCCGATGCCGCAGACACAACTTCCTCCTCAGACTGGTCATCACTGTCCAGCTCCACCTCAGACAGGATACCCTCCGAATCACCATCGCTGAGATCGGAGATCCCGCGATTCGCCTCTCTCTCTATCGCATCCAACACCCGCATCTGATCGCGGTATCTGATCACGACTTCAGCCCTTGAAAGAATTTGGCTAGAAGTCCCTTGTCCCAACTCCGCGCTAGAACGCGCCTCTTCCTCCGCGTCTTGCGACGCCACACCTTCCGACGAAACGAAAATATTTTGTTTAAATGAATCCATATAAGTCCCACGAGTATGGGGGAAATAAAAAGTCCACCCGGGCAGTGCCCCCTGTACCCGGGTAACCCTAATACACCTGGGGGGTCGGGCGGTACCCCAGGGTCGGCGCTAGCTGGTGGACAGCACTCCGCCCACCACCTCGCACTCCTGCGAAGCTACGAGGCCCCCCGTAGCCACGGACCCAGCTACGGAGACTTGAGGGTTATTTTATTGTGGTTTTCCTTCCACGCAGGGCAAGCCGGTGAAGGCATGCCCCCCCGGTCTCGCATATGGACACACACGAGATAACGGTTTACCCGATGGAGGGACGAATCCCACCCAGCAGCCACAGAACTGTGAGTGCCGGACCCACCGCGCCTAACCAACCTAACCTAACCTAACCTAACCTAACCTAACCTAACCTAACCTAACCTTTTTTTTTTTTTTTTTTTTTTTTTTTTTTTTTTTTTTTTTTTTTTTTTTAACCTTTGAAAAATGCCTTATGCATACCCAGAGGCCACGGGGAGGCTCACTGGGTTATGTCGGACTCGCACCGACTAAAAAACAAAGGAACACCTACTCGCGCGGTCGGACAGAGCGGACAAGGGACCACCTTTCGGATTACACACATGTCCGCCCTCCGCGCAGCCCGCCGTGAGGCAGGCTCACTCGCAACGGAGGGACCTGGGTTAAGGGCCACTCCCCGTCCCGGAGCCGTACAAGGCGGGCGAAAACTTCCCCGTTATTCGCCCGCAGCTCCCAGCCACCACACCTCGTGAGAGGGCGGCGGCCACCTCGCGCCGCGCCCACTGAGCCCTACACCTCGGGCCAGCTGCGGCAGGGGCCGCTGCGGCATCACTAAAAGCGACGCCGCTGCGGACTTGGCGTCATTTTTTATAGAGGTTGACTTCCTCTTACCGCCGTCCGGCCCTCCCGGCCACGGCGTCCCCGTGCCATTATTTTAGAGAGGTTGGCTTCCTCTTTCCGCGCTCAGGGCGGGGTCACACCCCGAGGCGTCCACGCGCCGCGCCCACTGGGCCCCACCCTAGGGGCACACAGCTGCGGCAGGGGCATTTTTTATAGAGGTTTGCATCCTCTCACGCCCACCGCCATGAAGGCGGCTGCGTCCTCTCGCCGCGCCCACCGAACCTCTCCGCGAGGCCGGCTGCGGCAGGGGCCGCTGCAGCGCCGAACAAGCGACGCCGCTGCGGGCTCTTTCGCAGATTTATTATTGAGGTTCGCGTTCCTCTCGGCCCAGCCGCTAAGGCAAGACCCCTGGCCCCAACCCTGGGGGTAACAGGCTGCCCGAAGGGGGACCGTAGCCAATCGGCAAGGCCCACCCGGCGATCACAAAACTGCAACCGCCGGACCCACCGCGCGACCCCATCCCACCCGACTGTTAGAACAGAGGGGCGAGACGGAACCTCCCGGGAGATCTCCTCCCCGAGAGCCGCGAGACCGAGTCGCGACTCCCTCCACACGGCCGCTTTCCGGCTGCGCCGAGACGCAGCCAGGGGTGCGCCCAGAACCCGCCAGTTTTGGTCCACGCCAGCCGAAGCCGGGACCACCCACGCCGGAGTGGCTTCCCCTATCCGCCACCCGGGGACGCGCCTGATGGGAGTCTGGCAACTCCACACGGGAACCTAACCTTTTTTTTTTTTTTTTTTTTTAACCTTTGAAAAATGCATTATGCATACCCAGAGGCCACGGGGAGGCTCACTGGGTTATGTCGGACTCGCACCGACTAAAAAAAAACAAAGGAACACCTACTCGCGCGGTCGGACAGAGCGGACAAGGGACCACCTTTCGGATTACACACATGTCCGCCCTCCGCGCAGCCCGCCGTGAGGCAGGCTCACTCGCAACGGAGGGACCTGTGTTAAGGGCCACTCCCCGTCCCGGAGCTGTACGAGGCGGGCGAAAACTTCCCCGTTATTCGCCCGCAGCTCCCAGCCACCACACCTCGGGAGAGGGCGGCGGCCACCTCGCGCCGCGCCCACTGAGCCCTACACCTCGGGCCAGCTGCGGCAGGGGCCGCTGCGGCATCACTAAAAGCGACGCCGCTGCGGACTTGGCGTCATTTTTTATAGAGGTTGACTTCCTCTTACCGCCGTCCGGCCCTCCCGGCCACGGCGTCCCCGTGCCATTATTTTAGAGAGGTTGGCTTCCTCTTTCCGCGCTCAGGGCGGGGTCACACCCCGAGGCGTCCACGCGCCGCGCCCACTGGGCCCCACCCTAGGGGCACACAGCTGCGGCAGGGGCATTTTTTACCGAGGTTTGCCTCCTCGCACGCCCACCGCCATGAAGGCGGCTGCGTCCTCTCGCCGCGCCCACCGAACCTCTCCGCGAGGCCAGCTGCGGCAGGGGCCGCTGCAGCGCCGAACAAGCGACGCCGCTGCGGGCTTTTTCGCCGATTTATTATTGAGGTTCGCGTTCCTCTCGGCCCAGCCGCTAAGGCAAGACCCCTGGCCCCAACCCTGGGGGTAACAGGCTGCCCGAAGGGGGACCTTAGCCAATCGGCGAGGCCCACCCGGCGATCACAAAACTGCAACCGCCGGACCCACCGCGCGACCCCATCCCACCCGACTGTCAGAACAGAGGGGCGAGACGGAACCTCCCGGGAGATCTCCTCCCCGAGAGCCGCGAGACCGAGTCGCGACTCCCTCCACACGGCCGCTTTCCGGCTGCGCCGAGACGCAGCCAGGGGTGCGCCCAGAACCCGCCAGTTTTGGTCCACGCCAGCCGAAGCCGGGACCACCCACGCCGGAGTGGCTTCCCCTATCCGCCACCCGGGGACGCGCCTGATGGGAGTCTGGCAACTCCACACGGGACGGGAACCTAACCTAACCTAACCTAACCTTTTTTTTTTTTTTTTTTTTTTTTAACCTTTGAAAAATGCCTTATGCATACCCAGAGGCCACGGGGAGGCTCACTGGGTTATGTCGGACTCGCACCGACTAAAAAACAAAGGAACACCTACTCGCGCGGTCGGACAGAGCGGACAAGGGACCACCTTTCGGATTACACACATGTCCGCCCTCCGCGCAGCCCGCCGTGAGGCAGGCTCACTCGCAACGGAGGGACCTGGGTTAAGGGCCACTCCCCGTCCCGGAGCCGTACAAGGCGGGCGAAAACTTCCCCGTTATTCGCCCGCAGCTCCCAGCCACCACACCTCGTGAGAGGGCGGCGGCCACCTCGCGCCGCGCCCACTGAGCCCTACACCTCGGGCCAGCTGCGGCAGGGGCCGCTGCGGCATCACTAAATGCGACGCCGCTGCGGACTTGGCGTCATTTTTTATAGAGGTTGACTTCCTCTTACCGCCGTCCGGCCCTCCCGGCCACGGCGTCCCCGTGCCATTATTTTAGAGAGGTTGGCTTCCTCTTTCCGCGCTCAGGGCGGGGTCACACCCCGAGGCGTCCACGCGCCGCGCCCACTGGGCCCCACCCTAGGGGCACACAGCTGCGGCAGGGGCATTTTTTATAGAGGTTTGCATCCTCTCACGCCCACCGCCATGAAGGCGGCTGCGTCCTCTCGCCGCGCCCACCGAACCTCTCCGCGAGGCCGGCTGCGGCAGGGGCCGCTGCAGCGCCGAACAAGCGACGCCGCTGCGGGCTTTTTCGCAGATTTATTATTGAGGTTCGCGTTCCTCTCGGCCCAGCCGCTAAGGCAAGACCCCTGGCCCCAACCCTGGGGGTAACAGGCTGCCCGAAGGGGGACCGTAGCCAATCGGCAAGGCCCACCCGGCGATCACAAAACTGCAACCGCCGGACCCACCGCGCGACCCCATCCCACCCGACTGTTAGAACAGAGGGGCGAGACGGAACCTCCCGGGAGATCTCCTCCCCGAGAGCCGCGAGACCGAGTCGCGACTCCCTCCACACGGCCGCTTTCCGGCTGCGCCGAGACGCAGCCAGGGGTGCGCCCAGAACCCGCCAGTTTTGGTCCACGCCAGCCGAAGCCGGGACCACCCACGCCGGAGTGGCTTCCCCTATCCGCCACCCGGGGACGCGCCTGATGGGAGTCTGGCAACTCCACACGGGAACCTAACCTAACCTAACCTAACCTAACCTAACCTAACCTAACCTAACCTAACCTAACCTTTTTTTTTTTTTTTTTTTTTTTTTTTTTTTTTTTTTTTTTTTTTTTTTTTTTTTTAGGTCCCAAAAAATGCCTTTACGCATTCCCCGCCACACGGGGAGTGACGGGGATATGTGGGACTCGCCGCCCCCACCAACCAACCAATTGGGCGGAATACCCACTAAAAAAGGACCGTAACGCCATCTCGCGCGCTAAAGAAAGAGGGGGAAGCGGGAATTCCTGACGGATGCTCCGCGCCCCTCACGCGCGGCCCGTGTTACTCGGGCGTACTCGACGGGAGAGCCAAGACCCTCCCCCATCGCGAGAGCTGAGCTGAAAAGGCGGATGAGGACGTCCCCGCGTCACTCACCCGCGGCTCTCGTCCGGCTAAGAAGATGCCGGTGGCGATTCTTCCGGCTGGCCCTCGACTTGGGTGCCGGGGCTGGAGGCGGCAGCTGCACTTGCAGCGACTCGACGCACTTGCGTCTGTGCCAACCTCTTGGACGACCTCGAGGGGGCTGGTTTGCACCCCTTACCTCCCAGCGCATGACTCGCTGGCTTCCCCGCGGCAGAACAAAGAGGGCAGTGCGGACTATTTCCGCACGCCGCCGCTTTATGCCCGGCCTGCCCGCAGCGGTAACAGAGACCGCTACGGTCCACCTCCGACTTACAGTTGATCTGTACATGGCCGGGCTCGAAGCACCTAAAACACTTCGGCTTCCTCGCCTCTAGCAGCGTAACACGCGCCGCGCTCCATCCTAAGCAGAGCCGCTTCTCGGCAACCAGCTTCTTCGCCGCGGCAATCGGGCAGCGCACCCAAACAGCGCCCGAACCAGAGCGCCCGCGGCGGATCTCTCCAACCCTAATACTCCCTTCAGGGCATTCCCCCTTCAGGGCTATTGCGGCGGTAACCTGCGCCCCATCTATGGAGTCATCGAGTCCAGTGAGACGCAGTTCAGCGGTCTTGATGGGCCTCGAAACACCGACCTCGGAAGCAAAAATACTCCGCAGTTCATTCGCCAGGCGATCAGCCTTCACGGCATTGTCTGAGCCGGACACCTCCAAAATACGCGCACCGGACTGTGCCTTGCGTATGCGTAACTCTCCTTGACCAATTCCTATCTCGTCAACGGAGATGTTCCTCACCGCCTTCTGAAGGAGCCCCACATAAGTGAGGCCCCGGGCCTGAGATTCTTGCGACACCGACAAAATAACAGCCGCAGACTTTGGCTCGCGCATCTTGCGTGGTATTCGCTTCCTCTTTTCCTTGGCCTGCTTCTTTGCTGCAGGCTTCGACTTCTTCTTTCCCCCTTCAGGGTTCCTATCTCCCCCTGCTGCCTCCGCATAAGTGGTGCGCTCGGCTAATGTGGGCGTCACCTCTGCCGCAGTGGATGGAGCCGCCAACCGCCTGGGTTTCTTTCCCTTTCCCTTAGGCGCCTTTGAAGACGCATTACCTTTCGGAACCTCCTCGACAATCGACGCCTGTGCTGAAAGCGGGCGCGGTGCCACGGCAGGACGAAGACGCTCGTCCAATAATGCGCTAACTTGGCGCATTATTGAAGAGATCAAATCCTCCTGCGGGCTGCCGCGCGGCGACGGAGAAATTGGTATGTCGGCCACCACGCCAAGGCCCGGTGAACGGGGACTCGGCGGCGCCATTTCTTCGAGGGCGGGAGGCCTGGACCTCTCCCGCCGTATTACTTCCATGTCCGTACGTAACTGCGACATCTCAGCACGCAAATCTGCTATCATCTCTCGCAGGCGATCATTCTCTTCCTGCAGCCTTTTAGAGTCCGGGGATGAGAAGGAGAGGTCGTAAAAGTCCCCCATCGCATCTTTAATGGACTTCGCCGCTTCGTTGAGCGCTTTTACGTAAGTGCCCTTGAGGTTACCAGATTTTTTGGCCACCTTCTCCACCACTTCAACGTCCAATGTCACCCTCTTAAGAAGTTCGGAGGGCGACGTGGGTTGGGCTAGTGTAGGCACATAGCCTCGCTCAGATCTGAGGGCACGTGCTTCCCTAGCCAACTCTGCCATCTTCTCTTCTTCCTCTTTCTCAAGAGCCTCCTTTTCATTGGCTTTCTCTCTCCTAGCAGCCTGAAGCTCGGACCGAGCTTTGCCGAGGCCCATAGTAAGCCCATGAGTGGGCGGCCTGCCGCGACCTCTCCTTGCAGTGTCCGCTGTTTCCTGCGCCGAGGGTAAAACCACATCCTCGTCAACCTCTGAAGCCGATTCATCGTCACTGTCCAGACCCATTTCGCTATCTGACAGACTCATGTCGGCCGCTTCCTTCTCTAGCGCATTCAGTACGCGCATTTGTTCCTCGTACCGAATCACTACTTCGGCCCTGGTCAAAACTTGACCCAACTCTACACCAGCAACACCCGAAGGTGCATCCGACTCCGCGTCACCAGACGCCACAACATCTTTAAAAGAAACGATTTTATTTGATTTATCCATGCGAATCCCACGAGTATGGGGGAAATAAAAAGTCCACCCGGGCAGTGCCCCCTGTACCCGGGTAAGCGTGAATTTATCGACCAGAGGGGCCGCTGATCCCCTGGCCGAGTGACGCCCTAAAGACTGGTCACCCACCAGCCATTCATCTTCTCGCCGGGCGTAAAGCTTAAGATTAGGGATTTATTATTGAGGTTGTCTCCTCTCGGTCCGGCCGGTGAAGGCAAGACCCCTGGTCCCCAGAATGGGGGTAACAGTTTGCCCGACGGGTGGGGATGAAACCCAGCCCGCCGCGCGAGATCCCATCTCTAAGCCCCCTGACAGAACAGAGGGGAGAGACAGGAAAACCAGAGCCGGGAAGGCTCGCCACCCCGTAAAAGCCACGACACAGAACGCGGCTCCCCACCCCTGTGCCACAACGGCACAACTGGGCCGCTTTCCAGCCGCGAAGTGCGACCGGGGGTGCGCCCCACAAAACCCGCCAGTTTTGGTCCGCGCCGGACTTACATTACTCATAAAAGCCGGTACCACAATGTGTGGCATGCCCCTATCCGCCACCCGGGGACGCGCCTGATGGGAGTCTGGCAACTCCACACGGGAACCTTTTTTTTTTTTTTTTTTTTTAACCTTTGAAAAATGCATTATGCATACCCAGAGGCCACGGGGAGGCTCACTGGGTTATGTCGGACTCGCACCGACTAAAAAACAAAGGAACACCTACTCGCGCGGTCGGACAGAGCGGACAAGGGACCACCTTTCGGATTACACACATGTCCGCCCTCCGCGCAGCCCGCCGTGAGGCAGGCTCACTCGCAACGGAGGGACCTGTGTTAAGGGCCACTCCCCGTCCCGGAGCTGTACGAGGCGGGCGAAAACTTCCCCGTTATTCGCCCGCAGCTCCCAGCCACCACACCTCGTGAGAGGGCGGCGGCCACCTCGCGCCGCGCCCACTGAGCCCTACACCTCGGGCCAGCTGCGGCAGGGGCCGCTGCGGCATCACTAAAAGCGACGCCGCTGCGGACTTGGCGTCATTTTTTATAGAGGTTGACTTCCTCTTACCGCCGTCCGGCCCTCCCGGCCACGGCGTCCCCGTGCCATTATTTTAGAGAGGTTGGCTTCCTCTTTCCGCGCTCAGGGCGGGGTCACACCCCGAGGCGTCCACGCGCCGCGCCCACTGGGCCCCACCCTAGGGGCACACAGCTGCGGCAGGGGCATTTTTTACCGAGGTTTGCCTCCTCGCACGCCCACCGCCATGAAGGCGGCTGCGTCCTCTCGCCGCGCCCACCGAACCTCTCCGCGAGGCCAGCTGCGGCAGGGGCCGCTGCAGCGCCGAACAAGCGACGCCGCTGCGGGCTTTTTCGCCGATTTATTATTGAGGTTCGCGTTCCTCTCGGCCCAGCCGCTAAGGCAAGACCCCTGGCCCCAACCCTGGGGGTAACAGGCTGCCCGAAGGGGGACCTTAGCCAATCGGCGAGGCCCACCCGGCGATCACAAAACTGCAACCGCCGGACCCACCGCGCGACCCCATCCCACCCGACTGTCAGAACAGAGGGGCGAGACGGAACCTCCCGGGAGATCTCCTCCCCGAGAGCCGCGAGACCGAGTCGCGACTCCCTCCACACGGCCGCTTTCCGGCTGCGCCGAGACGCAGCCAGGGGTGCGCCCAGAACCCGCCAGTTTTGGTCCACGCCAGCCGAAGCCGGGACCACCCACGCCGGAGTGGCTTCCCCTATCCGCCACCCGGGGACGCGCCTGATGGGAGTCTGGCAACTCCACACGGGACGGGAACCCAACCCAACCCAACCCTTTTTTTTTTTTTTTTTTTTTTTTTTTAACCTTTGAAAAATGCCTTATGCATACCCAGAGGCCACGGGGAGGCTCACTGGGTTATGTCGGACTCGCACCGACTAAAAAACAAAGGAACACCTACTCGCGCGGTCGGACAGAGCGGACAAGGGACCACCTTTCGGATTACACACATGTCCGCCCTCCGCGCAGCCCGCCGTGAGGCAGGCTCACTCGCAACGGAGGGACCTGGGTTAAGGGCCACTCCCCGTCCCGGAGCCGTACAAGGCGGGCGAAAACTTCCCCGTTATTCGCCCGCAGCTCCCAGCCACCACACCTCGTGAGAGGGCGGCGGCCACCTCGCGCCGCGCCCACTGAGCCCTACACCTCGGGCCAGCTGCGGCAGGGGCCGCTGCGGCATCACTAAATGCGACGCCGCTGCGGACTTGGCGTCATTTTTTATAGAGGTTGACTTCCTCTTACCGCCGTCCGGCCCTCCCGGCCACGGCGTCCCCGTGCCATTATTTTAGAGAGGTTGGCTTCCTCTTTCCGCGCTCAGGGCGGGGTCACACCCCGAGGCGTCCACGCGCCGCGAACCCAACCCAACCCAACCCAACCCAACCCAACCCAACCCAACCCAACCCAACCCAACCCAACCCAACCCAACCCAACCCAACCCAACCCAATCCAACCCAACCAACCAACCAACCAACCAACCAACCAACCAACCAACCAACCAACCAACCAACCAACCAACCAACCAACCAACCAACCAACCAACCAACCAACCAACCAACCAACCAACCAACCAACCAACCAACCAACCAACCAACCAACCAACCAACCAACCAACCAACCAACCAACCAACCAACCAACCAACCAACCAACCAACCAACCAACCAACCAACCAACCAACCAACCAACCAACCAACCAACCAACCAACCAACCAACCAACCAACCAACCAACCAACCAACCAACCAACCAACCAACCAACCAACCAACCAACCAACCAACCAACCAACCAACCAACCAACCAACCAACCAACCAACCAACCAACCAACCAACCAACCAACCAACCAACCAACCAACCAACCAACCAACCAACCAACCAACCAACCAACCAACCAACCAACCAACCAACCAACCAACCAACCAACCAACCAACCAACCAACCAACCAACCAACCAACCAACCAACCAACCAACCAACCAACCAACCAACCAACCAACCAACCAACCAACCAACCAACCAACCAACCAACCAACCAACCAACCAACCAACCAACCAACCAACCAACCAACCAACCAACCAACCAACCAACCAACCAACCAACCAACCAACCAACCAACCAACCAACCAACCAACCAACCAACCAACCAACCAACCAACCAACCAACCAACCAACCAACCAACCAACCAACCAACCAACCAACCAACCAACCAACCAACCAACCAACCAACCAACCAACCAACCAACCAACCAACCAACCAACCAACCAACCAACCAACCAACCAACCAACCAACCAACCAACCAACCAACCAACCAACCAACCAACCAACCAACCAACCAACCAACCAACCAACCAACCAACCAACCAACCAACCAACCAACCAACCAACCAACCAACCAACCAACCAACCAACCAACCAACCAACCAACCAACCAACCAACCATTACAGTGCTGGTCATGGCCATAAAGTAAATTTATTCCGATTGGTACCTAATAAAAAAAAAAATTTGGACATAAGACTGCATCATATTTCTAAAATAAATACACTGACGATGACACTAAGCTCTTAGCCCCAAACATTTTAAAAAACTTATGTTTTAGATTATTGTTTAGTTTTTGCCCCTCACAAATATATTACTTTGTGTAATAAAAATACTTTACAAAAGCTGTCTGTTTTTTTACACATTACTATAAAGTTTAAAAAAATAATTAAAATATGCCTGATATATCGCAAAATTCTAATTTTCTTATTGCCTTGCGTCTGTTTGTCAATATGTCAAATTATACTATAATTGTAATAATATTTACAATACGTGTTTTAATTGAATTAAAATTCTACTTCGTACAGAGCTGAAATTTGCAAAAATGGTTAGAAAATTTGAATTTGCTTTATCACCGGGTAAATTGATTTTTGTAAATTTACTAAAGTAAATCGCTTATATTTATTATTAATTAATTATACTTGTAATATCTGGGAAGATTTTCAAAAAGTGGCAACACTTCAGTAACTCACACATAGTTAAAAATATGGCTTCACTTTGTTATTAGTCGTAAGGTATCTATCTACCTTTTTTTACTTGATCTGAGGTATCATCAGGCAATGTTTTGTGAACCCAGGATTTGTTAAGAATCTAACCTAGTTTATTCTCTAGCCACTAGATGGCGTTGCATCTATATTACCCTTCACTGACTCCCGCTAGCGATTGCTGTTTCTGTGGTTATATATCACAGAATCGTTTTGTCCAGAGATGGCGTATATCGTTAATAAATTGTATTGTTAGGTGGTATTCGAATATATTTAATTTCAACGATCTTATCACAGTAATCTTTACTATTCAATATTCATTATACTACTGTCCGTGAAATTACACACACGTCACACACTAGATTTCTGTATGAAAATTGAATAGTATTTTAATATAAATCTGTTTTGGCTAATTATCGATTAATTATTATCTTTGATTTTGCTATAACATTAAACAATATATAAATATGAAGAAACAATCAAATCAACATATTTTAATCCCTCTCACGAGAATGTTACAACTACACTGGACAGCAAATAAACCGGGCCACCCGCTACCATGGAACTCTGATTCGATTTTCTCAAAAAGTATAAACCTCACAACTATCAAACTTACACCTACAAAAAGTGCGTTTCATGTTGTTTGAGAAATGACCACAAATTTATCCAAAGTACCCTCAATTTACATTGTGATCAAGCAACAAACACAATACCAAAGATTTGCTCTGTTTTGACTAGAGTTTGCGATTAGCGTTCTTTTTTTCTAAATGAGGATATTACTACTACTACTACTACTTCGAATCAGCAGATCTTTGGTACAACGGGCTTACAGAAGATACTTAGAGACTAGAGCATTCGATCGCCGACCATGTACGGGCAGACCTAGGGCTACATCAGCAGCAGATGATCGTTATACCCAACTTACTGTTTTGCGAAATCGCCGCCTCAACGCAGTTGAAGTCCAACGAATTCTGCGTGACGAACGCCAAGTGGTCATAAGTTCAGATACCGATTAACCGTAGCCTACCGTAGAGCACGACTTGAATTTGCTCGAGAGCATAGGGATTGGACGTTAGAGCAGTGGCGCAATGTACTCTTTACTGATGAGACCAGGGTGAGTCTACAAGGAAGTGATCGACGTCAGAGAGTATTATATACGCACTTTTTGTAGGTGTAAGTTTGATAGTTGTGAGGTTTATACTTTTTGAGAAAATCGAATCAGAGTTTCAAGGTAGCGGGTGGCCCGGTTTATTTGCTGTCCAGTGTATATTGTTCATTTAAAGGTACAGTCCAATCCAAGTTTTATGATAAATGTAAAGGCTCATGTTCTGAACAAACTGACTTCGTTTCTTCCTGAACGAAAATTCTACATGAAGTTATGGTCAGGAATACCTGAAATGAAGTTGGCAGATCCACAGTCTTATATATCTACTAAGTAAAATTGACTTGTTGCTGGGGGCCGACGTATATTGCCAAATCTTAAATGAAACAAAATACCTGATTTAGTTATATTATGTGTATATAATATAACTAAAATATATAATGTGTCAGATATTTTTGAAACCAGTTATCCCTCTTCAAGCTTTTTTTAAAAAAGCAAAGATTTTTGAAAAAGCAATGAGTACCTACTAGGATATACTCATTCTGTGAAAAATATAATATATTCGATGAATGCCAAAATGGGTTTTGCCAAAATAAATCAACTACATTGGCGGTCTATAAATATATACAACACGCTCTCAATATCATAAACAACAAACAATATGCTATAGGTATATTGCTTGATATGACCAAGGCATATGATAAAGTGCAATTCAATATAATATTATTATTCCTCATATACATCAATGAACTGCCGAAAGCCATAGACGCACCATGTGTCATGTTCGCAGACGACATCTCCCTACTTATGTCCTGTAAAAACAATGTAAATTTCAATGATGATATAAGTTCATTACTCACCGACCGTCTGTTACAGACTGGATGGGAAAGCATAATTTAGAAATCAATTTCTCTAAAACAAAAATAATATCTTTCCATCCACATCAAAAGAAACCAATATAGATAAATTGCAGCTTTGAGGGGCGCCAATTGGGGGTCATTAAGGAATTTAATTTGTTGGGATTGACCGTAGATACATATATTAATTGGAAACCACGTGTACAAAAAGTTAGGGCTAAAATATCTAAATTCTCATACGCTCTACGAGAAGTTAAGAAGACCACAGACCTATCAACAGCTCTGGTTACCTACTATCAAAGACATTTAATTATTACCATTTAACTATTACTATAGACAGGACATTGAGATCAAAACTGTAATCCACAACTTATTACCAAGTGGTAACAAGTCGCTCAGTATGATTTTATGCGCCCTCTAGTGTAGTCGTGTTTGTGCGTGAACAGATTTGACAAATTTTATAGAAAATATGCCAAATTGCGTACTGCGATATTGCAAATCCCGTTATGATAAAAAGGCTGAACGTGATTACAGTTTATTTTCGTAAGTATTTTTTATATTTACTCAATAATCAGACTATATAATAATTTTCAATAAATTATTCTAGAACATTACCTATGCCCTTTGCCGACCTCTAGCGGTGAAAAGCAAAAGCACTACTTATAGGATCTCGCCATACTTGTCGATGCGGAAGTAGATGATTTAGTGATGTTCAAGTGATGTCGTTTTATTTATCGATTAATGTAATAAATAATATTTTTAAATTTTAAGTATAAGTTTAATATAAGTAGTAATATTCTGATTCAATAATCATTGCGTTGGGGGACTGTTATACACTGTAATAGTAAAACTTTCAAATCAATGTTTATTGCACTCCATAACGTTTCACAGAAGGTTATTTTTTTATTTATATTTTTACATTATTTTTTAAAAATGGTCATATCACATATTTAAATAAATTTATTATAACTTTAACTTATATTTATATTTTTATTGTCTTGTCATTGATATAGTCGTTTATGTCGTAGTAGGCCTTATTTACTTTTATTTCTTTGATTATGTTCACAAATGTAGCGTTACGGATTTCTGTTTTATTAATTCAGGGAGTTTATTATAAATTTTTGGCTACTGGCTGTTAAAGTGAAACATTTTACCTGATCATTCTCACGAATTGATTCGTAAATCCAATCACACAACAATGTTAGATATTGCTTTGAAGTAAACTCGATTCTGGTCTACGGGATTGTATAAAAAGCCTTACTTATGATTAGTGTTCGCGGGGTGGGTTTATTTCAAAAATGAGTGTTGTCAATAGGTACTATCTAGGTACTTATGTTAATTCACATTGTTTTATAATTATTAGTGTTGAATTTAATAAGTTAACACTTTTACTAAATAAATAATAAGAATCATTGAAAACACCGGTATTTTTATATACTACTCTAATTGTCACTTGCTTATTCAAGTTTTATGTTTTTTATACCGATTTTGGTTAACCTTCTTCAAAATTATCGGTACGTCGAATTCTAAACGGAACATCCCTACTGCAGAGCGACGCCTACCGTGGAGTAGGTAAAACTTATTCTAATTATTTTTTATATGCTGTTTTGCTTTTCAACGTTAGATAGCGCCACTTCCGCGCCAGCTCAAATTTTTTTGTATGGAATAGTCTCTAATAGCCGCTCTATTACTATATTAAATCTCTTTGCCTACTATGCATACGCTGGTTCATGGTTAAGCTATGGTATAATCCTTTGGGGAAACAGTACAGATGCACACACTATCTTCATTTCACAAAAGAAACTAATTAGAATACTAGTTAATATTGAAGAAACTGACTCCTGCAAAGCCCATTTTCAGAATCTCAAAATTTTAACCCTACCATCCATTTATATTCTGGAAATTTGTAAATTTGCTCGCAAACACCCAGAATACTGCACTAAAAGGGAAAACATTCAAACAAAATTTACTCTTAGACACAAAAACAGACTAAACCTTCCAACTTCTCAGATAACTATGCATTCCAAAAGCCCCTTGGTAATGTCCATAAAATATACACTTTAAAAGAATATATGGAAGAAAAATTTAATAATTTTGTGGGTAAATAGTGTAACGTAAATAAATACCTAATTCAATATATCAAAATAATAATATATGAAAACAATACTTTGACATTTGGCTAAATATGTTATTCTCAATACTAATACTGACTATATAATAATACCTACTGACATATACTATTTACATTATTTTATTTTATTTATTAATATATTAACTCTTTTACATACATGTAGGTAACTGTAATAATATGTAATGTGACATTGTTGCTATATTTTTATTTAATGTTTTTACCTACATATAACAACTGTTATAATATTTTTTATATCTATTGACATCATTTGATAAGTACATACTCAATAAATAAACAATAATTTAGTAACAGTAATATCATAACAGTAATTTAATAATAATATGAATTATATGGCGTCCTTCCTCCTCTCTCCTACACTATGCTGTGCCCGACAGGGTCCTCAAATGTACCAAATTGTAAAAATCACCAAAACCATTGTGGAACGCAATAAAGTATGGAGTATTGAGCTGCGGTGCTGTGTGGTGTTTTGTTTTGTTTGGACTCTTGGTGGGCGGAAATAATGTACATAATTATGTCCACGGTGGGCGGAATGTCTAAGTTGTAAACGTTTGTTTTGGGTCAGACAGACTATTCCGCATACTGTCAATAGATGTCACTATCTTCAGTTGAATCGCGCTAGTTTTTTCAACTATGAAGGTTCATTAAAGGTCTTCAGATCAAGTGGTGATTTATTCGCATACATTTCTTTTTCAGAAATCAGAAACTTTATTTGTTAAACATAGGTAAGTATAGTGTAGGTACATAGGTGATCTTAAGTCTAAATTGTTCGCTATGTTTTGTTATTAAGACATACAAATATTATAATTTATTAATACAATATAAATAAAAATTCTTGATATAAAAAAAGATAAAATGATTAAAAATTAAAGCAAATAAATTTAAAATTCGAATCAATAAGATTTGTAAAAGGTTATGATTAAAAATAGTGAAATGTGAAATTGTACCCTGAAATATACAGTTGTACCTATGTGGTGGCTATTTATTGGCTCATTTTTAAATAATAATAATAATAATGTTTATTTCTCACCACAATTAAAGAAATTACATGCTTAATTGGTACTTATAAAAACAATTCACAAAACTTATCTATGATTGTGGGAGACTGGAGTCTGAAGTAGGCAGTAAGTCTGCCTGTATCTCAGAACTCCAGGCCTCCACCCTCCTTAAAAGACGTTATTGTTATGTTTACGTTAAATATGTTTTTATAAGTATGTTTAGTTTAAAAGCTGTAAGCTACCTACTTTAAAAAAAACATAATGACATTCAGGACGAAACCTTCGATGGACTTCTTGGCGGGAAAGTGAAGTGTCATGTCTGTAGTTTTGTTTTATTTTCTAAAATTGTGATATATAGAACATTCATGTGCAATAACGGTGGATTATTAACAGTTAAGTGTTTGTGAACGTACATGAGTGTTGGTAAATAGAACAAAACAGTGCAACAACACTTTTCATATTCTCTCAAGGAGTCCTTGTGAGATCTCAGTATAGTCCCACATATTTACTGAGGATTCAAGAGGTTTACGGAGAGGGCATCTCATTTCGCATTTATCATCACTCATTTTAACTTACTATAATTTATATGTTATTACGATATATCTCTTACTTGACACTGGCTGAATGTGCAAACCCCACGAAGCCATTATTTAAAAGCAAAAAAAACCTTCGTTGACATGTTTTTATTTTTATTACCTTTTAAAAAGTATGAGTTTTGATTTGTAATGATTTTTACTGTAACAACATATAAGTTCTAATAAAATAGCAAAAGGACTTTTTAGCGGGGAAGTGATGCGTCATGTCTGCAGTTTTGTTTTATTCTATAAAAGCTACATCATTTTTCAAATTTCTGTTCGGTTAGGTTCGAGGTTTTTTTTTTGTTAACCCTTAATATAGCACTGAGCAATATGAAAAGAAATTGATGCTACTTATCATAGCTCTCAAAAGATTAGTATCTATTTCACTAAATAATAGAGAAGAAAAATTGATTACATTCATTTCCTAGGCAAAGTGTAGAATAGTCTAAACGTTGAATATCATTTTATATATTGCCTAAATGACCCCGGCATTCTGTAGAATTGTATTGTATAGAATTCCTGCATTATACACATTGTCTAAAACATATACATATAACTAAGAGAATATATAAAATGAATGCTATCTCTAACATAGTAGATTCAAGTGCTGTTCATTAGGGCATCAGAAGCTGGCTCAGTCAGTAGGAATAAGCTGTTTTGAATTGATTGACAAGCTGAATGACTTTATTTACGGAGAGACATTCACAATTGCATCAGGAAGAGGTCTGGGATGAATCAGCTATTTTGATTGATTGTAAGCCAAAAGACTGTCTGTCGATCGAAACATTCGATGAAAGATTAGGTTGAGGTTATTTTGTTTTGACCATTAAATAATTCTCAGCTTAATCATAGATCGGTGTTGAGTTTCAACTGTTACATAGATACATTCGGGTTCAAGTAAAGAAAAATGCAGGAAATATATAAAACGTTTATTGCTTCACAAACAGTAACATTAATTACAAAAGTTAATAACTAATACTCGTATCATCGTGGTCGGAAGTCTTCTCCGTTCTCAATCTACAACTATTCAGCTGCCCCATTATTATATAACTCTGCATCTGTCACCATTCCCTTAACTTTACCTGTTCTGCAGTAACCATTGAAGCGTCCATACATTTAAACATGAACTGCTCTCAAAATAAACCAGCAATGGATGTCGGAGTGACTGCGATTGTGACCTAAAGTAAGTGTCATGACAATGTCTCTGGTCTTGAATAGTGCACAGTCGTTGCAAGGCTAAAAGGTGTTTATACTTTCAGCATATTGCATAATATTCGACCTTTAATTCGACTCTAGAACAATCACATTGGATATAATTCTTAATAGAATCTTTATATAAATCTTATTTTACAGCTACGATAACACATTATCGCGTCTATATACAACCACAACATGTATATCAACATGAATTAAAAAATCATTTCTGTATCAAAGTTCCCATCCCCTCTGCACTAAACTATATTAGATAAAGGCCCATTAAGTCTTCAAGTTTAAGTTTTACAATATGTAACTAAAAATACTTTAGTAGTCAACTATATATGTATATACTCTCTGAAACAGCTGGACCCATGTATATAGGATTCTTATATACATATAACTAATGTTCTTTTTTTTACTAAAATGGATTGAAACATTACTTAAACATAATCATGATAAATCTACAAGTAAGCCGAGGTCGACAACTGTACTCAACACTACATCCTTAGGCGTATAACCGCATCACTAGCGCTAGCTGTCAGATGAGAGCGATTGTGAGGGAAACCGCCATGCAGTGTTGCCAACTTAGCTACTTTATAGCTAGATTTAGCAACTTTTTGATGTCAGGCAGCTACAATTTCTTTTAACTTGTAGCTAAACTTTTTAGCTACATTTTCTAGCAACTATTGATTTTGATATATTTTTACAAAGATGCACGCACTATTGGTAGCGGCATACCCGACAAACAAAGGTAGTATTAGCAATATACTTACGATACAGCATTACAATATACGACTCACTTTTAATCAGTGCAGAATAACTTTGGGAATTGTAGGGATTCCCCTAAACTACTATTCATAGACTAACTGTTTGTTTTTATTTTCTCTCTTACAATCATGAGTTCAATAACTCTGAATTCTATTTTATGCAAAAAAGATTCGCTCAGGAAAAGCGGCCAGTGCTGTCACAATTACGTTTTTCCTAAAGCCGTACTTGACAAAATGGTTACTATGGAAAAAAAATCAAAATCAAGCGCAGCTTAACCTTCTACATCTTCTTCTCGTACATAATTAGGTAAGTATAATATTCGGTAGATAATCAAAATATTGTCTTCATTTATTTGTTAATCAAGTAATCACAGTATAAAATTTATTATTTATAGTACACAGTATTTTATTTACTTCGGAATTCAGCTACTTCTAGCTACTTTTTAGGAAGAAAAAAATACTCAATCTAGCACCTTTCTGTAAAATTATTAGCTATAAGCCTTTGGTAGCTGTTGGCAACACTGCCGCCATGTTTGATTCGTTTAATACTCATTGAGTTGGTACTAGACTAGCAGACCGCAGTTAATAAAATTTTTTTTTTATACACTTGTGCTTAATATATACATATAATATAAGTGAGAGAGGTAGTTTTTTACGCTCATGAAGTGGTTTTTGTGATTTAGTGAGATTATTGTTCATTTACGACATAATAATATAAAGAATCCAACAAGCTTCGGCTTGGTACGCCATTGTTATTAAAATAAGCTTATTGGCTGTCCATTGCGAGAAAAGAATTAATGGAGTTCCCTTTATTTGTCGTTCTTCTGTATTGAAGTATAAGTTCTTGGAAACTTGGGTGAGCCTGACCAAGTAGCGAATGTCGGTGGTCGAGTTCAGCCTGTGCTTTTGTGTCAATGTGTTCCAGTTTTTCGGTGAGCTGTATGTTTTCTTTACTGAGTCATTTTTATTGAATTAAGAAACGGTTTATGACAAATTGAAGTGCTTAAGGACTGTGTATTTGGTAGAGGACTCCTGCAAATCATTCATTTAATGAATTTGGTTGTGAAAATCCTAGAGCTTGGAGGAGTTACCTTGTGATGGCCATGTTATAGAAGAAAGAGGTGCCTGGACAGAGCCACTTGGATCTATCTTGGCTTCCCTGGTTCACTATCAACTAGTGTGAAATATAAAGTTAATTAGTTTTAATAATGACCAGATATAAAGCTTTAAACTTGAGACACTTATTAACAAGGTTCAAGAGTACCTATACAACATATCTGGAATGAAATTAGTAGGTTGTTATGACTGCTTTTGCTTACAAATTAAATGATTAAAGAAATATTTACCACCAAGCTTTGTTCGCTGTTTGCTTGATCCGCATCTCACGCTTACTTGAGGCTCTCCAGCAAGATTGGCTAAACTTATTTTTAATTTAAAAACTAGAATAAAATGCTAAGAAGCAAATTTTAAACATGTCTTAGAAGTGGTTCAGGAGAACCTTGTAAGGTACAGCTCTGCTTCCCAATGACTGTTAAGTGGTGGCATCATGTTCTATAGGTATTTGGTAAAACATGGTTTATTGTACTATAGGTATTTGGTAAAGCATTGACCAGCAACTGGTCAATGCTTTTAGGTCTGATTAAAATATGGAATATTTGCAACAATATGCTTGCATTTGGGGCTTACACAACGACTACTCAGAATGGTGCTTGCTTACGAAGCTTTTAGTTTATAAGTGCTCCATTGGAACTCAAATTGAATAAAGCATTTTGAATTGTATTACAACACAAGGCAATTGCAACATACGAGTTAGGTTTAGAGTGTCTTGCACAACGCTTTCCTATTCATGATTAGAGAGAAATCTAGTTGAAACATCGTTCTGTCCCACTCAACCACTTGAAGATGAAATGGACAGCACGAGGATTCAAATAGATTCAGCACTAAACAGGATTCGTGACTTCTGTGCGAGCCGGCCTCATGGTGATAGTGATCCCACACACAAATCTCCGACACTTCTGCTAGGGTTGGCTGGAAGAGATTTCTTATAGAAATAAGCTCACCTTTGTACATGTTTTTTGTTACTGTGTTTTTTTATGAATGTTTATGTGCAATAAAGGATATATATATAGTTCCAAGTGCACCATTTTAGTTTTGCAACAAGTAGGTACACATAATTATGATTTGTACATGCTCTACAGTCAATTATACTTGAGACATTACTAACTATGGGCAATAGAATGTAATCTATTGGTGAGATCAATATTCAGCAGTGGATTGTACATTGATGACTACTTCTGCACTGTCACATTCTTAGACGTGATGGTTAAAGACTCAGTGCGTATGTCTCCAGTGTAGTATGTGTGTGAATGTAAGTGCACAGCTCCAGGAGTTTATAACAAAGAAAGAAGAAAGAAAGAAAAATGTTTATTCGTAACCATGTACAAAATAAAAAGGAAAAATAATATGAAGATACACGATTATGAAAAGGTCGCGTCAATAAACTCTTACTAAATATTAGGTCGGGGAAAAAGTCTTTTCGCATAACGTAGGTATAAACTTATTATAATTTTTTTTTGACTGTACTATTTGTGTCTGGCTGGTTTTGGTAACATTAAAAAGGTTCCATTATAAAGAAAAGAAAAAAATAAAAAAAAGTTGTTTCCCGCTATTTTTCATTTGTTTTTCTCTCCGTAAAAATGAGTGAATCTAATGAAAAAATTCGATACATTTTAAAATTTTATTATAAAAAAGGCAAAAATGCAACTCAAGCAGTGAAAAAAATTTGTGATGTTTATGGACCTGATGCAGTGTCAGTAAGAGTAGCACAAATTTGGTTCAAACGTTTTCAGTCCGGAAATTTTGATGTTAAAGATGCACCTCGCTCTGGTCGCCCTGTTACGAATAAAATGGACGCCATTTTTGAAAGAGTGGAGCAAGATCGGCATATTAGTAGTTACGATGTAGCTGAAGAACTGGGAATCGACCACAAAACAGTTTTGACCCATTTGAAGAAAGCTGGTTATACAAAAAAGCTCGATATTTGGGTGCCACACGAGCTCACTCAAAGAAACTTAATGAACCGTGTACTCATTTGCGATTCATTATTGAGACGTAATGAGACCGAGCCGTTTTTGAAGAGATTGATAACTGGCGATGAAAAGTGGATCACGTACGACAAGAACGTGCGAAAAAGGTCGTGGTCGAAAGTTGGCCAGGCTTCACAGACTGTGGCCAAACCTGGCCTAACACGAAATAAGGTGATGCTGTGTGTATGGTGGGATTGGAAGGGCATTGTTTACTATGAGCTTTTACCGCCCGGCAAAACCATCGATTCTGATCTTTACTGCCAGCAACTGATGAGATTAAAGGAAGCAGTCGAGAGAAAACGGCCGGAATTGATCAACAGGAAGGGTGTGGTCTTTCATCACGATAACGCTAGACCACACACATCTTTAGCCACTCAGCAAAAATTAAGAGAGTTCAACTGGGAGGTCCTAGTGCATCCACCATATAGCCCTGACCTTGCGCCTTCAGATTTTCACCTGTTTTGGTCTCTGCAGAATTCTTTAGGTTCTGTAAGGTTGACCTCAAGAGAGGACTGCCAAAACTATTTGTCCCGTTTTTTTGATCAGAAGTCCCAAAGTTTCTACAGTAACGGGATAATGTCTCTGCCCACAAAATGGCAGAAAGTTATTCAACAAAACGGTACATGTATATTGTAAATAAATGTAAATAAACTTTGAAAAAAATGTCTTGACTTTTCATACAAAAATACGAAAAGACTTTTTCCCCAACCTATTATATATTGCTCGAGATTGCTTTACTTACAAGTTTCTACTTAAATTCTAGTCATTTATTGTCCCTCTTGAGATTCATTTCAATACTTATCGACTACCTACAATCGACCACCCCGGACGGGCTGGTCCTAGCCTTTCCCCGGCGCGAGACCGCCGTGGGCCCGCAGCTGCTCGCTCGAGAACGCCGCCCCCCGAGGCGACGCGACGGACGCGACGGACGCGGCAGACGCGGCAGACGCGACGGACGCGACGGACGCGACGGACGCGACGGACGCGGCAGACGCGCCGGACGAGGGACGCAGGGCGTAGCGCAGCTTCTCCCAGAACCACGGGTCGCCCCACTCGAGATACGTGTTGGTGTCGAGATACGCCCTCAGCTCGGCGTCCATCCGGCCGCGGGCGGGCAGCCGCCCAAACACTAGCACCACGACGCGGCTCCGCTTGTCGCGCTGCGCCCGCGAGTGGGCCGCGCGGAACTCCAGCGGCGCCCACTGCGACGCGAGGAAGTGTTCCGACAGCACCACGACGGTCCGCCGCGACAGTTCCACCGAGCGCGCTATCTGGGCCGGGATCGACTCGCCCACCGCCCAGTCGCGGTAGTGCAGGCACAGCCGCAGCGCGCGCGGACCCTCCTCCAGCGCGGGCACCAGGCGCTCGGCCACCCAGCGCGCGTCGTGCTGCGAGAACGAGACGAACGCGTCGTAGCGGGCCTCTCGCTCGGGCCCCGCCCGGCGGCCCAGGCAACGGCCCAGGCAGCGGCCCCAGCCTCGCGAGTACAGGATCACCCTGATGTGCAGCGCGTACTTGGAGACCAGAGCCGCCGCGACCGCGACCGCCAGCCCCGCCGCCCCCAGCGCCCCGCCCAGAGCTGACGCGAAGCGGACGTCGCACAGGCGGAGCGAATCCACGTTCCGCAGGAACTCGCCGTCGGCGCACCGAGCGCGCGCGTAGTCCCGGATCTGGGCGGCGAGAGTCTGCGCCGCGCCCACGTCGGCGGCGTGGCGACAGTCGCACGCGAGCGGATTGCGGCTCAAGTACAGCGAGGTATCGGGGCGGGCGCGCAGGGAGGGGGGGAGACTCCTCAGCGAGGTGTTGGATAAATCTAGCACTTTAATTGCGGCCGGAACGTTTTCTATGCTTTCCAACCGAATCCCGCTCAAATTCAGCGAGACCACGTGATCGGGTAGCGAACCCAAGGCGTCGACCCGGTCGGTCAACGTCAGCTCCGTCCGCTCCATCCCGAAGTGGGCCGGGTCGGGGAATCGCTCCGGGGTCCGCGCGCAGGTAAGCTCCAGCGCGGTGGCGGCGGGCCGCAGCCGGCAGCTGCAGGTCGAGACGCAGCGGGCGGGCGGCAGCGAGCACTGGAGATCCGCGAGGGCGAGAAGAGACAGGGAACGCCCGGAGAGAGCCGCCGGGAGGGCACATAGCGCGCGGTCCGCTTCCAACCGGGGCTCCGCGGCGAGGGGCACGGATCCCTTCAATCTCCGGACGAACGAGTACAGCCGACAGTCGCAGTTGAACGGGTTGTGATCCAGCCGCAGCACGGCCGAGCAGTTGTTTCCCCCGGCGGGCCAGCCTTCTGCCTGGGGGGCTTCCAGCAGCGACACGAGCGCGATGCGGTTGTGGCGCAGGTCTACGGCGACGCGGCAGCTCAGGAACTGGACGTCGGCGGGCTGCGAAACAAAACACACTGTTCAACCGTGCATTGGTACACAGGGTGCAACGAAGACCTAAGGAGCCCGAGCCGACCTCACCTGCGAGTGGTGCATCTGCCGATGAACAGACGATCATTTTTGTCTGGGCTGTTAAAGTGGCTCCGGCTGTTGAATTGTGTACATACTCATACAGAGGTAGAAAAAAAGGGATATTAATACTCCCACACTTCGCCAATTACATAGTCGGTCCCACGTAAGGTGGCGAGCCTATTGCCGCATACCAGGAATTCGTATGTTTGCCAGAGCCTCGTCCGTTGATCGGCTGGTGCACCACTTGCAGATGAAGTCCTCAGTTAAAGGATCCTCAGGTCTTGGTAGGATCCCTATAAACACTGTATAGTTTAGTGTTCTTGAGAAAGCTCTATTTTTTTTACAATTTTATTTTTGTCTCGACAGTCCCTAAAGACTAGTAAGTATCAGACTAAAAGCTATTTTGTCAAACGAAGAGTTGGTGTAAGTATCAAATATTTGATACGTTTAGGTTTGATCAATCCCTAGTTTGACAAAAAAGGATTTACAGTCTATAATTGGACAAATAAAAATGAGTCTTTAATTTGACAAATAAAGTTGAGTCTGTTGGAGATGTGTTTCGGAGATTGATGAGTGATAGACCAGGTCCAAATTTGTAATAAATTTATTTACAACCTTACATCTATTTATACAAAAAAGTTACAACCAATAGTAATAGAGTTAAATACGCGACCAATAGGAACGCCTACATTTATGTCGGGCGCGATAGCGCGCTCGGACCTCTCGCTCTCACGGCAACGTAAATAAAACCGGCACGCACCACGCACCATTCCGGCTCGGCACTTCGTAGTATGACGATCTCCATATTACTCCCCCTCAAGCGAAGCGTACATTTTTCTTTACGGCGCGGCCGGATCTTGTCACATATGGAGGGTTCGAGATTGTAGTTGTCTTCATTGTGTCGCTACAACTAACGTTGGCAGGCGTACTATCTTCATGGTTGTACGTTTGTTCATTTAATACATAAGCAGGTTTCAATCTGTCCAGCGATACTACTGCGCTGCGAGTTGGGAACTTGATCTTGAAGTACTTGTCGTGTCGTTGAAGGACTTCGTAGGGACCGTCGTACGGCGGAGTTAGTGGTGCTCGTACGGTGTCGTTACGAACAAAGACGTGGGTGCACGTCGCGAGGTCTTTGTAGACGAACGGTTGCTGAGCAGTCTGCTGCGGGCGTGTCGCTGGTGCTAGTGACGTCATCATTTCCGAAAGACGTTGGACGTAGTCTGCATCTCCAATATTCGACTGAGTAGGTACGAAAAAATCGGAAGGTATGCGTAGCGTAGCGCCGTAGGTCATAAGCGCTGGACTGAGGTTATTGTCGTCGCGTAGTGCAGTGCGCAAGCCAAGTAGCACTGTCGGCAGTTCGTCAGTCCACGATGTAGATGCGCTGCGAGCCATAAGTGCGGCCTTCATTGTTCTATGCCATTGTCACGTTTTTAGCCCCAAGGGTGGGTAAAAAGTGCACTTAAAAAAACAAGGTAAAAAGAATTAACAATTATGCATAACATACGTTTAATTTAACAAAAAAAAATAAAACTAATATATAAAAGTCAGGCTCTCAGGTAGTGGGTCATAAGTTCAGTTGTCTCAAACTGTTCTTGGCAACACTTCACACGCGAACTCCCCTGTCAGTCGGTCCCGGGGGTGGCCACCAGCGCGTTGAGAGCAGTTAAAAGCCGGGCTCAAGGGCAGCCCGTGCTTCAAACCGTAGGGTGATCCTGTCGAGGTACATAATAATTGTAAGGTGTATAAGTTGTCTCAAACATAGGTGATGCGGTACGAGTGAAGCAGGGTGAAGCAACTAGTTAGTCCTCCGTCAAGGGGAGTTTCTCTTTCCCTTCGCAAACTAGCATCAGGGTTTACAATATAAGTTTATTATGGAATTTATAAGCAGAACCGAACGACTAACCAGTTTAGCAATTACTTCGTAATTTCTTACTTACATTTAGAAAAGAGGTAACCGAAGGTATCTTACAAATAAAAATAATGATTATGTTTAACGTAACATAAGCCAGTAAAATATTTTAAAAATAAATGTACACAAATACGAATTTAAAGAAACGTACGGATTCATTAGTATTTATTACCTTCGGCTGCATGCAACACTTTTGGAAGCTTCTAGTTAATAATAGCTAAATGCACAACTTACCCAAGCACGGGATTATAACAACTAAGTATCACTTTATACACTTCAATCAGTATTGTTTCCTTGATTGTTATATTGTGGTTTATAGCATACCACAATAAGTACTTTAGATGTACTAATATAATATTTGGTAATATAAGTTACTCGACGTGAGTGGCTTAGAAGTGGTAATGACGGAAGCGGCGCTCGCGGCGCGGCGGGTTCGTTCGGCTCCGTAGCCGACCGGTTTCCGAGCACATAGCTACGTCACACGACAAGTACGAGCGAGCGAGTATTAATATAAATATTAGTAGTTATAGAATGCAAGTAGGTTAGACTTTGTTTGATTATTATAATTAAGGTATTACATATTAGATAAATTATCTATATCTTTTATTATAGTTAATAGTAGTTATGTAACCTACGTTACAGTATCCCCCCCCAAAAAAAAGATTTTATCTTATTCAAATCTACTATTCAAACCAACTACAGAACATTGCTACGATTACTTTGAGGCTTTAAATCTTTGATGTGCCAAGCTCCCAAATTGTTGCCAGTCATATCCTCCAAAACATAAACCAAGGGTGACCGCTTTACTTTAATCCTACATTTAATATATTTGGGTGTCAGTTTTTTAGCATAGTGGGCGTCCTTATCACTTTGGAAATAAGTACGCTTCCATACAATGTCTCCCGGTTGAAACTCGGCTTCTTTGCGCCTTAAGTTATAGCGCTGTGAATTTTTTTCATGAGCCTTCCATATCTCTGTCTGGACCTTATCAAAATATTTGCGTAAGTGACCCAGGTTTTCAGCGTAGATTTCACGAGGTGCAAAAATTAACTCATTAGGGTTATCGTTGTCGATAAAATGAGACCCACAAGTAACTAGTTCCCTACCGTGGACGAGAAAAACTGGTGTATAGCCAGTTGTTTCGTTGATTGAAGTATTGATAGCAAACTGAATTTTTGCAATATTGACATCCCAGGATCGATGATCGTCATTGACAAATGAAGAAATAGCAGTAACAATGGTTTTATTGTACCTTTCCACTGTGTTAATTTGTGGTGTATATTTTGGAGTGAAATTGACGTTTGGAACCATATATTTTTTTAAAAGATTATCCATTTCATGGCTTGTAAATTGGACTCCGTTATCGAGTATGACTGTCTGAGGCACACCGTGAATGAGGAATACGCCGTCTTCCAGGTGTTTAACGACATTATTAGCAGTGGCTCTCCTTAAGGGGAAAAGTAGACAATATTTAGAAAAACAGCAAGTTACCACAAACAAGTAAGAGTTCTGCTTTCTCGAAACAGGCAAGGGTCCTACGAGGTCAATAGAAATTGTTTGGAAAGGCCTACAACATTCTTTGGGCCTACCCATTTTTCCAAGGGTGCCCTGGGTAGACAATTTATATGCGAGGCAAATATCACAGTTAGCGACGAAATCTAAAACATCTAAGTGTAGTTTTGGCCAGTAAAATCTAAGGCTTATCCTTTTGAAAGTCTTGAAAACACCAAAGTGGCCACTGGTTGGTTCAGAGTGGTAAAGAGAAATTATTGCTTGGCGGTTTTCTTGAGATACGACCTCTTTCCAATCAAATTCGGCAGTGAGATTATTTTTATTAGACATAAACCTATATAATTTACTATTCTCTATCCGATAGTTGGGGTAGCTACTAGGAGATGATTGACATCCGTGGTAAATGTTTAAAAACCATGTGTCTTGGGTTGCAGGCTGTGTTTGGCTATCAGAAATCGAACCCACGGGAATGGCTCTTGACAAAAAATCGGGTATTATATGATCCTTACCACGTCGATGCTTTATATTAAAATTAAAGACAGAAAGCCTAATACCCCACCTGGCCAGTCGACCAGTAGGGTTAGATAATGTAAGAAACCATTTAAGAGCAGAGTGGTCGGTATATATATTAAATGGAATTCCACTTTCCAAATAGCAACGCCAATATTCCAGAGCAGTCAGCACAGCAAGTGCCTCTCGCTCAGTTACGCTATAGTTGCGTTCTGCGTCCGTAAGGGACTTGCTCATATATGCGATTGGGTGTTCAAATCCATCAATTGTCTGCGAAAGCATGGCTCCAACGCCAAAGTTGCTAGCGTCTGTATGAACATCAAAAGGATAATTAAAATTTGGACATGTTAGTATAGGAGCCTGGGTAAGTAAGTTTTTAAGTTTTATAAAGGCTTCATCAGCCTCGTCAGACCATTTAAAAGGCGGTGTGTTCTTTTTCGTCGATGTTAATTTATTCAAGGGACCAGCTATAGAACTAAAATTCGGTATAAAACGTCTGTACCAGGATGCCGTACCAAGGAAGCGCTTAACACCCTTTCTATTTGTTGGAGTTGGATATTTTATTATAGCATCTACTTTTTCGGGATCAGTTCGTAAGCCCTTACTGTCGACAATATAACCAAGATAGCGTAATTGGCTGCGGAAAAATTGGCATTTTGCTAAATTTATGGTCAATTTAGCGTTACGTAATCTGTCAAGGACGCGTGAAAGAAGAGATACGTGTTCCTCAAATGTTTTACTTATGGCTACTACATCATCGACAAAAACAAAGACGTTGGATTCAAATTCTGGACCAAATAAAGCGTCAACTAATCGTTGTTGAGTAGCTGGAGCGTTTGTTAAGCCAAAGGCGGTGACTTTGAACTGAAATGTTCCTCTACCTGGTACATAGAAGGCAGTTTTCTCACGGTCTTCTTTTTTAATAGGGATTTGCCAGAAACTTTTCGAGAGATCGATGCTAGATAAATATTTAGCATCTCTAAGGTTGTCTAGGATCTCTGAAACATACGGAAGGCAATATGCATCCTTTCTGGTAACAGCATTGAGCTTCCTGCTGTCCAGACAAAATCGGGGCTTGCCATCTTTTTTGCTAACAACAAGGACAGGAGATGACCAAGGACTTTCGCAAGTCTCGATGACGTCCAGTGAAAGCATTTCATCTACCTGTTCAATTACAACTCTTTGTTTTTCAGGGGACATTCGATAGTATCTTTGTCTAATAGGCTCAGCATCTCCGGTATCAATATTATGGCTAATCAATGTAGTTCGACCTAAGCCTTTTTCCTCATAAGATATAGCTTGAAACTTAGACACTATATTGTCGGCTATTTCCCTATCTGCTGCAGCCAGACTCTCATAGGACTGTAGAAATGACTCAGATGATGGTGAAATTTCAAGAAGTTTAGGGTCGTTGTTGTCACAGTAAACAATATCAGAGATATGATCAGGAAAAACTTTGAATTTTTTCCAAAAATCAACGCCAAGAATTAAGGAAGAAGCAATTTCCGGTATGACGTGAGCTTCGATTTTATCTGAAAGACCATTAAAACTAATGGGCAAGTAAATATACCCATGAGATTTTAAAATTTGTCCGCCAGCAGCTTCAACTGAGATAATTTTATCAGTGTGTAAGTGAAAACTGAGTTTAAGTAAATCTTTGTGAGAGTTTCTTCCTAGAATGCTAACAACTGAACCTGAGTCAAGCAAACCCATCATATGTAAATCTGTTGAACCAGTTAAAGTAATGTTTAGATATGGTCGCGGATCGTTAGTAGGCGTTGTATTAAAAACTGAAGCAATCTTGTAAGTCAAGAAAAAATTACGTAAGGTACATATCCAAGCTTCCCAGTCCGCGCGAGCTGAATATTTGAATACCTCATTGCAACAGTTTTTAATATTTAGTTTTTTTGGTTGAGATCAGAGGTATTTGGGTTGCATTTAGGGCATTCGGGAGTACGAACTTCCTTCATTCCACATTTGAAGCAAAATATGTCGCGTTCAGCTTTGCAATCTCGCATACTATGTGTATTTACACGGCAACGATGACAATAAAGGTTAGGTCTGTTTAGCGCTGCAACATGATTTGTATCATTACTGTCTTCATAATCTATGGGATAAGACTTAAGGTTAGAAAATGGCTTAGAATATGGGTTTTGGTAAGGTTTGGTGGCTTGTTTGTAATTTAGTTTTAAGTGGTCTTTAGTATAAATTCTAGTCGGATATTGATATGCAAATTCAGGTGCGAGAGTTTGTGAATTTACGGCGGGAGGTTCTTTAAAGTTATCTGAACGACTCTTGAAGCGCTCATAATTTTTACACAAATTTTGTAACTCCTTTATAGAAGTAATATTAGAATGATTAGCTAATACATGAGCATAACAAGGCCGAATATTGTGCAATAAGATTTCCAATTGGGCGTGTTCACTTTTTGGGATACTTAACCGTGAGAACATTCCCTGCATTATAGCCAAATACACGACAATATTCTCGGTTTCACCCTGAGATCTATTGCGTATTTCAGCATCCAGGCGGTAGTCATAGTCGGCGACTTCAAATGCATCCTTTAGCATGAGCAATAATGCTTCCCAAGAATCGATATTATCTCGGACAGAGCGAAACCAAAATAGTGCATCGGCTATGAAAAATTCAGTAGCTAATGATAACATTTTTTCTTTTGGTATATTTTTAGAAATTCGAAGCTCCTCTAATCTTTCAATAAATGATTTGACACACGATCTCCCATCGTATTTAATTTTGGAAACGTCTGTCGAGATACCGCGGTCACAACTAACTTGGATATTAAGATTGCCTACGTCAGATGTCAGTTTAGTTAAATCAGAAGTACTAGATTTTAGAGCGGACGCACTGGAACGATAGGTTTCCATAAAATGTGTGTAGTAACCTGTGAAAACTTTTTTTATTGTTTCTATAATCCTAGATTGTTCCACGGATGAGGGATCCTCTATACGTTGGAAACGATAGTGCAAGTGGTTTAAGAAAGAGTAGGTTCGGTCAGATAGTGCAGAATCAGCAGCGTTGTGTAATTGATCTAAATTAACTTTGACCTTTGTTAAAGTTTCTTTTATCCCCTTAATATCATCAGAAATATCTAGACAAGATTCATAAATGTCTTCTGACGGGTAAATTTGGGTTAATTTGCAAACTTGACGTCTCAGGTCGAGCACTGTACATGCCGGTTCATCACCTCTTATAATAACTTCGTACTGAAGTTCTGATTTTTGCAAGTGTAAAAATTTTATTGGGTAAGTCATGGTGCTAGAGTAAGTTGTGCACTGATAGTGATAACAAAAGTGGAACTTATACTATTTAGTAAAACTAAGCAGAACAAATAAAGATAAAAAACATAAAAACTATTGTTAGCAAATAAAACAGTAAATTAAAACTAAACAAATCAAAATAAATAACACAAAAACTGTTGTAAGCAAATAAAACAATAAATTAAAAACCTCTATCCATTCTGTCACAATAAGCCTTTGTTCAAGAAGGATACCCCGACACCAGAAAGCGAAAGAAAATGCGATTAAGAAATATTGCCAAGACTTTTGAGAGCCAGAACTATGAAAGAACTAAGGTTGGGCGCCATTGTCACGTTTTTAGCCCCAAGGGTGGGTAAAAAGTGCACTTAAAAAAACAAGGTAAAAAGAATTAACAATTATGCATAACATACGTTTAATTTAACAAAAAAAAATAAAACTAATATATAAAAGTCAGGCTCTCAGGTAGTGGGTCATAAGTTCAGTTGTCTCAAACTGTTCTTGGCAACACTTCACACGCGAACTCCCCTGTCAGTCGGTCCCGGGGGTGGCCACCAGCGCGTTGAGAGCAGTTAAAAGCCGGGCTCAAGGGCAGCCCGTGCTTCAAACCGTAGGGTGATCCTGTCGAGGTACATAATAATTGTAAGGTGTATAAGTTGTCTCAAACATAGGTGATGCGGTACGAGTGAAGCAGGGTGAAGCAACTAGTTAGTCCTCCGTCAAGGGGAGTTTCTCTTTCCCTTCGCAAACTAGCATCAGGGTTTACAATATAAGTTTATTATGGAATTTATAAGCAGAACCGAACGACTAACCAGTTTAGCAATTACTTCGTAATTTCTTACTTACATTTAGAAAAGAGGTAACCGAAGGTATCTTACAAATAAAAATAATGATTATGTTTAACGTAACATAAGCCAGTAAAATATTTTAAAAATAAATGTACACAAATACGAATTTAAAGAAACGTACGGATTCATTAGTATTTATTACCTTCGGCTGCATGCAACACTTTTGGAAGCTTCTAGTTAATAATAGCTAAATGCACAACTTACCCAAGCACGGGATTATAACAACTAAGTATCACTTTATACACTTCAATCAGTATTGTTTCCTTGATTGTTATATTGTGGTTTATAGCATACCACAATAAGTACTTTAGATGTACTAATATAATATTTGGTAATATAAGTTACTCGACGTGAGTGGCTTAGAAGTGGTAATGACGGAAGCGGCGCTCGCGGCGCGGCGGGTTCGTTCGGCTCCGTAGCCGACCGGTTTCCGAGCACATAGCTACGTCACACGACAAGTACGAGCGAGCGAGTATTAATATAAATATTAGTAGTTATAGAATGCAAGTAGGTTAGACTTTGTTTGATTATTATAATTAAGGTATTACATATTAGATAAATTATCTATATCTTTTATTATAGTTAATAGTAGTTATGTAACCTACGTTACACCATCGCTCTGTTTTTCCGTTGGATTGAGGATGAAATGCTGTTGTTCGTATTCTTGTTATGCCGAATTTCTTCATTAAAGCGTTGAATAGAGCTGACTCGAATTGTCGTCCTTGATCGGTTGAGATTCGCCGTGGGCAACCAAAGCGGGCTATCCAATGTTCAAACAGCGCTTTGGCGACGGTTTCCGCAGTTATTTCTTGTACTGGAATCGCTTCCGGCCACTTAGTGAATCTATCGATGATCGTTATACAATATCGATAATCGTTAGATAGTCGCAGTGGGCCGACTATATCGATGTGTATATGTTCGAAGCGCTGAGATGGCGGGAATATTGAGAGTGGCGTCACGACGTGTCGATGCACTTTAGAGCGTTGACAGCTGATGCATGCTTTTGTCCAAGTTGTGACTTCTTTGTTCATCGATGGCCAAAAGAACTTGGAGATAATTTGTTTCCGTGTTGTCCTCACTCCCGGGTGGCATAGATCATGTTGCGCTTTGAAAGCTGCGTAGCGATATGCTTCGGGTAAAAATGGGCGGGGCGTAGATGTTGAAAGCTCGCATGTGATTGGTCGGCTCAATCCGGGCAGAGTTACGTCGCAAAATTTCAAATTGGGTTGTTGTTTTAACTTCTTTAATTCTGTGTTGTTATCTTGATCGATGGCTAATTGTCTGTAGTCGATTGTAGTTGGACATTCTATCTCTTCGATGCGTGACAGAGCGTCGGCGACTATGTTCTGTTCTCCTTGAAGGTACTTGATGCTTGTGCAGAATTGACTGATGAAGTTTAGTTGCCGTTCACGCCGCGGGGTGTCGCTGCTACTTGCTCCTCTTGTTAGAGCGTACGCGAGAGGTTTGTGATCCGTATATACAGTGACTTCACAACCTTCTATCAATCGACGAAAATGTTTTATAGCACAGTAGATCGCTAAGAGTTCGCGATCGTACACGCTATAGCGACGTTGCGTGGCACTCATCGTTTTTGAAAAGAATGCCAGTGGCTGCCAAGCTTTGTCGATTCTTTGCTGCAGTACCGCTCCCAGGCTGTGATCTGAGGCGTCGGTCATGATGATGAGGTCACTACCGTTGGACGGGTAAGCCAGTGTGGTCGCTTCTGAGATGCTTTGGCGGCATTTTTCAAAGGCGTTTTCGGCATCAGGTGTCCAATCAATTGGTGTCTTGTCATTTTTCTTCTTATTATGTAGATATTTGTTTAGTTGATTTTGCAGATCAGCTTGGTGGGGCAGGCAGTCGCGATAGAAGTTTAGCATGCCCAAGAAACGTCGTAACTCGATGATAGTTGTCGGTTTGGGGTACGTAGATATAGCTTTGATGCGTTCTTGAGTAGGTTTTATGCCGGCCGATGACACTTCGTAGCCCAGGAAGTTGATGGTCTGCTTCCCAAATTCGCATTTTTCAACGTTAAGTGTCACGCCGTGTTTGGCAAGACGCTGCAGTACTTGCTGAAGAAGCTTCTTATGCAGATCTTCGTTTTCCGAATATAACAATATATCGTCGATGTAGCAAAAACATCCATTTAGGCCTTGTAGTACTTGATGCATGAATCTTTGGAACGTTTGGCTGGCATTACGAAGACCAAAAGTCATGCAGTTAAATTCGAAGAGCCCAAACGGTGTGATGATCGCTGTCTTTTTTGCATCTTCTTTGTTTATAGGAATCCAGTAGTATGCCATTTTTAAATCAAGTTTGGAGAATATATTATTGTTTTGTAGTTGATAGGTAAAATCTTGAATGCGTGGTATTGGATAACGGTCTGGTTGTGTGACTGCGTTGAGACGTCTGTAGTCGCCACATACTCGTAAGCTTCCATCTTTCTTCTTCACGACGTGTAGAGGGCTTGCCCAAGGGCTTATTGATGGCTTGCATATGCCCATCTCAATCATGCGCTCGAACTCTTCTTTGGCCGCTTTATACTTGTCTGGCGGCAGAGGGCGCGCGCGTGCGTAGAGCGGTGGGCCTGTTGTCTCGATGTGATGAACAACATCATGTTTGGCTGGTTGCTTCAATGTCATGGGTCGAAGTACGTCGGGAAATTTCTTTAGAATGTCGTGATAGTCTTGCTTCGAGCTAATTGTGTAGACGGCTTCTGCAGGCGTTGAAATTTCGATGGCGTTGACGGACAATTCCGTGACTTTGTCGACTAATTTCTTCTTGTGAAGGTCCACCAGTAGTTGGAAATGACGAAGAAAATCAGCGCCCAGTATTGATGTTTTGACATCTGCGACAATAAATGTCCATACGAAACTACGTCGCAACCCAAAATTCAGCCTAACTGTTTTTTCGCCGTACGTGTTGATTGGCGTATTATTTGCCGCGAAAAGTCTGTAGGCGTTGTTTTAGTTGAATTTTCTTGTTCTCGAAGTAGCTGCTAGCACGGAGATATCTGCGCCTGTGTCCACGAGGAAACGTTCATGAGTGTCTCGGTCGTGTACGCAAAGGCGATTGCTTAAATTGGAGACACCGACGCTCGCCACCGTCGATGTCGATGTTAGTTTACCGACGATGACTTATTTCTTCTGACGCACGGTGACTCGCAACGTTTCGCTCGATCACCGAATCGAAAATGGTATTTGCATTCCCAAGTGGGATCTTCGGGTTTCGCAGAAGGCTTGCGTCTTGAATTAGAATGCGAGCGAGATCGAGAGCGCCAGCGAGGACGACGATAGTGTTTCTGCGCCGATTGTGTGCGCAGTTCAGCGACCTCTAGCGTGAGTTTTTCTAACTGCTTTGATAATATCTCAAGCTTTGTTGTTGTTAGGCTGCCTTCTTCGGTTGTTGCTGGGGATCTTGAGACTGCGGCGATGGTGTTGGGAGATGGTGTCGAATATTCTGCCATTTGGTCCGCCATAGCAGCAAGTATGTCCAAAGATGATTCTTTGTTTATAGAAAGGACGACGCGCATTTGTGTGGGCAATTGGTTCAGCCACTCGATTTTGAGGCCGTCGTCAGTGATCATGCCGCCGCTGAGCTCCCGCATCTTGCGTAACAGCTGGGTAGGCTTCTGATCGCCTAGTTCTAAGCCACTGATCAGTTGCTGAAAGTTCTTGACCTCTGATTTGTCGTACGCGGCGAGAAGGCGATTCTTGATGGCTTCGTACTTGTCGGTGGCGGGAGGGTTGTACAGGATGTCGGTGAGGTGTCGGAGGTCCGCTGCTTGGAGTTGTTGCAGGACGTATCGATATTTTTGGTCGTCGGACGTTTTGAGAGGGTCAACCACAGCCTCAAATTGGATGAACCAAGCTCGAGGAATTTCCCGCCAAAATGGAAGCAGCCTGGACTGGACCGAGATTCCCGCCAGGTCGTAATTTGGCCTGTCTTCATTGGTACTCTTGGTGCAGTTTCCTTCCTTCTTTTCTTCCATAGCTTCTTGGTATGTCGGAGGTCACCACTGTTGGAGATGTGTTTCGGAGATTGATGAGTGATAGACCAGGTCCAAATTTGTAATAAATTTATTTACAACCTTACATCTATTTATACAAAAAAGTTACAACCAATAGTAATAGAGTTAAATACGCGACCAATAGGAACGCCTACATTTATGTCGGGCGCGATAGCGCGCTCGGACCTCTCGCTCTCACGGCAACGTAAATAAAACCGGCACGCAGTCTCTCGCGCGCACCATTCCGGCTCGGCACTTCGTAGTATGACGATCTCCATAAGTCTTTAGTTTGACAAATAAACTACATAATGCTGTAATATTATAATTCTTAAAGTTAGGACTACTTATTATCTTATCTTTTGTGAGTGTAAAAGACATATGTGTTAAGCCGGGTACACATTGGTGCAATGTAACATGTAATGCAACATGCAATGCAAGAATTTGACGTCCACATTGCTGCAATGTATCATGTAAAGTAACAGAATTCCCATAGTGTAGACGCCTTGCGCGCACGAACCGCGTCTACTACGCGCACGAACAGATTGTTGCAACTCTTGCGCGTAGCGACCCGAAATTTGTCGGTTTTTTCCCCGAACACAAAGAGGCGCGCAGTATGCGCGGAGCGTCAGTGTGGACAGGTTGTGTGGTGTGTACGGCTAGACGCGCGCGAACATGGAACAAGACGACGCTACTGCGGCGGAGGAGGCGGTTACATTTACGTGGAGTGAAGAAAAAGTGCTTCAATTAATTGAAGTGTACAGATCAAAGGAAATTTTGTGGAATCCACAACATGAGAATTTTTATAAAAAACATTTTAAAGAGGATGCATGGATGGAAATTGCTAATTTGATGGAAACAACACAAGAAAAATGTTACAGTAAAATGATTAGTATTTTATCATCCTACCGTCGTGAAAAAGCGAAGGAAAAGAAATCGAAAGGAACAGGAAATGGTAAATAAATAATAATAATTTACTATTTATTATTTATTCATATACTTTATTCTTAGTACAATCGTAGGTTGGAAATTGCAAAAATGTTTGTGTATTGAAATGTAAATTGGCATAGCCGACTAATATTGAAATTGGCTTTTTTCTCTACAAAATGACAACTTTGACAACAACTACAATATTTTAATGGATTGAAATCACAAATTAATTATTAAATATTATTAATTATTATTAGTCAAGTTTACTTAAAAACAACTATGTTTAAAACTGACTGAATTATGTTTTTTATTTAATTTTTTTCATGATTATTATTTTATTTTTTCAGGTGCCTCGGAGACATACAAAAGTCGATGGTTTGCCTTTGATTCTTTGAAGTTCTTGGACAACCGTAACAAACCGAGAAAGAGAACGAACACGGTAAGTAAAACTGGATTGATTCTTTTACGAACATCTGTCTTGCCAATGAACCTTCCCTTCTTTCATAAAATAATCGGAGAGCTCATCTCTTATCGCATTCAAATGTGCAGGCGATCGTCGAGGAATATTTCTCATAGGTAGTAGTGATCTCATATCTTCATTATTTTGCCTACGTGTGTCTTCATTCGTAACTTCATCTTCAGTGTCATTCATATATGTATTTCTAGAGTGACGTCTCAAATAATTATGTAAAAGGACAATTGCCATAACCACTAGCTCAGCTTTATCAGGCTGTAAAAGCATTGGTTTTCTGAGAACTCTAAAGACAGACGATATGATACCAAATGCATTTTCAACAGTTCTTCTGGCTCTGCTTAGCCTGTAGTTGAATACTCTCTTTGAAGTGCCTTTTGGATGTGCCCCAGCATATGGTTTCATCAGATTTTCACTTAAAGCAAAGGCACTATCACCCACAAAGAAATATGGTATTGGAATATGTCTCCGTGGGAGTGAATCAGGTGATGGAAGGTTTATTGTACGATCTTCTATCATTTCACAGAGTTTTGTATCTTTAAAGATGCCACCATCTGAAATCCTTCCTTGGCATCCCACATCTACAAATAGAAAATTATAATCGGCGTCAACCAAAGCAAAAAGAACGATGCTAAAGAAGTTTTTATAGTTGTAGAATTCAGTTCCACTTTTGATAGGTGCCTCAAGCACAACATGTTTTCCGTCCAGTGCCCCTAAACAGTGTGGAAAATTCCACTTCTCTTCAAACTGTTTGCTTATGTTCAACCAAGTTTCTTCTGTCGTTGGAAGCTAAAACAAAAAACTTTTATTTAATTTATGCCTACGAGACAGTCATTGTACTTAGTAGCCCAACACTCGCTGGTGACAATTTTTGAGGTGCCATTATAGTGAGCATCTCTTGATTTTATTACTAGCTATATTGAACTAGACTAAAAAACGAACTAAATATTTAGTCGTTTCGACATTTGTCCATCGGTGCCACGATACCTACCTTCCTGGAGAGTTATATCTACTATCTAGTAGTTTATATCAAGAGATGGGACCTACAGTTATAAATTATTTTTATGTTTTTCAGGAGGCGGTTAAACAACCGATTAATGAAGAAAATCTGCAGAACGAATTTGCTACTCCACGTACACGGTATGAACCTACGCGAGCTAAACAAGCAAAAAAAGATGAAAGCAGCAGTGTACTGGCCGATGTAGTGGGCATATTACAAACTACTGCCAATAAGTTGGGAAATTCAGGCGCTCCAGATTTAACTACAACTTTCGCTTCCTATATATCAGCTAAAATGAATACTTGTTCCCTTCAAACCAGGAATTCGGTCGAACATGGAATTTTTGAAATTTTGATGAAGGCTGACAGAGGTTATTATGAATCATCATATCGACAGCAGGATAACTACCCCAGTTCATACCAAGAATCCTATTATGCATCACAGAAGAAAGGACAAGATTATGTGGATCTGACCGGATATGTTAATCGTCCTGGAACTTCCGGATTTAATCGTCCCTCGCCTTCCGCGCAAACTCCAGATACAAATCAAGCCGGACGCTATGGCTATACCACGGCAAGGAACGAAGAATATATGAACCAACAGCCATCGTCTGTAACGTCACTAGAATCTAACCAATCCTATGACGACTTTAATGATTTGATGTGATAATACTGTTCTTTAATTGACTTATTAAGAATAAAACTTACCTTGATATAATCTTTTAATTCCTCAATTATGGCGGAGCATACTTCTGTAATAATGCCACTTATGGCTTGTTTTGATACTCTGAAGGTATACTGTAAACTTGTGTAAGAGTCACCACTAGCTAAAAAACGAAGTGTTATTGCCAGTCTGTCTTGGATTGAAATTGGAGCCCTTAACTGTGTGCGATTCCGAAAAATTCTTGGTCCGACTAATCTGAGTAGATCTTCAAATGTCGTTGGACTCATCCTTAAGAAATTTTGAAATTGTCCAGTTAATCTCATATCGGCCATTAGTTTTGCACCAGCTCTCTGACTATACAACTCTGTACGCCACCAACGTCGATGTCTTCTGCGTTTTATCACATGATTCACTATTAATAATGAAGCACTGACTATCATCAGAGCCCGCAATTGGTCGTCACGATCCATTCCTTTGCGTGTTCTTTTGCAGACTGAGCGATCCGTTCGCGCGCATCTCGGAAACAGATGTGAGTAGGTACATGCGCGGTTCGTGCGCACGTTGTGCGCGCCCCGCGTCTACACTGATGCAATGCTCGTTTCGTGTTGCATTGCATGTTGCGTTGCAGCAGTCTGTACCCGCCTTTATTGGTGTAAAATTATAAATAAATAAAACAACGAATCACATTTTGTTCTGACCAAGTAAAGTTAAATAAATGCTCTTTTTCAGCGATTCGATTAATAGTTTCTCGACTGCGGCGAAAATGCGTAGTACCCACCTACCCACATTCAACGTTATATTTCTTATAATGCCGTCTTATAAATCGATATATTTTTAACAACAATGAAAGAGATATGAGCGGTACAATAATAAAGAAATAAAATATATGTTTAAAAAATAAATCCACTTACCGTCAATTCCTCGATGAGATTCCCAGACAAGTCCAATGTCTCCAGGTTACTGACCAAACTCAGTCTCCAATCGGTGAATATCTCTGAGATACGGTTGTCTGCGAGCCGAAGTTCCCTCAACGAGAACATGAAACTGAACGGCGAAGGTCTCAGGACATCTAAATATCCATTTCCTTGGAACTGCGCATCGAGGTCTCCAGGCGGCCGAAGAGTTAGCAAGTTGTGATCCAGAATGAGTCTGCGCACGTTATCGGCTCCTTGGAACGTGTCTGGTGCTATGATCTTCAGCTGGTTGTTGGATATGCTTACGTTCTCCAGAGAACGGAGACCGGAGAAGAGAAGTCTGTAAAAATGGGGAAATTGCAGAAGAAAATCTGTTAATCAATCAATCAATTTGACGACCGATATGGCGTGGAGGTCAGTATACCTGCACTCCAGAGGTCGTGGGTTTGATTCCCACAAAAGACAGATCTTTGTAAAACACGCATAAACATGAATATTTGTTCTGGTCTGGGTATTTTCCTATATATATTAAGTATGTATTTACAAAAAAAAAGTATTTAAGTATGTTTATCCGTTCTATAGTATCCATAACACAAGTTCTTAGTGATACTTATCTTAGAACTAAATAATTGGTGTGATTGTTAGAGAATATTTATTTATTTATTAATTACTTAATCAAATTGTTTGTTGCGAACACAGGTTACAGGATAGGTGTTACAGTACAGGCTTAGATCTAACTGTGGTCTGCCTCTTGGGCGTACAATAGTTGCGATTTCATTTAACACGAAATCAGATTTTATGGATTTTAAAAATAATACTAACTAGTCGGACTTTGTCAAAAGTTCATAGTGATAAGTCGTTTAATTATTTTTTGACATTACTATAGCACTTTTCTATCAATAGTTCACGTAATTTCAACTTAAAGTGAGTATAGACTACAACATTTACTTGTAACAGAACAACGAGCCGCTCTATGATATGTTCTAGTGTATCCTTTTACGAACTAAACGTCGAGCACCCTCGCCTCTTTGTTATAAACCAACGAGCATATTGGTGTAACATTGCGTCGAGCGTATTGGTGTAACATTTCGTCGAGCATATTGGAGTAACATTTCGTCGAGCATATTGAATAGAATAGAATAGAATATTTTTTATTGACTAAGCAACACACACAATATCATACAATGGTAACAAAATACAATATAACAACACAAATAACATTAAACAAATAGTAAAATATGAAATATGTGTGCAACCTGTCAAAAGGGCGATACATCAGCTTAATGCTGCTGCATCTGCTGATACAGCAGCGCTGGTGTTCCTGTAGCGCCCCTTTGAGGTACAGTGGCTTTAATTAAAAAAAAAAGTAAAATAACCAAAAAATAGAAAACAAAAAAAATAAATAAAAAGGAATTTATAGTACTTAATTAGAAAACATTAAATACAAAGAAAAAATTATAGGCTGAACAAACAATAACAAACAAAAACCAACTCCTATGAGGTACAGTGGCTTGAATTCATAAAAAGAAAAATAATCAAAAAATAGAAAACAAAAATAAATAAATTATAAAGTACTTAATTTTCTAATTAAGTACTTTATATTCCATAAAGTACTTAATTAGAAAACATTACATACAAAGAAAAAACTATAGGCTGTACAAGCAAAAACCAACTCGTTTAAGGTACAGTGGCCTTAATTCATAAAAAAAAAGAAATATCAAAAAATATAAAACAAAAAAATAAAAAGGAATCTAAAGTACTTAATTAGAAAACAAACATTACAAACAAAGAAAAAACTATAGGCTGAACAAGCAATAACAAACAAAAACCAAAATCAAAAAAGAAAAACCAACATAGATATATTAAAATGCCAAACAACAAAACAACAATGTGCATTACAGAAACTCACGATACATATGTGTTTATAATTTTAATAAACTGCAAATTATTATAACAACATGCCTAACCACACAAAAACCGAACAACTAGACCAATCACAGTCACAATTTAAAAACTATTTAAGTGGCAGTTATATCGACTAGAGTGAAAAGTGAGCGAAATTCAGGGCGCGTTGGTGATATTTGTTGCGAAAGCCATGGTAAGAAATTATTTAAATAATACTTTCGTTGAAGCCCTCTGTTGCTGCATCAGATTTCTTTTGAGATTGGCCCTAAACGAACTGATGGTTTGTAGATCGCGTATCGGCGGCGGCAGGTCATTCCAACATCGTGAAGCCGCGAACCTAAAAGACCCCCTGAAAGCCACCGTGCGATGGCTGGGCACAGAAAATGCTTTTGCGCATGAGCGTCTCTGATATCTGCTATCATCCTTGGACCACACCAGATGCTCATATAAATATCGAGGTCTCTGTGAAATTACCACTCCAAACATCAGAACAGCCAGGTGAAGCCTCCTACGAGCCTCCATTTTCATAATGTTCGCACCATCAAGAAATGGAGTAACATGAGATCTAGGTGGGATATGGAAACAGAAGCGCGCACAAGCATTTTGAACCTTTTGCGTCAATCTGGCAGTCCTTGCCAGAAGACAAGGCCCATACACTGTGTCACAGTAGTTCAAGCGGGACAGTACAAGTGACTCACACAACTGTATTCTCAAACGCTCAGATATATAAGGCCTGATATTATATAAAAGTTTTAATCTGTAGAAACAGCTTCGCACACATTCCCCCACATGTTCCTCAAAATTTAGCTGGTTGCCCAATGTCAGTCCCAAGCTTTTAACAGACTCCACACACTCAACCAATTCACCATTAATATTGACACCCAATGTTATGCCCTCTAATTGTTTCAACCTTTTTTTAGTGCCAACCAACATAACCTTTGATTTTTTAGGATTAAGAGCCAGACAGTTTGACTTGCACCACTGTGAAATGTGAACAAGGTCCTGGTTCATTTTTAATACAGCACTGTCATGATTATGTGGAGCAAAAGAGAGATACAACTGCAGATCGTCGGCATAGAGATGGTAATGGCAGTTACTAATGACCCTTGTGATGTCGGCACTGTACAGTATGTAGAGGATTGGTCCTAAAATTGATCCCTGAGGGACACCACGGGTAACTTGCTGGGGGGCTGAAAATGACTTTGAGCCATCAACACCAGTGACCTCGACATATTGAAGCCGTTGACTCAGGTAACTACAAAACCACTTAATGGCATTACTGTCAACTCCATAGTAAGCCAATTTGGATAAGAGAAGTGAAATATTTATTGTTTCAAAAGCACGTGAAAAGTCCAAGAGAAGCAAGGCACTGACTCTTCCCTGATCCTGCTCATACAACAGACCATCCACTATATCAGCCAGAGCCGTGGCTGCTCCAAGGCCCTTGCGAAATCCTGACTGTCTCAAGGGAAGTATGTTATTAGATTCAAGATAGCATGTGAACTGATTACAGACAACCTTCTCCAAAATCTTAGAAGCACAAGGCAGAACACTAATGGGCCTGAGATCCTGAATTGATGAAGGCTGATTATTTTTGGGCAGCGGCTTAATTACAGCAGTCTTCCAGCTGCAGGGGAATACATTTTCTCTAATGGAGCCATTTATTATAGCCATAATAGCTGGCAGGGACTGTGGCAGTGTAAGTTGCAGCATCTCTAATGATATTCCATCATGACCTTGAGCATTTGATTTCAGATTCTTTATTATTTTCAGTACTGTGTCTTCACTGACTGGCTCCTGATATTGGTAAAACATTACGTCGAGCCACGAGTGCCGGCGATGCGCGGTTGCGGGGTGACGCGGAGGGAGAGGGACGTGAGACGCTATTACCAGTAACATAACGCCGAGCATTCGCAGGAACGTCACATTACACAGAAATGCTCCAGAAAATGTTGTAGTTTATACACACCTTTCATTGTTACTAATTTTAAATCAGACGAAATATGCACACAGATATGTCTAAATGTCACAAGGAGGAATTTGTAGAAGACGGAAAAGGAACAAAAACATTGAAGGAAGTTTGTAAGAAGTCCCCTTTGGAATCAGAACAGTCTGACTGACAAATCACCCCAATAAGAGGCACTGATAGACTGACAACTCTTGAGAAAAAAAACAGACAGATTAACTGATAAACCTTGACAAAGAATAATAGACTGACAACTCTTGAGAAAAAAACCAGACAGATTAACTGATAAACCTTGACAAATACTGACAAAGAATAATAGACTGACAACTCTTGAGAAAAAAACCAGACAGATTAACTGATAAACCTTGACAAATACTGACAGAATAATCAAAGAGGGGTGTATGAGTCAAGAATGAATAACTGGAGGCAATGTAAGGAGAATCATGATGAAGATAAGATGGAGAAAGAGTTGGAAGACATTATTTAGTTCCAAGATAAGTATCATTGTATTATGGATACTAAACAACGGATAAACATACAAAAATACCCATTTTGCAAACATACTTAATATACACAGCAAAACACCCAAACCAGAACGAATATTCATGTTTATGCACTCAAACATTTGTCCTGTGTGGGAATCGAACCCACGAAAAAATAAATGTAAAAAAGTAAAAATCCTTACCCAGGCAAAACTTCAATCTGATTCCCGTCCAAATTGACTTCTTGTAAACTCTTCAACGTCCAGAACATGTCCTTAGACAGCTTCTTAATAGCATTATCCTTAAGTATCAACACCCTGAGACCAGTCAGACCCTTGAGGAATCCTTCGGGAACCTCTACCAGCCCAGTCCCGGTTACCACGAGCTCTTGCAAGGCCAGGTCGCCTTGGAGGAGGTCTGATGGTAAGGTGGAAACCCGGCAACGGTCCAAGGTTAGTTTCTTGAGAGCTGGAAGACTGGCTAGGGAGAGGTTGGCGAACGTTATATTGTTTAGGCCGTGTTTTATTGTCAGCTGGAAATAAAAAAATATGAACACTTTAATGCACATCAAACACAGTGATAAATTAATAATTCTATTACTAATTCATCATCATCATCATTTCAGCCCATCAACGTCCCACTACAGAGCACTCCCCTCCTCTCACAAATCAAGGTGCGAGGGTATTGGGTCATACTCCACCACGCGGACCCAGTGCGGATTGGCGGAGGCAGGTGTATGGCGTCCTGCTGTTAGAATTTATCAAGCCGCCCATTAGGCCTCTAACATGGCTTAACGACTACCACATTTAGTGATAACCGGGACCAACGGCTTAACGTGCCTTCCGAAGCACGGAAGCGCTCGAAATCAAATGCCACACAAACGGTCACCCATCCAAGGACTGACCTCTGTAAACTCTGCTGTACTTCGGTGATCGTTTCCGACCATCGAGTTCCGCAGCGCTACGAGCGCTTCGCTATTACTAATTATTAAATTCAAATTCCAATTTAAAATCATTTATTCAAGTTTGGTTCAAAAGAGCTCTTATGGAGTCTAGTCAAATAATAATGATCTAGTCAAAAAATTAGACATTGATATTTTCTCCGATGGCTTGCCGAGATTTCGGAAAACCATCATTGACTCCTTTAATAATAGAATATGAGGTCAATCGGTCATGTCATACGAGTATAGCTTTTTACTAGAGTACGCTTTGGTGTTTTTTTGTTTGTGTTTTTATAAGTAAAATTGTTTGTATGTATCTTATTATTTTTGTGTCAATGCATGCCGTGGTGACTTGTAAGTAAAACAGCACTTAGCTTTTAAGTATTAACTGTATTTGTTATGTTCATTTTTGGTGTATGTTTTGTTAGTCGCCCTAAATGTAATAAATAAATAAATAACGTTTTTGTGTGCGGGATAGTGAGTGTGTGTATGTGTTTGGCTATGTAAGTACGTATGCATGTATATTCGCGTGGTTCTCTCTTTGTGTGTGTAAGTAAAATACCTCCTCAAGCTTCTCCCATCCCACGGTTCCTCTCGCCACATGCCGCAGCTGCGTGCTGACCAGCGTGAGTCGCCGTAATCCGGCGGCTTCCCGCAACACGTCCCGTGACACGCCCGTAAGAGGGTTGCGACTCAATTCCAGTACTTCCAGAGATGATAGACCTGCGGATCAACCACAACACTTCATTAGAAACTAGCACAACTAATAAAATTAAAATTTTAAGGAACAATAATTGAGATAACACTTAAAATTAAATAACATCAAATATAAACGCGCACTTGGAACACAAAATTGCTAGAAACCAGAAAAAAATTGCGTGTTCGTCGGTTTCCGGGAGCTCAGTGGCAGAGCAGGGGATTTGTTAACCAAAGGTCACAAGTTCGATTCTTAGCTGGACACCATAGACGGGTTGATTTTTTTAGTCATCAGATGGCTGAATTTAAAAGCGGCGATAGCCCAGTGGCGGCGAGACCCCTTGCCTTTAAATTCAGAGGTTCAGAGGTTCTCGGGTTCAAACCCGGGCGCACCTATGGCTTTTCGAAGATATGTGCATAATTATCGCTTGCTCCGTGCCTCGGAAAGCACGTTAAGCCGTTGGTCCCGGCTGTCATGAACATCTATGGCAGTCGTTATTAGGAAGTCAGTGCCTTCTAACAGACTGAGAGCTGGTGTTTCCCTCTGGGTTGCGGAGGTCATGTGAACCCACCTCCAACCCATGGCACATACCAACCTGAAGGGTTATTATGGCCGAAATGCTTTGAGGTACGTCCGCAGCCACGCATTTAGCTCTGCTGCGGAGTTGCGGGTCGCGGAGGTCAGACGGCAGTTGCTCCGAGTAATAACTGAAATTCGAATAGGAATTAGCAAGTCGGTGCCTTCTAACAGACTGACAGCGAGCCTATTGCCGCTTATCGGGAACTTATATGTTCGGCAAAGCCTCGTCTGTAGATCGGCAGGTGAGGCTTGGGCTCCTCTGATCTTAGCAGAAGCCCTATAATCTTATCGTCGTATATCCTACTAATCAAATAAACTCTGGTAGCTCCGTGATACTCCCGTTGATCGTCAGATGCACCACTTTCAGGAGAGACTGTGGCGGGGCTCTTCTTAGTAGGTACCCTGATAAAATGACTCACCCAAAAACGAGTCCTTGCTAATGTTCCCAATCTGATTCTTCCACAAGTTGAGTTGCTGTATCCCTCTGAACCTCGCCAGCCCCCCCGCGGGCAGTTCCCGGATCCCGTCCCCGGACAGTTCCACGTATCGGAGTGATGGGAACTGCACTGCTGTTGGTACTGTGCCGGGGGAGAGCTGAAGATGGGCGCCGTGGAGACGGAAGTCCCGGAGGTATGGCAGTTCTGCTAGCAGGTCGTATGGGATCGACGTTTGTTTGTCTGGAATAATGATATTTTAAATAAATAAATATTCTCTTACACCAATTAAGCAAGTGATGGATCAAAACTTTCACTGCGACAATTCCCGCGCTACTATAGTTTCCCGTAAAATCGAGAACCTATTCAACATGACACGTGTTTCGCCCTTACACAGGGCATCTTCAGGTAAGATAGGAGCCTCAGAACAACGATGTCTTCACGACCAACGCTGAAACGAGAGTCAACTCAGACTCCTGTTATAAAGATATGGATTTACGCTAAGTAACGCCTGAATCAATAAATTATTACACCAATTATTTATTTCCAAGACAAGTACCTATCATTAAGAACTTGTGTTATGAACACTAAGTATCGGATAAACATTTTTTTTTGTAAATAGATTCTTAATTTATATAGGAAAACACCCAGACCAGAACAAATATTCATGTTTATGCATACAAAGATTTGTCCTGTGTGGGAATCGAACCCACGACCTCTCGATTGAAGTGTAGGTTTACTGACCTCGCCATATCGGTCTTCAAATTGTTGTGGAGGGTAAGAACAGCTCTTAAACGTTCCCACGAGTATATTAGCCTTATAAATACCACGTATATATTTAAGTATGTTTTTCCATAACACAAGTTCTTAATGATACTTATCTTGGAACTAAATAATTGGTGTAATTGTCAGGAAATATTTGATATCATTTATTAACCCTGGGAGAAGTAGAATACTCTAGAAGAAAAATAAAATCTTACCAGAGTTGAACATAGAGAGCATGGTAGTATCTTTAAGCCCCTTCACAACCTCCCCTCCCACCGGATGACGTGCCCCGTCTAGCGTGACGCGCAGCACGTCCCGCGCGCCGAAACGTGCCAGCAGGCACGCTAGCGGTGGCACCGAGCAGTTGGCCAGTGTGAGGCTTGCTAGAGTGCCGTTCTGATGTAGAATTATCTCGGGGATTGAGGCACAGGTAAGGTTGCCATCCTGTTAGTAACAGTCAGATAGATTAATTATAAAATTTTGTCGCTATATAGCGACAAGTGACCACATAGGTGTAAATGTGTCTCGACAGACAAATACGAAAGTCAAACTTCAAAACTGTGATAGGGCTGCCATCCGTCCGGAATTCCCCGGATTTGTCCTAGTTTCAAAGGAGTCCGGGATCCGTCCGGCAGGGGATTTTAAAAATGTCCGGGACAACCCCGAACTCTTTGTTGTTTCTGAATTTTTTTTTTAAAAATAAATTTAGTTCAAAATTGATTGATAATAACCCAGCAAGAAATTATTAATTTTAACGATGATTTTATTTTGTTGCAATAAGTTTTTAGAGGGGTCCGGGGAAATAACCATATTTCGCACGAATGTCCGGGATTCTTGCCGGGTTTATTCAGCGTTGGCAATTTATGTTTTAGCAGCCCCTCTGAGAATATAAGGGACACATTTATTTATTTATTTAATCAGAACGGAATACACCAATTACACTAATTATCAAAAACAGTAAAAGTTAAATATAATATTAAAATCTCACACTTAAAAACTTCTTTTATCCCATTCTCTCACAATACCTCAGACACACTGACAAAATCTCAGGCCATCCATCCGCAAACAAATCACAGTCGGGTGCTGCATCCAGGATTGCATTAAGTGCGTTGAGTGTCCGCGGAATGGGTGATTTTGAGCGGGCAACGGGTACACATGTCAACTCAACTCACCTGGCACTTGATAGTAACGAAATCGTTAGGCCGCGCTCTTATGACGAATCTCACGGCCCCCTGGTCACCAGTATCGAGGCCCCCCGATTGGTTTATCTCCCCCACATCTCCTGTTATCGTATCATCGTCTGTTTTCTCTTTGTCACCGATCCCTCCTGCCGCCTCTTGCTCTTCTATCCCTCCCGGCGCCGGCTGCCCCCCCGTACCATTGTGGCCTTGTATTACTACCACCGCACTTTGATTGTCTAAGCCCCCCTGGTCTTTTATTCCCCCTAGCCCCTTTATCCCTCCCGTGCAAGAGTACTCGCGCTCCCCCTCGGTGTCGCCGCAGCTGCATCGGGGGGGACAGTAGAATCCCCCCACCAGTCCTACCAGCGGGACCAGCCATACCCATGTCCAATCACGCATGCCGTGCTTAGCGGGACCACATCACACTGTAAACAAACAAAAATAACTCTGATTAATGGAGTTTAGCCTGCAACAGTGAAGAGGATACACTTTCTTGAGGAGTCATCATCTGATGACGGCGATATGGCGTGGATGGAGGTCATACCTACACTTCACTCCAGAGGTCTTGGGTTCGATTCCCACCCTGGACAAATCTTTATGTGCATGAACAAGAGAATTTGTTCTGGTCTGGGTGTTTTCCTATGTATATTAAGTATGTATTTACAAAAAAAAAGTATTTAAGTATGTTTGTTCGCTGTTTAGTATACATTACACAAGCTCTTAATGATACTTATCTTGGAACTAAATAATTGGTGTAATTGTCAGAAAATATTTATCATTTGATTGAGTCTACAAATCATTATAACTATTATATGTTATATGTAGTTTGTTAATAATAATTGTTGGATTGTCTGTAAGTTTATTTGTTTTTTCTTGTTCGTACTGCCCTGATCTACTGTTAACTGGTAGAGAATGCCTTGTAGCATTAAGTTCGCCATTTGTACAATTTTTTTAAATTTCTGCAATAAAGTTAAAATTAATAGATGCAACGCGGTACTGTCACATGTACGTAATGTTTAATTTTTATGGGGTAGAGTTTTTTGACAGTTTGTCTCACAGAGCGGTGCCTCTGAACTGGCACTTAGATTCACTAGTGCTTAATTTTTTTTTTGCATGTAAGTGAATTGCATGTTAGTTATATATTTCATTTTGACGTTATTAAGTGCTATGTTATTAATCTATTATAAAGAAGAAGAAGCCTAATGGGCGGCTTGATAAATTCTAAAAGCAGGACGCCATACACCTGCCTCCGCCAATCCGCACTGGGTCCGCGTGGTGGAGTATGACCCAATACCCTCACACCTTGATATGTGAGAGGAGGCTCGTGCTTAGTTGTGGGACGTTAATGGGCTGAGATGATGAATAGATTATGAAATAAAGAACACTGTAGGTAAGGTACTTACTATGTCAAAATATGGTGAATTTTAGTAAGAAAATCTTTAACGAAAAGAAATGGCTTTTAGATAAATGTTTTATTTTAATAAGTACAAACTTCGAATTGTAAAGCTTTTTCTAATTACATTATATTTTTGCGAACCAGTTACTGGTGAAACATGAGGACTTCGTTAAATGAAAATGAAATAACTTTTTATTTCATTAACTATTACAAAATACTTGAAAACGTCAAAATTATAAAAAAAAATTAATTTAAATATAATTATACTAAAATCACGAAGCTTAGATTCACTTGCAACCAAACAATTAAAAAGACAAAAAATATTCAAATGAAAGTGAATCTAAGTGCCAGTTCCGAGCCACCGCTCTGTAAGAAGAACTAGCAAGAAACTCACAGGCTATGCTCTTTTAAATTATCGATTGGTTAGTTACAATCTTCATTTGTCTGTGACGCTGTACAATGCAACATAATAAAACATTAACAATATTCATGTTTTTAGTCATTCATAAGTATTAGAATAGCCTGTATGAAACGGCAGCTTAATCCCAAGCTATATTTTAAAATCAATCATGTACCATAATTCATGTGCAATAAAAAGTATTTGTCATCATCATATCCTAGCATTACACCGGTTGCCTTCTTCCTAAGCTTGAGGCACAAGGTTTGCTCACAGATTTTAACAGAATTTCAGTTATTACATGGAACAACTGCCGTCTGACCTCTGCAACCCAGAGGGGAACATCATTCTATGGTTAAACCAGCTGTCAGTCTGTTAGAAGGCACTGACTTCCTAATAAAGACTGCCATAGATGTTCATGACAGCCGGGACCAACGGCTTAACGTGCTTTCCGAGGCACGGAGCAAGCGATAATTACGAACATAACTTAAGACATAGGTGCGCCACTAAAGTTTGAACCAGAGACCCTCTGATTTTGAAGGTTGTGGGTCTTGCCACTGGGGTCAACTCAACCACCATCTTAACCACATGACGTCCACTGCTGAACATAGGCTTTTCCAATAGATTTCTACATTGAGCTATCCTGAGTCGCCTGCATTAATCGGCTTCCCGCCGCGTTGGCCAGATCATGACATCGTTTCGCGTGGGAGGCCGTTCTCTTCTACGTTTGCCGGTTCGCGGTGGCCATTGAAGAACCTTGACGCCCTATCGGTCGTCGGTTCTTCGAGCTATGTGCCCCGCCCACTGCCACTTCAGCCTGCAAACTCGCCTTGCTATGTCGCTCACTCCAGTCCTCCTACGGATTTCTTCATTTCTGATTCTATCACGTAGGGACACTCCGAGCATAGCTCTCTCCAGTTCACGCTATGGCCGCTCACACAATAAAAAGTCTTTGTGTTTAGATAAAACAGCAAATGGAGAAAAGTGCAGCATTAATTAAAGCAAGAACGGCAATAAGTAAATAGTGATTTTTCTCAATCTCGTTGCCTTTTGGAAGCCTCTTTAGAGTCACCGACAGACAGACTGAAGGACAATCCCTTCCCCCTTTAGAATCACAAACAACAAATCAGACAGACTGACAAATCTTGAGAAAATATCACAACAGACAGATTAACTAACCTTGTTCTAATTCTGACAAAGAATCCATTTTTCTTTTATTTCTCTATTTCTTTATTATGGTACCGCTCACATCTCTTTCATTGTTGTTAAAAAAATATTGTGTTTCCATTTTGTTTGTTAAAGTATGACGAAGCTAAATGATCTTGTTGATATTGTAGACAAAATGTACACACACACACATTCACGACTGTTTCCCCGAAGGGGTAGGCAGAGGCATACTATACGCCTAAACTTCGCCAATAATATAGTTGGTCCCACGTTATAGGTTGCTTACCAGGCACTGTTATGTTCGCCAGAGCCTCGTCCGTTGATCGGCAGGTGCACCACTTGCAGGTGAGGTTGGCTTGGGCTCCTTAGGTCTTGGTAGGATCCCTATGCACCCATGCATACACAAATGTATATTGTATTTTATTTAGTTAACTCAAGTGTCTAATAATAATAACTCTCCAGCGTATATGACAGTGTCTTAATTGTTCTTAATAACGACGCGCAAAATAAACAACTTGCTAACGGACACATTTTTGCAATCAACTCTTAAACGAAAAGACAGAGCAGGCTCAAATGATATACGAAATGAATAAAAAAACTAGCTGGTACCCGCGACCTCGTCTGCGCAGGATTATTACTACACATAATAGGTCTATTACAAAACGAGAGTTAAAGTTAAAAAAAGGTTTAAAACGAATGCTGTTACTTTCATTTGATAAGATGAAGACAGTGACAGCGCTAGTTTTCGACCTTTTATTTTTTTAATAACGTCGGTAACAAAATGCATTTACGCACTGCCACCCGGCTAAAAGGGGACCGAAAGGGGGTGTGGGGCTCACCACCGGCAGACGTGACTGCCAGCATCTCATCTTGTAATAAGCCCCTGTATCTTTAAAAACTATAGCTTCTGTGTTATTCTGATGTATAAGCTATATTATGTAAGATTTCATTAAAATTTATTTTGTAGTTTTTGCGTAAATGAACTTTATAATAAGGAAAGACTAGCTGTGCGCAGTGTTCCGTGGTAATACCGTGACAAAAGTATCCTATAAACAAGTGATGGATTAAAAATGTCTATGTAACAATTCCCGCGCTACTATAATTTCCCGAAAAATCGAGAAACTATTCAACACGACACGTGTTTCGCCCTTACACAGGGCATCTTCAGGTAAGAGAGGAGCCTCAGAACAACGATGAAACGAGAGTGACTCCCGTTAAGATATTTTTAATCCATCACTTGCTTACAATGGATTTTTGCAAAGTAACGCCTGAATCAATAAATTAGTATCTTATAACTTAGTCCAGGTTAAAATTACCTGTTAGGGGTCATCCATAAATTATGTCACACGTTAAGGGGGTGGTAGGGGGTTGACGAAGTGTGACATGGTGTGACAAGGGGATGGCACTTTATGTGGATTAGGAAACAGTGGGGTTTAGTCCGTAAAATAAACGTAAAAGCATTAACAATAAAAAAAATACCTGAGTGCCAAATTTCATCATCCGTTCAGTAGTTTTTGCGTTAAAGATTAACAAACAAACCTACATACTGTTGCGTTTATAATATTAAGTACTTAACCCTGAAATGGACTATTTTTTTACGTTTGCATAAAATATATCTGATAAAGGACATGTAAGTAATTTATTTATTTATTTATAATTAGGACAACTTACAAAACACACACAAAGACAAGGATCAAACACAGAAGTTAATGGCTCAAACAATAGTGCAGTTTCCATTACAAGTTGCCACGACATTTATATACTAAAAAATTACAAGGTATAGCAAACTAAATACTAAAAAACACTGAACTTACATAAAACAATGAGAGTGACTAAATACATCAGTTTAAGATAGTTTTTAATACTGTTTTAAATTTAACGAGACTGTGCCTAAACATGTCACAGTCTTTGACCGAGATTATGTTGTGCGCGTTCTGTATTCTGTTTATGGGAGAATTAGATACTAATTTGCTAATATTGTGTAGTATAAAAGTAAAAAAATATTTAACCGAAAAAATAATACGAAAACAACAATAAAGTTTAAATAAAAACTAAGCATACCTAATAATAACATTTTATTACTAAGAAATTTAATGAGAATAACAACTAATAACTATTCGTAGTCAAAAATAAGCAAATATTTACTAATTATTTAATGAACAACTAGATTTAACTAACTAGTAATGAAACAGCGTCCTTCCTCCTCTCTTCTCCACTATGCTGGGCCCTACAGGGTCCACAATTGATACTTTTGTACCTAAACTAGCATCTTGTAAATTGTAAAACACATTGTTGGAACGCAATAAAGTATTGAGTATTAAGTAAAAAAAAAAATCTAAACTTCAATTTTTTTTTTTTTTTTTAAACGACAGTAACGACAACTAGTTGTCAAAATTAATAACAAATCAAAGGAATGTCAGTTTTTTTTTTTTATATAATGGCTTTGTGCGTCTAGCACATCTAGCCAGTGTCAAATAAGTGATATATTAATAATATATAATTCATAGTAAATGAGAATGAGACATTATAAAGATGATAAATGGTAAATGAGATACCCTCCCCTAAGTCCCTTGAGTCCTCAGTAAAGATGTGGGACTATACTTTTGGGCGGGCGAAGGTTTGTGTCACTTAGAATGCAGAACATAAGACGTTGTGACACAGACACTCGCCTATAGTACCAGATTGTCCCGTCTGGTGCCTTGGCTCTTGGCTTTGGGGAGTAGCGCCGGTCGCCGATCCCCCAAAGCAAGTCTGACTGTTATTTCCTTCACGTGGTTGCTGCCTGTTATAGGTCAGATTCCCTATGAAACTGACGTAACTGAAACGGTCAGGCGATCCCCCCCCCCATCTATGTACCTCCCTACACCATGTACTACTATCCAATCCTCAATACTTTCCCAGCCATCCTATGTTCTCTTCCCCATCCCATCCTGTCCTACTAATGACTATGTCTTCGGTTCCAGCGGTGCTTTGGAGGGCGGCCCGTATGGACTATGCAGTCCTTCCTGCGCTAGGGCCTGCGCAGTTGAGCGCCGTAAGGGGGGATGAAGGAATCCTGGGAGGTTGAGCCGAGCAAGAGCGGTGGTTGTTCTCTTCGCAAGGCAACACGCCCCTTTGGTCCGGAGTTCTCTCACAAACGGTTGCCTCCCACAGTAGCCGAGTGGGGGGAAATGGTCAAGCGTCCCATCAGAGGGCCGCGGCGAGGCGCGGGGAGGAGCTGGTAATTGGCCTCGGCTGATGACCAGTTTGGGGTGATGGCCATGCTGAAGGGGTAAGTTTGCGTAGGTTTGAGTTAGCATGCGTATAACGAGCCCTGGATGTCGCGTCCTCTCATCCACTTCCTGTTGCCTATACCTGCCAGATAATCCTAGTGCACCGGGAATCGGGCACTCCCAAATGTGCGGGCTCCATGGAGGGTGGGAAATCTGGCAGGCGAATCAATTAGTACAAAAGAATGGAGAAAAAATTAACTCCCCAACCAAAAACCAAGACGCCTACGGGCGTCGGGCCCGCTAGGGCAAAGGTCTCGAGAGAGACGTATGCGCATCATGCGCCTAATAGAGAAGCTGGGCTGCCAGGACCAACTGGGACTCCTCGGAGTACCAGCTCGGGCCAGGGAGACCGCTACATTGGAGCTCGTGGTGGAGTGGGCCAGCTGGGGCATACTGGTGCCCCTCGGGGGCCTGGTGGTTCCGGCATGGACCGTCTACCACGAGGGGGAGGCGAGCCTTCGGGCGTGCGGGGAATGATACCCCCCTTGACCGCTAGGACCGGGGCAACTCTGGCACCTAGTAGGGCAAGCGGGGGAGGACCTCCGGGGAGGGGCATCAAGCCTTTACCACGACCTGGCGGCACCCAGCGGCAGGGCGCACCGGAGCTTGGGCCCATGCGTACCGGCAATGGGGTGCCCGCTGCTGGACCATCGGGAAGGGGGAAGAAGTCTCGCCTAAGCGGTGCTCGCCGTAAGAAGGAATACCTCTTACGGCAGAATGCCGAAGAATCACTGGGCCCTACGGACAGGGCTAAGAGGTTGAGGGCCGACATCAGCGATGAGAGCCGGGGGGATGCCGATGCCAAACGCGTGAAGATGGGGGGATCTTACGCGGATGCCACGGTAGCCCAGAAACTGGCTATCATCGCTGATGAGTACCCAACCACAGTGATCAGTGACGGGCTAGCGGTGGCCATTCAAGGCATGGTGTGGGACCGTCTGGAGGAGACTCCTGACCCGGCTCCCGACATCAACATCGCGAACCTCGTCGGGGGGGTCATCCCAGTAACCTGCAGGGGGGATGACTCAGCTGACTGGCTCAGGGCCCTTGACGGTGCTACCGTTGAGGGTACTAAGATCAGGGTGGTTGATGCCAGGGATCTTCCTAGGCCCATCAAGATGGCCTGGAAATCCAGGAACGTCAGCCGCCTTGATATTGGCAGGGTCCTGCGTATGGTGGAGCGGCTTCATCCGGGCCTGAGGGCTACCCGCTGGAAGGTCCTCAATACCCTGCTGGAGCCGCTTCACGTTAGGCGCATAGTCCTCATGGACGAGGCCTCGGCTGCCTTTATAAAGGAGAAGGGGTACATGCTCAACACCGGCATTGACAGGAGCACATTCAAGGTGCTGGAGGCGCAGGACAGACCTGAGGATGGGCCTGTCGATGACGGGGTTGAGGCTACCGAGGAGGCTGGGGTTGTCGAGGACGACCTCGGTCTGCAAGACCAACCAGGCGGTTCGGAGGAGACAGGGAGGATACCGTCTGGGTTGGTAGGGCCTCTTGGGGGAGAAACCACCTCCGAGTACATGGAGGATGTATCTTCTCCAAGAGGCGTTGATGACTGTCTGGGGGCCCTGGACGAACTGGAGTTGGGCCAGTCCTCGCCGTTGGACACGAGAGTGGACACGGACGGGGACATAGGAGACGAATAAGGCTTCCAGATGGATAATTTAAGGTGCGTGCAAATTAATTTACACCATTGTAAGGCAGCTACCGCCCTTCTGGCACGGGAGCTGAATAATGAGAAATTCGATGTTGCCCTTATTCAAGAACCCTATATTTACAAGGGTCAAATTCGAGGCTTCAATGGGCTAAATGGTAGCGTAATGTATTATTGTGATACTAATGACATGAGGACTTGTATCTATGTCAAAGGAGGCATAGATGCGTCTCCTCTTGCACAGTTTTGTTATAGGGATCTGACGGCAGTCATGGTCCGAAGGAGGAGGCATGGTGGTGGGCGGGGCATCATTATTGCCTCTGCCTACCTGCCCTTCGAAGAGGCGGAACCTGTATCAACCAAGCTACGGGAACTGGTAAATCACGGCAGACACAGCGACCTAGAACTCATTGTGGGCTGCGACGCCAATGCGCATCATGTTGACTGGGGCAGCTCAGACATCAACAACAGAGGAGAGAAACTCCTGGAATATCTGGTGAGTTCATCTTTACATGTTACTAACAAGGGATGTAAACCAACATTCTTCAATGCCCGAAGGGCGGAGGTAATTGACATTACAGTGGCTAATCAAAAAGCGGTAAGGTATATTACAGGATGGCATGTGTCGGATGAGGTAACGTTATCGGACCACAACTACATCTGCTTCAAGTATAGGGCTCAGGTCAGTAGGAGCACTTTACATAGGAGGAATCCCAGAAACACCGACTGGTCAGGTTTCAGAGGAGACCTCGGGGCCGAGCTAGGCAAAGTTCAGGGCAGATTAAATTTAACAATAGACATTGAGTTTGAGGCTGACCGAATAACTAATGCCTTGCTCTCTTCATGGAAGGACAACTGTCCGGAAAGCAAGGTCACTGCATCAAAACTACCTTGGTGGACGAAAGAGGTAGCAGAGATGAGAAGGGAAACGAGAAAGGCTTTCAATCGAGCAAAAGCTACCATGAACTTTGAGGAATACACCATCTCTCTAAAGCTATATAGCAAAATGGTACGCAAAGCCAAGCGTCAGGCATGGCGGGCACACTGCGAAGAGATAAGCTCACTTCCTGAGGGAATGAGATTATGTAAGGCTATGGCAACAACCAAGGCGATCCCACTCACGACTGTTAAGAAGTCGAATGGGGAGCGCACGGAGTCCATACATGAGACCCTAGACACACTTTTAAGGACCCACTTTGGGGTCAATAGCCCTAGGGGCTAATGATGATCCACTAAGCCTGGAAGACCAGATAAAACATACTTGCAGGGCAGACTGGACCATTGCAAAGAGAATTGTAAACGACAAAAGACTGAGATGGGCAACTGGTAGCTTCCAACCTTTTAAAGCTCCTGGCCCTGACGGAATCTACCCTGCAATTCTTCAAAAGGGAGCCTCAGAATTGAACACTCATCTCTGTAGGCTTTATAAGGCCTGCATATCGTTTGGATATATTCCGAAAGCCTGGAGAAAGGTTGAGGTTATATATATACCGAAGCCAGGCAAACCGGACTATGAAGAGCCACGTGCGTACAGGCCCATTAGTCTTCAATCGTTTCTTCTTAAGACCCTGGAGAAACTAATTGACCGTTACATTAGAGATGGTCCGCTCAGGAAACTTCCCCTACACAAGTTTCAATGTGCGTATCAATCCGAGAAATCAACGGAAACAGCACTACACCTAGTTGTTAAGAGGGCAGAGGCCGCGATCGAGAATAAGGAAGTGTGCCTGGGAGCCTTTGTTGATATAGAAGGCGCCTTCGACAGAACAACCTTTGAATCGATAAGAGCAGCAGCTAGGGACCACGGTATCCCTGACACGATCTGTAAATGGATAGACTGCATGCTTAAGGGTAGAATCATTACCTCAGGTAAGTTTGGTGAGACACTAATGGTAAAGACCACGAAAGGGTGTCCGCAGGGGGGAGTTTTGTCACCCCTCCTGTGGAGTCTTGTAGTGGATTCTATTCTAACCAAACTAAACCAAGGACCATATCAGACAATAGGCTATGCTGACGACCTTGTCATTATGGTCAATGGGAAGTTTCCCAATATCGTATCACAACTGATGCAAAGAGCCCTGGGTCAGCTTGAGGAATGGTGCGACGACAACCACCTCTCTGTAAACCCAGGGAAGACGACCGTGATTACATTCACTAAAATGAGAAACCTGTCAGCGTTGAAAACGCTGACTCTCTGTGGTACACAGCTGCCTTGGACTACAGAAGTTAAATATCTAGGTGTAATCCTAGATAAGGAACTAACTTGGAAGTCACATGTAGAACAGACCCTTAAAAAGGCTCTTAGGAGCTTTGGTTTGTGTCGTTTTACTTACGGAAAAACTTGGGGGCTAAAACCAAGAATCCTAAGGTGGATTTACACAGTACTGGTGCGGCCTATAGTGACCTATGGGTGCACTGTATGGTGGCCTCGAGCGAGGCTATCTATTTGTAGAAATGAGCTCAGTAAGGTTCAAAGGGTGGCATGTATGGCCATTACTGGAGCATTCAGATCTACACCAACGGCAGCGATGGAGATCCTACTGGACTTACCGCCGCTGCATACTGTTATAGAGGCGGAGGCCTGGAAGGCAATCCACAGATTGAAAGTGGCTGGTCTGTGGGATCCGTCTAGTAACCAGGGTAAACATACAAGATGTGAGGCTAATTCCAGCCTCAAAAGGCTCATGAGTATGGGGACTGATAAACAATGTCCTGTATTCATGTTCAAAAATAAATTCAAAACAAAGGTCCCCACTAGGGATGAATGGGAGCAAGGGCCACCTACTCCTGATGTAAACAGCCTTGTCTGGTATACTGATGGTTCCAAAATGGAATCTGGTACGGGCGCGGGTGTTTATTCCGAAAACCATGAAATTAGCCAAAGCTTAGGCGAATATGCTACGGTTTTTCAGGCTGAAACACATGCAATAATCATATGTGCTATGAAGATCCTCGACCTGAACATCAGGGACCGAGTGATTTACATACTCAGCGACAGTCAAGCAGCACTCAAGGCTATCGCCTCAGTGCGAGTAGACTCAAGGCTGGTACTAGAAGCTGCTCAAACCCTTAACAGACTGGGCCGGACAAACAGGGTAACCCTCATGTGGATACCAGGCCACGCCGGATTTAAAGGGAATGAGCACGCTGACAGGCTTGCCAGACAGGGCTCGAAATCGATATTCACGGGACCGGAGCCATGCATTGCACTCTCTATGAGTACAATAGCCATGACGCTAAAAAAGTATATGGTGGAGAAACATCTATCGGAATGGCAGCTGCTACCGGCGCTTAAGCATTCAAAGGCCTTCATCGGGGTGACAGGGAGCAGCTGGTGTAAGGCTCTCTGCGAAGGTAGCAGGAATCAAGCCAGACTGATAATTGGGGCTCTAACAGGGCATTATGCCACAAACAAAATGCTCCACAGGATGCGACTAGTGCAATCACCGCTATGTCGCAGATGTGGTGACGAAGAGGAGTCTATGGAACACCTGCTGTGTACCTGTGACTCGTTGGCTGCTTGCCGAATGAGTCTCCTGGGGGTGGCCTACCCACAACCAAGGGACTATGGGCTCCAATCTGCAAAGACTGTCATAAAGATGATGGTAACAATATTTGGAGATTTGGAGTGATAGGCAAGGGGATGCACAAAAGATCCGGCATAAGGGTCAAAGTGCGCCACGGTTAATCTGTGGCCCCCGCTATAAGATAAGATAAGATAAGATACTGAGATCTCCCATGGACTCCTTGAGAGAATATGAAAAGTGATGTTCCACTGCTTTGTTTGATTTACCAACACTCATGTATGTTCAAAATCACTTAACGGTTAATAATCCACCGTTATTATTACACATTAATGTTAGAAAAATCACAAATTTTAGAAAATAAAACAAATCCGCAGACATGACGCTTCACTTTCCCGCCAAGAAGTCGAAGGTCAGTTATATCTGTGGTTTTTATATCGTTTAAAAACAACACCGCTCGCTTCGTATAGATTCTTGATTAATGATAATAATGATAAAAAAACAACAGCCAGGAAAGTGTAAGTATTTACCTTTACCTTTAAAACTATGACGTATATTTTTGTTGATGACATTGAAACTGGCAAAAGTACTCTTAAATTGACGACCGATATGGCGTGGAGGTCAGTATACCTGCACTTCACTCGAGAGGTCGTGGGTTCGATTCCCACACAGGACAAATCTTTGTGTGCATGAACATGAATATTTGTTCTTGTCTGGGTGTTCTCCTATGTATCTTAAGTATGTATTTACAAAAAAAAAAAAGTATTTATGTATGTTTATCCGTTAATAGTATCCATAACACAAGTTCTTAATGATACTTATCTTGGAACTAAATAATTGGTGTGATTGTAAGAGAATATTTATTTATTTATTTAAATTACGTTTGTAAATAAAATTAAAAATTTTCATTTATATTTAAGTGGCTCGTAATAAACAAAGATTTATATTACATAAACGGAACAAATATTCATATTTATATACACAAAGATTTGTCCTGAGAGGGAATCGAACCAACGACCTTAGGAGCGGAGAGCGGGTATTCTCGCCACCACGCCATATTGGTCGTCGTAATTAGGCTAGTTAAAATAAATCATTATTAAACGGCCACTCCAACGTTCAAATGAGAGGGGAATCTCACGGGGAGTTGTAAGAGTCGACGAAGAGAAATACCGGATGATGGGCAGCAGCGTCATCCTGCGTACTGGCTGGAACTGCCACACCAACCCGCCTGCCCAGCGTGCTGATTATGGGCAAATACCCCTAAAATAGTGATATCTATTGGGAAAGCCAATAATAATAAAAACTTGAAAGGTGTCAAGGGACACCCGGATGGAACGAAGTTCCTTTCGATTAATTAGTGAAGGAATTGTAATAAAATTTTAAAAATTACATTGAAAAAATATTTAATTTTATTAAAAAAACATGAAAAAAAATACAAACAAATCAATAAATCAAATAATAAAACGCTTAAAAAGAGGAAACAAAAAGTTCCCGTACCGGGAATCGAACCCGAGCCTCCTGGATGAAAGCTAGGTATCCTAGCCACTAGACCGTGAAAAAGTGTCGTGACAACTTTTCTTAAGAATTTTTTTCCGTCTAGCCCCCTTTCACAACGCGCGATAAGGAACTTCTTTATTTAAACTACAATATTCAGCAATTGACTTTATAAGGCTGACATGACGAATATTTAAAATATATGGTAATTTGCAAATCAAGTCGGACCCTAATCTATTGTTACATGATCAGGTTATAAAAAATCCGCGAGGCAGTCACGTGACTAGATTAGTGAGAAGTAAGACGAACAAATGTGGAATTTAAATATTGTATTATGTATGAAGCGCTCGTAGCTCTGCGGTGCTCGGTGGTCGGAAACGATCACCGAAGTACAGCAGAGTTTACAGAGGTCAGTCTTGGGATGGGTGACCGTTTGTGTGGCATTTGATATCGAGCGCTTCCGTGCTTCGGAAGGCACGCTAAGCCGCTGGTTTCGTTTATCACTAGATGTAGCAGTCGTTAAGCCATGATAAAGGCGGCTTGAAAAATTCTAACAGCAGGACGCCATACACCTGCCTCCGCCAATGCGCACTGGGTCCGCGTGGAGTATGACCCAATACCCTCGCACCTTGGTATGTGAGAGGAGGGGAGTGCTCAGTAGTGGGACGTTAATGGGCTGAGATGATGATTATGAATGGAATCTCGTCAGACCTCTTACCAGTTGAGACGTTTCACCTAGAAATCTCCGAGCTACAAGTGAACTATACAACTATTTAAAAGATATATATAAAATTGTTATAAACTTGACATAAATATTTTCGAAGACACTTAAAGATTCTCTATTGTTGAATCACTATATAGTAAAAAACAAAGTCGCTATCCGCCGTCTGTCTGTCCATGTGTATGTTTAGATCTTTATAACTACGCAACTGATCTTGATGCGGTTTATTTTAATAGATAGAGTAATTCTTAAGGAAGGTTTACATGTTTTATACATGTATAATATAGTAGAGAAACACTGATAAATTTATTTATTATATTTATAAACAAACAGTCATAATTATAAAAAAGAGATTAGTACTAAAATTAAACATAGTTTAAGACCTATAGTTTCATATCTAAGGCACTTAAATGGAAAAATAAAAAGTTTTCTCGAAATTATATAATTATTACATTACATACAGGTGCATACACATACATACATATACGCACACAGCTATAAATACGCCCGTATACATACATACACACACATAGCAATGCAATATTTAAACAATGTAATATACACACACGCATACCTACTCATATCCATATGTATATTAACTGTGAACAGTATCTGTAACACTAACATACAATAATAAGGTTCAACCATTAAAATATAAACACCAAAAATTTAGAGGTTTCTTATGTGATGTCGTAAATAAGCACGTTTTTTGCGCTTTATATTGCAAATACGCTGGATGAACCCTACGAGATTGACGAAAATAATGTACTACAGTATTGTCCACCTTAAAAAGTTCAACAAAAGAGTCTGCGATGGTATATGTCTATCTCTTAGGGATAACCCACCATACCCATTTTTTATCTTTTGCTTTTTACTAGAAATAATGGTCTATTTACGAAGCCATTTTAAGTTTGTATAACATTAATTCTTATCAAAATAAACATGTTAGTAAGCTTGAACATTAAACATAGATTAAATTTGTCTTCTACATCATGTAATTTCGATCAGTACTTTACAAGATATCAAACGTATAAACATACGCTAAATCAAAAAATTATAGTTCCGGCGGCCTTTATAGAGACATTATGTAATATAGGTAACTATTCATACTAGCATGCCACCCGTGCGAAGCTGGGGCGGGTCGCTAGTTAACAAATAAAGTTCAAAATCTCTATTTATATATTTGACAGCCGATATGGCGTAGAGGTCAGTATACCTGCACTCCGCTCCTGAAGTCGTGGGTTCGATTCCCATACAAGACAATCGTTGTGTGCTTGAATATAAATATTTGTTCTGGTCTGGGTGTTTTCTATTGTATATTCAGTATGTATTTACAAAAAATAAGTATTTTTGTATGTTTATCCGTTATTTAGAATTCATAACACAAGTTCTCAATGATACTGGGTGTAATTATTGTCAGATATTTTTTATTAATATTATTATTACTGCGTTTCAATGTATGAGGAACTGTATTTTATAAACTAACTCGAAGTAGTCTCTGAGCTGTTGATCTATCAAAAATAAGTTAACAGTAACAAAATTGTGGTTTGCAGCAATTTTTATTCATTCTTGTAATATATATAATAAAATACCACAACAACTAAAAGAAACCTCCAGCTTCAATATATTCAAGAATAAATTGAAAAAATACTTGACCCAAAAATGTTATTACAATATAAAAGAGTTTTTCGAGGACAGAACTAAACTGTAACACAGTGTAAAATATAAATAAATAAAAAATAATTCAATTATTAAATGTTAAAGTAAATAGTATAAATATATCGAAAAATTATAATAGAGGTATATATGAGTATAATAATATATAAATAGATAAATAATATAATATAAGATTAATTAAATAGTATGTAAGTAATTTTATATTAAAATTGTGTTGCTGCGCCCTAACAGGGTATCATGTATGTACCTTTACTTTTTATAACATTCTATGTCTACTCATGATCGCAATAAATATTTGAAGTTTGAAGTTTATTAATGTTATTTTTACTAAAATCGTTTTATCCTGTGGCTTGAGTATGTCACGCTCACTTATATGTTTCTGCGGTGGTAGCGTCATGCGTCGGGTCGTTACGTTCCCTAAAATATGGTTGAGCGAAACGCGTCTGCTCATGTCTACTATGTTTATCCGTAATTATGTTAATATTGCTAAAAAGAGTTTTGTCTTCTTTTCTTTTAAATCTTGTGACTGCAGAACACAATTGTTTTAAAATTATGTATTTTAATTGTAACTGGCGGGTGAAAAAACCAACCTTGACGATTTTCTTGCCCGTTCTTTTAGCCCGTTCTTTTTAGAGTCTTTAAAGTTTTTAGAGTCACCGACAGACTGTCTGACTAACGGACAATCCCCTCCCTCCTTTAGAATCACGACAGGCTGACTGACAGATCCCCCCGATAAGAGTCACGACAGACAGTCAGACGAATAAACTGACAAACCTTGACAAATTCTGACAAAGAACCCATTTGCTTTTATTTCTTTATTATTTTACAGCTCATATTATATCTTTCATTGGTGTTAAAAAATATATCGAATTTCAATTTTGTGTGTGAATATTTGACGAATCTAAATGATCATGTTGATCTTAAAGACAAAGTATTTTTTTTTTTACGATCAAGCTCCCGCCCGCAGTGAATGGGCGCGTTAGGTTAAATAAGAATGACATTCATAAGTGCTCTATGGAGCCAAACTTGAATAAATGACATTTGAATTTGAAAATAAGTAACGCCTAATAATAATAGTGGCACCTGTGGTGACCTCGGCCCGGCGGCTCCGTCTGGCGTGGCGGGCCTATTGTGTTGGGTGGCTGGCTCTCAGCAGATATCATCATTATGAATCATGAGCTTCCGTTTCGTCCAGTACTGTTAATGTTATCGCGTTAAAGTTATGGACTAAATGCATAGCAAGGAAGTTGTTCGGACAATCTTCAAATATTTTAATTTCATAAACTGTTATTTACATAGTACTTGGACATGTCAAAATTAAATATAAAATACAATCGAAATATGATTGCACTAAAATCACGAAACTTAAATTCACTTACATGCACAAAACAAATAAAACACAAAAAAATATATAAATATAAGTGAATCTAAGTGCCAGTTCCGAGCTTCACAGGCTATGCTCTTTTAAATTATCATTATCAATTAGTTAGGTACTCTAATAACAATCTTCATTTGTCTGTGAAGCTAATAATGCAATTTGTAAACTATATGTAATGTGTAAAAATTGTTTACTGATTTGAATACTGTTTTTTGTTTATGTGTATTTATGTCTAAATAAAATTTTATTTCATTTCATTTCATTTTCATTTCATTTCATTTCATTTTCATTTCATTTCATTTCAATTTTATAAACATTAACAATACATGACATCAATTCGGGGCATGTGAACATTACTATTAATTAAAACTGAAGTCTTCATAAAATTCCGTCACGTTTTTTTTGTTATTGTGGCACTGTTTGAGGCTTCATGATATACTGATTAGGGGCTATCTATAAATTACGTCACACTTTAATGGGGTGGGGGTGGGGGGGGGGGGGGGGGGTTGACGAAGTGTGACATGGTGTGACAAGGGCATGGGAGGGATCCTAAATTTCGTGACGCCACTTTTCAAAATCCAAATCCTATAAACATTTTGTAACTGCTGTTTTGATGTAATTAATTGTTGCGGTACAATTGCAAAATATGTGACATCACACTAAAGAGGAGTCTCACAAGTGTGACCAACTGTGACAAGGACGGAGGGGGGGGTGAAAGCTCATGAAATTCGTGTGACGTAATTTATAGATGACTCTAAAAAGGTATCGTATACTTCTAGTAGGTATAAAAACTCTAATTTAGCGTTTGATAAGCTCCGCTACTCTCATCCAAAGTTCCTCGACCTGACGCTTCCTACGGCCTATTTACGATCTCATTCATGGTCATTACGCCAACGAAGCGTATTATTAACTAAGCGATGCGCAAAAAAACAATAATATTATATTTGACGACCGATTTGGCGTGGAGCTCAGTATACCTGCACTTCACTCGAGAGGTCGTGGGTTCGATTCCCACACAGGACAAATCTTTGTGTGCATGAACATGAATATTTGTTCTGGTCTGGGTGTTTTCCTATATATTAAGTATGTATTTACAAAAAAAAAAGTATTTAAGTATGTTTATCCGTTATTTAGTATCCATAACACAAGTTCGTAATAAATGATACTTATCTTGGAACTAAATAATTGGTGTAAGTGTTAGAAATATTTATTTTATTATTATTTGCAGAAACGGGGCGTACAGTTTCACTATTTTACTAAGAATCATAAACAAATACTTAAAAATATAAATATACATACATATATACATTCACGCCTGTTTCTCCGAAGGGGTAGGCACAGGCATATTATACTCCCACACTTGGCCAATTATATAGTTGGTCCCACGTAATAGGTGGCGAGCCTATTGCTGCTTACCCGGCACTGTTAAATTCGCCAGAGTTGTTGTTTTTTCACAATATTTCCACAATAAAATAAAAGTGGTTCACTTAATCCTATTAAATTTATAACTATACATTTGTACGATACATAATATATAAAATTATTGAGTTCAGAGATGTTTACCTTTTAAAGGTATTGTGATGTATTTAGATTTGAATCATTATTTCTCAATGATAAAAAAATTACAGTATTCTACAATTAAACCACACGATCACAAGAAGCGACTGCCGTCTGACCGCAACCCAGAGGGAAACACCATTCTATGGTTAACCCAGCTGTCAGGATGTTAGAAGGCACTGACTTCCTAATAACAACTGCCATAGATGTTCATGACAGCCGGGACCAACGGCTTAGCGTGCTTTCCGAGGCACGGAGCGAGCGATAATTACGAACATAACTAATTATTATTATTTGTGACTATATGAAGACCGATATGGCGTGGAAGTCAGATACCGGCACTTCACTCCAGAGGTCGTGGGTTCGATTCCCATGCAGGAGAACTATTTGTGTGCATGAACATGAATATTTTTTCTGGTTTGGGTGTTTTCCTATGTATATTAAGTATGTATTTAACAAGAAAAAAGGTGTTTATGTATCTTAATCCGTTCTTAATTATCAATAACACAAGTTCTTAAATGATACTAATCTTAAAACTAAATAATTGGTAGTAAGAGAATATTTTTTATATTATTGTTAAGTATAGAGAAAATGCAAGTCATTAAGTAGGTAGGTATTACAAGATTTAAACAAAATTTACATAATTATCAAATTGAGCAATGTAATGAATGATTGAGTACTTTTACTATAATATATAGTCACAGTATACGTTTAATTATATTGATATTTTAATTTAATACATGTTTTATAGGTAGGTCAAATAATTCTGTTTTAAAATTGATATTTCTTGAGAAAATACCGAGCATTGATTATAAGTCTTGATATTACACAGTATGAGAAATATGTAAAGAATTCTTTTGTCTTACAAGTTGAACGTTTTTTTACATACCTTTACTATAGATAATTTTGTTATTATGTCACAATCTTAGTAGAACAACGGTCTTTTTAAATATTTTAAATGAGTTTTAACATAAACAATTTTATAAGTATCACCTACTTTTGTTTTTCGGACAAGTGTATGTAAGGTTTTAAGTGTGCTGAAGATAGTTGAATTACTGGGATTAAGGCTGCCTGTCCACTGAAGCGGAGCGAGGATGCGGAGCGGAGAAACGGACAAATATTAACCAATAAGATTTCATCAAATCTTCGCTCCTCTCCTGTCCGTGATTCCTATTGGATAATATTTGTCCGTTTCTCCACTCCGCATCCTCGCTCCGCTTCAGTGGACAGGCAGCCTTAGAGTGCAAGCTCCATACTAATTACTGTAAAGGTATATTTAAATTGCATTGTATACCTACCTATAACTTCCCTTGAGATTGGCTGGGAAAGATCTCTTAAAGCGATAAGTTCTCCTTTGTAACTCTAAATAATATCAAAAACTCATGTTTTATTAAAAAAAATTGAGCAATCAGTAATTATAATTACTAATTTTAATCTGTAAATATGTAAGTAATTAAATAACAGATTATGACTATTACGTGTGTTACTGTCGACCGGTATGAAGCAGAATTGAGTTTATGGGTTCGATTCCCACACGAACAAATCTTTGTGTGCTTGAACATATTATTTGTATTGGTCTAGGAAATTTTCCGAGTATCAAATATGTATTTACTATAAAAAAACGAATTTTATGTATGTTTGTACGTTATTTGGTATCTATAACACAAGTTCTTAATGAATTTAATGATAATTATCTTGGAACTTAATAATTAGTACCTAGATAGTAACAGAATTATTATATTATTGTTATATAGTAAAATATTACCAAACCTAGACGCATGACTAGCAAATATAGACAAAATCGTCGCAACGAGTTACGCTATTGAAAAACAGTCTTATAATACAACTATTTACTCTTAAAAACATAGTTTACCTTTACAAGACGTCTTTACTGTTTAGCAAGAATTCATTTCGTCATAGCTAGTTCGCCAAATTATCCAATCCTTGCACTAAATACACTTAAAATTCATCACGGTACACTTAAAACACTTCAATAACTAATTATTTATTAAATAACACAACTGTTTTTGTGTTATTTCGTAATTTTAATATCAAAAACTTTCGTTCGAACGACACAACATTGCAATCACAATTCGCGAGAAACACTAAAAAAATCGAACACGGATCTATAAACAATGAGCTGTACTACTTTTAATTTTCACCTCTACACACCTTAGAATAAAGTTCACTTTTCTTGGCAGCGTTCTTTCAAAACGTGATTAGCTGTTTCGCTCGCACGTACGTTGTTTGGGTTGCTTTCTCGCTCTGCACCGCTAAGATGGCTACTGCGCGGGCGGCCGCCATGACAGGTCACTTCATTTAAATTACAAAGACGTGCTAATCCACTGTGGTAGTACTGTAGTTAATTAAGTCAAATTCACATTCAAACAAGTAAAATTTTGTTGTTCTTCAATATCTAATGGTTTTATTTGTTTTGCGAACATGAACTGTGCGTTTGATTATTATTTTCTTAACAAAAAGTGACGCGCTTTTCATATGGAATATTATGAGAAGTTTTTACTATCAAATAAAAGTACTATGTTGGTACTTAATGTACAAAAATACGATACTCGGTATATCAAAGCACCACTCAGGTATCTGTTCAATGTCAATTACTTATTTTTACATAAAGGCTGTTCAACTTTGAATCAATCTCCTGGCTAAATAAAATAAGACGCGAGCTTCGAAGTTATCATTGGTTTAATTCTTCTTACTTCTTTAATATGTAAGTATGATGTCTATTTTGTTATTATGTAGTATATTGTTAATATGCCATGTGGTACCGGCCTGGAATAGTGGTGGTCGAAATTCTAAGGGATGATGGGCAGCAGCGTCATTCTGCGTACTGGCTGGAACTGCGGTCACTAACCCGCCTGCCCAGCGTGCTGATTATGGGCAAATACCCCCAATAGAATGTAATCTATTGGGGAGGCTAATGTTCAGCAGTGGACTTTATAAGGCTGAAATGATTACATGAGAATATTTTGTCATTTTATTTTAGTTCATATATGTTTCTTCACTACCGCCGCCGCATTCAAAGTTTTCAGCTAAGCAGTGTATGCCTTATGGCAGTGTGTTCGCCTTTTGTAATACTTTTAACCGCATATTATATGATCGGTGCATAGATGTGTCAACATCCAAGCCAACCTCACCTGCAAGTGGTGCACCTGCCGATCAACGGACGAGGCTCTGGCGAACATAAAGGTACCCGGTCAGCGGCAATACTAGGCTCGCCACCTATTACGTGGACTAACAAAATAACTGGCGAAATTTGGGCGTATAATATGGCCTCTGCCTTCCCCTTCGGGGCAACAGGCGTTTTATGTATGTATGTATATGATCACTCAATGGTATAACTGATACAGGCAGATGTCGCACTCGCCCCTGGAAACTGAGGGTCATCTACCTTTAGTTCTTATAACATTGTTTTAAAGACATTCTGATGTTAAGGTTGTTTTTAGATATTATAATTATGTACGCACCACCAACACAAATCAAACCAGCAAAAGAGGGCAGATTTATTGTGTTCTATGGAACTTTACCGTACAGCACACTCCCATAGATTCTTTTGCTTTCATGGTCCTTTCCTATACAACAGAATTAATATTTTATTAATCTACCCAATGAACATTTTTGCATGTAAGAATGGGATCAGAGAATGGTTAAAAACTGCTCAGAAACAGAGTACTTATTATTGGTTGTTAAGTAGTACGATAGTCTTTAATAATAAAAATAAAATCAATTTATTTGTCTTCAATTATTCAACATAATAATGGTTACATTGTAGGCACATTTCTTAAGCAATTTATTATACTGTACTTAATCTCAGACAAAGCGGCTTGTGACTCAGAAGTCGCAGAAAAACCACGACCCCTGCTATTCTGTCACAACCTTTTCCACATATAGCATTCCTATAAATAATGACATAGTGCTGCAATATAATATTTATACAAAAAATTAAGACTAAAAATTTAAAATTGTCTACCAGAGATTAATAGACATGTAGTAAGGAAAGATTATTTCAAAAAATAAATAAATCTGCATATTTGATAATTTATAACATTAAAGTAATCAACTCAAATAAAAACAAAGAAAACGTTAGAGACATAGGAATAACATTTAACAATGGGAGAGATGTGCCAAGGATTGTTTTTCAAGCAGCCAACTGCGACATTTTAGTCAGAAAGCCATGACTGAATGATCCACTTCCCCTCGAACAGGCGGAGGCATGTCATTCCAGATTTTAGAAGCAGCCTACTTATAGGAACCCCTGGCAGCACTCAATTTTATTGTTGGCCTAGATAGTTGAGTATTATAAATAATGCTATATGATAAGTTAAATATCGTAAAAAAAATTATTGAATTGCGTAATCACGCTCCACTGTTATTTGTAAGGAATTTTGTTAAATAAGCACTGACACATATTTATTGTGGATACCTAAGACATAAGTAATTAAGTTTACTTAGTTTAGGTAGATAACACTTTAATTAACTGCATTACTAACCCAATTTATGTTCATAAAATAATATAATGAGGCTAGTTATTATAAAGAAATCAATTATTATTAGTCATCACTATTCATTCGGCAAATTAACGCGGGTAAATCCGCGGGCACCAGCTAGTATATAAATAATATGTCAGCGCGTTGAACTGAAGTGTAAATAGTGAAATAAAAGTGTAAGTGTTGTCTAACGGTCGCGAGCAGTTTGAAGAAATACGACATTTTACAAAACGACTGGGCAAAATAATACTAGCGAAGTGTCCGCGAATATGTCCGCGTCACCTACACTCGCCTATTACGTAGGACCAACAATATAGTAGGCGAAATGTGGTCGCTCAATATCCCTTTGCCTGCCTCTTCGGGGAAACAGGCGTGAGTGTATGTATGGAAGTTATCAAAGCCACAAATTGCGTTGGAAGCCACTTGGAAGTTTAAGGAACGTCCCTGGAATTATGACATAGAATAATGTCTTTGTTAAAAGTGATGCAAATATGTAGCTTTTAACAGTTTTCATGATGATTTCGTGTTATTTTTAACCGTCTTTTTAAGAAGGAGGAGGTTCTCAATTCAGCCGGTATTTTTTTTTGCTTTTCTTTTCTATAAATGTATAATTGTACATCGATTACGCCGAGGTAAACCTATCTATGTATAAAAAGACCAATTTATACAAACTTTGCTTTCCAGTTAAGAAAATAAGAATTATTTTTTCACAAAACGTTTAACATTACGTATCCCAATAAGATGGACAGTGCTCTGCACGTGTGTACCAGGAAGGCCAGCATCAGAGAGGAATGGCGGCGAGAAGACGACAAAGAAGAATCCCAATAAGCTGATTTTGCCAATCATGTCTACTACCGAATATAATACTCTAAATTTATACTAATCTAAATATAAAAAGCTAGCATCCTCCTCTCTTCTAAGTTGCCATACCCTACAGGGTCCATATTGTATCTGTGATATTATAAATAACATCTTTGTAACATATGGAGTGCAATAAAGACATTGACTATTGAGTACATCTTATGCGAAGAACAGCTATGTGATGCCTAATATAATAAAAGTCTATAGTAGGCTACTCTAAATTTAAACTAATCTAACTATAAAAAGCTAGCATCCTCCGCTCTTATAAGTTGCCATACCCTACAGGGTCCATATTGTATCTGTGATATTATAAATAATATCTTTGTAACATATGGAGTGCAATAAAGACATTGAGTATTGCGTATGAGTACATCTTATGCAAAGAACAGCTATATGATGTCTTTAAAAGTCTGTAATAGGCTTGACATAAGCTTGACATGGCTTGAGATATCGAGCGCTTCCGTGCTTCGGAAGGCGCGTTAAGCAGTTGGTCCCGGTTATCACCAAATGTGGTAGTCGTTAAGCCATGATAGAGGCTCATGGGCGGCTTGAAAAATTCTAACAGCAGGGCGCCATACACCTGCCTTCGCCAATCCGCACTGGGTCAGCGTGGTGGAGTATGACCCAATACCCTCACACCTTGATATGTGTGAGGAGGCTCGTGCTCAGTAGTGGGACGTTAATGGGCTGGGATGTATGTATGTATGTAATAGGCTTGACATAAGCCTTAAGCCATTGCACAAATTTAAAGGTCAATAAGTGTTTAAATTCACTGAGTGAATATTTTAAAACATGAAATTTATTAGTAGATATACTTAGATTATATCTTTGCGTACCAGTTATTGGTGACTTTGTTAATTTTATGACCACTCATCACCATATTTCATGTAAAGTAAAAAAGTATTTATCTTTATTTTTGCTTTCGGTGAAATAAAAAAAAGTTCCCAGTACTAATCTGCCTAGTCGTTTTGCAAAACGACGCATTTCACAAGCTGCCCGCGTCATTACTACAGCAACTAACTCGGCCGATGATGTCATGCTATATAACAGCTTCTGTTGGTACAATGATTTATGGCATTTTTATTGTACATACATAATATCGCGCCTGTTTCCCCGAAGGGGTAGGCAGAGGCATATTATACTAAATTGCGCTAGTTACATTCTTGGTTCCACGTAATAGGTGGCGAGCCTATTGCCGCTTACCGGAAACTTTTCGCTAGAGCCTCGTCCGTTGATCGGCAGGTGCTCCACTTGCCGTACAACCTTATAAGGGGGCCCCACGGGTGTCTGTTCAGAGATTCCGGCATCTCCTCGCGGCCCAAACGCTTGGACCGCTGGTTACCCTCTATGAGGGCGGTCTTGGCTGCTCTACATCCCTTTTTTTTTGTTATACGGCCGAAAGGGGGTGTGGGACTCACCACCTTCAGACGCGACTGCCAGCAGTAATATCCACTAAAAATTTTCCGAAGACGCCCGCCGCTTTTTAAAAAAAAGGCAGTGGCCAGTACCTGGGTTGCAGCTCTGACACCCCGCCCGCGGCCAACGTCCCCTGGATTGAAACCGCGAAACCTTCTCAGAGAGGCGCAGTGGACGCGCCCCTCCTATCTCCCCGTGCGACCATAGCGTGTGTGACCGACTTCCTGGAGGGTCCATGGTTAGACAGCAGGGGCCCCCTGCCCCCGCTGCCTAAGACTCTCCTGGTGCAGCTTGGCGGGCCCTCCTGGCCTACCCGCCGCGGCTACCACAGGTCCCTCTTAGTTTCCCCCCCGGTAGTCAGTACTAAGGGCACCCAGAGTCGTCAACCTCAGGGTGTTACCTTTTTCCGGTCCCCGGGAGGTACTCAGCCCCCCACCACGACAAGGTGGAGACCTGTTCGGGGGGGTGCTCTATATCCCTCGTACAGCTCCGCCTCAATAGCTGCCGCATCTGGAGCGCGGATGCGGCCCTACGATGCCTAGTGTACAGGTGTAGCGCGTAGACAGAAGATTTAGCTCCTGCGATCACCAGTGAGGTTGGCTTGGGCTCCTCAGTTCTTGGTAGGGTCCATATATCTACACGTTTAGTGTCGTATAGTGTTCAGTGTTTTAAATATACATATAGGATGCATCTATTGAGCCTGCAAAGGTTTGCTATAGTTAAGTAAATTGGATTTTATATAATGTTGCCATAAGTTAAGACGGAAGTGAAGTAAAACAATATCTTTTTATTTTTAGTTTGTTTATGTGTATTTATGTATATGTGTTTAGTTGTTTATGTGTATTTATATGTATGTCTTTAGTTGTTTATGTCTATAAATATAAATATTTTCTGACAATTACACCAATTATTTAGTTCCAAGACAAGTATCACTAAGAACTTGTGTTATGGATACTAAACAACGGATAAACATACTTACATACAGTTTTTTTTTGTAAATTCATACGTAATATTTATAGACATTCACAGAGGACACCCGCACCAGAACAAATATTCATGTTTATGCACACAAAGAGTTCACTCCAGCCTGCAGGCTGTCATACAGATGATGACCACAATATTTGGAGTCTTTGGAGATATGGAGAGGAAGGAAGGCAAGCGGATGCACAAAAGATCCGATAATAAATAAATAAATAAATATTTCTGACACTTGAATTAATTATTTAGTTCCAAGATAAGTATCATTAAGAACTTGTGTTATGGATACTAAAGAACGGATAAACATACATACTTTTTTTTTGTAAATACATTTTAATATACATTATGAAAACACCCAGACCAGAACAAATATTCATGTTCTTGCTCACAAAGATTTGTCCTGTGTGGGAATCGAACCCACGACCTTTGGAGTGAAGTGCAGGTATATCGTCGTCAATAAGAGTAAGGGGATAAGGGTAATAAGTGATAAGATAAGATAGTATATAGACGTTTTGAAGCAATAAAACCACAATTAGTTTGCAATTCTTACCTATATAATAATATATTTCATAAACTATTTCTAATTCTTAACATTAAAAATTCTTAATTTTATCAGGTAAATAATTACGTATTTCGTTTTGTAAGTACAGTCGAGGCCTCTGTTGTCAGTACACTTCATCATCATTATCATCTCAGCCATGCGTCGTCCACAGCTGCATATAGGCCTAGATTTCAAAATTGAGCTATCCTGATAGCGTATTTGAGAAAAAATTACATTCATTAATTCATTAATTTATAGGTATATGTTCAATTTAGTTAATAACATTTATTTATTAGTTTTAGTTAAGCCATTTGCTACTAGACAGCGTTACGTGTAAAATGCAGTAAAGGTATAACATATTAGTTTGTAAAACTGCCGCTAGATGGCGCTATGCGTATTCACATCGCGATCGTTTTGTCACAACAGCTTCCATAGAAGAGTGGCAGATATTGAAATAATTTATCTTGGCTTGAATAATTAAGTATAATATTAAGTATATGGATCTCGTAATATTTAAAATTTCCATGTCACAATGTTAGTTACCGTACTACTCCGAAACTGCATGGATTATTTCAAAATTTTATATGCATGTTCAGTAGGTCTGAGAAACGGCATTTTGTCAACCTTTAAATTTTTTATTTATCTTTGGACGAAATATTTTGTTTTTATTTTTTATGTAATGGGGCATTCAAAAGTATGTACAGCCCTAAATTGTTACTTTATTATCACAAACCCCTATTTTTTTACGGCCATTTTAGTAAATTTATAAAGCAAAACAACGTTTGCCGGGTCAGCTAGTATGTACTAAGATATATAACTATGACCTCCACCGCACTTACTTTAATTATGTACTTAGTCTTAAATAAAATTACTTACATAGTATAATTTACAATAAATATACAAGTGCCTGAAAATTTTTGAGCAGCAATTTTTCTCTACAGCAACAATCAACGATTTGCCGACTTAGTTTTGCCATTGTTCCAAAAACAGTCGACTGTCAGCTGCACAGCTCTTTTGATTAAGAACGATTCTAAATTAAACAATAAACGTACAGCACACAACATAACTGGGACTTGTTAACCCTTTTATACAGGTATTTACAGCTAAAAGACTATTTTAAAGTCTAATACAACTATAAAACTAGATACTATACACTTAGATGGCAATATATGAATTGAATTGAATAACTTAAAAGTCCAATTATTATCATATCTTAATAAAATAATCATCATTTCATATTTTACACTCTCACAAAGCGTCTTCTCCAAAAATTCACTAATTTGTCAATTTGTTGACGACAACATTCCGTTTACGATGTACGTTCGTTATTTTGTTCTTTGTTATTATTGTTTGTTTTTTGTTATTCGGAATAAGAAAATTATCAATTGTGAAATATATATGTGAATGTAAATAAATTTAATACTAATTAGGAAAATAATTACTTGTTAAAAATATATACGAAATGTGACTAATTTTAAAGCATTTGTTGTGTATTCTATACCTAAACCACATGTAAAGCAATAAACGATTTGAATTTTGAATTTTGCCCTGACAAGATCTGTGTTTGAGACTTACTGATATTAGTAATATATATGTTCAACATACAATTAATAAATAATTTTAATTTAATTTATTAAAAAAATATATACAATAGAGATATACACAGCTTGACGAATCTAAATGATCCTGTTGATCTTAAAGACCAAAAAGTATATTTTATTTCGTAGGGAGCGGTTTGCAATGAAGTTATTAATTTAATTAAATAATATGTAGCTTATATATCTTTAAAATTGAAAATATTGCTATATTTTTTGTGCGTAGTAAGGTATACCAAGAGGCGTTTTTCGTCAATAAGTATTTCTTACTTACATACAGTTTATGTTTAGTTTAAAACTATTGCTCTCACTGTCTTCATCTTATCAAATAAAAGTGATAGCACTAGTTTTAAACCTGGTCTAATTTTAGACATCGTTTTGTAATAAGACCCTTTAGGTCTATTTTTCCTTTTTTTACCTTCACAACTTCTAATTATCAAAAAAACTGTTATTATAACTTAATAAAATCTTGCCATTTAACTATGTAATTATTTATTTACTTCTAAGTTCATATTGTGTTCATTGGTGTTTATATTTTAATTTAATAGTTGTATCATATTATTGTATGTTAGTGTTACAGATACTATAAAGTACATATTCTTGTAACTGGCGGGAGAAAAAACCAACCTTGACGATTTTCTTGCCCGTTCTTTTACGATCAAGCTCCCGCCCGCAGTGAATGGGCGCGTTAGTTTTTAAGTTTTGACGTTCATAAGAGCTCTTTGGAGCCAAACTTGAATAAATGAATTAAAATTTTGAATTTATTTTGAACTGTTCACAGTTAATATACATATGGATATGAGTAGGTATGTGTGTGTGTATATATTACATTGTTTAAATATTGCATTGGTATGTGTGTATATGTAGGGGTAGGTAGGTAGGCAGGTATATGTATACGTGCGTATATATAGCTGTGTGCATATATGTATATGTGTATGTATGAATGTATGTGTATGAACTTGTATGTAATGTTATAATTATCTAGTTTCTATATTTTGGAGAAAACTCTTTATTTTTCCATCTAAGTGCCTTAGATATGAAACTATAGGTCTAAAACTATGTTTTTAATTTTAACTATGTTTCTCTTTTTGTATTTGACTGTTTGTTTTTAAATATAATTAATAAACAAATAAAATTGTGAGATCTTTATGTAAATAATGTTTAAATCCTTAGAATGGAGGCGCTGCATGCTCAATACAGGTTACCCTAGTTAAGTACCAGAAGCTACAAACTCGAAATGTAACTAAAGGTTAACTGTAAGGTTTTAATTCATGTAAGTTTGTATAAACATATCTATGTATTTTATGGCAATATTTTTTTTAAGTCAACCAGATCATTGTCGTGACCATCCCTTATTGTACAGGCTCAGCTCAGTTTCACAATACATACTTACTTGACTGTGATGGAAGGTTCCCTTAGTGCTACTTTATTGGTTACAGCTTCGGGGGACCCTTTCAGTATCATCAAATTTACACTGTGTGTGTCATGTAACAAAAATAATTTAAAAGAGCATAGCCTGTGAGTTTCTTGTCAGTTCTTCTCACAGAGCGGAGGCTCGGAACTGGCACTTAGATTCACTTACACCTAATTTTTATTTATTTGCATGTAAGTGAATCTAAGCTTCGTGATTTCAGGGTTGATATAATTATTTTTTTTCATGTATATTTTGTTTTGACGTTTTCAAGTGCTATGTAATAGTTTATGAAATAAAGAACTTTTTACTTTTACTTTTACTTTTATAATTTCTTTTTCAGTACTTTTGTCTTATGACAATGTCGAAGACATTTCAGTTCTAAAATTATTATTGTAACAGACAACTTCAATTGCATCATTGTCTTATAGATTCCTACATAATCTCACACACATTTATACCAAAACCTTACTACAACTATTTAAAAGAGAGTTCAAGCAAAGTATAAGGTGTATAGTGATCCTACCAAGACCTGAGGAGCCCAAGCCAACCTCACCAGCAAGTGGTACACCTGCCGATCAACGGACGAGGCTCTGGCGAACATAGTGCCCGGTAAGCGGCAATAGGCTTGCCACCTATTAGGTGGACGTGGGTCCAACTATATAATTGGCGAAGTGTGGGCGTATAACATGCCTCTGCTTACCCCTTCGGGGAAACAGGCGTGAATGTATGTGTATGTAACAAAGTCCACTTTAAGCTCAGTGATTTAGGTGAAACGTGAAATAGATTCCTCTAGCACCCAGCATACTGTCAAGGTTTCTTCGGAGTCATTTCAAAAGTGACATTGCCTCCAGTCTTCATCAGAACATTAAGCGTCGCCTGTGTCTTCACTTCCATTACATCATCACGCTCATCACGTCTTTTGGGCAGCCTTTTCTTCAATCCATCCCAGAAGCCTGGATCCTTCAACTGCAAGCATTTAGTATCAAGCTCTTTCAGATCATCCTCGTCTGCCAAATCTTCTAAAACTACTATTAGTCTTTTCCTTTTCTCTCTGGTTTCTATAAGCTTCGTTGCCTTCAGCTCTAACGCAGCTATGGAGTGTAAATAACTCCCAGTAAGGAACACAACTGTTCTTCTAGATTTGTCTACAGTATCCGCTACTTTACTTGGTATCCAATCTCCGATGTCCCAATCTTTGTACCTAGCGCAGACTTTATAACCATTAGCAGTTAAAACTGGAACAATATTCTCGACGACAAATCTTTCGTTGTCATCAGAATACGAAAGTAAAACATCAAATGTCTTTCCGTCTACTTCATCTTCGACCACAAACCAATCCCAGCCTTTTAAATACATGTACAATTTGATCTCCTTTGAGTAGCAATAGGTAAAAATGGCTAAAGCTATGACTAGAACCCCAATGCCTATTAAAACACCTCCCAATATCCCTGACCACCAAACATCACATAACCTATTAACATTTACACTAAAAAGATCTTGTCCATCTGCGCATGTTACTGTTTTCCTATCAACAATGTAACTGCTAGCATTCTGTAAAGCCTTCAGATTATCAAAATAATAACAACTACACACAAAAGCATTACCAGTTAAATGTAAAAGAATTTTCCTTTCAGATATATCTTTAGGTATGGCAACAAGCTTATTGTAACTCAAATCTAACTCTTTTACTGTTTCTGGGATTTTTGGAACCGATTCCAAACCTAACCCGGAGACATTTAACGAAACAACTTTCGCCGACAAATTTAAAGCACCGTCTAAATTATTTAACTTAAGTTGTAGAACAGATACATTGTAATTAGCTAGTATTGGATATGACTTAGGAACTAAGTTACAGTCTAGATGTAAAGAATCTTTAGCGGAGTTCTTAGTGCAATAACAATTTTCTGTGCAATTTGGAAAAATGCACGTTAAAGAAGCTAAAGGAACATCTTTGAGTGCTACTCCTTTTAAATTGGGAGGATTATCGCAGAATGCGTTATCTATATCAAAGTGGTCTAGCTTGCTTCTTCGTAGATGATTGAGGAATGGGTAAAGATGACAGTCGCAGTAGTAAGGATTGTTTCCTAAAACGATGGAGACGTTTGAGGGTTCCCAAAATCGATCGTCGAATTCGATGGTGGTGATATTGTTGGAGCTGAAGTCGACGTGAACGATGTCACTGCTGAAGCGGAAGTCGATTGTCTGGAAGGAAAAAGGGTTTATCATCGATATATTTATTTGTGAGATCTCAAAAATTTTACTAGTTTCCACAGAAAACCAGCCTTTGACCATTTTGAAAAATGAAGTTATGTGCATACTTATCAGTTTTCTCGGAAAGCACATTAAGCCGTTGGTCCTGGCTGTTGTGACATCTATGAATAGAATAGAATAGATCTTTATTGCTAAGACTGTGTACATTTTGCTGGTGTTCATGCATTACGTTAGTAACAACAGTGTGCCCGTTGCGGGCGTGCAATTTATAGAACTTACAATTATGGCAGTCTTTATTAGGAAGTCAGTGCCTTCTAACAGACTGACAGCTGGTTTAACCATAGAATGATGTTTCCCTCTGGGTTGCGGAGGTCAGACGGCAGTTGCTTCATGTAATAGCTTTGATGAATGAATTTGACGACCGATATGGCGTGGTGGCGAGTATACCCGCACTCCACTCCTGAGGTTGTGGGTTCGATTTTTATTATCCATTACACAAGTTTTTAATGATACTTATCTTTGATCTAAATAATTAGTGTAAGTGTTAAAAAAAAATAGCTGAAATTCAGCCAAATCTGGTTATACTAGTGAGCAGACCCTGGGTCCTTAGAGGAAGTCATGTGCACAATTGGGGTAATGCTATATCCGAGATGAGTTTCTTGAGGCATTCTTCTCAATCTCGTTGCCTTTTGGAAGCGTTAGTCACCGACAGACTAACTGACGAACAATCCCCTCCCCCTTTAGAATCAGAAAAAGTTGACTCACAAATTCCCCCGATAGGAGTCACTGACAGACAGTCAAATGAGAACAAAATACAACAGACAGAATAACTGACAAACCTTGAAAAATTCTCACAAAGAATCCATTTGCTTTTATTTTTTGATTATGGTACCGCTTATATCTCTTTCATTGTTTGGTAAAAAATATATATGTCCATTTTATATGTAAAATTTGACGAATCTAAACGATTCTGCTGATCTTAAAAGAAATAAAGTATATTTTATTTAATTTTCTAAAGGAATCCCACTACTCACCGAAAGTCTTCTGATCTGGTTCCCTCGCAAGTCTAGTCTCCTCAGGTCGGTAAGTCCCGTGCGCAGGTCTGTGTAGACTACCTGGATCCTGTTGTCGGCCAGAGACAGCTCCTGGAGTTCATACAGTTCCCGGAACGGGGATGTGTTCGCTTTCTGGGACAGACGGACAGAATCACACATTAATTAAATTTAATTTCTTAATATACTTTTCTTGCATTTACAATTTTATTTATTTTTTACTAGAAAAAATAAATTCAGAGAACCGTAAGCAGGGGACGGATACGGGGGACCAGTCAACCAACGGTTGGAGGTTCGATTTCTGTCCGGGCTACGGAGGACGAGTTGATTTACTAGAAAATATTAGTCTCATGATTAAATATTTTTGTTATAATTTATGACTGATATGGCGTAAAGGTTGCTACTGAGGTCGTGGGTTCGATTCCCACACAGCACAAATACTTGTGTGCATGAATATAAATGTTAGTTGTGGTCTGGATTTTACCTATGTGTATTAAGTATTTATTTAGAGAAAAAGTAATAAAAACCAAAATCAAAAATCATTTATTCAAGTTTAGCTCAATAGAGTTCTTATGAATGTCATACTTATAAACTAGCGCGCCCATTCACTGCGGGCGGGAGCTTGATCGTAAAAGTACGTATCGCATGCTTAAATCAGCAAAACGTTATAAATTGATTGGACAAAAAGGTTGTGCGCCGATAACATCTAACGGTAACTTTAGAGCGGCGGATATTAAGATACCTCTATTAATATCTAACGTAAGTAAGGATACCAGTGAGGAAGATATAATTAATTATATAAAGAATAAAACCGATGAGAATGTTTCCTTGAAGAGAATTAATATGCGTCAAACTAAAATGTATAACTCTTATAAGGTTTATGTACCAAAACAAAAAATTGGGACATTTTTAAGTGATGAATTCTGGCCGAATGGCATAACATTTAGGCGTTTTGTGCACTTTATGTACAGAACGAAATCTAAGGATGTTGTTAGTAATAGTTATAAATAAATATTAATTATGGATAGTAACAAAAAATATTGTAAATTAATAAGCTTTAATTGCAAGTCCTTTAAAAGGTCTATAGATGATATTAGAATTCTTTGTGAACAGTCTGATGTAGTGTGTCTGCAGGGGACGTGGCTGTATGAGCACGACATTCCACTGCTGGCAACTGTTAGTACTAATTTTGAGTATACGGGTAAGTCTGCTGTAGACACATCTGCTGGTATATTGAGGGGGAGACCATACGGTGGCGTAGCCATTCTATGGAAAAAAGGTGTTTTTGACTCTGTATCAGTTATCAGTTGTACGAGTTCTAGATTGGTTGCGCTCAAAGTAACGTCAGGCAATAGATCGATGTTAATATTTTCTGTATATATGCCCATTAAAATTGCCGAGAACATACCCATTTTCACAGAAGTACTGAGTGAAATTAGCGCGATTGAGGAGAGTAGCAATGTTGAGGCAATGTACATGTTAGGCGACTACAATGGGCACCCGGGTGATATTTTCTATAGCGAGATGATTAATTTTTGTGTAGATAGGTCATGGCTGTGCGCGGATGTGGAGAGGCTGGGTGCTGACTCAAACACTTATACCTTTACAGATCCGCGTATGGGTATTAGATCTTGGCTGGACCATTGTGTGGTCTCCCAATCGGCCTGGCTGAGTACTGTGAATGTAGGTGTAATTGAAGAGTTTTTCTTATCGGATCATCTGCCTATTTTTGTTGAATGTGACCTAATGACAATTAGTCCTAAGTTTACAACAGATTCCACTGTTGTACCTTGTAAAGGTGTAACTTGGGGAGAAAGAAATGAATCTCAAATAGACAGCTACCATGAGATGTGTCATGTGGGTCTCAGGGAAATTGACTTTCCACCGGAATTTATTGAGTGCAGTCATGGCTCGTGTCAGTTGAATAGTCATAAGAGAGTACTAGACAAAATGTACGATAGAATTATTTTTACGTTGACGAACGCGGCCATTCGCTCCAATGAAAACCAAAAAAGGTGTAGGTCATCTAAAAGACTATTATGTGGGTGGAACCTACACGTGAGAGAAGCTCATCAGGAGGCAAAACTTAGGTTTAATATATGGGTACTTAATAATCGGCCTACGTCGGGAATAATCTATGAACAAATGTGTAGTTCTCGTAAGATCTTTAAAAGTAGACTGAAGTGGTGTCAGGTTAATCAAGATCAAATTAAAATGGATCAGATTGCAAAACTAAGAGCGGAAAATAATTTTGCCAAATTCTGGAAAGCTACAGGAAAAATGAATGCTTGTCCCAGCCTTCCGGCGAGCGTTAGTGGTATTAATAATCCGGAGGAGATAGCTAATATGTTCAGGGAGCACTTTACCGTTAAGTCACCACTTGTACCTTCCTCTGAGAGATTTAAGCTTACGCCTGGTCCTAATAATAAGCAACTTCAAAGATTTACGACCGTTCAGGTGAAGGATAGAATTCAGCTAATGAGTGGAGGCAAGTCACCGGGGCATGACGGGCTCAGTATAGAGCATTTGAAATATGCTGGCGTACATTTGCCGAGGGTCTTGTCTATGTTCTTCACAATGTGTATAAGTCACTCTCACCTGCCATCTGAGTTAATGAAAACTATTATAATACCCATAGTGAAGAACAGGACAGGAGATATCTCGGATAAAGCCAATTATCGCCCTATTTCACTTGCTACAGTGGCAGCGAGAGTGTTGGACGGTTTGCTTGATTCTTACCTCAAAAAACTTGCTAATTTACATGACGCGCAATTTGGCTTTAGGCCAGGTTTATCTACAGAAAGCGCAATTTTAAGTCTCAAGCACACCGTCCAATACTACACTGAGCGTAAAACACCGGTATACTCGTGTTTTCTGGACTTCTCCAAAGCTTTCGATCTCGTTTGCTATGATGTGCTTTGGAGAAAGATGGAAGACAGGGGTGTCCCGCCCGAGATATTACAGTTGTTTCGTTTTTGGTATGCTAACCAGACGAATTATGTTAAGTGGTCTAATAGCCTCTCAGTGTCTTATAGACTTGAATGCGGAGTGAGGCAAGGTGGTACATCATCTCCGGGACTCTTCAATTTATGTATGGATGGCCTCATAGTCGAACTCAGCAACATGCGCGTCGGATGCAGGATTGGTGGTGTCAGTTGTAACAATATAAGCTATGCAGATGACATGGTGTTGCTGGCTCCGACTGTGAGTGCTATAAATAAATTGTTGGGGGTCTGCGAGGATTATGCTGCTTCCCACGGTTTAGTTTATAATTTAAAAAAGACTGAATATATGGTCTTTAGGGCCGCCGGTAAATGTCCTGAGGAGTCTCCCAGAATTTTGCTAAATGGAGCTGCCATTAACAGGGTAAATCAGTTTAAATACTTGGGACATTTTCTTGCCGATGACCTTAAAGACGATGTAGATATAGAGAGGGAACGCAGGGCGTTGGCGGTGCGTGGCAACATGTTAGCTAGGAGATTTGCTCGTTGTACCGTACAAGTTAAAATAACGCTGTTTAAGGCGTACTGTCAAAACATGTACACGAGTCCTCTATGGCTCAAGTACACCCAGGCATCGCTTAACACTCTGCGCGTCCAATATAATAATATTTTTAGAATGCTGATGAAACTTCCTCGCCACTGCAGTGCCTCCAGCATGTTTGCCGATAACCGAACCGATGGTTTTTTTGCGGTCATAAGGAAAAAATATGCTTCACTGATAAAAAGGGTGAGAAACAGTGATAACGGGATTCTAAAAATAGTGGCAGATGATCCGCATGCGCCTGTTTTCAGGGGCCTCAGGCGAGCTATGAACTTGATTGAGCAGCATCACTCAATGGTTGGTGGGCCGCCTGAGTTCGCTGGCAGGTACATGAGATAGGTAGGCATTTTTATTTTGTTTACATTGTCTTTTAATTTTATAATCCGGTGTCGCTTTAACATAGTTTTTAAGTCTCATGTTACTAACAAAAAATGGATCTGTGTTATCTGAGAAATAAACTTATTATTATTTATTATTATTATTAATGGTGACTTAACTCAAAAAAGACGATTTTTGGGACATCACAAAAGAAGATCTTCTAAAGAATACTTGTCCTACTTGTAAGTGCATTTAATTGATACTGATTTATTAATTAGTAATTCTGCTTGTGTTTTGAACGTTTGATTAACATTGATTCGATCTCAGCAAGAAATAGAAAGACTGTATAAGTACGTAACTCAAACCTAACCTATCTACTAATGGGTCGATGTTCCTTTAAGCATGCGGTATGATGTAAATCCGTTATTTAGTATCCATAACACAAGTTCTTAATGATGCTTATCATGGAACTAAATAGTTTTGTAAGAGAATTATTATTATACAATCACAGTACTTTTTAACAGATTTTTTTTGGAATGAAGTTCCTTATCGCGCGTTGTGAAAGGGGGCTAGACGGAAAAAAATCTAAATTCTAAATTTTAGACAATTGAAATAAAGAAAATTCCGACAGAGCCAAATTTTCGTAGAGACCTTAGGTTTACCACAAGGAATAAAGTGTCAAAAGTCCCCATCAGTCCCATGTGAGCTTAGGGACTTATTCGGGGCCCAAGGTCAAAATTTTAGATTTTTTGGATTTTAATCGAAAACGGTAAGTTTTATCGAAAAAATACCTCAAAGCAAAGTTGTAGATCTTAAAATTCTATATAAAAATGGTTCCTATGATTTTTTCTTTAAGACCCACTATTTCCCAGTACTAAGATGGCGTTAAGATGCTAAAGGGCTCTATCGAAGTCTAATGGTAAATGCGTGGTGTTAGTCACCCACCTGGTTCAGTGCTCGCAGCCTCAGCCCGTTCCCGGCGAGTGTCAGCACCCTGAGGGCCCGTGCCCCACTGAAGGTGCCATCCAGGATGGTGGCCAGGCGGTTGTGGTCCAGGTGGAGGCTCGTCAGACGGGAGAGACCTTCGAACGTGTGTCTGGGGACAGCAATCGACATTCATCTATACGGGTGTGAAAAACCCTGATAAAGACAAACACTAGTCATAATGACAAGGGAGAAAATAAAAAAATTGCATTAAGAAATGATTTATTGGTGTAAAGATATCTGCAAATAGTAGCACGCAATGAAACAAGCGTCACAGACCGCGTCTCTGTCAAATCAAATCAAATCAAAATTCAAGTTTGTCTCAATAGAGCACTTATGAATGTCATACTTATAAACTAGCGCGCCCATTCACTGCGGGCGGGAGCTTGATCGTAAAAGAACGGGCAAGAAAATCGTCAAAGTCGGTTTTTTCTCCCGCCAGTCACAATTAAAATACGTAATATTAAAACAATTGTGTACTGCAGTCACAAGATTTAAAAGCAAAGGAGACAAAATTCTCTGTGGTCTATTTTTCGGAAAGCACGTTAAGCCGTTGGTCCCGGCTGTCATGAACATCAATGGCAGTCGTTATTAGGAAGTCAGTGTCTTCTAACAGACTGACAGCTGGTTTAACCATAAAATTATATTTTTCTCTAGGTTGCGGTCAGATGGCAGCACGCTCAATGGAATAACTGAAATTTAGTTACCTTAGACCAGTGGGCTTCTGAAGCCCCCCACCCATCAGGTCCCACCTTGACGTAATGGGGGGGTTGAGTACCTCCCGGAGGCCGGAAAATGGTAACACCCATTGGCGACTCTGAATGCCCTTAGTACTGACTACCGGGGGGGAAACCTAGAGGGACCTGTGGAGGGCACAGCGGGCGGGCCAGGAGGGCTCGACAAGCAGCGCCAAGAGGGTCTTAGTCAGCGGAGGCAGGAGGCCCCTGCTTTGTAACCGCTTACCGCTTGCGGGTGAGGTTGGCGGATTCCTTCAGTCTTGAAAGGACCCCCAAAGAATCCTACCCTATCATTTTACATTTAACATATCTATACTTGTACGGGTGTATAGGGATTCTACACAGACCTGAGGAGCCCAAGCCAACCTCACCTGCAAGTGGTGCACCTGCCGATCAACGGACGAGGCTCTGGCGAACATAACAGTGCCCGGTAAGCGGCAATAGGCTCGCCACCTATTACGTGGGACCAACTATATAATTGGTGAAGTGTGGGCGTATAATATTCCTATGCCTACCCCTTCGGGCAACAGGCGTATGTATATATGTATGTATGTATACTTACTCGGACAAAGCTTTTATAACATTTCCCCTCAAGTCCAGTGTCACTAAACTCTTCATAGCCACGAAGAGACCATCAGAAAGCGATCCAATTACATTGTTCTTCAAATCCAGGGTCTCCAGATTCTGCTGATTCTCAAACAGACCAACTGGTACATCTTTCAGGTCGCACTCTGACAGTTCTAAGGTAGTAATGTTGAAGGATCTTTGAAATAGGTCTGATGGTAAAGGTGCCAAAGGGGTTTTGGTGATGGACAGCGTTTTGAGGAGTTGGAGATCGCTAAAGGTGCCATTTTCCAAGGTCAGAGTTACTGCGTTCTTTTTTATGGACACCTGTTGAGAGAAACAATACTTATGTTAAAAATAGGACACATCCAAACATGAATTGATTTCTAAAAAATGTATTTTAGCCAAACTGTGTATGGTCAGAGAAATCACTACGTAGTATAAATAAAAGTGACTTCCTCGGTCTGTGCGATGCGGTCTGTGATGCGGTTTTTGTAAATAGATACAGTGAATCAAGAGGAAGGTTTATTATGTAGTCGCTAGGAGTTAATAGTAAAACGGCTTTCAAGCAGGCCGCCATGAGTCCCCACTTGTTACCGTGCTTATTTCACGATATAGAGCGCAATGTTTTTTGTACTGCATCGACTGCTTACGGCGGGAAGCCGATGGATGCAGGCGACTCAGGATCGCTCAATGTGGAAATGTATTGGGGAGGCCTATGTTCAGCTGTGGACATCAGATGGCTGAGATTATGATGATGGATGTGTACGGGCAAGCCACTGTACATACTTTTGTTTACGCAGCGATCGACATTTAGGCGCACGCGCACACGTACTTACTTTAATTACCCATACACATTAGTACGCTAATTACTCTCCTAACAATCACTAGTTTAGAGTAGATTTGCCATCCAACTGTAGTTAACATGCAATTTACGTTTCATTGTATTTTTACACACTTCGGTGATCTTTCTCTTTGATGTGCTCATTCTACTACTTCAACTATCTACTTCTTCAACTATCTACTACTTCAACTATCTAATACTTCAACTATCTACTACTTCAACTATTTACTACTTCAACTATTTACTACTTCAACTATCTAGTACTTCAACGATGTTACGTGGTCAACTAAGCGAAAAACCGTACAGAATGATAACAACTATATGGCTCTCACTGTACTAATAATAAATAAAAATTCTTATGAGTCTAACCATGAGCAGTGTGTCAGGTAGCGCGTGTCGGGCTAGTCTGTTTAATGATACGGCACGCCAAGTGACACGCTGGAGCCGCGGGCAGCTCCGCAGGGCGCTTGACACGTTTGCCAGCGGAGTGTGGGACACTGACAAATTGCGGAGCTCGTCAAGACCTGAAAAAATATGTACATACGTAATCTCACGTCCTTGGTAAGAGTATCTGACACCCCGCCCTCGGCCAACGTCCATCTGGCCAAATATGGAAGGACCTCCTCAGAGAGACGCAGCCCCCCTCCTACCGCTTCCGGACGACTTCTCGATAAGCCTTTGGTTAGGCAGCAGGGCCTCGCCAACTGGGACCCTCCTGGCGCTGCTTGTCAGGCCCTCCTGGCCCTCCTGGCCCTGGGCCTCAACTTGGTATAACTAATAATGTTATACTTAAAGATGAGGTATATTCATACTTCGCCGTACTCAGATTTAGTTCCTCTACGACATATATTTACATACAGACATATATATTTGCCTACAGACACTTAAAATTAAACGTAAACTAAACGTTTGCTTAACAGTGTTTTGTAATAGAGAAAGTCAAAGATACTTTTGTAGCGGTCATGCACATAGAATTCACGCATTCATCATTAATTCACCACTCATTCACCATTTATTCATCATTGATTTAAGCGAGTGTTGGCAATCGCGACATCCGGCGAAAACCAGTGTCTGTACAGCCGGAAGACATATTTAAATGGCACCTTTCGGAAAGGTGGCGCCATTGAGGCGAGTGAATAAAACTCGCCTCGTTGCTGCCACGAGGCGATTTTGCTGTTGAACGTCGAAGCGATCACATTAAGAACTTTCCGGAGCGTTCAATTTATAGTCTGATTTTATAGTTATATTTAGTTTTTAATAAATCATAGTTTGTGAGTAGCTGCTTTGTTATTTCGTCAACACGAGTGTGATACATTTAAGCAATAATAAGAGACTTGCCTTCATAACTCCGATTCTTAATCTCGGTGAACTAATTGTTTGACATTTTACCTTCCTAGGAAACAAAGGAAAATGGACGAAAGATGTAATAGAATGGTACCCTAGAAATCATTCATTCATCAATCTATCAAGTAGTTGCAAGCTGATAATGCGACAGTAATAATTAGAATTTTACCTTCAAAGCTTCGATTTCCAATCTCGGTGAACTTATTGTTCCACAGTTGCAGTTCAGTCAAACCCTTCAAATTGCTGAATGCTCCCGGTGGCAGAGCTTGTATCTCAGTGTTGTACAGTTCCAGGCTGGCCAGGGTGTTGGGGGTCAGAGTGTGGAGCCAGATCGGAGCGTCTTGGACTCGGAGACTTCGCAGGGAAGGAAGGTGGGCGACGGCCGCGTCAGGGATCGTGGTTTGTATTTCTGTAAACAAAGACGAAGCGCTCGTAGCTCTGCGGTGTTAGGTGGTCGGAAACGATCACCGAAGTACAGCAGAGTTTACAGAGGTCAGTCCTTCGATGGGTGACCGTTTGTGTGGCTTTTGATATCGAGCGCTTCCGTGCTTCGGAAGGCACGTTAAGGCGTTGGTCCCGGTTATCACTAAATGTGGTAGTCGTTAAGCCATGTTAGAGGCCTAATGGGCGGCTAGAAATATTCTAACTGCAGGACGCCATACACCTGCCTCCGCCAATCCGCACTGGGTCAGCGTGGTGGAGTTTTACCCAATACCCTCACACCTTGATATGTAGAGGATGAGCCTCGAGGCTCGTGCTCAGTAGTGGGGCGTTAATGGGCGGAGATGATGAAACAAAGACAGTTTTAAATTGGTCGGCAACGCGCTAATAATGCCCCTAGCTGCGATGAACATTTGCCATCAGGTAGGCGGCATGCTAGAGTCCCACCTTGTAGTATGAAAAAAAAGGAAAAACAATCACAGCAGCAATCAAGGCATTGGCGTCTTAAAAACAACCGCCATAGATATTCTTTACATCCGGTATCAAGAAGCTAACGTACTTTCCGAGGCACTTATCAATCAGCATCATATCCTAGCATTATCCCGGTTGCCCTAGACTTAAGCTTAGGGCCCAGGGTCTGCTCACTGGTTCAACCAGATTTTAACTAAATTTCCGCAACTCAGAGGGAAACATCATTCTATGGTTAAACCAGCTGTCATTCTGTTAAAAGGCACTGACTTTCTAATAACGACTGCCATAGATGTTCAAGACAGCCGGGACCGACGGCTTAACGTGCTTTCCGAGTCACGCCAGCGATAATTAATTCAATTCAATGTTTATTGCACTTTACAATGTTTTACATAAGGTCTTACATCTACACATGTTACAATTATGGACCCTGTTGGGCACGGACAACTTACGCACATAACTTCGAAAAGTCATAGGTGCGCCACTCGGGTCTGAACCCGAGACCCTCTGAATTTAAAGGCAAGGGGTCTCGCTACTGGGTTAGGTCCGCTTAGGTAGGCACGTATCAGTCATAGATGTGTTAATAAGGATTCACCAGAACTGCAGCGTGTAGAATCCCAGTTCAGTGTCAACCTATGAATTTGTTGGAAATCCGTGCATTTTCATCATCATATCAGCCATTTGAGGCCACTGCTGAAAATAGGCCTCCCCATTTGCTTTCCACGTTGATCGATCCTGTGCCGCCTGCAACCATCGGCTTCCCGCCGCCCTGACCAGGTCATCGGTCCATCGCGTTGGGGGCCGCCCTCTACTACGTTTGCTGATTCGTGGTCGCCATTCAAGAACCTTAACGCCCCATCGGTCGTCGGTTCTTCAAGCTATGTGCCCCGCCCATTGTCACTTCAGCCTGCAAACGCGCTTCGCTATGTCGGTCACTCTGGTTCTTCTACGGATTTCCTCATTTCTGATTCTATCACGTAGGGGCACTCCGGCTCCGGGCACAAGTTGTCCTGGCTCATATTGAGCAGACGTCTATATGGTGCATAGGCTAGGTAACTTTTATTTTTGTTGTTTTTTATGATATTTTATGCCAAATTATTTCTGTTCTCTATTATTCTAATATTACTAATAAAAAAGTTAGAATTTACCAGCATCTCTCAAGGTGATCGCCTCCAACCCCACCAGCCCTTCCACATGTTTCACCATCAGCTTCTCCCTGGGCTCTACCAGGACCAGCCTGGCGAGCGTGGAGGCTCCCAGACGACGCACGAGGCACGCCAGCACGGGCAGCCGGCATCCCACCAGCATCAGACTCGATATAGTGCCGTTGGACGCTGGCATCTGGGGGATCGTGTCGCAGTTCAGGGGGCCTTCCTGGAATTATAAACAAATCAATTATTATCATATTGTTGGAAGTGACAAGTGACGTTGGAAGGGAGATAGATAGATAGATAGATAATACGTTTATTTCGTTTAAATAATACAAGTTATATAATATATAACTTGTATTATTTAAACGAAATAAACGTATTATTAGGTCGGGGAAAAAGTCTTTTCGCATAACGTAGGTATAAACTTATTATAAATTTTTTTTGACTGTACTATTTGTGTCTGGCTGGTTTTGGTAACATTAAAAAGGTTCCATTATAAAGAAAAGAAAAAATAAAAAAAAGTTGTTTCCCGCTATTTTTCATTTGTTTTTTTCTCCGTAAAAATGAGTGAATCTAATGAAGAAATTCGATACATTTTAAAATGTTATTATAAAAAAGGCAAAAATGCAACTCAAGCAGTGAAAAAAATTTGTGATGTTTATGGACCTGATGCAGTGTCAGTAAGAGTAGCACAAATTTGGTTCAAACGTTTTCAGTCCGGAAATTTTGATGTTAAAGATGCACTTCGCTCTGGTCGCCCTGTTACGAATAAAATGGACGCCATTTTTGAAAGAGTGGAGCAAGATCGGCATATTAGTAGTTACGATGTAGCTGAAGAACTGGGAATTGACCACAAAACAGTTTTGACCCATTTGAAGAAAGCTGGTTATACAAAAAAGCTCGATATTTGGGTGCCACACGAGCTCACTCAAAGAAACTTAATGAACCGTGTACTCATTTGCGATTCATTATTGAGACGTAATGAAACCGAGCCGTTTTTGAAGAGATTGATAACTGGCGATGAAAAGTGGATCACGTACGACAAGAACGTGCGAAAAAGGTCGTGGTCGAAAGTTGGCCAGGCTTCACAGACTGTGGCCAAACCTGGCCCAACACGAAATAAGGTGATGCTGTGTGTATGGTGGGATTGGAAGGGCATTGTTTATTTTGAGCTTTTACCGCCCGGCAAAACCATCGATTCTGATCTTTACTGCCAGCAACTGATGAGATTAAAGGAAGCAGTCGAGAGAAAACGGCCGGAATTGATCAACAGGAAGGGTGTGGTCTTTCATCACGATAACGCTAGACCACACACATCTTTAGCCACTCAGCAAAAATTAAGAGAGTTCGACTGGGAGGTCCTAGTGCATCCACCATATAGCCCTGACCTTGCGCCTTCAGATTTTCACCTGTTTCGGTCTCTGCAGAATTCTTTAGGTTCTGTAAGGTTGACCTCAAGAGAGGACTGCCAAAACTATTTGTCCCGTTTTTTTGATCAGAAGTCCCAAAGTTTCTACAGTAACGGGATAATGTCTCTGCCCACAAAATGGCAGAAAGTTATTCAACAAAACGGTACATATATATTGTAAATAAATGTAAATAAACTTTGAAAAAAATGTGTTGACTTTTCATACAAAAATACGAAAAGACTTTTTCCCCAACCTATTAAAAACATATCCCACAAAACCGTTTGACTAATAACGACCGAACCGACCGAACGGTTTAAAAGGAGCGTCACAAGCGGCGTGCCATCATTCTGTTGGCTGCCGTTGTGCTGTGCGGACATTACGTTATTAATTGTGTTAATTTATTTTTTTAAGTTGAATTATATTTTGTAATTTTTTAATAAAAAAGTCGTTTCACTTTTGGTTTCCAAAAATATCATAACTCGTATATTGAAACCAAACGCAATATGCAGTATCCAATCGCAGTATGCAGGATGACGCTGCTGCCCATCATCCGGTAACATTCCTCTTCGTCGACTCTTACGACTCCCCGTGAGATGAGAGGGGGTGGCACTGTTCTAGGCCGGTATCACACGATACAGTGAATAAGACCTTGACTTAGTTATAGCTAAGTTGAATAAGAACTCTCACCAAACAGTATATGTTAACATAGTCGTTGGCAGCTATCCTGAAGCGGACCTTCCCGCCCTCCGGGCCACACTCCTGCATCTCTCCCCACGGCGACAGGCTGCACGAACAGCCTTCAAGGCAGTCTCCTGCCATCAGGGGCAAGAGGAGTAGCAGGAACATTGAGGACCTCTGGAAACATATACAAACATCATCATCATGGAAAAATTATCTATACCATAATCGTATTGGGTAGTAGAATGAGCTCCCTAATGAGGATTTTCCATCAGGAATACCGCATGCCGACAATTCATCATCATTTCAGCCCATTAACGTCCCACTACTGAGCACGAGCCTCCTCTCACATACCATGGTGTGAGGGTATTGGGTCATAGACATTGGCTCTTTAGAGTCACCGACAGACTGTCTGACTGACGAACAATCCCCTCCCTCCTTTAGAATCACGACAGGCTAACTGACAGATACAGACTGACAAATCTTGAGAAAACCACAACAGACAGATGAACTGACAAAATCTGACAAAGAACCCATTTGCTTTTACTCCTTTTTCATGTTTATGGAATTTCCATTTTGTGTAAATGTTTGGCGAATCTAAATGATCATGTTGATCTTAAAGACAATAAAGTATATTTTTTTTTATTTTTTTTTATTTCATACTCCACCACGCTGACCCTGATTGGCGGAGGCAGATGTATGGCGTCCTGCTGTTAGAATTTTTCAAGCCGCTTAATTAGGCCTCTATCATGGCGTAACGACTACCACATTTAGTGATAGCCGGGACGAACGGCTTTACGTGCCTTCTGAAGCACGGAATCGTTTGATATCAAATGCCACACAAACGGTCACCCATCCAAGGACTGACCTCTGTAAACTCTGCTGTACATCGGCACCGCAGAGCTACGAGCGCACCGAGAATTACGTAGTGGTAACTTGTCGCATCATTATGCCCCTTTCCTGCCTGATGGTAAGCAGTCGATGCAGTCAGTTTAGAAGAATGAGAGCACGGTATGAATCCGTGGAATAAATTAATTTTCTTACAGAGTTCAAATTTTGTTACTGTTAGATAACCATACCCTTACTGTAAATAAATAAATAATATAAATAAATAAATATTTTCTGACAATAACACCAATTATTTAGTTCCAAGATAAGTATCATTAAGAACTTGTGTTATGGATACTAAACCACGGATAAACATACTTAAATACTTTTTTTTTGTAAATACATACTTAATATACATTGGAAAACACTTAGACCAGAACAAATATTCATGTTCATGCACACAAAGATTTGTCCTGTGTGGGAATCGAACCCACGGCCTCTGGAGTGAAGTGTAGGTATACCGACCTCCACGCCATATCGGTCGTCAAATATTATTAAACAGTTTCTCTTTAAGGTAGCCGGTGCTCATTGCACAGTGGTAATCTACATAAAGCACCTGCAGGTACATTGTATTCAATTCAAAAAACTATTATTTGATAAACCATTACATAGTGTCTAGGAACCCTAACAAGACCAAAGGAGCCCAAGCTGACCTCACCTGCATGTGGTGCACCTGCCGATCAACGGACGAGGCTCTGAAGTAAAAAGTTCTTTATGTCATAAACTATAATATAGCAAAACGAAATATAAATAAAAAATAACTAAATATTACTACACTGAAGTCACGATGCTTAGATTCACTTACTTGCAAATAAATAAAAATTAGGTGTAAGTGAATCTAAGTGCCAGTTCGGAGCCCCCGCTCTGTGAGAAGAACCGACAAGAAACTCACAGGCTATGCTCTTTTAAATTATAAATCAAATATAATTTAAATTAACCATACAAAACACACACAGTGAATATTTGAAGATATTGAAAGGGTCTCCAGATGCCGTAACCAATAAAGTAGCACTAAGGGAACCCTTCATCACAGTCAAGTAAGTATGTAATGTGAAACTGAGCTGAATTTGTACAATAGGGGATGGTCACGACAATGATCCCGTTGACTTTTTATTCTAATTTCACAAATACAAGTTGAAAATGATAAGCCCAAGCTTGTTTATCCGATAAGTAATCATGGTAGATCATAGAGTCTGACGAACATAACAGTGCCCGGTAAGCGGCAATAGGCTCGCCACCTATTACGTGGAACCAACTTTATTATTAGCGAAGTGTGGGCGTATAATATGCCTACGTACCCCTACGGGAAACAGGCGTAAATTTATGTATGTATTACATAGTACTTGAAAACGTCAAAGTTAAACATTGTATGTGATTGTGTCGCTAAATAATTTGCTTTGAATAAGCACGATAACAAGCGAACTTATAACGACCAGAATAAATGCTCAAAGGACTTGTGACTGTTTTATTCAGTCACACCTTTTTTTAACGTACAGTACGTCTAGAGTAAGTAACGTAGTCTAAAGTACTAAATTGCCAACGCCGGATAAACACGGCAAGAATCTCGGACGAAATTTGTGCCAAATATTGTTATTCCCCCGGACCCCTGTAGAAAGTATTTTTTTCTACAAAATAAAATCATTGTAAAATTCATAAATTCTTGGTGGGTTATTATCATCAATCAATGTTGAATTAAATTTATTGTTTATCTTTAATAAAAAAAAAATATTCCTTGACAACAAAAGGGTTTGGGTTTGTCCCGGACATTTTTAAAATCCCCTCCCGGACGGACCAAAGACTCCTTTGAAACTATGACAAATAGGCTCTCAAGAGACGTCAACTATTACTCTCATAATAAGGCCTACGCCTGTGGCCGGTTATTTAAACAACAACAAACAACGGCCAACAAACTGCTATGCAGTTTGGCGGAATGTATTCTTTAATTGTAATCTGGAAATAAAAGTCTTAAAATTTTAATTTTTAAAATACGTCAAAAGTCGAATTACGTCCACAACCGATAACTTTCCATTACATTTATGGGCTATGCTTCTGTGCCATTTTAGGTATTCTAAGTCTCGAACCGTTACTGCCGCTACACATAGTTTTTTTTGAACAAACCTTGGTTTTAATTAAAAAGGTTAGGAAGGATTTAACTTGTATTGAACTGAAAGCAAATAATAAAATAATTGCCGGACTTATATGGGTCCGGAAAACAAATAACGCTTGCGCGATCTAAATACGTTTAGTGACATCTTTTGATATACTTACGAACTAATATTTATATACAGTTTTAACATCGAATAACCTGGCAAGCGTCTTCAGACGTCTTCTATTTTGTATGGCAAATTTGTGTGTCATATTACACATTTTTAAAAATGATTTTTTTCCGTGATCGTGTATAGAATAGAAAAAGACCTGTGGCACTCGGAGACTGCCGCGGTAAAGTTATTGCATACCATTTTTTATTGACTAATGCAATTATAATTATTTATTTATTTTATTTAAGCAGTTTTTTTTTTCTCTGCTATTAATTCAAGTTAAAATTTGAGCGTGGTGACCGATAAGAAAACGAATTTTAGCCACCCGATACATCCACCTAAAGGCGGATTGCTGAATTAAAGAGACTAGCATGATATTTCAAAAAGACATTAAAAGTTCTGCTATTTATCGATAGATGGAAAAAATTAAAAGTATCACCGATGTGCCGGTCGGAGCGGGTGTTTGGTTTTTTTTTCGTTACGGAATTTCTGGATTCGGTCTCCACGCTTAAGGCCCGCGATAGAAGCCATGCAATAGCTTAAAATAATTTCATATAAGTATATAAATATAATATAAGTTTTGATAATTCGATAGAGCCGGCTGCACGCACGAAAAAACATGACTCATGCGGCGTTACCTCGCTCTGAGGCGTTCCATGTAAAGCTTGAAGTGCAAGCGAGAGCGCGGAACGAGCGACAAAGAAGTCGCTCGTCTAGTCCAGGAATAGTCCAGTGGTACCAGCCTCTCATCTTACGGGGAGTCGACGCAGAGAAATGCTACCGGATGATGGGCAGCAGCGTCATCCTGCGTACTGGCTGGAACTGCGATCACCAACCCGCCTGCCCAGCGTGCTGATTATGGGCAAATAATGAAGTACTTTAAGCAAGTGATGGATTAAAAATATCTTTGTAACAATTCCCGCATATCTTTCATGTAAATGCAATATTTCAAACATTGTTGACATCGTTGTTCTGAGGCTCCTATCTTACCTGAAGATGCCCTGTGTAAGGGCGAAACACGTGTCGTGTTGAATAGTTTCTCGATTTTTCGGGAAATTATAGTAGCGCGGGTATTGTTACAAAGATATTTTTAATCCATCACTTGCTTACAATGGATTTCCGCAAAGTAACGCCTGAATCAATAAATTATGAAGTACATTGTTGAAGCCTCCCCAATAATAAGTCGATCAATAACTATTTTAAATGTCAATTTGGGCGCAGCAAACACTGAATTTAATTCGCTGAGGATTTCCTGTGGTTGCGATAAACAGGTCAGGTCATTGTATCCTTATCTAATTTCAACTAAACCAAATCCAAGTAATCATAAAATTACCTACACAATAAGCAGGGCCGTTTTTAAACTATTTGAGGCCCTGGGCACGTTAGGATCATTTGGCCTCTATGACCCTGAAAAAGCTCACTCACTCCCATCTGTCAAAAAGTTCAAGCCATGTTGTACACGGTATAGCTATGCGCATGCAGCAAGCTAAAGCTAATAAGCAAGTAGGTATTGGAGTAAGTAATTATCATCAGATTTTTTCAAAATTAATGTTTTTCGGTAATACCTAAATATCGGTTATCATTTGGTGATCTGGCAGGAACTAGGGGGCCCCATTAGATCGCGGGGCCCTGGGCACGTGCCCATAGTGCCCAGTGGGGAAGAGGGGCCTGACAATAAGCCTTTGACCCCAATTTATCTAACTAAGAATATATACATTCACGCCTGTTTCCACTTGGCACTTAGATTCACTTACACTTAATGTTACAAATACAAATCATTTATTGCATGTCACATGGAAGTGGTTGTAACAACAAATATGGATAGATACAATGTGACGCCCTGTAAGGGCATAGCAACATAACAAAGGACCTACTTAGTGCCTGCGTCCTAGGTGACTTACAAAAATTTAAGACATTAAAGAATAACAAAAATTTACAAAAAATTAAGACATTAAAGAATAACAATATACTTATTTATTTATATAGATTAATTGATTTTATCATCGAAAAATTCCTGCATATTATAATAGCATTTTTTAATTAAGAAAGTCTTCAAAGTTTTAGTAAAAAGCGGAAGATTATTTATATTTTTTATGTAATTTGGTATATGATTGAATATTTTAATTAACAAAATGTTGTTGCATGTAAGTGAATCTAATGATTCGTGACCTAATGTTGTCTTGTTTCAATTTCTTTTTGTATTTCATTTTGACGTTTTCAAGTGCTATGTACTAGTTTATGAAATAAATAACTATTTACTTTACTATAGTATTTAAAAAAAAGGTTGTAAAGGAGTCCTACATCTGAGGAGCCCAAGCTAACCTCATTTCCAAGTGGTGCACCTGCCGATCAACGGACGAGGCTCTGGCGAACATAACAGTGCGGCGGTAAGCGGCAATAGGCTCGCCACCTATCACGCGGGACCAACAATACAACGGCGTTAAATATAACTTAATACGAATATGCCTCTGCTTGTCTCTTCGGGGAAACAGGCGTGAAATTCTATTCAATGTTTATTGCTTTCCATAATGTTTTACATAAGTTCTTACATCTACACAAGTTGGAATTATGGACCCTGTTGGGCACGGCCAACTTAGGAGAGGGGAAGCATACTAGGTCCTTTATTACAATTTTACATAAAGATTAAATAGTTCACAACATCAATGTCCTAAATCAAAATATAACCATTATTGGTAACTTAATTTTATGAGTAAGTATACTTAAATTAGGTAATTATTAGGTATTTTTGTACTACTATCAGAATTGTAAAGTTTATTTATTATTTTATTAATTAATAATTATTGTGCATATATTTTAAATGTCCCTATATATATTATTACATTGATGTTTAAAAATTTTCATGTCATATTTAAATAAATTTATTATAACTTTAACTTATACCTATTTTTTTTTATGTCATTGATAATATAGTCGAAAAATTATGTATGTATGTATGTGTTACCGGCCAAACCCGATTTCAGGACAAACTAGTAAGGCCTAGTCCAAACTAATTTAGGTGGGCTGCAACTATTATACTAAAATGTTTTTTAATGGTAAGAAAAAAAATAACCTCAACCTAACCCTAAAAGAGAAGTATAAGTATCTCTTTTTCTTTTCTTTCTTTATTTTAAATAATGGCTTCGTGCGTCTAGCACATTTAGCCAGTGTCAAGTAAGTGATATATTAATAATATATAATTCATAGTAAATGAGAATGAGTAGTGATAAAGATGATAAATGTTAAATGAGATACCCTCCCCTAAGCCCCTTGAGTCCTCAGTAAAGATGTGGGACTATACTGAGATCTCACATGGACTCCTTGAGAGAAAGTTTAAAAATTGATGTTGCACTGTTCTGTTTCATTTACCAACACTTATGTATGTTCACAAACACTTAACGGTTAATAATCAACCGTTATTACACATTAATGTTAGAAATATCACAAATTTTAGAAAATAAAACAAAACTGCAGACATGACGCTTCACTTTCCCGCCAAGAAATCAAGTATCTCTTTTTGGGTTAGGTTGAGGTTATTTTTTTCTTAACATTAAAAAACATTTTATGCAGCCCACCTAAATTAGTTTGGACTAGGCTAGGCTAGTTTGTCCTAAAATCGGGTTTGGCCGGTAACATATGTACCTGTTAGTCACGCGGCCGAAGACACAGGCGGCAGCTTGTTCAAATATCAACTCAACAAATCAAAACTGGCACCTTGCAGTACAACCAAGGTGCTGGGTGCTGGGTGTTGGGTGTTATCGAGAGCTCGCGTGCAAATCAATACTTTTGTCCTGTTTGTGGGTTTTTACGGGAATCCAATTAACAACAACACAATTATATTTAAGTTATCTTAATTATTTTACAACGGCTAAGCCTCGCCCGTGGCTTTGCGCGCGTTTGCTGTTTGTTGTATTTTTTTATATCACTATATGATGTGTGGTACAGGCCTAAAATAGTGCCAACCCCTCATCTATCCACATCCCCCCTCTCAACTCACGGGGAGTCGACTAAGAGAAATCCTACCGGATGATGGGCAGCAGCGTCATCCTGCGTACTGGCTGGAACTGCGATCACTAACCCGCCTGCCCAGCGTGCTGATTATGGGCAAATACCCCCCAATAGAATGTAACCTATGATGTTTTATGTAATGTTATTATTAATTGTTCTTTTTTGTAATTGAAAAATGTACCATGTATCGTTTGTAGGAGTTCCTTAATAAATACAAAAATTCAAAAAAATTCAAAATTCATATTCATTTATTCAAGTTTGGCTCAAAAGAGCTCTTATGAACGTCAAAACTTAAAAACTAGCGCGCCCATTCACTGCGGGCGGGAGCTTGATCGTAAAAGAACGGGCAAGAAAATCGTCAAGGTTAGTTTTTTCTCCTGCCAGTTACAAGAATATGTACTTAGTAGTTAAACAATTTGACAAATCTACAAAAACATGTGTTCTGCAGTCACATGATTTAAAATAAAAGAAGAAAATAACTACAATACAATAAAATAAAGTGATATACTCGTATTGCAGTGAATGTGTTTTTTTTTTAAATAAGTTTTTTTTCTTAAATTTGTGATATTCGAACATTAATGTGTAATAACGGTGGATTATTAGCCGTTAATTTATTTATATATAGGTACGTTAACAGCTAAACATACAAATATATACAAAATCATTACACAACAATAAAATTACATATATGTTGGCCTTTAGAAGCGTTAGACACAGCATGATCCTAATTTAAACTAATTTAATCTGAAATTAAACATTGTTTTAATTGTTAATTGTTTGTGAACGTATGTGAGTGTTGGTAAATGAAACAAAACAGTACAACATCACTTTTCATATTCTCCTCAAGAAGTCCATGTGAGATCTCAGTATAGCCCCACATCTTTACTAAGGACTACAAGGGGTTTAGAGGGAGGGCATCTCATTTACCATCCTCATCACCACTCATTCTCATTTATTATAATTTATATGTTATTAATATATATCATACTTGACACTGGCTAAATGTGCAAAACGCACGAAGCCATTATTTAAAACAAAAAAAAACAAATTTCTCTTAACCGTTCTAACCGTCTCAAGTAATAATGAATGTGACCTGTCGATACGTCTTTCGTACATTTGTATACATTGCCATTAAAGTTATGTCTAAAATTCCACTTTATTGACACAAAAAAACAGATTTTTGATTAAAATCAACATTAAGTGTCAGTTCTTTAGTTTTTTTATTACGCTTAGGCTACTTCGAAACGCTTTGTTTATAATCATATTTATATTCATAAACTCATCATGGATATATTTAAAAGAGCTAGCCTGTGAGTTTCTTGCCAGTTCTTCTTACAGAGCGGTGGCTCGGAACTGGCACTTAGATTCACTTACACTTAAATATTTTTTCTTTTAAAATTGTTTTGTTGCTTAAAAGTGAATCTAAGCTTCGTGATTTCTTTTTCTTTCTTTTAAATAATGACTTCGTGCGCCTAGCACATCTAGCCAGTCTCAAGTAAGTGATATATTAATAATATAAGGTGAACGAACAGGTCGAACAAAAAAAAAACGTCAAAGCCGAATGCACGGCTTTTTATTATTTAGAGCAAAATAATTAAATTTAGTGTTATTTTTCTTTGTAATTGTGCTCTAAATTATTATAATAACGATTTATAATCACTAAAACGTATTTGTTTGTTGTTTTTGGTAGTTAATCTCGTTCAAGTGCTGTGTCCCAACTTGTGACCCGCTACAGAAAACAGCTGTTTGAATTTCAAATTTACTTTGAGATATCAAATTATTGTGGATTTTTTAGCATAAACCCGGGGAGTATTTGTTTTATATTACTATCCTACTCTTATCAACTACAGTGTAGCTATTCATACGGTGTAACCAACCATTTATTCATAAATTGTACTAAAGTGTGTTAACTTAATTACACACATAAATTGACTTCAAAAGCCTCTTTTGCCATCATATTATTTGATTGTTAAGATTTAGATTATCTCTAAACACAATAAACAATAAATTTTGTTAAAAATTGTTTCTTTTGAAAATAAATTTGAGTAGTTTTAAAACAACACTTACCCACTTAATTAATTTTCTAAAACCAAAATAAGTTTCTTTTAAATTTTTACTCTTAAACTCACTAATATTTCTCTAATATTAATGGGTAATACAGGTTGTGTATTTAAAATTTAAGATATTTAACATAAAAATCAGGCACAATTTCTAATGATTGAACGTGAAAGTGGATAATACATTTTATTATATCCATAAGTTGATTTATAGTCCAACTACATTTCTTCTGCTTTGACTTAACTAAGTTATATAGACACACTTAATAAACATCATCACTGCCTGCTCTGCAAAGTATAGCTTTAAAGAAACAAGAAATATATAAATACTAAGTCAAAGGACATACTTGAATCTGTTTCTTTTGTAATTTAAAATTAAACAGACAGGCTAGACTAACAAACAGTAATTCAATATTATTTTGCAATTTTAAAATAGTTACTGGTGTTTCAGCTCCAACATGCTGACTAGACGAGCAACTGCCCAAAATATGGAATCTAAACTTATAAAAAAACAATTGCAGAATTGGAGAAATCAAAATTCCTTTGTGAGCAGTTGATGTCAGACAGAGATGAGAGCGAAATAGAAATTAGGAAAAACATTGAAAAAAACACACAATTAAAAAATGAGTTGTCAATTCTCTTTCAAGAACACCAAGACATTTTAAGCCAGCGTGACCAGCTACAGCATACTCTCCATGAGCTAGACAACTGTAATGCGACCTATGAAAAGGCACTAGATCGCATAAATGGCCTTGAAATAGAGCTCCGTGATGCTAATAGGAAAATTGCAAAAATGACAAAGGAACAAAAGCATTATGAAACCAAACAGCCTGAAAGTTTATTCGATGAACTTGTTGCATCACCCGGTGGATATCAAATAGATAATTCTAGCATTATAAACACAAGGATGCCAGACGAATGCCGGATGAACAACAAAAGTAGGAACAAATCAAAGAAGATTATAAAAATTAATAGATGCATAAAAAGGGCAGAAAAATCATTAAAAAATTATAATAGGTGTATTTTTAAAAATGTTGCACTAACAAAAGAAAGGAAGGATTTCATAGACTCCTTAGAAATTTATGACTCTAAACTGCAAGAGAGTAGGAAGATGTATGATCGGGACACGAAACAGTTGCAGTTAGATATAAAAAACTTGCATAATTCCCTAGACTCAATTAATAAAAAATATTTATTAGCACAGAAACAAATTGCTGAACATATATTGTCAGCAAATGAATTGATTGACCTATGCAATTATAATGAAGAAAGGTTTGACTCATTAGTAAATAAGACATGTTCAAATTGCCTTTGTGACCCTGTCACTTTGAGACCAAAATGCAATGTTAAACTCACCGACCATACATTGGCCTCACCCTCGCAGGAACTATTATTAAATACCTCACAGAATGTAAAAAGTAGTGCTGAAATATATGGATCAATAATGTTTTGTGATGGTTTGGGAAAAGGTTTAGGTTCCCTTGTTAGTGGTAAATTAAATAAAAAATTTAAAAACTATTGCACACCAGGCAAAAAAATTAATGAAATCATAAGTAATATAAAAATCCAAGACATTATTGATGCAAAAAATGTTATTATATTGTGTGGTGACAGTCAGTTGGTAAAAAAGAGAGATATTGTCCAAAGTATTAGTGATCTGACTCAGTTACAAATGGATACTAATTGTAAATTTATTATAAGTGCATTTCCTTATGCACAAAACTTAACCTGGGAACAAAACCAGAAAATATTTAATTTAAATTTATTAATTTATAATTTGACTTGTTATAATTCTAACATTTCATTTCTTGAAATGAATAATTTTATTAAGAATTTTCAATTGACCACAGATACTATGTACCTACCATGGAGGTATAAAAATCAGACAGCTACTCTGTTAGCTAATACTTTACAAGATTCTGTTATACAGATGACTAGTTCTAATATTAATCTTATACAAAATGTTAGTACTGTTACTAATAATAATTTTTTGACTTCTCCCATTTTAAACTGAGAGGCAAGACAAAGGCCAAGCCCTTGGACCTAAACATAATACACCAAAACATCCAGGGCCTGACTGGCAAAGACCTTGATTTTGAACTGTTTTCGGAATGTCAGGATACATCTGTCATTTGTATTACTGAGCACTGGCTTAAAAGCAGTGAATTAAATTTTAACATAAATCATTTTAAATTAATAAGCTTTTTTGTACGAAAAACCGCTATTCATGGAGGATCCATGATATTTGTCAAGAACAGTTTAAAATGTAAAGATCGATTAGACATTGTAAATCTTTCTATAGAGCGTAATATTGAATTGTCATGTGTGGAATTGGAAAAATTTGTTATAGTATGCGTGTACCGGCCACCATCTGGCAACTTTTCTACCTTTGAATTGGCTATGGAAGATGTATTAAAAAAATTAAAATCCAAAAGTAAACACATTATAGTTTGTGGCGACTTTAACGTTAATCTTCTTGAAAAAACAGTGACAACCACACGCTTAATTTCATTATTTCAAAGCTTTAATTTAAGAAATCAGTTTTTAGAGCCAACTAGGATAACAGCACATAGTGCAACTTGTCTAGACAACGTATTTTCGGAATGTAACCCATCTTTTAAGGATCTATTGAGTTGCCTACCGTCTGACCATTGCGGGTTATTAGTGTCATTTAAATATAATCAGCCGGAAGTTCCTAAGTTAATAAAATATAGACCAATAACAAATAACCGTTTGGAGTACTATCAAAACAGTATAGATAAAAAAATAGGTTCAGTCCCATTTTCGCACAACGATCCGGGTGTTCTTTATGCTAATATTTTTGGTTTAATTAAAAATGAGTTTAATAATGTTTTTACCCTTAAGTCTACTAAACGTTTTGAGAAGCTTCAATTTTGTGAATGGGCTACAACAGGTATATATAGGAGTAGGCGGCGACTTTATGAATTGTACAACTTAAAGAATTGCAATCATAATCCAGGTTTTATTGAATATGTTAAAAGATATTCTAAGACATTTAAAAGGGTATGTATTGCAGCAAAATCCGATTTCATAAAAAATAAAATAAAGTCGTCGGATAGTAAGATCAAAACAACGTGGAATATTATAAACCGCGAATCTGGCAGGCGTGCGCCCAAAGATGATACCTTTGTCCTTAAAGATAATGATATAACTGTAGAATGTAAAGCAGAAGTAGCTAAAATATTTGGCGACTTCTTTGCGAAAATACCAATAGAGACAACTTCAAGTCTAAATTCGTCTCCTTTAGTTGCTGTATCACTTCTTTCGGAATATGTACCAGTCTCCAATTCCATCTTTGAATTTAGATATATCACATATGTAGATATTTTAAAATCCTTTAAAGAAGTAAAAATTAAAAATACGGGTGATTTTTGGGATATGTCCACTAAAGTAATTCAATCAATAATACATTCTATTGCCCCATACCTTGCGTTCATATTTAATGAATGTATTAATCAAGGGTCCTTTCCGGACTTAATGAAACTGAGTAAGGTTATTCCTTTACATAAATCCGGTTGCAAAGAGGACAAAAGTAACTATAGACCTATTTCAATCTTACCAGTTTTAAGTAAGGTCTTTGAAAAAATTATTCTTAATCAGTTAACATATTACTTTAATTCACAAGATCTTCTACATAAAAAGCAGTACGGTTTTAGAAAGAGCCGTTCTACGGCAGATGCTGGTGCAGCTTTAATGCAGCATATTTTTGAAGCTTGGAAGTTATCGCAGAATGCTCTAGGAGTTTTTTGTGATCTGTCTAAGGCTTTTGACTGTGTTGACCACCAGACTCTAATTCTTAAGTTAAAATACTATGGTATAGGAGGCTTAGCCCAAAAGTTATTGTCATCATATCTTTGTTCACGAATTCAGACGGTAGATATTAACGGAACTAGATCACCCGGGTCGTCTGTGCGTATGGGGGTCCCTCAGGGTTCAATTTTAGGACCATTTCTCTTTTTAGTTTATATAAATGATTTGCCATTTTTTATGAGTAGGCGTTGTGAGATGGTATTATTTGCTGATGATACTTCTTTAGTATTTAATATTGATCGACATAAAAAGGACTTTAGCGATGTAAACGATGCCCTTGCAGAGCTGCTTCGTTGGTTTACTGTTAACAACTTACAGCTAAATGCTAAAAAAACGAAATGTATTAAATTCACTGTTCCAAACGTAAGGAAACTCGAAACTAATATCATTATTGACGGTCAGAAACTAGATTTAGTAGATTCTACTGTTTTCTTGGGAATAACTATAGATGAAAAACTTCAGTGGGCTCTACATATTGATACTCTTGCTGGCAAACTTAGTTCCGCAGCTTATGCTATTCGCAAAATTCGCCAATTAACAGATGTTGATACGGCAAGAATGGTATACTTTAGTTACTTTCATAGCCTAATGTCTTACGGTATTCTTATGTGGGGACTAGCAGCAGATATAGACACAATTTTTATTTTACAGAAACGGGCTGTAAGATCTATTTACGGACTAAGCTCACGGACAACTCTTAGAGAAAAGTTTAAAGAAATAGGTATATTGACTGTTGCCTCTCAATACATTTATAATAGTATAATATTTATAAAACGAAACATAGAAACCTATAACAGGCGCTGTGATGATCACAGTTTTAATACTAGAAATAGAAATAAATTATTAAATCCATTTTTACGCCTGCATAAAATTCGCAAATCGTTTATGGGGCAGGGTATACAATATTATAACAAAATTCCAAAAGATATTTTAGATTTGCCTTTTGAAAAGTTTAAGCAAACCGTTAAGACATCACTTACCAAGAAAGGGTATTACACGGTTAATGATTACGTTAATGACAAAAACGCTTGGATGTAACATTTACAATGATAAAAGTTGTGTTCTGCGGCCCTCTTTACAATATAACGATTACTTACATACATTGTCTATGTAATTTTATAATTTTAATTTTTAATTAAGACTGCTTATATACGATTTCTTGGAAATTGTTTTGATGGCTGCATAGCTTAACTGATACCATATGGTATACCACTTTACAGTAACAAAATTGTGGTTTGCAGCACATTTAAAATAATTCAGTCTTCTAATATTAATGTTATTTTTACTTAAATCCTTTTATCCAGCTTGAGTATATCACGCTCACTTATATGTTTCCGCGGTGGTAGCGTCATGCGTCGGATCGTTGCGCTCCCTAAAATATGGTTGAGCGTAACGCGTTTGCTCATGTCTACTATGTTTATCCGTAATTATGTTAATATTGGTAAAAAAAGAGTTCTGTCTCCCTTTTTTTTTTTCAAATCTTGTGACTGCAGAACACAATTGTTTTAATATTATGTATTTTAATTGTAACTGGCGGGAGAAAAAACCAACCTTGACGATTTTCTTGCCCGTTCTTTTACGATCAAGCTCCCGCCCGCAGTGAATGGGCGCGTTAGTTTATAAGTATGACATTCATAAGAGCTCTATTGAGCCAAACTTGAATAAATGAATTTTTAATTTAATTTAATTTAATTTATATAATTCAAAGTAAATGAGAATGAGTAGTGATAAAGATGATAAATGGTTAATGAGTATCTCCCATAAGCCCCTTGAGTCCTCAGTAAAGATGTGGGACTATGCTGAGATCACACATGGACTCCTTGAGAGAAAATTTGAAAAGTGATGTTGCACTGTTTTGTTTGGTTTACCAACACTCATATACATTCACAAATACTTAATAATCCACCGTTATACACATTAATGTTCGAAATTTCACAAATTTTAGAAAATAAAACAAAACTGCAGGCATGACGCTTCACTTTCCCGCCAAGAAGTCCCTTCGTGATTTCAGTGTAATAATATTTCTATTGTTTTTTTATATGTATATTTAACTTTGACGATTTCAAGTACTATGTAATAGTTTATGAAATAAATAATTTTTGACTTTGACATCATCAGCCCAAAGACGTCCGCTGCTAAATAAAGGTCTGCAGCCGACGTGATCCTGCAACTCTTCCGGGTCCTCGCTCATCTTGCAGGTACACGTCTCACGCTACGTTTCCTATACCGTAAATAAAGCGGCTTAGTTGCTATTTTTTAGTGCTCAATCGCTGAATTGAGCTTTCGTATTGCCAGTGCTAAAAAACGTAAGCTAATATTTGTATGGTGTTGGTTGTATTATCAATATGTATTAAAATAAGGGTGTTATTTAACGTGTCTTCAAAATTAATAAATTGCCAACCTAACCTAACCTTTTTGTGCATCAAAATTACTGAGTGAGCATCTAATGAGGTGATTAGATGCTCACTCAGTAATTTTGATGATCAAAAAAGTATTTTTTATAGGTTCAGTTTATTATATTCCTTAAAATAAGCGTTAAAAGAAGTGCTCGTAGCTCTGCGGTGCTGGGTGGTCGGAAACGATCGCCGAAGTACAGCAGAGTTTACAGAGGTCAGTCCTTGGATGGGTGACCGTTTGTGTGGCATTTGATATCGAGCGCTTCCGTGCTTCGGAAGGCACGTTAAGCCGTTGGTCCCGGTTATCACTAAATGTGGTAGTCGTTAAGCCATGTTAGAGGCCTAATGGGCGGCTTGATAAATTCTAACAATAGGACGTCATTCGTCGAACTTCGTCCGCGTGCAATAGTTATTTTGGGCATCATTTATTATCCTTAAAACGGTTCTAGTGAGTTAATCTTAAAAGATAGACATATACTGTGGTCGACATTTTTTTAGATCATTTCAAAAGGAATAATTCTTTCGTACATATATTTTTGGTATCTTGAACCGTTTTCGCAGCGCACGCAACGCAAGCCCTCAAGGATGAATAATTTCCCCCGTTTTTTTCACATTTTCCATTATTTCTTCGCTCCTAATAGTTTCAGCGTGATGTTATATAACCCAAAGCCTTCCTCGATAAATGGTCTATTTAACACAAAAATAATTTTTCAATTCGAACCAGTAGTTCCTGAGATTAGCGCGTTCAAACAAACTCTTCAGCTTTATAATATTATAGATGTATTTAAGTATGTTTATCCGTTATTTAGTATCCAGAACACAAGTTCTTAATGTTACTTATCTTGGAACTAAATACTTGGTGTAATTTTTAGAAATTATTTACTTATATAGACAGACATCTTTGGGATATAATATTAGTATATAGATATATAAAAATATGTAAACTAATGTAAATTAACGAGTTATAAGGTGAAAGTTGACGCTAATTAACTATTAACGTTAATTAAAATGAAAACTGAAATAGATTATTTTTATAAATCATAATGTTACGCAATTGATAACATTGACTTTTCATACTAAAACAGCATTTTCCCACAAATTATAATTTGATGTAATTTTAAACAGTCTATACTTACTTGCAAGTAATGTATCACAATATTGATTAACCATTTGTCTTAAGTTAGGAAGTCGTGTGCGATCGCAAAAATTTGGCTTTTTTAGTTTGATTGTTCTTTGTCATCTCTTACGGAAAAAATATGAAAAAAATAGACATAAACCTACATTATTTAATACATGAAAACGTGTGGTTTACAATAAAATAAATAAATAAATATTCCTTTACAATAATACCATCATTTAGTTCCAAGATAAGTATCACTAAGTACTTGTGTTATGGATACTAAACAACGGATAAACATACATAAATACAATTTTTTTTGTAAATTCATACTTAATGTACATAGAAAAACACCCAGACCAGAACAAATATTCATGTTTGTGCACGCAAAGATTTGTCCTGCGTGGGAATCGAACCCACGACCTCAGGATCGGAGTGCGGGTATACTCGCCTCCCATATCAGTTAAGTTCAATGGAGTTTTGAAATCAACACTTAAATTCACAATTCACCGTAAGCCACTTTTCTATACTATGGTACGTTGACCAAGAAATTATCTCTAAAAATTCACAATATTTACACGATATAACTCGAAATTACACTAGTACTCAAATAAAATACTGTCGTAGTGATGGAAGCTCTACTTAAATAGTATTTTTTTATAAAAAAACAGTGTTAACGAGGTATTTGATTTGGGCTCATATTTAATGTGTCATCAAAATTAATAAATTACCAACCTAACCTAACCTTTTTGTACATCAAAAAATTCTGATGGAGCACCTAATCCCCTATTAGATGCTAGATCAGTATTTTTGATGATCAAAAAAGTATTTTTTAGAGGTTCAGTTTATTATATTCCTTTGATTTGGTATATTATTTGATTCGAGTAGTTGCAGTACATAAATAAATAAATATTTGTTAACTAATACATCTATTATTTAGTTCCATGATAAGGATTCAATAAGAACTTGTGTTATGGATACTAAATAACGGATAAACATACATACATACTTTTTTTAACTATATACAATATGGCAATGCTTTCCTATACTGTTTATCTGGAATTGTTTTGGCGTTTTGCCAATAGGTACATACCAGTAACGAATGCCTTTTTATCTGAACTCTTAGAGCTAAAATTGTAATACTGACGTCATTCCATCATTAAATCAGGTGTATGTGTACATCATCAGGTTTAGAGGGATCCTATAATGGTCTTTGGAGTCCAAGCCAACCTCACCTACAAGTGGTGCACCTGCCGAACAACGGACGAGGCTCTGGCGTACATAAAAGTTCCCGGTAAGTAGACTCGCCACCTATTACTTGGGACCGAAAATATAAACCGTAATTGGCGAAACGTAGGCGTATAATATGCCTCTGCCTACCCCTTCGGGAAAACAGGCGTGATTGCATGTATGTATCTGCCACAGGAAGACTTATTAACGTTTCCTAATATTAGTATAAATAAATGATAAAACAAATTATATTACTTACAGTAGTATTTTTTTAGTCACCAAAAGCCTCTTAAACAACACTTTTTACAATCCTCGCTTGTAACTTGTAAATTTTCAACTGATGGTTTCTAAAAACCTGACATCGTGTATACCACAACGCTGGCACATGTTTACACAACCACAAAAAAATCATTTTCGTGAAACACTTTTGTGAAATAATAATTATATTTTCACTCAAACATACTTGACTTTATTTAAAGACACACATTTTATTTCACTCTTAACTGGTTATTGCTTTAAACATGATAGCATTTATTGTATTTTAATGTCTTTTAACGTAATTACGAACACCTAGAACTGTAACATAAATTCTATAAATATATATAATCAAACTTATAGTATAATGCAGTAAAATTGAAAAGGTCGCGGCGAGAATCGGAACTAACGCAAATTTGGTATAAAGCTTTTCTTTCCACGTAGACACTAGCGCCAGAAGGAAATATACTTTAATTGGATGTTATATTTTGCGTTATCTGTATTTTTTGCAGAGGTCAGAGTTACAATCACTTCGTACAATAATAATTAATTGATAAGTAGAAAATAAGTTAATGTGTTTGTTGGTGTGAGATTGAATAACCGTTAAAAGACTTTTATACAAACATATATATCTACTTTATCACGCCTGTTTGGGTTTCAAGAAATATATTACAAGGATTTAGAAAGGAATGCTAAAATGGTTTTGCTCGTTTTTTTACGATTGAGCTCCCGCCCGCAGTGAATGGGCGCGTTAGTTTATAAGTATGACATTCATAAGAGCTCTATTGACCCAAAATTTGTTAAATTATTTAAAATTTGTTGTCTGTTTCTTGTTAAAACCTCCCAAGGCATCCTTAGAACACCCACTGTCCACGTTCCCCGGGCTAAAACCAAAACCTCCTCAGAGGCGCAGTGGAGGCGCCCCCTACCTCCTTGTGCGACCATAACGAGTGGAGGCCGCCGCCTAAAACCCTCCTGGCGCTGCAGGTCGGGCCTTCCTGGTCTCTCTTGGTTTCCCTCTCGGTTTTATAGTTCTATAAGCACTCAGAGTCGCCAACTCTGGGGGTTACCTTTTCCCGTCCTCCGCCCTACCGGGAGGTACTCAGCCCCTTCTCTCACGACTCTCTCCACCTATTACGACATTATTTAGACGACCGACATGGCGTGGAGGTTAGTATACCTGCACTTCACTCCAGAGGTCGTGGGTTTGATTCCCACACAGGACAAATCTTTGTGTGCATGAACATGAATATTTGTTCTGGTCTGGGTGTTTTCCTATGTATATTAAGTATTTTTTTATGTTTATCCGTGGTTTAGTATCCATAACACAAGTTCTTAATGATACTTATCTTGGAACTAAATAATTGGTGTGATTGTAAGAGAATATTTATATTTATTTATTACGTGGGACCAGAAGCAAAATGTAGGCGTATAATATGCCTATATAGGGCTCCTACCAAGACCTTAGGAGCCCAAGCCAACCTCACCTGCAAGTGGTGCACCTGCCGATCAACGGACGAGGCTCTGGCGAACATAACAGTACCCGGTAAGCGGCAGTAGACTCGCCACCTTTTACGTGGGACCAACAATATAAATTGTGGCGGATATGTCTCTGCCTGTATATATTATGTATGTATGTAATATGCCTACTTTATAAGGGAAACAGGCGTGATATTAATGTATGTAAAGACTTTTTTGAGCCAGAGGTTACCTTAAATTTTTACTAAAATATTTTCACGAAAGATAATTTTGAAATAAGAACTGTACACAAAACCAGCATTTTATAACGATATAGACTATGTCTACAAGTATACTGTATGGTTATAGAATATACATACAGCCTATATCTAGCTACAACTCTGAGTAAAGGGTTGAGAGTTGGTTGGGGCGGTTTAATATTTGAGTAGGGGCGGGGCCGCGGCTAGGGGCTAGGGTTGTGCGATTAGAGCTTCATTTGTTACAAGATAATAATTAATGCTAGGGTATGTGTTTATTATGACAAACCACACCACCAAACCACATATAAAAGACGTGTGGCACTCGGAGACTGCCGCTGTAAAGCAATTGCATAGCATTTTTTATCAACTTATGCAAATATAATTATTTATTTATTTTATATCTGCAGTATTTTTTTATTAAGTTACACTTTAAGCGTGGTGACCAATAAGAAAACAAACTTTAGCCTCCCGATACAACCAATGCCACCTAAAGGCGGGTTGCTGAACTAAATAAACAAGCGTGATATTTCAAAAAGTCATTAAAAGTTCTGCTATGTATCGATAGATGGAAAAACTAAAAAGTATCACCGCTGTGCCGGTCGGAGTGGAGGGTGTTAGATTTTTTCGTTACGGAATTTCTGGATTCGGTCTCCACGCTCAAGGCCCGCGATAGAAGCTATGCAATAGATTTAAAATAATGGTATTTTATTTAGATCTAGGGTGTGTAGTATCCTACGGTCATCTTAGGAGTCCACGACCTGAAAGTGGTGCACCTGCCGATCAACGGACGAGGCTCTGGCAAACATAACAGTGCCCGGTAAGCGGCAAAAAACTCGCCACCTATTACGTGGAACCAACTATATATGCGAAGTGTGGGCATATAATAAGCCTCTGCCAACTCCTTCGGGGAAACAGGCGTGAATGTATGTTATCTAAAATACAATACTCTTTTATTTATAAAAGCGTCCAGCCTCATATGGGAACACAGATTAAAATACACACACATGTTTTTCGACCTTTTCCCAAAAAAAAATCCCCAAAAAGAAGTATAATGTTTCTTTCTTCTTTAAAAAAAAAGTTTCACCCCTATATTAAAATCACGCCCCTTCCGTCACGCCTCGCGTTCGCCCCGCCCCCGCGCGCTCAGTCGCGTACCGACCTCCGCGGGGTCAACGTCGGAACAACGGAACATCGGTACATCGGAACAACTGTTCATCGGAACAACGCTGTCAAGTGTAAAGCCAAAACACGATTATTCTCGTATAAAGTGATTATTCTATTACAACTTATTTTAATTAATTTTTTTAGACAAGAATTATACCTTAAAGTCTATATTTTATCATACCGCTTATGTTATTGTAAAGCCAAGACTGATATTCACAACTTAACTTAATTTTTAATCTTAGTTACAGTTAGCTTAGCGGCAATAGGCTCGCCACCTATTACTTGAGACCAACATATAGTTAGAGAAATGTGCTCGTATAATATGGCTGTGCCTACCCTTTTGGAGAGGAAACAGGCGTGGTTTTCTGTCTGTATGTTTATGAGCTTACCTATTAATTGTGTACATCACTGTTAACTGACTAACCATTGCAACTCTCTTAGAGAGTGTCTCTTGTACTATTTTAGACCTTATTTTTATGTGACAAGCACTGAATCTGTATTACATACATACATACAGTCACGCCTGTTGCCCCGAAGGGGTAGGCAGAGGCATATTATACACCCACACTACGCCAATTATATAGTTGGTCCCACGTAATAGGTGGCGAGCCTATTGCCGCTTACCGGGCACTATGTTCGCCAGAGCCTCGTCCGTTGATCGGCAGGTGCACCACTTGCAGGTGAGGTTGGGCTCCTTAGGTCTTGGTAGGATCCCTAAACACAAATTTGAATTATTACATTATTAACCAATACAGAAAAAGAAAGTTATAAAATGCGTCCTGTTATAAAACGAATACATTAATATTACAAAATATATGTTTAGTGGCATAAACGTTAAAAGAACTGTGTTTTTGTTCATAATTTTAGTGTTATCTATTTAGTTGTGGTCTAGAGTATTGCCTCCCACTCTCATCTCATAGGGAGTCGTAAGAGTCGACGATGAGAGTGATGGGCAGCAGCGTCATCCTGCGTACTGGCTGGAACTGGTTTTTTTTAATGTGACACGTCATAATGACTACATCCTGCCTGATGATAAGCAGTCGATGCAGTCCAATAAAAGAAAATGAAAGCGCTTTATAACGTGAAATAAGCACGGTACAAAGCGCATCCACTCATGACGGCCTGCTAAAATGCCGTTTCACGCCCCGCTTAAAAGACCCGGGATCATAGGAAACAGGAAACACATGAGCCGGCAGCGAATTCCAGAGCTTAGTACTTTTAATAGTGGTCTTGCTCAGAAACGACCTCCCAAATTTCTTGGTTCGAGTGCTGATATTCTGCACAGTATGAGGATGGTTTTTAAGACCAGCACGTGTTGTTCGGGAGAGGAAAGGAGAGGGCGGGATGAGATCGAAAAGCTCCTCAGAACACTCGCCGTAGTAGTTCCGATAAAAGACACTGAGAGATACATACCCCCAACAGAGTGTAATCTATTGGGAAGATTAATGTTCAGCAGTAGACTTTATAAGGCTGACATGATGATGTTGATTTAGTTTTAAATGTTAAATTTGTAAATTGAATTACATTAAGACGTAGATAACGGTGTGGACAGTTGTGTAATCTTTTGAATAGTTACTATTTGATTGTATTGTTGTTTGTAATAACATGAATGCTTAGTCCTTTAAAACTATGCAACGATTTTGATGCGGTTGTTTTAGAGGAAGGTTTATATGTCACAGGTAGGTCACATGGACGAGACCGCGGGCGGCCGCTAGTCCCTAATAAATGTAAATAAAATTACAGGGGCTTCTTACAGCAAAAGATCTAAAGTCAAACCAGGTAACTATAAATCAGTGACTCTCGTTTCAGCGTTGGTCGTGAAGACATCGTTGTTCTGAGGCTCCTATCTTACCTGAAGATGCCCTGTGTAAGGGCGAAACACGTGTCGTGTTGAATAGTTTCTCGATTTTTCGGGAAATTATAGTAGCGCGGGAATTGTTACAAAGATATTTTTAATCCATCACTTGCTTACAATGTATAAAAACGCAAAGTAACGCCTGAATCAATAAATTATTTAATGCTGTCACTTTTATTTGATAAAATTAAGACAGTGACAGCACTAGTATTAAACTTGGCTTAACAGTAGATCCTGTTTTATAATAAGCCCCACAGTGTTTTGGCTTTTCACGACAGAACAGGTACATCGGAACATAGGAACATCGTGTCAGTTCAAGTCAGTTGTTCTGCGATGTATGATGGTTTAGTTTTTTAGCGACTTGTAAAAGTTTTTTTGTGTAAAATTAAGTGGTGTGGTTTTTGTAATTGTGTAAGATTATAATTTGTGAAAAGTGGTTAATATTGAAGTGGTGTCCTGTTGTAGTGCAAGGGAGGAGATCGTTATCCGGTACGTATTATAAATTTGTAAATGAAGTTCATCGTCCTTCATTCTTTTTTCTTTTATTTTAAATAATGGCTTCGTGCATCTAGCACATTTAGCCAGTGTCAAGTAAGTGATATATTAATAATATATAATTCATAGTAAATGAGAATTAGTGGTGATAAAGATGTTAAATGAGATACCCTCCCCTAAGCCCCTTGAGTCCTCAGTAAAGATGTGGGACTATACTAAGATCTCACATGGACTCCTTGAGAGAATTTGAAACGTGACGTTGCACTACTGTTTGATTTACCAACACTCATGTATATTCACAAACACTTAACGGTTAATAATCCACCGTTATTACACATTAATGTTAGAAATATCACAAATTTTAGAAAATAAAACAAAACTGCAGACATGTCGCTTCACTTTCCCGCCAAGAAGTCGTCCTTTATTCAATAACTGTATGTAACACATGAGTGTTGGTAAATCAAACAAAACAGTGCAACATCACTTTTCAAATTCTCTCAAGGAGTCCATGTGAGATCTCAGTATAGTCCCACATCTTTACAGAGGACTCAAGGGGCTTAGGGGAGGGTATCTCATTTACCATTTATCATCTTTATCACCACTCATTCTCATTTACTATGATTTATATATTATTAATATATCACTTACTTGACACTGGCTAAATGTGCTAGACGCACGAAGCCATTATTTAAAATAAAGAAAGAAAGAAATAACTGTATTTATGAGGTGACGGTAAAATAGTAATATCGAACGGTAAAATAGTAAATGACATGACAATCTGTGTCAAAGATTAAAATACACCGTCGAATATAAAAGTATATTATGTAAAATTAATTATTGCGAATTAGTAGCTTTAAATGTTGTTTCTCTATTTTCAGGTAAATTTATATTTATGTACTTAGTATGATGATTGAATTTTATACAACATTTGTTAAAAATCTCTATTTTCAGAGCAACGCAGTTGAGGTTAATTTCGCAAGGTTTCATAAAACATATTATACATAAATAAATGTTCTCTTACAATTTGCATACATATAATCAATTATACTTATAATATAATTCCTTTAATAAATAAATTTTCTGACAATTACACCAATTATTTAGTTCCAAGATAAAGTATCATTAAGAACTTGTGTTATGGATACTAAATAACGGATAAACATACTTAAATACTTTTTTTTTTAAATACATAATTAATATACATAGGAAAACATCTAGACCAGAACAAATATTCATGTTCATGCACACAATTTGTTCTGTGTGGGAATCGAACCCACGACCTTGGAGCGGAGAGCGCGTATACTCGCCACCACGCCATATCGGTAATTGTTTGTTTATAAATTGATAATAAATAAGCACCCTGATAACGATCCTTCATAACATGGTTTTTCCATTTGACAGAATACAATTGTTTTGGTCTGATAATATAATGACATAGATAAATATCATCATCATCTCAGCCCATTAACGTCCCACTACTGAGCACTCCCCTCCTCTCACATACTATAGGTGCGGGGGTATTGGGTCATACTCCACCACGCGGACCCAGTGCGGATTGGCGGAGGCAGGTGTATGGCGTCCTGCTGTTAGAATTTATCAAGCCGCCTATGAGGCCTCTAACATGGCTTAACGACTACCACATTTAGTGATAACCGGGACCAACGGCTTAACGCTCGATATCAAATGCCACACAAACGGTCACCCATCCAAGGACTGACCTCTGTAAACTCTACTGTACTTCGGTGATCGTTTCCGACCACCGAGCACCGCAGAGCTACGAGCGCTTTTACAGACGAACATACATTACAAATATACTTAAAGTTAAATAGGAAAATGTTCTGAAAACAGATTTTGAACTTGGTGCTTCTGATTTAGCTTTGAATACGATTGTGAACGAATTTTACAATGATGTGAATATCCAAACTCTCAAAAATACCATCAAGCAACCACTATATTCACCAGATATGGCTCCAGCCGACTTCTTTCTTTTTCCTACACTCAAATTACCATTTCGTGGCACCCGTTTTCAATCGGTAGAAGACATAAAGGAGAATTCGTGGAGGGAACTGAACTCAATTGAGGTTGCCTGGAAGAAATTGCTGTTAGCAATAAGGCCGCCCATTGTACCATATATTTGTTTATATGATTTTATTACTTTTTCTATTTTTAGTGTACAATAAAGTGTTCATTCATTCATTCATTTAATCATTCATTCATTCATTTAATCATTTAATCCTCTTCCCCCCGGATACCGTCGCGAGCGGTCGTCTTTTGAGTGGTGCTCGTGGTTATATTTGTTTCGAAAATAAATCGAAAAATAATTTAAGTTTGATTTTTTTTTTTTTTTGTGGACCTCGGTTGGCTCGAGCTCGGTGCTTTCGGCCGTGTGCCTGTGAGTGGTGCGCCCGGCTACGGTGCTCGGAATCAGGGCGTTGAAATTAGCATCCAGCATCAACATAATTGGTTACGTGTTACTATTATACATGTAACGATTACTCGTTTGCTACGACAACACAAGAGCTGCTACGATACAACTGCAACGCGAATTACGGTGGTACGTCCAACTAATGCACGTTCCTATCAGAGGGATAATATCTTACTTGCAATAAATAGTAACGAGGTCCGGCGGAAGCTTCATAGTCCACCATGATTAAGCGTACTCCGCCACCTGCTGCTGCTGCATCTCCGCTGTATAAGTCGGACACAGACTTAGTCAAATCACCTACTACCACGACCTCGATGCCAACTATTTCACGCGAGCTAGCTACAAGTGACCCTAACTTAGCAGTGAGAAAGCGGAAGAACAGGGATGAGCTAAATAGAGATGAAATTTTGGATATGTTTGCTGTATTACGAAAGGAACAGGACGAGAAGTTTACAGCTCTGATGAATCGAATTGATGGTGGAATTAATAGCCATACGGAACAAAACAAGGATATTCTGGATTCCATTGATTTTCTTTCTATAAAATATGATGAAATGACAAAGAAAATAAATCTATTGGAACAAGAGAGGAAGGCAGATCGCAAGTACATACATTCCTTAGAGCTGAAATTAGAGCAATTTGACAAAAGTATGCGTAGCTCCAGTATTGAGATACGGAACATCCCAAAAAGCGAGAGGGAGACAAAAACTTGTCTTATCAAAGTTGTTCAAAAAATTGGATCGGCTCTCAATATGCCTATTCTACCTACAGAGATATATGATGTGTTTCGTTTAAATAATAGACAAGAGAAAAACCAACCTATCATAGTAGAATTTTCTAACGTACTTCTCAAGGAAAAAGTTATCAGCTCTGTCAAACAATATAATAAAACATATAGTTCCACCAAATTTTGTACCTCAAACCTAAAGATTGAAGGCCCATCCATACCAATTTTTATATCTGAAAATCTAACTGTACAATCAAAGAAACTATTTTATTTGGCTCGCGAATTTGCCAAGGAGCATGCTTTTAGGTTCTGTTGGGTATCCAGAGGAAAAGTATACCTCAGAAAAGTGGATGGTGCTTCGCTCATCAAAATAAACAATGAAGAAGACTTGGAGAATCTCAAAAGCAAATGACTATTTGGCATTGTTATATCGCCTAAGTTAAATTTAATTGTTTTAATGTTTTTTGATTTTTTGGCATGTTATTACTTTTCTTTTTCAATAATAGCTATCTCTTTTATAACCCTAGTACACACATTTATACGCATCTATCAACATACATATAAACAAAACAAGCAAAATCTACACCTATTAACATACACTAACAAACTACATATTATTCAAGCACTGTTTATATATAACAAACTCAAAGACACTATACACCCATACTTAATAGTGGTAACATGCATTTCACAAGATAGTAAGGTGATTTTATTTTCTGTAAAATGTGTAACACATAATATATCTGTATATGCTGATCAGGTAGCATATGCTTATACTACTTATACACTTAGTACAGTATATGGTTATCTATTTGATATACAAAAGTACTTCCTCAAATTATATACCTTCAATACTGTATATGCACCTGCCATCTTCAATATTCACAAGACACATGCAACATACGTTGTGTATTTTCATTTATATAATTTATCTAAACGAATTAATATTTTCCTTTGTATAAAATTATGTTTAGGATGTGTGATGTATAATATATTGTCCTATGTTATTATGGTACCTAACAAGAAACAGCACTCGGTTATGTTTGTATTTGTCAATGGATAACAACTCCTTTCTTGTAAAAGAAGTTGATAATTCGGCTAAAATCGAATGTCTGTCTATTCCTGATTCTAAAAGCTGTCGTAGTGTTCTCTCATTAGACCAAAATTATTTGCATTCACTTTTAATAATGACTGTGAACATAAGAAGTATTCGTTGTAACTTTGACATCTTTGTAGCATTCCTTAGTAGTATTAACGTTTCATTTCATGTTTTGGTTTTAACAGAGTGTTGGACAAATAATGAAAACCCTCCACCCAGCTTAAATAATTACAATATGTTTTGGACTAAAAATAAAATTAATAAAAATGATGGGGTGGCGGTATACGTCCGCAGTGATATACAAGTCACGACATATGAACCGACATTTCTTGATGGTAACTGTCTTGTAATAAATTTTTCACCGAATTGTACAATTGTTGCGTCGTATAGGCCACCGTGTTTTAGAAATATTGATAGATACCTAGAGTCCATGGATGCCGTCCTAAATAACATAACTAGGGAAACTATAATTTTTACTGGCGATATAAACATAGATCTAATGTGTGATAATATGACTGTTATGGCACAGGACTATTTAAATCTATTGGCAATGCATGGCCTTAGGCAGGGGATTGATCTTCCTACTAGGATTTCTACCTGTATTGATCACTTTATGGTGAAAAGTGTTAAAAATTGGAAAACTGCAGTTTTTATTCAACAACTTACTGACCATTCGCCTATACTCCTTTGTGTTAATAATATTAATGTGACTAGAATCCCATTTAACGTCAACAGGGTAATAACTAACTATGAAGTCATTAAAGAGCTAATAGCCGAAGAAAAATGGCAAGACTTATTTTTATCAACTGATGTAAATTTAGCCTCTGATTTATTTATAGAAAGAATTTGCACTATTGTGGAAAAAAACACACAGATAATCAAAATATCAAAGAGAAATCAGCCACTTAAGCCATGGATCACAAGAGGGGTAGTAAAATGCATAAGAAAAAGGGATAGACTACATAAAAAATATAAAAAAACACCTGAAAATGAGAATTTACGAATAAAATATAGTAAGTATAGAAACATTTGTAATGGAGTCATAAAAAGATTAAAAGTTAATTATTATAAGGACAAACTACATCAAAACCATGGAAATGTAAAGGCAACTTGGAAAATAATAAAAGAAGCATGTAAAATTGGGAACATAATAACGCCACCCTCTGAATTGTTGCATATATCCGAAGACGAAAAACAATCATTAAATAAAGTAAACGAATACTTTACAACAATTGGTTCAGATCTAGCCAACAAAACATTATTCAAAATGAACAAAACGGAAGAAGATCTTGCCTCCCTCGACACATGCACCAAGCAACCAGCTAACTCTATGTCTCTGATTCCAACTGATTCAGTAGAAGTGCGAGATGTGATAATGAAGCTTAAATCACATAGTTCTCCGGGTTTGGACAAAATTACAGCGACTATTCTTAAAAATAGTGTTTCTCATGTAGCCGGCCCTTTGGCTTTTATATGCAACCTGAGTTTTGAAACAGGGACATTTCCAAAATCTTTTAAAAATGCTGTAATATGTCCCATATATAAGTCGGGAGATAAAACTAATGTGACCAACTACAGGCCAATCTCTCTTCTTTCTAATGTTTCTAAAGTTTTAGAAAAATTGGTAAGGAGGAGAGTAATGTCTTACCTCGAAAAAAATAAAATACTCAATAACAATCAGTTTGGGTTTAGAGAGGGTAAGTCAACTGAAGATGCAGTGCTTCAACTGACTAATAAAATCACATCCCACCTTGACGAGGGCAATAAATGTGTGGGTGTCTTTTTGGACCTGCAAAAGGTATTTGACACTGTATCAATACCGATCTTATTGAAAAGACTGGCACTGGTTGGAATTAGAGGGCTGGCTCTTGCTTGGTTCTCAAGCTACCTTACTGACAGAACACAGCGTGTTCGGATCGGAGAGTTCACAAGTTATGAGTCTGCATGTAACTTTGGCGTTCCCCAGGGAAGTACGCTTGGCCCTACGCTCTTCCTTATTTATATCAACGAACTCTGTTGTTCTGTCTCGTCTGATGAGGACATGCTGTTGTTTGCCGATGATACAGTGTTACTTGTCCATGAAAAAACTTGGCCGAAGGTTATAGAACGAGCGGAGGCATGCGTGTCTAATATTACGAACTGGTTAGAGAAAAGCCTTCTGACAATTAACACGAAAAAAACTGTATATATGTGTTTTTGCAAATCTAAAGCTGGTGATCCAGGTCCTAACACAGTTCTAAAAATACACACGTACCCTTGTAACCTACGACGAGGGCAAACCAACTGTTCATGTAGCTCTCTGAATAGGGTTACTTCATTTAAGTATCTGGGAGTTATGATCGATGACAAGCTGAACTGGAAATCTCATATTACATCACTGGCTTCAAGGATTCGGAAGACAATATTTGTTTTTAAGACTCTCCGAGACGTGGCTAACAGTGATGTAGTGATCGAAGCCTATAGAGCACTGTGCGAGTGTCTTGTCAGATATTGTGTATGTGCGTGGGGTTCCGCAGCCAAAACCCATCTCATCGCTGCAGAACGTGCACAACGAGCGGTACTCAAAGTATCATTGCGTCTTCCATACAGACATCCAACACAGGATGTTTATGACAAAGCCAATGTTCTCAGTGTCAGAAAAATATTTATTTATGAAAGCATTCGGCGATACCATAGATATGTTGTTCCTACATTACCTGAAAATAATAAAAGAGTAACAAAGTATCCTGTCCCTACAGTCCACTCTAGATTTGCGCGTAATAGATATGAACATTTAGCTCCTCGATTATATAACAACCTTAGCAAAGAAAATTGTGTTAAGAAATATAGTAATAATGAAATAAGAAAAGTGTTATTTGTGTGGCTAAAATGTAAAGACTATGAGTCAATAGAAATGATGTTGCAATAAATACAAAACCACACCCATTTACACACACAAACACACGCACAAACGCACACACACATGAACACACACACACACACACACACACACACGCACGCACGCACACTCATCAAGTAGTCAATTTTTATTGTTATATCGTTTGGAAGATGCCACTGGCTGCTGAAATACAGTATTTTTACTAGTTCGGAAGCCTATGGAATCATTTAATTTGTACATTGTTTAATGAATTCAATAAAGATTTATTATTATTATTATTATTATTCATTCATTCATTCAATTCAGGAAACAGCGTTTAAAAAATTATTTGATGATTGGATTATTCGTTGACGTAAGTGTCGTTTTTGAAGGAGCATATTTTGAAGGTGATAAAAGAAATTTGGATGAATAACAAAAAAGTTGTATATTATTGATTTTTTCCCGATACTGGATAGAGTAGTGTGACTTTTAAGTTATTATTATTACTATTTCTATTAAGTTAACTTTTTACTTCGCCTAAGATCTCGAAGATGAATGGATTATTTAATATTAAAAGATGTTTTGAATACGATATTTCAAACCAGTAGTTGCAAAAGCTTTACGTTTAAAAGGACATTTTTAAGTACCTAGTTCATGTTAAAAAATTCTCAAAAATTCCTAACTATCAAAAATGGCGGAACAATGTTTAAACATACATGGGGAACATACGTGGGGAACATACATGGGGAACATACGCGGGAAGTAAACATGGGATACCATATGAGATGCTCTATAAATGGACTTCAAAATACTACTTTTTAATCACAATTTGGTCTAACCCATTAACTTACTTATGCACAGACATTAATAAATTAAGTGATTCAATAAATTTCTTCAATTAACTTTATTAAAAACCTTGTTAAGCACCAATCACATTAACTTAAGATAAATAATGAATAAATAAATATTTTTTGACAATTACACCAATTATTTAATTCCATGATAAGTATCATTAAGAACTTGTGTTATGGATACTAAACAACGGATAAACATACTAAAATACTTTTTTTGTAAATACATACTTAATATACATAGGAAAACACTCAGACCAGAAAAAATATTCATGTTCATGCACACAAAGATTTGTCCTGTGTGGGAATCGAACCCACGATCTCTGGAGTGAAGTGTAGGTATACTGACCTCCACGCTATATCGGTCGTCTAAACAATTAGCATTAAGGAACATATTGAAAAACTTACTAATAAAGGATCCTTGATTGCGCTTTTGGATCTTTGTACTTTTGTTTTTACATACGATTTTTGTAAAGTGATTATATATGTTAAGGATTAATAATAAAAAAAACAACAAGAAAAATCTTCTATAAAAGTTAGCAATTGTCGCTTACGACAAACTGGCGGTAAGGGCTCGATGTATTCAGTAAGTACAGGTTACAACTGATTTATAACATAGTCCCACAAAACCGTGAGTACGGTTTAACTGCGGGCTCTGGTTCTTCGTATTTTTTTTATTTATTTCAGTTATGTGATAGCCATTATGTATGAATTTATTTTATAGCATTGACAGCTTTATATATAAAATAATTTTTCATATACTGACTGTAACATTCATAAAATAAAACTTTACATGGTGTTGAAATAAATCGTACTTTTTTTTTGGAAAGGTTAATAGAGGCGTATGTATCCTACTGACATATAAGGAGTCCAAGCCAACCTCACCTGCAAGTGGTGCACCTGCCGATCGACGGACGAGGCTCTGGCGATCTCGGCAAGCGGCAATAGGCCCGCCACCTATTACGTGAGACCGACAATGTAATTGGCGAAGTGTGGGTGTATAATATATCTCCGCCTGCCCTTCGGGGAAACAGGCGTGAATGCATGTAATTATTTTTACAGTTTAAAACGTTATTTAACGTCAATCTAGTCACATTGATTAAAGTTTGGATTCCAAATCTTGATTTTAGCGTTCAAATTAATCTCAACTTGAAATTTTTACAATTATAAGAATCTTGTTATTATTGAACACAAACGACGCTGATAATCAGTGGTCGGAGTAGGTATATTGATTTTAGATACTTGCGTCATGAATAGTCATGATATCATAACATGGACATGCATTTCTTTCGGAATGTACCGGAGTTTCCAAAAATTTGGTAAATATAGTAATAAAATAAAAAACCATATGTAAGCAAACAAAATTGTTTATTGTTAATACAAATAATCATTATTACACTTTTATTAAAAACAATTATTTTTAATCCTCATCGGTTACAATTTCTACATTTTGATTTTCTGTCTCTATACAATTAAAATAAATAACTATAATTTTTTCAATATTTTCTAATTTTAAGCTTTTTCTTTTAACATCTAAGATCCATTTGTAAGTGGAAACTCGGAGGCGTATCCATATTAACATATACGTTTGATGTTAGTGACCTTAATTCAATATACCTACTCCGACCACTGCTGATAATGCACTATGAATCCTATATTAATAATGGCTCGAACAAACGATTACGCGATTGAAATGGCTACAGCGCCATCTCTTGACACTTATGAGAACTAACATTTTACAACACTTCTAAATGTCCTAACTATTTGGACACACATTTTCATTAGAATCCTTTTGTTTACAAACATTTTAAGGTAAGATTTATTTAAATAATTCTGTAAAATAAAACCTATATCGTACGTTTCTTTATCGGCCATTGAGTTAAACTAACTTGTTGATTGGATCGTCGCCCCGTTTCTCCCCCCGGGCTCATTTCCTCCGCAGAACGAGTCACTTAGCCCGCTGTTACAGCTACCAAACGGGGAAACCACATTTCTTACAGAAATTGGTTTCATTTGTTAATAAAATATGCTATATTATTGAGCCATTTACAAAAGGGATTCTTACATCATCATGGTGTAGATATATATAGATGTCGAGCTCCTACTATGATCTGAGGAGCCCTTTTTTTTTTTTACGTCTGTAACAAAATGGATTTACGCACTGTCTCCCGGCCAAAGGGGGACCGAGAGAAGTGTCTGGGACTCACCACCGGCAGACACGACCGCCAGCAGTAATACCCACTAAAAATCTTCCAAACGACGCCCGCCGCTTGTTGAGAAAGAGGCGGGGGCCAGTACCTGGGTTGCAGCTCTTACCCCCCCCCCCCCCCCGCCCGCGGCCAACGTCCCCCGGACCAAACCCAGGAGGACCTCCTCAGAGGGACGCAGTGGACTCGCCCCTCCTACCTTCTTTTGCGACCTAAGCGTGTGTAGCCGACTTCTCGGAGGGTCCATGGTTAGGCAGCAGGGGCCCCTGCCTCCGCTGCCTAAGACTCTCCAGGCGCTGCTTGACGGGCCCTCCTGGCCCGCCCGCTGCGCCCTCCACAGGTCCCTCTTAGTTTCCCCCCCGGTAGTCAGTACTAAGGGCACCCAGAGTCGCCAATCTCTGGGTGTTCCCTTTTCCTTAGCGCCTCCTGCGCCCTACCGGAGGTACTCAGCCCCCCACCACGACAAGGTGGAGACCAGTCAGGGGGGATGATCTGAGGAGCCCAAGCCAACCTCACCTGCAAGTGGTGCACCTGCCGATTAACGGACGAGGCTCTGGCGAACATGACAGAGCCCGGTAAGCGACAATAGGCTCGCCATCCACAATAGATAATCAATTTATTTGCACACGCCTTTTAACTTATACCATACCATAAAATTACACCGCAAATGCAAATAATTACACATCATAAATTATTCAATAATCTGACTGACTAAGAAAGAAAGAAAGAAAATAATTTATTCTGTCACACATGATACATTGGTTTACAAAAATCATCATCACAGCCCATTAGCGTCCCACTACTGAGCACGAGCCTCCTCCCACATACCAAGGTGTGAGGGTATTGGGTCATACTCCACCACGCTGACCCAGTGCGGATTGGCGGAGGCAGGTGAGTGGCGTCCTGCTGTTAGAATTTTTCAAGCCGCCCATTAGGCCTCTAACATGGCTTAACGACTACCACATTTAGTAATAACCGGGACCAAAACGGCTTAACGTGCCTTCCGAAGCACGGAAGCGCTCGATATCAAATGCCACACAAACGGTCACCCATCCAAGGACTGACCTCTGTAAACTCTGCTGTACTTCGACGATTGTTTCCGACCACCGAGCACCGCAGAGCTACGAGCGCTTCGCTTTTATTTACACAAAAATAAAAATTAATAAAACATGTGGCACCGAAAAGGCTTATACTCAGCATATGCCGAGGGGTCACTAAGGCCCCGCGGCGCTGGTCTTCCGTATTCCGTACTAAATAGTATAGGGAATACAACTGGCGAAATGCAGCTGTATAATATACCTGTGCCTATCTATTCGGGGAAACAGGCGACATATTATGTATGTACATCATCACATCCATTATCCCGGTTGCCCTAGACTTAAGCTTAAGCAGGGTCTGCTCACTGGTTCAACCAGATTTGACTGAATTTCAGTTATTACGTGGAGCGACTTCCGTCTGACCTCCGCAACATAGAGGTAAACATTTTTCTGTAAACCAGCTGTCAGGATGTTAGAAGGCACTGACTTCCTAATAACGACTGCCATAGATGTTCATTATATCCGGGACCAACATCTGAACGTGGCTTCCGAGGCACGGAGCAAGCAATAATTACGAACATCAATCAATCAATCAATCAAATACTTTTTATTTCATAAACTATTACATAGTACTTGAATACGTCAAAATTATAAAACAATAACAAAAACAAATAAAATGTAATTATACTAAAATCACGAAGCTTAGATTAACTTGCAACCAAACAATTTAAAAAAATCAAAAAATATTTAAGTGTAAGTGAATCTAAGTGCCAGTTCCGAGCCACCGCTCTGTAAGAAGAACTAGCAAGAAACTCACAGGAAGCATAACTTTGAAATGTCGTAGGTGCGCCCAAAATCTTCAGAATTACAAATGTATGGGTTTCACCACTGGCCTGTCGCCGGCTTAGTCACCAAATCAAAATAAATCATTTGTTGCACACCTAGTGTAGATATTTACATAGAAGAGCATTTAATACTTAGTCACCCTTTTCGGACACAGCAATTTAAAAGAGTGTTTGTGACCACTTCAATAAAGTGGTTGAAACTAGATGTCACTGTACGTATTTAAATCGCGCAAGCGTTTAGAGTCATCGAAACATAAATAAGTCTCCATACAATGTTTGGTTTCTAAGTTTATCAATAAATGGCAGTGTATGTACATTACATCGCGCAAGCATATGTATTTTATCATAATATAAGGTATTCTTTCAAATATATTAAATTTACTCTTCAGATCAAGTTACGTTGTTGTGGTTTTATTTATTTCCCAAATTCCCAATAACAGTAGCTACTATAGAACACATTAGTTCAGAGTCAATCAAAGAGTGCTCCCGATTTATAGAACAATAACGCAATTAAAAACAAAACATTAAAAAAACAAATTATTAATTCTTCGAAAATTTAATTTAAAACGTCATATCAATATACTAAATTACAGAAAGAGTTTAAAAACCGAATAACCGCTCCATTATCTTCTAATCTCAAAAAGAAGTAAGTCACAACGAAAATGATTCCGTTCAATTAACAAAATAATGACATATTGGGCTGTATGCGGGGGCTCTTCGCCTCTCGATGTAGCGACTTGACAAGCGGATGTGACGTCAGATAGCTCGCGGCGGAGGGGCGCGGGGAGGGGACTTCAAAGACGTGTCGAATGCACGGCGTGGTGACTACAGTTTACTACATTCCGCGGATAAGGGCAATGTCTTTAATTACTTGTACAAAAATATTTCTCCTTGTTTTTATTTGCACTCTATAAATAATAAATATTTTCTGACAATTACACCAATTATTTAGTTACAAGATAAGTATCATTAAGAACTTGTGTTATGGATACTAAATAACGGATAAACATATATACATACTTTTTTTTGTAAATACATACTTAATATACATGGGTGTTTTCACCCAGACCAGAACAAATATTCATAATTAGATACACAAAGATTTGTTTTGTGGTGTGGGAATCGAACCCACGACCTCAGAAGTGGAGTGCGGGTAAACTCGTCGAAATTTATCAGCCTCATCAAGTCCACTGCTGAAAATTGGCCTATTGGGGAGGCCATAAGAAAACTTTTACACTTCCCAAATAACTAAACCTTCATACTTCGCAGAACAACTGACACGATGTTCCTATGTTCCAATGTACCGTTCTGTCGTGAAAAGAAAGAAAAGAAAGAAAGAAAAAGAATTTATTCTGTGACAACTTTAAAATAAAACAGATACATAATATTTAAGTAACAATTTGAAGAGTGTCACAGAAAAGGTATCCACTCAGCATAAAGCCGAGGTGTCACGAAAACACCAAAAAGCCAAAACACTGTGGGGCTTATTATAAAAAAAGATCTAATGTTAAACCAAGTTTATAACTATTGCTGTCACTGTCTTCATTGTATCAAATAAAAGTGACAGCACTAGTTTTAAACCTGGTGTAACTTTAGATATTTTTCTGAAACAAGCCCCTGTAATTATATTTAGATTTATTAAGGACTAGCGGCCGCCCGCGGTCTCGTCCGTGTGACCTACATAATCATAAACCTTCTTTTAAAAAAACCACATCAAAATCCGTTGCGTAGTTTTAAAGATCTAAGCCTATATCGAGGGTTCCGTGCTCAAACCCGATAAGTGTTTTTGGGCTTAAAACAGTACTTAAAAGAATTTATCGGTTAATTAAAAAAAAACCGGCCAAGTGCGTGTCGGGCCACGCGCAATATAGGGTTCCATAGTCACCCTTTGCCATAATGTCGCTATATGAACAGGTTCAGCTATTCCCCGATAGATATCACTACTACGGTATGAATGAAATTTTAATACATTTAATACAAAAATTTATTTGATTGTCGTCCATTACTCGAAAACCAGTAAAGCCTACTTAGCCGTGATAGTTTTCCTTTTAACTTTATTATATATGCTACTATTGTGAATTTTTTCAGCCACTCTGAATGTACCGTTTACCTGGTAGGGGGGGCGGATACTTAACTCTATCAATTTTTTCCACTTTAAAGCTTAATATTTCGAAAACGGATCCCTAAATCGAAAAATGGTTTTAAGAAACTCTTATTACTTTTGAAAAACCTTTCTAACGATACCCAACATGATAAGATAGACTCGAGAAAAAAAAATCATTCCTACTTTACGTGTAGGGGAGGTACGTTAAAAAACAATATTTTTAAAAATTTTATTCTTCAGGTTTGTCGACGTGATTAATATGTATACCCACACCAATTTTCAACTGTCTAATGTTAATAGTCTCTGCGCTAACCCGCGGACGGACGGACGGACGGACGGACATGGCGAAACTATAAGGGTTCCTTGTTTACTACGGAACCCTAAAAATGAAACTTAAAAGGTTTACTTATTGGATTATGAAGTCCTCAGTTTTCAGTCTTCTTTTCTGAAATCGACTTATTTGATAATATCACAAGAAAAGGCGGCAGAAATTATGTATCTGATGTTGTCACTTATCGGGTTTGAGCACGGAACCCTCGATATAGGAACAGACAGAGGAAAGCGACTTTGTTTTATACTATGTAGTAAGGCCGTAGTATATAAGTATATAGTATGTAGTATGGCCGTGTGGCGCCGGCCTAGAATAGCGTCACCCCTTCTCATCTCATGGGGAGTCGTAAAAATCGACGAAGAGAAATGCTACCGGATGATGGGCAGCAGCGTCATCCTGCGTACTGGCTGGAACTGCGATCACCAACCCGTCTGCCCAGCGTGGTGATTATGGGCAAATACCCCAAATGGAAAATGGCACACACGCGTATACGGCCCCCAGTCCCCGGCGGCCCCGCTATTCCAGATTACGGTAGCGGTCTTGGTAACGGCGGGGCAGGGGGTGCTAAGAATCACCGGCAGAGATCCGGCTACCACCCAAAACGACGACTTCTGCACCTGGCAACTTATAACACGCGCACACTGAGGACCGACGAGAAGATTGACGAGCTGGAGGAGGAAATAGAGCGGTTGCACTGGGACATTATCGGGTTATCCGAAGTCCGTAGACAGGGAGAGGATACGGTAATCCTTAAGTCCGGCAACTTGCTCTACCACCGGGAGGGCGATCGCCTGTCCCAAGGTGGTGTCGGTTTTATCGTCCGGAAGTCTATCCGTAACAACGTCGTGTCTATTCGGAGTGTGTCGACCAGGGTAGCGTACCTAATACTCAGAATCACCAAACGGTATTCGTTGAAGGTAATTCAGGTTTACGCACCGACCTCGGCACACCCTGACGAGGACGTGGAGATATTGTATGATGACATTTCTGCCGCCATTCATACTTCACCGACTCACTACACGGTTGTTATGGGAGACTTTAACGCAAGGCTAGGCCAACGAAGCGGTGACGAGCAGAAAGTGGGGCAATTTGGAATAGGGCGAAGGAACCATAGGGGACAGCGGTTGGCTGACTTCTTGGAGAAGGAGGGCCTCTTTATGATGAACTCCTTCTTCAAGAAGCCACCACACAGGAAATGGACCTGGCTGAGCCCCGATGGTTTCTCGAGGAATGAGATAGACTTCATCATGACCACTAAGCGACAAATATTCAATGATGTCTCTGTGATCGCCAGGGTGAAAACCGGTAGCGATCACCGAATGGTAAGGGGCACATTGAATATTAATATAAAGCTTGAAAGGTCCCGTTTGATGAGGTCTACGCTCCGACCCTCAGCTGCCCATATTCAAAACCCCGAGAACTTTCAGCTCGAGCTTCAAAATCGCTTCGCAGGTCTGGAGAACTGCGTAACCGTCGACGATATAAGCGGCGGGCTGGTTGAGACTGTCCACGTTGTCGGGTCCAAACATTATAAGACCCGACAAACTAAAACCAATAAACTGTCGACTCAAACTCTTAATCTCATGGAAGCGCGACGAGACATGCGATTGCAGTCTTCAGCGGAAGCGTCTTCTTACCGGCTCATCAATAGACAGATCTCGAAATCCTTGCGACTCGATATTCGCAAATTCAATACAAATTGTATTGAAGATGCAATAGAGAGGAACAGGGGTTCAAAAGTGTTCGCACGGGATCTGTCTATTGGTCAGAGTCAGTTGACACATCTGAAGACCAACGAAGGCAGTCTAGTCACGTCGAGACCTGAGATTATGAGGGAGATCGAAAGGTTTTATGGACAGTTGTATACCAGTACGCAAGATCCCGCTACTTGTTTGGCTAAAGACCCTAGAGCCAAACTAACTCGACATACCACCGAAGACATCCCGGACGTCAGCCTGTACGAGATTAGGATGGCCCTGAAACAACTAAAAAACAACAAGGCACCGGGGGAAGACGGGATGACAGCAGAGCTTCTGAGAGCGGGTGGTACACCAGTACTTAAGGTACTCCAGAAGCTCTTTAATACCGTCATTCTCGAGGGACGTACGCCACAGGCGTGGTCTAGTGGTGTGGTTGTCCTTTTCTTCAAGAAAGGTGACAAATCCCTTTTGAAGAATTATAGGCCAATCACGCTACTGAGCCACGTCTATAAGTTATTTTCACGGGTCATCACGAACCGTCTCGGTCAAAGGTTTGACGACTTCCAGCCTCCCGAACAAGCCGGTTTCCGAAAAGGCTTTTCAACCATAGACCACATTCACACGCTGCGGCAGGTTATACAGAAGACCGAGGAGTATAACCAGCCACTTTGCTTAGCGTTTGTGGACTATGAGAAAGCCTTTGATTCGATCGAGAGCTGGGCAGTGTTTCAGTCCCTGCAGCGATGCCGCATTGATCATCGGTATATCGAAGTTCTGAGGAGTTTATACAGAAACGCCACCATGTCCGTACGAGTACTGGACCAGTGCACGAATCCTATCCTCTTGCAGAAAGGCGTGAGACAGGGTGATGTCATTTCACCGAAACTGTTCACTGCTGCTCTGGAGGATGTTTTCAAGCTACTGGACTGGGAAAACTACGGCATCAATATTAATGGCGAGTATATGACTCACCTTCGATTTGCCGACGACATAGTGGTCATAGCGGAGTCGCTTGTGGATCTGGGCACAATGCTCGGAGACCTCGACAGAGCTTCCCGAAGGGTAGGTCTTAAAATGAACATGGATAAGACCAAAATCATGTCAAATATCCATGTTGTGCCTACCCCAGTAATAGTGGGAAGCTCGGCCCTCGAAGTTGTCGACGAGTACGTATACCTGGGACAAAAAGTCCAATTAGGTAAGTCCAACTTCGAGAAAGAGGTCAATCGTCGAATCCAGCTCGGTTGGGCTGCGTTCGGGAAACTACGCAAAATCTTCTCGTCCAAAGTACCTCAGTGTCTCAAGACGAAAGTCTTCGACCAGTGTGTGTTGCCAGCGATGACGTATGGGACTGAGACGTGGTGCCTGACTATGGGCCTCATAAGGAAGGAGAACCAGAGTGACCGACATAGCGAAGCGCGTTTGCAGGCTGAAGTGGCAATGGGCGGGGCACATAGCTCGAAGAACCGACGACCGATGGGGCGTTAAGGTTCTTGAATGGCGACCACGAATCAGCAAACGTAGTAGAGGGCGGCCCCCAACGCGATGGACCGACGATCTGGTCAGGGCGGCGGGGAGCCGGTGGATGCAGGCGGCAAAGAATCGATCTACGTGGAAAGCAATTGGGGAGGCCTATGTTCAGCAGTGGACTTCGAATGGCTGAAATGATGATGATGATGATGATGTAGTAAGTTGTAATAACAAACAACAATACAATCAAATAGTAACTATTCAAAAGATTACACAACTGTAAAGCCCCCACCGTTATCTACGTCTTAATGTAATTCAATTTACAAATTTAACCTTTAAAACTAAATCATCATGTCAGCCTTATAAAGTCCACTGCTGAACATTGGCCTCCCCAATAGATCACACTCTATTGGGGTTTTTGGCCATAATCAGCACGTTGGGCAGGCGAGTTGGTGCAGTTCCAGCCAGTACGCAGGATGACGCTGCTGCTCATCACCCGGTAGGATTTCTCTTCGTACCAACACTGCAATTGACTAATGATAAGTTAAAATATGTCGCTGTCGATAATGCTTTTATGGCCAATTTCAAAAGGCTCATATTTAATGTGTCATCAAAATTAATAAATTACCAACCTAACCTAACCTTTTTGTACATCAAAAAATTCTGATGGAGCACCTAATCCCCTATTAGATGCTAGATCAGTATTTTTGATGATCAAAAAAGTATTTTTTAGAGGTTCAGTTTATTATATTCCATTTCAAAATATATACATATTTTTCATGCTTAATGGAATAGTGACTTAACTCAAAAAAGACGATTTTTGGGACACCACAAAATCAAAATTCATTTATTCAAGTTTGCCTCAATAGAGCTCTTATGAATGTCATACTTATAAACTAACGCGCCCATTCACTGCGGGCGGGAGCTTGATCGTAAAAGAACGCAAGAAAATCGTCAAGGTTGGTTTTTTCTCCCGCCAGTTACAATTAAAATACATAATATTAAAACAATTGTGCTCTGCAGTCACAAGATTTAAAAGAAAGGAAGACAAAATTATTTTTAGCAATATTAACATAATTACGGAAAAACATAGTAGACATGAGCAGACGCGTTACGCTCAACCATATTTTAGGGAGCGTAACGATAATAAGCATAACGGTGGTGGTGACGTCATGCGGCGGGCATGACGTCACCACCACAGAAAGAAAATCTTCTAAAGAATACTTGTCCTACTTGTAAGCGCATTAAATTGATACTGATTTATCTCTAATTATTTATTATTATTCATCTAATATTTCTGTATCTGTTCATTAAATAGACTTCTACTCCTGATTTAAATATGAGTATGTAATAAAAAGCTTTTAATTTTATTTATTATACAATTTATGCAACTATATATTTTATAAAAATAACGCATATTATCAAATAAAAATAATGTTACAAAAATATCCATAAAAACATAAACAAAATGGCCACCGCAAGATGGCGTCCCGCGGCGCGAAAATCAAAAATATTATCAGAAGTTTACCTTTACACAAACACAAAATAACCGCAATACCGCGCACTCTTAAATCTCACGCATTAAGGCCGTGAATCGCTTGGCAAATTCTTCCTGATTGACATTTACCGTTTGACGTTATAGAGAATATGTCAAATCTTTTGAGAGGTTTAAATAGATTAGTAATGGCGGAGGGAGAAACGACAGGTTGCCGCAAATAGGTAGGAACAGCTGATCGGAGCAGGTTCAATAAATCAATATTCACATACATACATACATAAATTCACGCCTGCGTCCCCGAAGGGGTAGGCAAAGGCATATTATACGCCCACACTTCGCCAATCATTTAGTGGTGGCGAGGTGGTGGAGGTAGTAGGTGGCGAGCCTACTGCCGCTTATGGGGCACTGTTATGTTCGCCAGAGCCTCGTCCGTTGATCGGCAGGTGCACCACTTGCAGGTGAGGTTGGCTTGGGCTCCTTAGGTCTTGATAGGATCCCTGTACACCCGAGCACTTCATTATCAATATTCACTATTACAGATTTTATAGATAAAACTTTGATATTAACTGACTGTGCCGCGTGGTACCAGCTTGGAATAGAGCTCTCAACTCACGGGGAGTCGACGAAGAGAATTCCTACCGGAAGATGGGCAGCAGCGTCATCCTGCGTACTGGCTGGAACTGCCATCACCAATCCGCCTGCCCAGCGTGCTGATTATAGGCAAATACCACCAATAGAATGTAATCTATTGGGGAGGCTAATGTTCAGCAGTGGACTTTATAAGACTGATATTAGAAATTAGTAACTGACGTGGCTAACCTTCTTCTTCTTTATTTTAAATAATGGCTTCGTGCGTCTAGCACATTTAGCCAGTGTCAAGTAAGTGATATATTAATAATATATAATTCATAGTAAATGAGAATGAGACATGATAAAGATGATAAATGGTTAATGAGTATCTCCCATAAGCCCCTTGAGTCCTCAGTAAAGACGTGGGACTATGCTGAGATCACACATGGACTCCTTGAGAGAAAATTTGAGAAGGGATGTTGCACTGTTTTGTTTGATTCATCAACACTCATGTATATTCACAAACACTTAACGGTTAATGATCCACCGTTATTACACATTTATGTTAGAAATATCACAAATTTTAGAAAATAAAACAAAACTGCAGACATGACGCTTCACTTTCCCGCCAAGAAGTCTGGCTAACCTTCATATTTTATCTTGATATTTGTAAAAGTAAACAAAACTTCAAAAGGGTAACAAGAACTGAAAAGTTTTGGAGAAAAATACTAATTGCGTCAATTTCACTTTTCAATATTTATAAACTGCTCCTACCTGTCTTTGCATTAGTTTTTTTTAAGAGAATTATGTTATTTATTTCGTTATGGATACTTTAAACATCAAATGACGTAACAACTCCCAAAATAAAGTGAAGATGGATAAAGCGGTGGGACGCGGCGTCATGTCATATTTACACTGCTGCACTGGGGTAATGAAGTGCTCGTAGCTCTGCGGTGTTCGGTGGTCGGAACCGTTCATCCAAAGTACCGCAGAGTTTACAGAGGTCAGTCCTTGGATGGGTGACCGTTTGTGTGGCATTTGATATCGAGCGCTTCCGTGCTTCGGAAGGCACGTTAAGCCGTTGGTCCCGGTTATCACTAAATGTGGTAGTCGTTAAGCCATGTTAGAGGCCTAATGGGCGGCTTGAAAAATTCTAACAGCAGGACGCCATACACCTGCCTCCGCCAATCCGCACTGGGTCCGCGTGGTGGAGTATGACCCAATACCCTCGCACCTTGATATATGAGAGGAGGCTCGTGCTCAGTAGGGGGACGTTAATGGGCTGTGATGATGATGATGATGACTGGGGTAATCTGTGGATCAGACCGTCTTCTTGTAGAAAGGTACATGGTCAAACGATAATGTTATATTTTTATTGGCATAATAATTTACAACAGCTTCTTGGCGGGAAAGTGAAGCGCCATGTCTGTAGTATTGTTTTATTTTCTATAATTTGTGATATTTTTAACATTAATGTGTAGTTACGGTGGATTCTTAACCGTTAAGTGTTTATAAACGTACATGAGTGTTGGTAAATCAAACAAAACAGTGCAACATCACTTTTCAAATTCTCGCAAGAAGTCCATGTGAGATCTCAGTATAGTCCCACATCTTTACTGAGGACTCAAGGGGCTTAGGGGGAGGGCATCTTCTTTACCATTTATCATCTTTATCACCACTTATTTTCATTTACTATGATTTATTTATTAATATATCACTTACCTGCACTGGCTAAATGTGCTAAACGCACGAAGCCATTATTAAAAAAAATTACAACTGTTTATAGATATTTTCTACATTATAATTTTTGGCCAGTCAAAAGTAAACATTCTCAGTACACTTCACTGCAGCCTGCAACTGCGTCCGTACCTACAGATACTTTTTCAAATTGAGTTTCGTCGGGAAAATTGCACGTACAATGTAACCATCCCGTTTTCGTTTTGTTATTCCATTTGTTGTTGTTGCGTTTAGTATAGCTATATTCTAAGCTTCGTGATTTCAGTGTAGTTATATTTAGATAACTTTTTATATTTCGTTTTGACGTTTTATTTATCTATATCTATACTAATATTATAAAGAGGAAAGATTTGTTTGTTTGTTTGTAATGAATAGGCTCCGAAACTACTGGGACGATTTCAAAAATTCTTTCACCTTTGGAAAGCTACATTATCCCCGAGTAACATAGGCTATATTATATTTTTAAAAAAAATTGGGATCCTTACTAAAAATCCAATAATGTAAGCCAAGGTGTAAAAAAATGACCTGAAAAATTCCTTACATAGCGTGCGCAGCGAAAACTATTGATGATAGAACAAAATCATATACTACGATTTTGCAGAACTCATCATTATCTACAAAAAGTGTCGCGACAGCATATGTCTAAATATTATAGTTACGTCACAGTAAGCGGTTTTTTATTCTAAAAATTTAATTTATATGCCGCCGCTTGAAAAGGCTCTATATTTGTACCTTGGTATTAATCCTTATAAAAAAAAATTACTTTATATTCAAGACGGCTTCAATACCTTTTTATAACTTTTTGAATTATTCAATTCGGACATTTCATTAGGAAGATATCACGAGTTTAAAAATGCAAGTATTAGAAAAAAGTCGCGTGGTGCCGCTCACCGCGCTCAGCTAGCCAGCATGCGATGTAGGCTCCATGTAAGCGTCACTGGGGTACGGGGGGGGGGAGTCAATGTAATCTATACTTATATTATAAAGAGGAAAGATTTGTATTTTTGTATGTAACGAATAAACTCAAAAATTACTGATATTATATACCGATATTAATAACTCTTTTTTCATTAGAAAGCTACATTATTATCACTGAGTAACATAGGCTATATTTTAATTTTTTTTAAAATAGGGTTCCGTAAAATATTTGAGTTTTTCGGACACAAAGTGTAAAAAATCAACCAGAACAGTTGCGTACGCTGCCTAAACTATAAAAGATAGATCCACAAAATGTATGAATGAATTAAAGATCTTATACCACCTACTAAAAAGTCCGCGACACACTAAACCTAATGTCGAGTGAGGCACAACAACCCTTTTTTTATTTAAAAATCTTGATTTTTTTTGTACTATATTTATACGCATTTATTTTAATTATGATATTAATCCCTATCAAAATTAATTATTTTATCACTAAGTGCATTTATGTAGATAATATTTGGTCTTGGAATGATCAAAATTGGACGTTTGGTTTTGAAGTTATGGCGAAATTAAATTAATACGATTTCTGCTGCACGGCGCCCTATCACGGGTCGGGGCTCTCGACCATCAGTTTATTTTGTTACCTGAAAATAATTTTACGTCAAATGTTGTTTATAGAGAAGCTATACAATAATCGCTTTAGTTATCTATCCCAAAACAACGGGTTGCTTTCCGGGGTAGGAGTGGAAACTTAGTAATAATTACATTTACAATATTTTCATCATTAAAAACTTTAACATCCACATAAAGACAATCTATGCAGCCTGCGGGTAATGACTGCGACGTTGATGTTAGTGTTGGTGTCTGTGAATTGACCTGGGAATCATTTTGCTGACCGTGTCTTTCCTGGGTAGGCATTTTGCAGCGGTAACCGACATCATTATTTATATAAGTAAAGTAAAAGTAAAAAAAATATTTATTTCATAAACTATTATACATAGTACTTGAAAACGTCATGATTACAAATGAAAAAAAAACAATCGCAATAATATTACACTAAATCACGAAGCTTAGATTCACTTACATGCAACAAACAATTTAAAAACAATAAATAATGAAGTTAAGTGAATCTAAGTGCCAGTTCCGAGCCACCGCTCTGTAAGAAGAACTGGCAAGAAACTCACAGGCTATGCTCTTTTAAATATGTCCATTAGTTGCTATATTTATTGTTATTATTATTTTCAAGTGCTATGTTATAGTTTATGAAATAAAGAAACTTTATACTTTGGCATTGATAGTGTAGCGACACCGTACTAGCGATGAACGAACTTAGGTCTTGTTGGGATCCCTATGCACATGCAATGCATGCTCAAATTATTCAAGTTATAGAATGTCTGCAATAAAAATTTGACTTAATAAAACTTGACAGAGTAAGTAATAGGTACACCAGTATTGTCCGAATCTTTAAACATAAAACTCCAATGTGGCCCCGTGGCCCCGACGGTCTGCCCCTAATGAAAAGGGCTAACGGTAGCCATGTCGCCCCAGGGGACTGCCAGGGCCGTATGCAGGGTTTTACCGGGGGTGAAAAAAAAACAAAGAAAAAATGAAAAAGTGTTAATTCAGACAACAAAATGCTGGTACAAAAGTTTTACACTTCTGCCAAACTGTGGTGGATTTGTATTTAAAATGTTGTTCATGTTCATAATTAATCACTTTCCTACATTTGTGTACATTGCCAATAAAGTTATGTCTACAAATCCACTATATTTACACAAAAAATCAGATTTTTAGTTAAAATTAATTTTAAGCGTCAGTTCTTTAGTTTTTTTATAAATTACGTCATTACGTATAGGCCACTTCGAAGCGCAATCTTTTGCGCACATTTCATTATATGCTACTCATCAATATCTGCCCAGAGACGTCGACTGCTGACCATATGCCTCCCCCATCAGCTTCCATTGAGACCGATTGCAGGCGGCCTGCATCCAACGTGATCCTGCAACTCATATCAGATCATCCGTCAATCTTGCACGTAGACAGCTCACAATACGTTTTCTATCAAAGGAGACCCTTCTAGAACAAATATTGTATAATTTCTCGCAAAAACACACAACCACACACACTCAGCACAACAGCATACACAAGCACACACATTATATCTGTCAACTTTTAGTAATTTTCTCGTAGTTTTATATAAATGTGTTCATAGTGTAGCAAATAGAATTAATTTTTCACAGGACAGACTTTGTGTGCATGAACATGAATATTTGTTCTATTAAGTATGTATGTACAAAAAAAAGAAGTATGTATGTTTATCCGTTCTTTAGTATCCATAACACAAGTTATTAGTGATACATATCTTGGAACTAAATAATTGGTGTGATTGTAAGAGAATATTTATATTATTACTTTGCCTAGTGTGAGGGCTAGGTATGAGCTAGATATATGTTTATGTAATGTCTTTTGCTAATAAATATTATTATTTTTATTTAATAGAGCAAGTTTCCAGGTTTTTACTACAGGCCCCCTGATGCGGCTCTGGCGGGGGCACGTCCCGCTGTTTGTGTCGACGATTAGGGCGCCCTCTCGCGGATGTTGCCGGAACTATTGTACACATATTATGACATTAGATGCATTTTCGGCTCGAAGTTTGTGTAATGTATTGGGTTTGTGTTGTTTATGTGTATTCCCGTGGGAATCTGTGATTTTTTCCGCGGGAAAAGTATCTATAGATATCTTATTTATGTATGTAATCCATGACCAAATACAGAAAGTTTTCGAGAAAAGGCAGGTCAAAAGTACCCTAAACTGACGGGCGTGTATGAGGAGGTTAATGAGAGTGAATGAAGCTAAAAGTGTGTGCCAAGATCGTAGCAAGTGGAAGGATGTGATCTCTGCCTACCGCTACGGGAAAGAGGCGTGACATTATAATATACATTTAAACTATGTTTGTGTAAATTAAGCTTAAGTAATCAAAATTTCAATTATAATATTTAATAAATATTCCTTCGTAGTCGGATCGATTGTAAATTTAATAATAAGATTTTTTTATTCGACTCTGGATTAGTGTATGTAATGATAATACTTTTTTACGTAAGCAATTAAAAATAACAAATTGTCATATTCCCACTACGCATGGTGGAGTACCTGAATACCTCTCACCTTGATTCATGAAAAGAGGCCGGTGCTCAGTCATCATTACATCAGCCTTATAAGTCCACTGCTGAACATTAACCTCCCCAATTTGGGGGTTTTTGCCCATAATCAGCACGCTGGGCAGGCGGGTTGGTGATCGCAGTTCCAGCCAGTACGCAGGATGACGCTGCTGCCCATCATCCGGTATTTCTCTTAGTGGATTCTTACGACTCCTCGTGAGATGAGAGGGGTACTATTCTAGGCCGGTACCGCACAGCATCGGCCTATCTTATCTTATCTTATCACGGAGGCCACAGACTGTCCGTAGCGCACTTTGACCCTTATGTCGGATATTTTGTGCATCCCCTTGTTTTTCACTCCAAATATGTATAAACGTAAGTACATTATCTTGTAACTCGGCCGCGCTAGTTTTTAAGTTTTGACGTTCTTAAGAGCTCTTTTGAGCCAAACTTGAATAAATGATTATGAATTTGAATTTATTAACTGGCGGGAAAAAATCTAACCTTAACGATTTTCTTGCCCGTTTTTTTACGATCAAGCCCCCGCCGGCAGTGAATGGGCGCTAGTTTTTAAGTTTTGACCTTCATAAGAGCTCTTTTGAGCCAAACTTGAATAAATGATTTTGAATTTTATTGCCATTATAAAATTGTACTAGAATGTGCTATTGTGCGCATTTGTCGAGTATAATAAATCGAAGATAGTATAAAAGTATAAGAATCCCAGTAATCTCACCCCGTTCTGATACGATTAGTGACCCCTCCCGCCGTGGACGAGTCCATCTGGCCACAACTACCTGTGGCGACCACCCTTCAGGGACACAGACTGTCAACAACAGCAAGTAAAAACAACACGGTTATTTTATGAAGAAAAAAAATCAGCATGTGGTAGCTGGACAGAATATCTCGGCTTTGTTCAAAGTCTTTTTACAAACAGTATTAGTCTGCTTTAAAAAAAAAAAGATTTTAATCCGTAAAAATGGTAGCCACCCATTCAGATTTCTAAAAAAAAAATTGGTTGCCTGTAAAGTCGGTATACGGGCGAAAGTTTTACGTGACAACGACTGAGTGGTAAAATAATTTTAATGTGAATATTCATTCGTATAGTAGGAAGAAGGATGAAATAATAGTAACAATTTAAAACATTTATTTATACAAAGAATTATATTTATGTCTGTCTCTCTCGCTCTTAGGCGGGCTAACCATGCCCGAGTGGAAGGGACGCGTGCCTCTCACTCGCTCTCATTGTGACCGCATAACGTGAGCGGAGCGTAACGCAGTTTCTTGAAGTGTCACCCGGCAAACCAATTTATAAGACGTTGTCACATCAACACACAGTTATAAAACACTTGAAGTGCCTCGTAAAACTATCTGACCACATGTCGCCAATTTGACAATTCGATATTGACGTTGCTGTCGTTCACTACTCCAACAATAACTTGTAATCAGTAGACTACAAGTTATTGTCGAACACAGTACAGGTCTTGTCAGGACGCCTTAGTACTAACTTCCGGGGGGAAACTAAGAGGGACCTGTGGAGGGTGAAGCGGGTGGGCCAGGAGGGCCCGACTAACAGCGCCGGGAGGGTCTTAACCTAACCATGGACCCTCCGAGAAGTCTGCCACACACGCTATGGTCGCACAAAGAGGTAGGAGGGGCGCGTCCACTGCGCCTCTCTGAGAAGGTCCTCCCAGTTTTGGTCCGGGGGCCGTTGGCCGGAGGCGGGGTGTCAGACGCTGCAACCCAGGTACTGGCCCTCGCCTATTTCTCAACAAGCTTTCAAGCTTTCGTCGGAAGATTTTTAGTGGTTATTACTGCTGGCGGTCGTGAGTCCCACACCCCCTTTCGGCCCCCCTTTGGCCGGAAGGCAGTGCGTAAAAGCGATTTGTTACCGACGTAAAACAAAATGGATCCCAATACACTGAAATGACAACAGTCAATTAACAGTAAGCTGACTGTTGTAAACTCACTGCGCGTGTCCGCGGTAATTGACACCGGACCAATTGTCTATGAGTGGCGACGTGCGAGCTAACCCTTTATTTGTCACCCGTACAATTATGTCGAGTGTCCGTCACTGGGTGTGTTCCAGAGGGGTAAAAATAAAAAATAAATACATAAAATATAGTTTATTCTCTTTAGGATCAACAGGATCAACAGGATCATTTAGATTCGTAAAATTTTTAAACACAAAATGTAAGTTTCATATTTTTTTTCATAACAACAATACTGCCCTACTAAGCGCAAAAGCGGTATCTCAAAAAAGTCCGTAAATTTGATTTTTATGGCATCGGATAACTCAGAAAAATACGCTTCTATTGAACTAAGTCTTATAGCGGTATGTCATTTATAAGGTATAAAAAAACGTTAAGAAAGTTTTCTCTATCTCAGTTTTACCTTAAATTACTAAGGAGATTAGAGGTATATCAATTTAACGTAGGCAACCAGCCGTATAGTTGAATACCGCCAAATATACCTAATAATAATATAAATTACGTTTAATAAAAAATAATAACAATCTGTAAATTAACGAAAAAACTAATTTTACATAATGTCAATTATCTCGAAACTAGCTTTCACTGAGATACCGCTTTTGTGCTTAGTAGGGCAGAATAATAATAATAATAAATCATTTATTTCAGACTTAGTCCATAATAAGTTAATAACACATTAATAAACACATTAAAAAGAAATTACATTACATTAAATTAAATTACAAATTACACAAAATAATACAAATTAATAATAAAAAGTGAAAGATAGAGAAATCAGATAAATAAAATTAAAATTCAAAATTTATGAAATTATTGCATACATTATTATTACAATGAAAGAGACTGAGTTCGTGACAGATTCTTGTCTTACGTGAATGGGTCAGATTTATTATTTATAGAAAGACAATTGGTTTTAATAAGGAATAGATAGCTAGTTGACTAAGTTTTCGAATATTAAGTAGTATTCTTGTAACTGGCGGGAGAAAAAACCGACTTTGACGATTTTCTTGGCCGTTCTTTTACGATCAAGCTCCCGCCCGCAGTGAATGGGCGCGCTAGTTTTTAAGTAAGTATACAAAAAAATATATTCATTTCTTTAACTTAATCTAAATTTACATTTCATTGGTTCGGGGCCCCCTTTTAAATATGAAGATACCTGTGTTAGAGGGTCTCGCTCTTCCGTATATCATCAATATACAATTAAGTTTTTTATTTTTTTAATATTAAATTTACATTTTACATTTTCAGAAGATATGAGAAAATTATATAATAAGCTGTTAATAGTTTAAATCATTATTTTTTTTTATATGTGAGGTGCATGTATTGTGTTTATATATGACTTTGATTAGAGCTCTATTGAGCCTAGCTGGAATAAATGGTTTTTATTTGATTTTAATTTTATAGTGGCGCGTTTGTAAGCTGAAGTGGCAGTGGGCGGGGCACATAGCTCGAAGAACCGACGACCGATGGGGCGTTAAGGTTCTTGAATTGCGACCACGAATCAGCAAACGTAGTAGAGACCGATGATTTGGTCAGGGCGGCGGGGAGCCGGTGGATGCAGGAGGCGAAGGATCGATCAACATGAAATGCAATTGGGGAGGCCTATGTTCAGCAGTGGACTTCAAATGGCTGATATGATGATGATGCAGTGATAGCTCAGTGGCGAGACCTATCGACTGTGATTCAGAGGTACTCGGGTTGGAATCCTGCTTTTCGAAGTTATGTGCATATTTATCGCTTGCTCCGTGCCTCGGAAAGCACGTTAAGCCGTTGGTCCCGGCTGTCATGAACATCTATGGCAGTCGTTATTAGGAAGTCAGTGCCTTCTAACAGACTGACAGCTGGTGTAACCATAGAATGATGTGTCCTTTTGGCTTGCGGAGGTCAGACGGCTGTTGTTTTTTATTATAGAAATGAAATTCAGCAAAATCTGGTTAATTTAGTGAGCGGACCCTGGGCCCTAAGCTTAAGTCTAGCGCAACCGGAATAATGCTAGGGTAACATAGTTAGGTTCACACAATTATTAATATCACTATCATACACAGGGTGTATAGGGCCCTTACCAAGACCTATAGAAATGAATAGAATAGATCTTTGTTGCTAAGACTGTGTACATTTTGCTGGTGTTCATGCATTACATTAGTAACAACAGTGTACCCGTTGCGGGCGTGCAATTTATACGACTTACAACTAGTTACTTAATATTATTCGTAAAAAAGTATTCATTCAAATTGTAAAAAGGTTTATTTATCAGCCAGGCTTTTAATTTGTATTTAAACTTTGGTAGATTTAATTCTTTAATTTCCAAAGGCAATTTATTGAATACTTTTATACTGGTGTAAAAAGCACTCTTATAGTATAAGTAATTTTTTACATGAGGAATGCATATATTGTGTTTATACTGATTGCGCACACTATAGCGCGATGTTTTTACATCAAATAACTCAGGGTGCTGCTTAATAAACAATGACGTTTCCAAAATATAAATATTCGTCAAAGTAAGGTACCCCTTCTCTTTTAAAATATTTCTTACAGTTTCATCAGAGTACATATTATATATGGAGCCGAAACCAACCTCCCCTGCAAGTGGTGCACCTGCCGATCAACGGACGAGGCTCTGACGAACATAACAGTGCCCGGTAAGCGGCAATAGGCTCGCCACCTATTACAATTGGCGAGATGTGGGGGTTTAATATGCCTCTGCCTATCTCTTAGGGTTCCCGCACACGGGCCACCGACCACAACCACAAAATCGCCACCTACATATTTCCTGCAGTTTTCATACATTTTATATAGACTCGCCGCACACGGTTGACGCCGGCGGCCGCCATACGCTACAAATCAAAATGTATGAAAACTGCAGGAAATATGTAGGTGGCGATTTTGTGGTTGTGGCCGGCCCGTGTGCGGTAACCCTTAGGGTAAACAGGCGTAAAAATGTGTATAATATACACATTTTATATATGTATGTATTCATGTATCTGGACCTCCTGATATATTAATTAATTAAGTTAATTGTTTTCCAACTTAATAAACACTGACAAATACATTACCGCGATAGAGGCTCGTCAACAGCTACATATCTGTATCAACACAAATAAATTAAATTAATGTGTCTGTAATAACAAAATAAAAACATCATTGTATAAACAATTCTCCTACAATCAAACCGTTTATTTCGTTCCAAGATAAATAAATAAATATTTCAGACACTTACACCAATTATTTAGTTCCAAGATAAGTATCATTAAGAACTTGTGTTATTGATACTAAATAACGGATAAACATACATAAATACTTTTTTTTTTGTAAATACATAGAAAAAGATAAGTATAAGTATATAATATACTGACAGCTGGTTTAACCATAGAATGATGTTTCCCTCTGGGTTGCGGTCAGACGGCAGTCGCTCCACGTAATAACTGAAAATCAGTCAAATCTGGTTTGATCTGTGAGCATACATAAAAGCTGACGGCCACGCCAGAACACCGCCGAGCAGATCCCGGCGTCGAGGTCCCACGGCAGAGACCCGCAAGCCACCTCATGGGAGACGGTGCTTTACCCCCTGAACACACGAGTCGCCATGACCCCCTGCGACTGCTGCAGGATCTGTCAATGACGACTCGCGATGAAGCCTACCCATTAAAGCTTTACAAGGCCTTGGACCTCACCACTCCTATAAAAAAGGCGACGACAGCTGCCGTCACTTTCATCGAGATTGGGAAGCAGGCGAGATAGAGCTCCCGCCGTGCTCACTACCCTCGGTCCTAGGTGCCGAAGATGCGCCTCACAGTTCCACCTGCTGTCGAGAAGGATGCCGAGATAATTCAGCTTGATTTTTTTTTTACTATTCAAAATAAATAACATTTATCGCCACACTACATAATACGTTAATGGCGAATATAACACCTTTTTAAACATATATTATGTTACTAATATAATCACAAGCATAATCCTTCACAAGAGGTTAGGAACAGCCAGAATCAAAAACCTCAATAAGGTATTTTTTTTACCTGTTTTTATATAGGTGCTGCAGCAAACAACTTTACTTGGTATGTGGTTCTCGACAGGGATGGAAGTTCCTCTGATCACAATGCTGGAGCCCGAAGGGGGCCGCCTCCAGGGGACATGGAAAATAATGGTATCTTCTCGACCACCCACGCGACGCCGACAGTGGCTCACACTCTTGCATCCTCGAGGTCAGAACCCCGGGATGTCACCAGGCTATTATTTTTTAATTTTGGTAACGAAATGCATTTGCGCACGGCAAAAGGGGGACCGAGAGGGGTGTGTGGTACTCATCACCGGCAGACACGACCGCTAGTATTAATTTGTATATACAGACACTCTGTTATTTATAATATAATTTGAAAAAAGCCGAGTTGAGGTTCTTGAGGCATTCTTCTCAATCTCGTCGCCTTTTCGAAGTCTCGTTAGAGTCACCGACAGACTGACTGACGGATAATCCCCTCCCCTTTAGAATCACGACAGACTGACTGCAGACTGACAGATCCCCTAGATAAGAGTCACCGACAGACTGACAAATCTTGAGAAAAACCACAACAGACAGATAAACTGACAAACCTTGACAAATTCTGACAAAGAACCCATTTGCATTTCCCGCCAACTACTTGACAGTTCCTAGCGTTTACTTGACAGTTCCTAAGGTTTACTTGACAGTTTCCAGAGTTAATTTGACAGATAGTCAACATAAAACTGTAGTTTCAACTGCCAAATAGGACTTCTTGGCGGGAAAGTGAAGCGTAATGTTTGCAGTTTTGTTTTATTTTCTAAAATTTGTGATACTTTAATGTGTAATAACGGTGGATTATTAACCGTTAAGTGTTTGTGAATATACATGAGTGTTGGTTAATCAAACAAAGCAGTGCAACATCACTTTTCAAATTTTCATACAAGGAGTCCATGTGTGATTTCAATATAGTCCCACATCTTCACTGAGGACTCAAGGGGCTTAGGGGGAGGGTATCTCATTTACCATTTATCATCTTTAACATCACTCATTTTTATTTATTATGAATCATATATTATTAATATATCACTTACTTGACACTGGCTAGAAGTGCTAGACGCACGAAGCCATTAAAAAAAAAAAAAAGAAAAAAAAAACTGCTAAATATCTCCGCATCAGACATTGTGAAACAGATTGGAAACCTTTCCTAAATTCACAAAAAAACTATTTTCAAAGATGACAGAATAAAAGTAAGTAAGTAAAACTAAGTTCATAAGCTAACTTCTTATTGTAAACTAAACAAAGACGTTCAAACTCCAACACCCTCTATTACAAGTAGGGTTGGTACATGAAACGAAATAAAATAAAATTTAGAAATGAAGTAAAATTTTATTTAGACATACATAGAAAGAAAAACGTTTATTCATAACCATGTAGGTACAAAAAAAATAAATAAAAAATAAAACTGAAGATACTTACATCTCTACATGATTATGAAAAGGTGTCCACTCAGCATGTGCCGGAGCATCTAAGTGATGCCTAGACGCTGGTCTTCTGTAGATACCTGAACTAAAATACATTTAAGCCAAGAACAGAAATCATAACGGTAAACAATTTTTACAAATAAGTTTATATGCCTAAAAAGGATTACACTCAGCATATGCTGCAGTGGAGGACCACAACAGCGCTGGTCTTCCGTGAAGATCTACTAACTTTCATACATACATAAGTACATAAAAATCTTAATACTATATCAATACAAGTTCTGTGTGCGCGTATAAAATCGCTGTCGTACTGGTTTATCGTATGGCACCAGTACATCCAGAAAAATTCAATACATTGCCAACTGCGTTTTTAATATATATATATATTTTTATATAACTTTTATTTTATTTTTTTACTTTTAGTCTGGTCTGGTTTGCTCGTTATAACCATTTTGCACGGCGGCAGCGCACTTTCTTACTATTTAGTCAGTAAGATTATTGAATAATTTAAGATGGAGGACCACAACAGTGGTCCTAAGCAAATTCGTCTGCTGCCTTCCCAAAATCTCTTTAAGTTGAATTTACGTGAACTATTGATAGAAAAATGCTATTAAGTATATTGTCAAAGAATAATTAAACGACTTATCACTATGAACTTTTGACTAAGTCCGACTTGTTAGTATTACTTTTAAAATCCATAAAATCTGATTTCGTGTTATATGAAATCGCAACTATTGTACGCCCATGAGGCAGACCGCAGCTAGATCTAAGCCTGTACTGTAACACCTATCCTGTAACCTGTGTTCGCAATAAACTATTTTGATTGATTTGTTTGATTGATTGATTGAAGATGTGTATTTTTTTGTTCCCGGTGTAATTTTATTGTATTGTATAAGTGTGATGTATGCCTGTGCAAATAAATTGATTATCTATCTATCTATCTAAGATTATTTTGCTTTATAAGAATTATAAGTCTTAATCGTATATATTTATTTTAATTCGCATTAGATTTTTTCGCATTAGCTTTGTACATACGTACATACATACACACATTCACGCCTATTTTCCCGAAGGGGTAGGCAGAGGCATATCATACGCCCACACTTCGCCAATTACATAGTTGATCCCACGTAATAGGTGGCGAGCCTATTGCCGCTTATCGGGTACTGTTATGTTCGCCAGAGCAAGCATTAGCATTGTAAATGCAAGAAATCTATGCTTAAATATGGGAGGCAGCCCTGATTATTAACTAGTCACAATATGTGTTTGTCTGTCCGTGGCTCGTTCGATAGCCACAAAGCCATGAGGCCATTAACTAATTGCGCGTCTATTGTTGGCGAGGCGCGCCGCGGGGTGTCGCTAGTGTCAGGGGAGGCTAGTCTATTTGTTTTTGTGAATTGTGTTGACACATTTATCCATTTCTGTTTATATACAGGCTGTAAAAAAACTCTGGTCAACGACGAGGGCAACGTACTCTGCCCAGCATCAGGATCATTTTAATATTCTGTTTTTGGAGCTTTCATAAAGCATCAAATTGTATTTCAAATTCAGTCAGATCCATTATCATTAGTAAAATACCTTATTAAAATTTGGTGTGCTGCACCAACTAATTTGAGCCCCCTACAACGAACGTAGAACAGAATCATAAAAAGACTCTACAATTAAAACTATTTTATGCCTACCAAACAAATTTATGAAAAGACAAAATTATATAATAATAATAATATTCTTTATTCAAGTTACCAGGACCCAAAATGTTAGTACAACTTATGGACCATGTTAATAAACTTATAAACTAATTATCAACATACTTCTAATTATAAATTAAAAAATTATAAAATATTATAAAATTAAAATTATTATAAAATATATTGATAAGTAGAATTGTAAACTAAGCGTGCCCCCCTAGCACATACTTCCCATAAATACATCCAGGGAACAGGGGCCTTACCATGAGCTCTTATAGCAGTGTTGTTGCAGTTGAGAGAGCGAGACGCGTGTAGTGGCGTATCTACACGCGTCTCTTTTCCACGACTGCAATAGTGCTGCTATAAGAGCTCATGGTAAGGCCCCAGGGGTGGCTGAAAACCAGCGCCGTCTAGTGTGTATACGCTGGACAGCACAAGCTAAGCCATCACCTTTTGCTCTCTGGACCTTCTTAATTATATTTAAATTAAATTCTGCAATTGCAATTTTAATATGTAAAAACTTTTTTAACCGCGTTATGTAAAGAGAAGCAATAAATGATTTTTTATTTATTTATAAATATCTACGCCTCACTGTGACTCACCGCAGTACCATACCATGTGATATACGAGTAGCACTGCAGCGATTCACATATGTGCAATCTAGGCGGTTTGCAATCATATTTAGAATGGCATTGGAGCTACCCCGCACCGTTCTTAGGAAGTCAGTGCCTTCTAATAGACTGACAGCTGGTTTAACCATAGCGAGGGTTCCGTGCTCCAACCCGATAAGTGTTTTTGGGCTTAAAACAGTACTTAAAAGAATTTATCGGTTAATTAAAAAAAATGAAACTTAAAAGGTTTACTTATTGGATTATGAAGTCCTCAGTTTTCAGTCTTCTTTTCTGAATTCGACTTATCTGATAATATCACAAGAAAAAGCGGCATAAAGTATGTATCTGATGTTGTCACTTATCGGGTTTGAGCACGGAACCCTCGATAGAATGATGTTTCCCTCTGGGTTGCGGTCAAACGGCAGTCGCTCCACGTAATAACTGAAATTCAGTCAAATCTGGTTGAACCAGTGAGCAGACCCTGGGCCCTAGGCTTAAGTCTAGGGCAACCGGGATAATGCCAGGATATGAAGATAATTCGCTTATTATCGAGCCTGTTCCTGCTTACCAGGAAATCCTAATCTGGCCAGAGCCTCGTCCGTTGATCGGCAGGTGCACCACTTGCAGGTGAGGTTGGCTTGGGCTTCCCAGTATGAACTCTTTACACCCAAAAACAATACCCTAGAGCAGCTACAATCGCTTTAGATTATACAACATGAAAACCGAAAGGGTAAAATGGCTACTCTGGAAATCCCACGGGAAACAAGACAGGAGCACAAGTTAATTAATAAATCTGTTGTTACATTACAAACAAACAAACAACCCTACTATGAGTTAAATACCTCAACGGATTATTATTAAGTATTAATCGCAGGACCCCCGTCTCCATTACTGCGATGCATAAGTAAAGCCCCTGGGGGCCCTTTCGGGCTTATCCGTAAGGGGGACGAAAGGGAACTTTTTTGGATAGTATTGACTTTTAAATCTGCGCAGTAGCAAGTGATGGATTAAAAAGGAATATAATAAACTGAAACTCTAAAAAATACTTTTTTGATCATCAAAAATACTGATCTAGCATCTAATAGGGGATTAGGTGCTCCATCAGAATTTTTTGATGTACAAAAAGGTTAGGTTAGGTTGGTAATTTATTAATTTTGATGACACATTAAATATGAGCCGATTAAAAATATGAAACAAGAGAGTGACTCTCGTTTCAGCGTTGGTCGTGAAGACGTCGTTGTTCTGAGGCTCCTATCATACCTGAAGATGTCCTGTGTAAGGAAACACGTGTCGTGTTGAATTGTTTTTCGATTTTACGGGAAATTATAGTAGCGCGGGAATTGTTCGGGAATCACTTGCTTACAATGGATTTCCGCAAAGTAACGCCTAAATCAATAAATTATTTGTGCGATAGGTTTTTTATGCGCTTTATTTTAGTGGAATTCACTTTATGTGTGCCGAGAGTGTGTATATTAAAAGAGCATAGCCTGTGAGTTTCTTGCCAGTTCTTCTTACAGAGCGGTGGCTCGGAACTGGCACTTAGATTCGCTTGCACTTAAATGTTTTTTGTTTTTTTAAATTATTTGGTTGCAAGTGAATCTAAGCTTCGTGATTTTAGTATAGTTATATTTTATTTGTTTTTGTTATTTTTTTATAATTTTGACGTTTTCAAGTACTATGTAATAGTTTATGAAATAAAGTATTTTTGACTTTTGACTTTTTGACTTTTGACCACATTTAGTGATTACCGGGACCAACGGCTTAACGTGCCTTCCGAAGCACGGAAGCATTTGATATTAAATGCCACACAAACGGTCACCCATCCAAGGACTGACCTCTGTAAACTCTGCTGTACATTGGTGATCGTTTCCGACCACCGAGCACCGCAGAGCTATGAGCGCTTCAAATAACTATAATACTTGCTGTGCCCTTGCAGGGTCATGTTTGTTACCTCCTATCTTTGTTAACACCTGTATATGTACAACATGAATGCAATAAACAACTTTGAACTTTAATGCTTATAAAATGAAAACTATTTGAAGAAAGTGAAAAAAATGTACCAACTAGCAGCTATTCCGCATCGAACAAAAAAAGAATCACGTAAATCGGTTTATAATTCTCGGCGTAATCGATGTATGTGTACATACATAGAAAAAAAGCGAAAAATACAGTAGCCGAAGTGAGAACCTTCCTTTTTGGAAAGTCGGTTAAAAATGATTTGATTAAATGATGACAGTATTGTACAACTTATTCTCTCTATAGGCGGTCCCTATCTGAGGATCGTGGTTAGCATCGGAGTAACATCTGGAGCGGATGATCTGCTTCCACCGGTTGCGATCCAGCGCGTGTTTCACGACCGCGTACAATTTGGAGGACGATGAGTCTTTCACTTGATCGTTCCATCTGGTTGGTGCACGACCACGCGATCGTTTGCCTTCTGTGTTTCCAACGACAATCAGTTTTTCCAAGCTTTCATCGCCTCTGCGCGCTATGTGGCCAAAGTATGAAAGAATACGTTGTTGGCATATGGTCGACAAGCGGGTTTTTATTTTGAGTTGACTAAAGATGGAAACATTAGTGCGTTTTACAACTTATTATAGAACATAAAAAGTATTTATTTATACAAATAAGAACAAAAAAGAAGGAATTTCCATTTTGCGCATAAAAATTTGATGAATCTAAATGACCCTGTTGATCTTCATAGACAATAAGTTATATGTTATTTATTTTATTTTAGAATTACTATCAATTATTATTACGATTACAAATGGCGTTTATTTAAATTTTCTTCATAAAAAAAACTAATAAATCCAACACAATCACCCCAAACAAAATCTATTTGCCAAAAGACTCAAATTCATAACACGTATGTTTGTTTGTCTATTCAGCAAACACTCAAACTTCACAATTGATTAAATCTGCGCAAACAGCGGGCGATAAGCGGCGCTTCCGTTTCCGGACACGCCCCCTCCCTCCCGTTTCAGGCCCCTCCTCTACAGGAGTGGGGGGTGGTGTTTTACTGATGAAATATGAACGGAAAAGCGTTTTTCGAATGTGATCTGGTATCTTCTGGTACAGAAACATTTACTAAAAAATAATATAATAGAATATAATATTTTAGTGAATGTTTCCGTACCTAAAGATATATTATATTCTAAGACCTAAGGAGCCCAAGCCAACCTCACCAGCAAGTGGTGCACCTGCCGATCAACAGATGAGGCTCTGGCGAACATAACAGTGCCGGTAAGCGGCAATAGGCTCGCCACCTATTACGTGGGACCAACTATATAATTGGCGAAGTGTGGGCGTATAATATGGCTAAATTAAATATATTGAACTATGTCACAAATATGCTGATTGTTAATTTATATATCTTTGAATGTTTAGATTGACCACGCTATCGGCTATCGGACTATACAGAAACTAATAAGTTTATTCTTTAATTACTTCAATTATAAGACGACATATACAGATTTAATTGCAACATAAAAAAATGCCCACATTAATTTCTTTTTAAATATTTTTACAGGTTTAACAATACATTACACAATCCCCTCCCTCCTTTAGAATCCCGACAGGCTGTCTGACAGATCCCCCCGATAAGAGTCACCGACAGACTGTCAAATCTTGAGAAAAACCACAACAGACGGATAAACGTGACAAACCTTGACAACTTCTGACAAAGAACCCATTTGCTTTTATTTCTTTATTATGGTACCGCTCATATCTCTTTCATTGTTGTTAAAAAAAATATATCGAATTTCCATTTTGTGTGTGAATGTCTAAATGATCATGTTGATCCTAAAGGCATTGAAGTATATGCATTTTATTTTTATTTTTTTATGATCTTATAGTTTACCCTTCATAGATAAAAGTAGTGACGACGAAGTAGTAGATATTTTGACGACCGATATGGCGTGGAGGTCAGTATACCTGCACTTCACTCCAGAGGTCGTGGGTTCGAATCCCGCACAGAACAAATCTTTGTGTGCATGAACATGAATATTTGTTCTGGTCTGGGTGTTTTCCGATGTATATTAAGTATGTATTTACAAAAAAAGTACTTATTTAAGTATGTTTATCCGTTGTTTAGTATCCATAACACAAGTTCTTAATGATACTTATCTTGGAACTAAATAATTGGTGTGATTGTAAATGAATATTTATTTATTTTTTTAGTAACCCTAATATTTTATAAAATATTATTTCAGCAGCGTTTGTAATAAATATTAATCGTTCTTTACTACCAGAACCTTTGAGGTAAATTATAATGCTACCTTTAGTGAATGGGCTGCTCCTGGGCTAGTAGAAAGAGGCTGTATGAACTGCATGATGAGAAAAATGCAAGCAATAGTAATAAATTTCATAATTACATAAAGAAATATTTAAAATAGCATGTCTTACGGCAGTCTTGTTATTTAAGCTCTAAAATAAAAAAAAATGTGATGATAAGATTAAAATGACCTTTTTTTTCGGATAGAAAATCATCTAATGACCGTCTTCCGCTGTGGGTGAAGCGGGAGGGTGTGTCAGACTTTTACTGACTAAAAACCATCCATGTTCCTTCTTTTGCCTGCTACTTCCAGAGGCCGCGGTTACCCTTTCGGACAGTCTCGCAGCCCAAGATTAAAATGACCTGGAATATTATTAATAGTGAAACGGGAATAAATAAGAATTATAATACTCAGATTAAACTCCATATTAATAGCAAGACTCTTACATCGGTCTTAGATATTGCCAATGCTTTTGAAGTCTTCTTTACTAATATTCCTTCTTTAATAGAATAATAAAAGACTATATGGCAGATAAAAATGCTTGGGATTAAGCTGCCGTTTCATACAGGCTATTCTAATATGAATGACTTGAAAACATAAATATTGTTAAGGTTATGTTATATTGCATTGTATAGCTTCACAGACAAATGAAGATTGTAATTCTAGTACCAAGCTAATGGACATATTTAAAAGAGCATAGCCTGTGAGTTTCTTGTCAGTTCTTCTTACAGAGCGGTGGCTCGGAACTGGCACTTAGATTCACTTACACTTAATTATTTTTTGTTTTTAAATTGTTTTGTTGCATGTAAGTGAATCTAAGCTTCGTGATTTAGTGTAATATTATTTCGATTGTTTTTTTTTTTCATTTGTAATCATGACGATTTCAAGTACTATGTATAATAGTTTATGAAATAAATAATTTTTTACTTTTACTTTTACTAATATTATTACAGCGCCAACAAAACAAGATCCTAAGAACAATCGCAGAGGTTCCATGGTACATTACCAACAATGAAGTTCACGAGCACCTCGAAATTACTACCACCAAGGAGGAAATTCGGAAATTGGCTTCTAAATACAAAGAGCGATTAATCCATTACCCTAATGAACTTGCTCGCCAACTCACTATGGAGCAGTATGTAAAACGACTTAAACGTCACCATATCCTAGAGCTAGAAGATCGGAAGTAGCTCTTGGCGACAGATGAGTAGATGCTTCCAATGGAAAGCCACTCAGCCTGGCATCAGGACAGAACGTATTTGCTCATAGTTTTAGGACTGATCGCAAATAAACACAAAAAAAAAAAATTGGTTGCCTGTAAAGTCGGTATACGGGCGAAAGTTTTACGTGACAACGACTTTGAGTGGTAAAATAATTTTAATGTGAATATTCATTCGTATAGTAGGAAGAAGGATGAAATAATAGTAACAATTTAAAACATTTATTTATACAAAGAATTATATTTGAGAATTATAACCATGCCCGAGTGGAAGGGACGCGTGCCTCTCACTCGCTCTCATTGTGAGCGCATAACGTGAGCGGAGCGTAACGCAGTTTCTTGAAGTGTCACACGGCAAACCAATTTATAAGACGTTGTCACGTCAAAAACTAATATTCCAGTGTCTATCACAAAAGCTTTAAATTTCTTGCCTATTTCAGCGGAGGCTATTTTAAAAAATAGTGTAAATATATGTACAAAAGATTTTACGATTAATCAGGTAACACATATGGATATATTTAAGACATTCACACTCATTAACCTCCTCATACACGCCCGTCGGCTTAGGGTATCCACTGTTGACCTTCATTTTTTTGTTTGTTTTACGTCGGTAACAAAATGCATTTACGCACTGCCTTTAGGCCAAAGGGGGACCAAAAGGGGGTTTGGGACTCACCACCGGCAGACGCGACTGCCAGCAGTAATACCCACTAAAATACTTCCGACGACGCCCATCGCTTGTTGGGAAAAAGGGCGGGAGCCAGTACCTGGGTTGCAGCTCTGACACCCCGCCCGCGGCCAACGTCCCCCGGACCAAAACCGGGAGGACCTCCTCAGAGAGACGCAGTGGACGCCCCTCCTACCTCCTTGTGCGAGCATAGCGTGTGTGGCCGACTTCTCAGAGGGTCTATGGTTAGATAGCAGGGGCCCCCTGCCCCCGCTGCCTAAAACCCTCCTGGCGCTGCTTGACGGGCTCTCATGGAACGCCTGCTGCGCCCTCCACTGGCCCCTCTTAGTTTCCCCCCCGGTAGTCAGTACTAAGGGCACCCAGAGTCGCCAATCCCTGGGTGTTACCTTTTCCCTAGCGCTCATTTCACGCCTAGAATACGAGTGCTCTCATCTCTGCATTAATGTTACTTTCAAGTTTCTTCTGCCATAACCAACATTTGCTTCCATACATATTAACCTATTATAGACTATTTTATATTTTCTTTAAAACTTTTCGCATAAAATCTCAAAACATTTACTCTGTCTGGGAATCAAATCCACGATAGTAAACTAATAAACAAGGTGTCACAAATCTTGCCACCACCGACGCAGATCGCATCCCAATAAGATATAGATAGGATGAGATTGTGTTGTGATTAGATTAACTCTCCGACATTTTTGCTTGTTATTGAAATAAGTTTCACGACGATGGTGTAGCAAGAGTTGTGCGTTGAAACATTGGGTTCCGTATAATATTTTTTCCAAGTCTTATTCATGTGAGCCCGATAAAAGAGGTAATAAATAAATAAACAAATATTTTCAGACAATTTCATCAATTATTTAGTTTCAAGATAAGTATCATTAAGAACTTGTGTTATGGATACTAAACAACGGATAAACATACTTAATATAGTATAGTATAATATAGGAAAACACCCAGACCAGAACAAATATTGATTCACACAAAGATGGTGTACAATAAAGAGTAAATTATTATTATTATTATTATTAAATGGATATGAAAATAATATGATAATTATTTTGTACACCTGATCTTGGATGCTGTAGTGGAATACATCTGAATTAATTTGAATTCTAAGTACAAATACAAATAGTTATATTGTTCAAAAAATATTATACATAAAGATACAAGTAGGTAGTGGCACATTCATCTAAACATTTCGATTAACAGGACTGTAATGGATGAATTGTATTAATATTCAAAATGATTTTGTACTATGCTAAGCTTCGGTAATATTTAAATTAAAATGAGAAAACATATATTTTGACGACCGATATGGCGTGGAGGTCAGCATACCTACACTTCACTCCAGAGGTCGTGGGTTCGATTCCCACACAGGACAAATCTTTGTGTGCATGAACATGAATATTTGTTCTGGTCTGGGTGTTTTTCTATGTATATTAAGTATGTATTTACAAAAAAAAAAAGTATTTAAGTATGTTTATCCGTTGTTTAGTATCCATAACAAAAGTTCTTAATGATACTTATCTTGGAACTAAATAATTGGTGTGATTGTCAGAAAATATTTATTATTTATTTATTTATTTATATTTCTAAAAATTACACCAATTATTAAGTTACAAGTTTATTAACAACTTGTGTTTTGGATATTAAATATCATACAGTTATACTGTTTTTCGTTGGAAATACATACTATATATACAAAGTAGAACACTCAAGCCAAAACAAATTTTCATTATTGTGCACAAAAGATTTGTCCTGTGCGGGAATTGAACCTCGCCTCCACACCATTTCAATCGTCAATACTACAACGCTTTACAGATGGCACTTACATATCTTAATAATATTATAGTACCACTCATATTATAAAATTATGGAATTTTCATTTTGTGTATAAAAATTTGACGAATCTTAATGATCCTACTGATCTTAAAGACAGTATTTTTTTTTAAAATTTATTAGTTAGTCACACAGTGGCGTTTAATTATCACAACCTGTGTACTACGGTACCCTAAAACCCGCCCCAGGCCGCGAACATTCCAGATTATTTTTAACAAATTCTCAATTCCCGTTCGAGGCGCGCCTTGAATGTTTAACCACCTGTATTGGAGCCCATTGATCGCGCCGTGGCAGCCCCCCGCAGCCCCCGGCCACACCGGATTCAATTTATAACACCTTAACAACTGTAAAAATACACTGAAATCAAAGTACAAAGAGTTACACTACCAAACATTTCAAAAGATATGGAATCAATTATTTAAAAAATAAAAGATTTTAAAAAGCAACTGCTCTGACCATTCAAAATCAAATTATTATTTATTTGTCATATTTTTTATTTTTCTTTTAAATCATGGCTTCGTGCGTATAGCACATTAAGCCAGTGTCAAATAAGAGATAAATATATTAATAACATATAAATCATAGTAAATGAGAATAAGTGTTGATAAAGATGATAAATGGTAAATGAGATGCCCTCCCCTTAAACCCCTTGAGTCCTCAGTAAAGATGTGGGACTATACTGAGATCTCACATGGACTTCTTTAGAGAATTTGAAAAGTGATGTTGCACTGTTTTGTTTCATTTACCAACACTCATGTACGTTGTGATTAACGGTTAATAATCCACCGTTATTACACATTAATGTCCAAAAAATCAAAAATTTTTAAAAATAAAACAAAACTGCAGTCATGACGCTTCACTTTCCCGCCAAGAAGTCCTAGCTCACTCGTTGGTCATGGCGTGGTAAAACATCAACAAAAGAAGATCGTTAATCGAGATGGCCGTGATTTCATACAACTCTGCGACATCTGATGGTATCGTGCCAATCTAATTGTCTACACCTTATATTAATAAACTTATATACTAAATCCTTACCAGACATTCACAAGGTATAGGATGATTTTTAGGGTTCCGTAGTAAACAAGAAACCCTTATAGTTTCGCCATGTCCGTCCGTCCGTCCGTCCGTCCGCGGGTTAGCGCAGAGACTATTAACATTAGACAGCTGAAAATTGGTGTGGGTATACATATTAATCACGTCGACAAACCTGTAGAATAAAATTTTAAAAATATTGTATTTTAACGTACCTCACCTACACGTAAAGTAGGAATGATTTTTTTTTCTCGAGTCTATCTTATCATGTTTGGTATCGTTAGAAAGGTCTTTCAAAAATAATAAGAGTTTTTTAAAACTATTTTTAGATTTAGGTATCCGTTTTCGAAATATTAAGCATTAAAGTGGAAAAAATTGATAGAGTTAAGTATCCGCCTCCCCACCAGGTAAACGGTACTTTCAGAGTGGCTGAAAAAAATCACAATAGTAGTAAATGTAATGAAGTTAAAAGGAAAACTATTATGGCTAAGTAGGCTTTACTGGTTTTCGAGTAATGGACGACAATCAAATAAATTTTTGTATTAAATGTATTAAAATTTCATTCATTAGAAAAGGGTGACTACGGAACCCTATATTGCACGTGGCCCGACACGCACTTGGCCGGTTTTTTAAAAGCAAAAGCAACTGCTCTGACCATTCAAAATCAAATTATTATTTATGTGTGGCGAGCAGCCGTCTCCATATATGTTATATAGGTCTTTTTTGTTTTATAATTACAAGGGTTGCCTGGAAGAGATTGCACTTAGTGAAAAAACGTGTACCATATGTATTAAATAGTCTGTCAGAAGATATTACACCTTATATAAAGATAGTAATCCTAAATTTAAGAGAAAAATAAAACAATATTATTCAGATTTACTTTCAGTGTGAGCTAGCTAACGTTATTTTATTATTTTATCTTACAACTAAAATAAATAAATAAAAGAAAAATATACGGAGAATCAGACCCCGCAGTTAAACCGTACTTACCATGGCGGCAGCAGCAGCCAAGCAGGCCACGCCGGATTCAAGGGGAACGAGCACGCTGACAAACTTGCCAGACAGGGCTCGGAAACGTTATTCACGGGACCGGAGCTATGCATTGCACTCTCCATGAGTACATTAGCCACGACGCTAAAAAAGCATATAGTGGAGAAACAACTATCGGAATGGCAGCTGCTGCCGGCGGTTAAGCATTCAAAGGCCTTCATCGGGGAGACAGGGAGGAGGTATGGCCCTATGCGAAGGTAGCAGGAATCAAGCCAGACTGATAATTGGGGCTCTAACAGGGCATTATGCCACAAACAAAATGCTCCACAGGATGCGACTAGTGCAATCACCGCTATGTCGTAGATGTGGTGACGAAGAGGAGTCTATGGAACACCTGCTGTGTACCTGTGACTCGTTGGCTGCTTGCCGATGGGGTCTCCTAGGGGTGGCCTACCCACAACCAAGGGACTATGGGCTCCAATCTGCAAAGACTGTCATAAAGATGATGGTAACATTATTTGGAGATTTGGGGTGAAAGGCAAGGGGATGCACAAAAGATCCGACATAAGGGTCAAAGTGCGCCACGGTCAGTCTGTGGCCCCCGTAATAAGATAAGATAAGATAAAGCGTACACAAGGTTTTGTGGGACCATGTTATAAATAAGTTGTTATAATAATAGTAATACTAATTGACGACCGAAATGGCGTGGAGGTCAGCATACCTACACTCACTCCAGAGGTCGTGGGTTCGATTCCCACACAGGACAAATCTTTGTGTACATGAACGTGAATATTTGTTCTGGTTTGGGTGTTTTCCTATGTATATTAAGTATGTATTTACAAAAAAAAAAGTATTTAAGTATGTTTATCCGTTGTTTAGTATCCATAACACAAGTTCTTAATGATACTTATCTTGGAACTAAACAATTGGTGTAATTGTCAGGAAATATTTATTTATTTATTATTTATTATTCATTTAATTTATTTCTGTATAATAAATAGCCTTATTATAATTACATTATTTTATGAACATAAATTGGGTTAGTAATGCAGTTAATTAAAGTGTTATCTATCTAAACTAAGCAAACTGAATTTTTTACTTGTGTTTTGTGTGTGTTATAAGTTATAACCTGTACTTACTGAATAAATAAATAGTTTCTAACAATTACACCAATTATTTAGTTCCAGGATAAGGGGCTATCTTTTAATTACGTCACACATTAAGGGGGTGGGAGGGGGTTGGCGAAGTGTGACATGGTGTGACAAGGGGATGGGAGGGATCATAAATTTCGTGCCTTCACTTCTCTAAATCAAGGTCCGATGTTACTTTTGGAACTGCTGTTTTGTTGTAATTATAGTTTGCTATACAATCGCAAAATATGTGACATCACACTAACGGCAAGGGAGTTTCACAAGTGTGACCAGCTGTGACAAGGACGGAGGGGGGTCAAAAGATCACGACATTCGTGTGACGTAATTTATGGATGACCCTCTAAGTATCTATAAGAACTTGTGTTATGTATACTAAACAACAGATAAACATACTTACATACTTTTTTTTTTGTAAATACATAAATAATAGTGATAAGCCCGCATCTCTTTCTAATATTTTTTGGTTATCTTTCTATGTTATTAGGAATAAAGTCGGCCCATGATTTCCGCAAAGTAACGCCTGAATCAATAAATTAATAATAATATAATAATAATAATAACAAATCTTTATTGTATAAATTACAATTTAAATACACAATTAGCTATAAAAAAGAATGTCTGGACAGATAAATTGAATAAGAAAGAAAGAAAGAAAGTATGTTTATTTGGTACACAAACAATTCACAATTACCAACTAAAGTTATATACTAACTGGTCTGTACCAAAAAGGTCTCCGCTCAGCATGTGTCGCAGAATGACCCACGAATAAACGTAACGTAACGTTAAACTTTAAGATTTCAATATATTTTATTTAGATTTTTACAATTGCAGTGTATATATTTTGTGATTAAGGAATTCCTTAAATGAGTCGGTACACCTTGTCCGTCAAAAAAACGGGTTAACTGTTTTTTAAATAAATTTACCGGAAGTGTCTTAAGTTGTTCTGACAACTGTTTGAAATTTAAAAAAAAGTCACATGATCGATTTTTTTTAAAATAATTATAATAACAATTTACATGAGTGGTAGGTTCCCATCTGAGGAATCCAAAGCCAATCTCATCTGAAAAAGTGAGTCTGCCTACCAAAAAACAAGACTGGCATACATTACAGTTCCCGGTAAGCGGCAATAGGCTCGACGCCTACGAGGGACAAACATTATAATTGGCGAAATGTAGGCGTTAATTATGCCCCTGCCTAACCCATCAAGAAAACAGGCGTGAATGTATGTTTATATGTGACTAGCTGTTACCCGCGACTTCGTCCGCTTGGAATAGTATCTATGGGTAGCATTTACAACCCCCTTTTCGCAATAAAAAGTAGCCTATATCCTTTCTCAGGGTCTAGACTATTTGTATACCAAATTTCATTTAAATCCGTTCAGTAGTTTTGGCGTGAAAGAGTAACAGACAGACAGACAGACAGACAGACAGACAGACCGAGTTACTTTCGCATTTATAATTTTATAAAATATATTAAATATATAAATATATATTATATATAGTAAGTAATAGTAAGTAATAAGTAAAGTAAGTAAGTATTATATCCTCGTCTGTTGATCGGCAGGTGCACCACTTGCAGGTGAGAATGTCCTGGACTCCTAAGATCTTGGTAGGATCCCTACACACCTCACTTCAACTTATTATAAATAAAATTTACAACTCCCTTAGATCTCACATTTGCAAACAATTACATACTATTGATTTTGTGTTAAGACTTCCATATTAAAACATTCGCGGTCAATGAACTAAAACAGTTGTGGATACTCCGACCCCTGGTTATGATGTAAGACAAGATTCGATTCTACCTCCAAATCTTCACCCACACGTAATCCAATAGACCTGAGAACAAATCCAATCGCCTGCCAATTACCCCCTCCCTTCCCCCCACTCCGCCGGATGTCGCTCCCGCTGTCATTTCCTCTCCGACGTCGCAATGGGCGGGACGTGGTCTCAGAGCGCTCTCTAGCGAACAGCAATACTAATCTAGTGACGAGAATTTCGTTTTGTTTTATTTCAATGGGGGAAGATATAGATGAGAAATTTCCTTGACAATGTTTTAAAGGTAAACGACGAGATAAAGCGACGATAGCCCTGTCGCGAGACCGTTTGAGGGTCTAGGGTTCAAACCCTGGTTTTCGCACCTATGACTTTTTCGAAATTATGTGCATAATTTTATAATAAAAAATTTGACGACCGATATGGCGTAGAGGTCAGTATATTTGCACTTTACTCCAGAGGTGGGTTCGATTCCCACGCAGGACAAATCTTTGTGTGCGTGAACATGAATATTTGTTCTGGTCTGGGTGTTTTCCTATGTATATTAAGTATGTATTTACAAAAAAAAAAAGTATTGAAGTATGTTTATCTGTTATTTAGTATCCATAACACAAGTTCTTAATGATACTTATCTTGGAACTTGGTGTAATTGTCAGAAATATTTATTATTATTATAATAACTGTAGTTCAGCCAAATCTTGGGCCTCGAACACAGTGCAGCTATATGGGCTCCCCATGAAGCGAAGTATAGTGTCATGTTGGAGCGGATTCAGAACAAGTTCACAAGATACTTGTACTTAAAACTTTATGGGGTGTACCCATTCTACCCGCTGATGTATCCTACTTTGTTCGTATTGGGTATGGTAGGGTACAATCAGCTCAGGGTCCGTAGGGAGTTCGCGCTCGCCGTGTACGTGGTGAGGGTGTTGCGTGGAATGCAGCACAATCCAGAGCTGCTGTGCTACCTGCAGCTGAGCGTGCCGGACCGGTGCGTGTGGCGGCGGCGGCGCCCGCGCTTGCTGGCTGTGCCTGTGGCCAGGACCAACCTACTAGCGAAAACGCCACTTATCCGCGCGTTTCATGTTATAAACACGGTTCATGACACGGTGGATATATTTTCATGCACTTTTAGTGAATTCGCCAGAACTGCGTTAAATATAATAAGTTATCAGTTACGTTAGATTTAGAACTTATTTTGTAAATATAGGATGTAATACTAAAGTTATATATCAGGTAGGCTAGTTTATGTTATATTATATTATATTTAAATAATATTGTAGATTGATAATTAAAAAGATAGAATATTGTATTTATTATAAACATTGCTATGCTATCGCATTAGGTTAAGACACCTGTAATGGTAGCATAAGATTATAAATAAATAAATAAATCTGGTTTTACCAGTGAGCAGACCCTGGGCTGGGCTTAAGTCTGGGGCAATCGGGATAATTAGGAAGCATTTCAGATTCCTATGTAAGTCCAATCTTGGATTCTGTAGTGGAACTCTTCAAACATTACATTAACGTACTAGCGTTCACCTAAGACTTCATTCGCGTGATTCACAGTTAATTTTTACAAATGAATTCCGGCGGGAATTTGGAAAATAGGTTTTAATTTTAACCTTTTACCAGACAGTGGTTAATATATGACTACCATAAATTGAACCTTATGCGGTTTTCTTAAGGTGGAAAAGCAATAAATACTTTTAAAGTGCACTGCCTTTTAGGTAGATAGATAAACTATTGATTGCAACGAAAGACACACATACATATGAAACAATAGAAACGAAAGTACAATAATTAAAAAAAAATATAACAACAAAAAAAAACTAAAAGTAAAGCATTCGCATAGTGTGCATGTGTGTCGCAGCGCTGCAGAATGGCTACGGCTCAGTGGGTTTTTTATTCTGATTTTCAGCTTTTGCCGAAAGTAACACGAGACGCCCCCAAAATACCGTGTATAATTTATAATATAACTTACAAGTTTATAAATAGGTATAGAGTTATATAAAAGTAAAAACATTTAAATGAAAACACTATCATGACAATTAATTAAACCATTGATCTTACGTATATGATAAACAAAGTCAATATTACCAACACTAGCAAAGTCAATTCTACCACAAAATATGACATCACGGCGGTCCGGGCATTGAGACACCGTCCCCAAAGTGACCATTCCACGAAAAAGTTAGAAGATATTTTAAATCTTCACTGACATTCGTCCCGTTAAAATCAGGGCAGCTATTTCGAAAAAGCCCTCCCCATTTTCGGTGCGGCTTTCCCACGGGAAAATTAAAATATTGATTTCTATTTTAGTAAAGCTATCTGCTTTATAAATAAAATGTTCTCTTTACAAAATTACAACCCTTATGTCACCGTTTTGTAAGGGATGTTTGGAATAAAAAATTAATACATTTTAAAAATATTGAGTACTCTTTAATAATTTCGAAACCCTACCATTAAAATTTTTGCATTTTCATACTAACTTTGCCACCCCTATTTATCCACTTAAGGGTAGAATTTTGTAAAATTACGTCTTATTGAACACCTACAAAACGAGATTTTAAATTAGACTAGGTTTAAAACTAGTGCTGTCTCTGTCTTCATCTTATGAAATGAAAGTGACAGCACTATTTCTAAGCCTGGTCTAACTTTAGACTTCGATTTGTAATAAGACCTCTATATCGTAACAGTAACTACCATGTACATTTTGAGACTCCTAGCAGTTTTAGTTTCTGAGATTTTTTGATGACTGAGTGCCTTTTCGCTTTTGATTTTTATTTATATGTCATACCTTCCTTTTAAAAAATTCAAATAAAATATACTTTATTGTCTTTAAGATGATGCCGACTAGGCAAATATAATCCTGCCAAAGATCGCAAGATAAAAGTTTGCTTCGAGTCCTCGTATACTGCCAAGCTACTACTTCGTAATAAGAATAATCTTCGAAATGATATAAAGATCTACTCAGATCAAACACCAGCACAACAAAATTTCATGAAAGGACTAAAGAACGAATTAGAACAAAGAAACGTAAACGGCGAGAAGGATATCACAATAAAATATGTAAGGGGAATACCGAAAATCGTTCGAATCAACGACGATGGTTCAAAAAACTACATACCCCAAGCCTAGCCGATACATATGATAATATAAACAATCAAAATAATAACACATATCAAGCACTTAACAATTATCAGAATATAATCACCTACAAATCGAGTCTCAATTTTTTCTATACCAATATCAGAAGCATATGCAGCCCAGGCAAACTAGATGAACTGAATTGTATCCTAAAAGCCCTTAAAAAATGTATTCATGTAGTTTTATTAACCGAAACTTGGATAAGATCAGATGAGCATGCGCGACTGTTTAATATACACAATTATACTCATTATTACAATGTCAGACCCAATGTAGTAGGTGGAGGGGTGTCAATTTATGTACATAACAACTTGGAACATGAGCTGATCAAGTCTACATATATGAATGGAAACAATTATTTAAGTGTGCGTCTACCCAAGTACTCACTTAACATAGCAGTCGTTTATAAGCCTGGACACACAAACCTTAATGAGTTCTTGGAAAACTACGAGGAACACGTTCTGAACGAAAAGAGAACTATTGTTTTTGGAGATATGAATATTGATCTACTCAACTCTGACAATACAACTAGACGATACACCTCTATCCTAACTGAAGCTGGTTATAAAGTTTTAAATAAAATTAATGCAGAGCATTGCACTCGTGAGACATCTACCACGAAAACATTGATCGATCATATTTCTACTAACTTGAAGCATAACAATTTTCACATGGCCACAATAGAATCTTCGTTGTCAGATCACAAGAATATTTATGTTGAACTAAAAAGAGTAACACCTCCAAAGAAGAAAAAAATCCAATATGAAGCTATTGACTACCAGAAATTATACAAAATTGTAGAATCTTCAAATTTTGAAAAAGATACTCTAAATTACATTAAGTTAGATGAACACATAAAACAAGCCATTACTGAATCAAAAATTACAAAATCTAAAATATTAAACCAGCCACAAAATGACTGGATAAATCGACGAATAATAACGGAGATCAACGAAAGGAACGCACTGTGGAGTAAATTAAAAAAAGACCCAAACAATTCTCAATTAGAAAAAGATTTTAAAGCTAAAAGAAACATGTTATCACAATCAATTAAAAACACAAAAGAAGGACACTTTCACGGAGAATTCACGAAATGTATGAAAGACCTAAAGAAGACTTGGAAACTAATTAGTACACTCTCAAATAATAAAATTGTTACGAGTTGTGCTCCCCCAAAATTGATAAATGAGAAAGGTGATATAGCTACGGATCCTGTAGAGGTATGCGAAATTTATAACAACTTCTTTGCGAATATAGGCACTCAATTGGCAAACAAAATACCTACCACACCCATCAGCAATATTAAATATATACTACCTTACACTGAACAAAATACACACCCAGATTTATCTGAATTTTACCCTTGCACTATTAAAGAGGTATCTCACATTATAGATAATTTAGATGCTAATACTAGTACAGGCACTGATGGCGTAAGCACCAAAGCTCTGAAATGCATAAAAGGTCTCATCATTGGAAACTTAACAGGATGCCTCAACAATTTACTGACAGACGGAATTTTTCCAGATAACCTAAAGGTTGCGAGAGTTACTCCAATCTATAAGGCTGGAACAAAATCAAACCCGGGAAATTATCGACCGGTGTCAGTGTTGCCTATACTTTCCAAAATATTGGAAAATATTATACACAAGAGGCTTAGTGAATATTTAACAAAAATAAACTTTTTATGTCAGCAACAATATGGTTTTCGATCTAAATCTAACACACTTGGTGCAACTGTTGATTTAATAACTACCATAAAAACAAAAATTGACCAAAAACAAGTAGCACTAGGAGTGTTTATTGATTTACAAAAGGCGTTCGACACCGTCAGCCACACACTGCTTCTAGATAAACTGACAAGTATAGGCTTAACTGGAACCGTATACCAAATCTTAAAGTCGTACTTGAGTGATCGATATCAAATAGTTAAAATTGGATCTCACCAAAGTGGCCCCAGATTGCTAACATGTGGCGTACCACAAGGGTCTATACTAGGTCCCCTGCTGTTCCTGATATATGTCAATAACATAGATCAATTAGGTTTACAAGGACAGCTGACTCTGTATGCAGACGACACGTGTTTGTTTTACTATGGAGGCAATATCAACGACATAGTTAAAATGGCCCAAGAGGATCTAAATATATTACAAAAATGGTTCCAATGCAATCTCCTTACTATAAATATTAAAAAAACCTCTTATATAATATTTAAGGCCAAAAATAAACAATTACCTGATTATCCCAGTCTAACTATAAACGGCGAATGCTTGCAAAGATCTTTTCAGGAAAAATACCTAGGACTAATACTAGACAGCAATTTAACATGGACAGCACACATACAACACATACAAAACAAACTTTCTTCGCTATTGGGGTCATTGCGTAAAATTGTCCGGTGCATTCCTAAAAGTACTATTCGGACCGAAAAACTCCTACCTATGCTTGTTTTCTCGATCTGTCCAGGGCTTTCGATTTGGTCTCATATCCTATACTGTGGAGTAAACTTGAGAAAGCTGAAGTTCCAGTAGATTTAATAAATATTCTAAAATGTTGGTATGAGGGTCAAATTAACCAGGTTCGATGGGCTGGTGTCTTATCTGACCCGTTTGGATTGGAGTGTGGAGTAAGACAGGGTGGGTTAACCTCACCCACTTTGTTTAACTTGTACATGAACGAACTAATAGAGGCGCTTAGCGGAGAAAGAGTCGGCTGTTACATAGACGGAGTTAGCGTTAATAACATTAGTTACGCCGATGATATGGCTCTGCTGAGTGCTTCTGTTTGTGGCCTTAGAAAGCTAGTCGCAATATGTGAGGATTACGCTAAGCGCCACGGTTTGATTTATAATGTTAAAAAAAGCGAGGTCATGGTCTTTGGTGCCAGCGGCTTAAAGTGTCCTGAATCTATACCACCGGTAACTTTAAACGGAATACCCCTAACTAGGGTTTATACATTTAAATATTTAGGACACGTATTGACCGCTGACATGAAAGACAATGCCGATATTGAGAGAGAGCGAAGGGCTCTGTGCGTTAGGGGTAATATGATAGCTCGCAGATTTGCACGCTGCTCACAGAGTGTTAAGAAAACTTTGTTTCGTGCTTATTGCACATCTTTCTACACATGCAGTCTGTGGGCTGATTGTACCCAAAGAGCGTACAGTGCCCTTCGCGTTCAATATAATAATGTATTCAGGTTGATGATGGGATTGCCCCGTTACTGTAGTGCATCAGGGATGTTTGCTGAAGCGCGTGTGGATTGTTTTTCTACGACAATGAGGAAACGAAGCGCATCCCTGGTGCGCCGAGTGCGGGCCAGTTCCAACATCGTCCTGAAATGTATAACAAGCAGACTTGATTGTGTGTATTTAAATAATTGCTGCTTGCGCTCCACTTCCTTGATAAAGTAGTGGCAGTGAATTGTGTTGTTGTTGTTATTATATGTAAACTAACATAGGTATAAGGAATATTGTTACTAACTCTATGAGTCACCGTTACTTGATTAATAAATGATATGATAAAAACATTCGGCTTCTAATATACAATTCTCTAGTAAAACCACATTTAATGTACCTCATAGAAATATGGGGTAATGCAGCTAAAACTAACTTAAAACCAATTCAAATTCTACAAAATAAAATAATAAAATGTTTACATAATTACAATTTCCTAACACCTTCAAAAACTATTTACAAAGAGACTAAATTACTTAATATAAATCAACTATATACATACAATACATGCATACTTATATATAAAATTAACCACAATCTCATACACTCACATATTACTTTCGTAAAGAAAAGCGAATTAAGTAGGTAAATACTCAAAACGTCGAGCGAATCATCTGGTTCTACCTAATATAAGAACCAATTACGGCAAAAATAATCTAACGTATCGGGGAGCACAAATATATAATAATCTCCCAAATGATGTAAAGGAAGCGACTCCTCTGCATATTTTTAAAAATAAACTATTTACTTATATTTACAATAACGAAAAATTTTACTAACTAAATTATATAATATTATATTAATAAGTTGTCACGCTACTATATTTTAACTTGGACCACCGCCTTAGCTGTGGAATGCATAGGACTCGCTTCTAACGTTAACTTATTACTTACTATAAAAATTATTTGTTAAGTATTTCTTTGTACCCTCAATCGGGATTATCATTTTTAGTTTAGTACCGTACAAGTTATAGTTATAATAATTTAAGTTCTCATGTAAGTGACGATTGTCTTTATGAGAAATAAAGTTCTTTAAACCTAAGATCAACATGATCATTTAGATTCGTCGAACATTTACACAAAATGAAATTCCATATATTTTTTTAACAACAATGAAAGAAATATGAGCGGTACCATAATAAAGGAGTAAAAGCAAATGGGTTCTTTGTCAGAATTTGTCAAGGTTTGTCAGTTTATCTGTCTGCTGTGGTTTTTCTCAAGAATTGTCAGTCTGTCGGTGACTCTTATCGGGGAAATCTGTCAGTCAGCCTGTCGTGATTTTAAAGGAGGTAGGGGATTGTCCGTCAGTCAGTCAGTCAGTCTGTCGGTGACTATAACGAGGCTTCCAAAAGGCAACGAGATTGAGAAGAATGCCTTAAGAAACTCATCTCGGGTTTTTTCAATTTATGTCTTAAAGTTTCAAAAGAAAGTACCCCATATGAAATGAAATAAAATTTTATTTAGACATAAATACGTAAAAACAAAAAACAGAGATCATAACGGTAAACAATTTTTACACATAATTTTAAATATAATGTGCCTAAAAAGGAGGAGTCTCAGCATGTGCTGCAGTGGAGGACCACAACAGCGCTGGTCTTCCGTGGAGACCTCGTTACAATCTAGTCTAAGAGAAGACTAATAAACAATGTTTTTATAAAATAAACTTCTACATATTTTATAGTAATAATTTGTCAAGCAAGTGATTGATTAAAAATATCTGTACAACGAGAGTCAATACTCGTTTCAGCGTTGGTCGTGAAGACGTCGTTGTTCTGAGGCTCCTATCTTACCTGAAGATGCCCTGTGTAAGGAAACACGTGTCGTGTTGAATAGTTTCTCGATTTTAGGCGAAGACACTTTCATTAGTACAATATTGCACTTCACTGACACTCATCATAAGAATAAAAATAACTTTATTGCATAAATTTTATTGCAAAAAAGTATTGTATAGCTAAATGTATTATTTTGAACATAATTGTGTTAACATTTATAAATTGAAACATAATTATAACAAAAACATTTTTTAAGATTAAATTTATTTATTTTTTTATTTATTTAATCAGAACGGAATACACCAATTACACTAATTATCAAAAACAGTAAAAGTTAAATATAATATTAAAATCTCACACATAAAAACTACTTTTATCCCATTCTCTCACAATACCTCAGACACACTGACAAAATCTCAGGCCATCCATCCGCAAACAAATCACAGTCGGGTGCTGCATCCAGGATGGCATTAAGTGCGGTGAGTGTCGCATTAAGTGCGCTACACACCTACACACAGCGCATTAAGTGCGCGGAATGGGTGATTTTGATCGGGCTACGGTTCGGCAGGTTGGCACAGCAAACAGTTTATGTTTCCTGCTCCTATAATAATTATCGGGTATGTCGACACACATAAAGAATAAAATCATATCGTAGCATTATCCCGGTTGCCCTAGACTTAAGCTTTGGGCCCAGGGTCTGCTCACTGGTTCGACCAAATTTGACTGAATTTCAGTTATTACGTGGAGCGACTGCCGTCTGACCGCAACCCAGAGGGATACATCGTTCTATGGTTAAACCAGCTGTCAGTCTGTTAGAAGGCACTGACTTCCTAATAATGACTGCCAGAGATGTTCATGACAGCCGGGACCGACGGCTTAACGTGCTTTCCGAGACACGGAGCAAGCGCTAATTACGCACATAACTTCGAAAAGTTCGCCACTATGGTATGAACCAGAGACCCTCTGAATTTAAAGGCAAGGGGTCTCGCCACTTACCACTACTAAACCGAACTTCACTCACACTACACTAAACTAACTCAAAAGGTCCTTATCAGGCTTATCACTAAATCCGTGTTGTCGAGAAGCTGTATAGGCTCAACATTCACATGGCGATGAAGTCTTCTTTCATGAGATTCTGAAAGAAAGAAAGAAATGTTTATTAATTGCACAAGTAGATACATGAAATTATAAAAAATTCACAAGACTGAAATTGTGCAGTCAAAAGGCATTGCTTCAGCTTAATGCAGCTATAACAATTAAATAAGATTCTGCATTTTTTATTACGCTAACAACCAAATCCACTTTAAGGTCACGATGAAGGTCATTGCTTTTAATGACATTTAATCTCAACACACAAAAAAGGCGGAGGTGAAAGTGGATATAGAAAAATATTCACTTATAGTATAATAAAATAAAGTCTGTATTTCAATGAAATAGGTACATACATTGATAGTACGCTTTAATTACTTATTTAATCAACTAGTGTTCAAAATTAAGAAGAGGCAAATTATATTTTAAAATTAAATAAACAAACCAGAGACATCTATTAACATCCATATCGCCTTAAAAAAGCTATTCACTCAATCAATCAACACCATCATTCAACCCTCCCCCCTCACCTGTTCCAACAATAGACACATGATTGACAGGAGACGTCAAGCATAATTCGCCTGTCGCCCCAGTGCACGTAGTATGCAAATATAGGTTAGCCCTCGAATTTGGCCTCCAAAGAGAGAGTTAGAGTTGTTGCGATAGCGATAGTTTCACTATCGATAGTTGACCTAGAAAAAACGTCGATAGCGCGACTATTCTATCGAAAATATCGACATTTTGCAATACTATCGTTAGTACCGATAGTAAAAAACATGCGATATTATTGTATTTCGTCGATACTATCGATATTATTGGAGTACAAGAGTATCGATAGATTCGATAGTATCGATAATATTACGTATAAAATCGATACTATCAAACTATCGACGATATATCGTCGGGTATCGATAATTTTGTTTTAGTTAGTATCGACATATTTTCGATACTACCGACTGAAAATAAAACGTAACCTGGTTGGTAACACCAGTGCACAATACATTTACAAGATGATGATTGTCGCGCCCAATAATATTTCAGTTACCCTCTTCATGTAAAATATCACGGACGTAGTTGGATTGAACGAATGTAGATGAGCTATCAAGTAATCTTTTAAATGCAAGTATAAGTATCGTAAAATGTGAGACTATCGATACTATCGATAGTATCGAAACTATCGACAGCGTTTGTGTTGATAATATCGATAGTATCGATGATTAGGAATATAATTACATATTTTTAACAGTCGGTACTATTGATAGGACTATCGATAGTACAACTGAATTTCGAGGTCACGATAGTATCACGATACTATCGATAGTCTATCGCTATCGCAACAACACTAATTTGGAGTTCTTGGCGGGAAAGTGAAGCGTCATGTCTGCAGTTTTGTTTTATTTTCTAAAATTTGTGATATTTCTAACATTAATGTGTAGTAACGGTGGATTATTAACCCGTTGATCGGCAGGTGCACCACTTGCAGGTGAGGTTGGCTTGGGCTCTGTAAGTCTTGGTAGGATCCCTATACACCCTATTTTACAATACAGATTGCTCCAATATTGATCTATTCAGAATGTCACTTAACCAATTTAGAAACAGTGTACTATCGCAACATAAAGATAATGGGCAATTAATAATTAATTTTTAAGTAACTCAAAATGAATATTGTAATATTTTGTATTTGATAAGCCATTCGCCACGCGATGGACCGATGACCTGGTCAGGACGGCGGGGAGCCGGTGGATGCAGGCGGTTAAGGTTCGATCTACGTGGAAAGCAAATGGGGAGGCCTATGTTCAGCAGTGGACTTCAAATGGCTGAAATGATGATGATGAATTATACTGTAATTATTTGTTGTTCCAAATAAAATGTGTTGTTGTGCTGTGATGAAGGTCGGTGAGATGATGCAGATAGTCTTCTAATGCCAGTTGTGACTTTCTTGTTGACAGATGACAGGAGGAAGGATGTCGCCGCCGTGACATGTCGCAGCAGTCGTTCACATTGCCCTGGGGGCTGCCTTACCAACCCAGGTATAACACGTTCATTCAGGATGGTAGATTGCACTTACGCCACCTCGGGTTGACTCGAACTTGGCCGTTCCTTCTGTGTTAATTATCAGACAAAAAAGCACAAGTATTATTATTATCATCTAAAAAAAAAATTTTAGAGTGTTTTTTGCTAAAATGGACCAGAGGGCCTACTCTAATTCAACGAAAACGAAACTTGAGATAATGTATGTGGTAAAGTCATCTATCGTATCACATCCTAGCATTATCCCGGTTGCCCAAGACCTAAGCTTAGGGCCCAAGGTCTCAATGAATGAATGAATGAATGAATGAATGAATGAATGAATGAATAAATTCATTCATTCATTCACTTATTCATTCATTTATTTATTCATTCATTCATTCATTCATTCATTCATTCATTCATTCATTCATTCATTCATTCATTCATTCATTCATTCATTCATTCGTTCATTCATTCATTCATTCATTCATTCATTCATTCGTTCATTCATTCATTGAGACCTTGGGCCCTAAGCTTAGGTCTTGGGCAACCGGGATAATGCTAGGATGTGATACGATAGATGACTTTACCACATACATTATCTCACGCCCAAAGAATAGGGATCCTACTTAGAATAGAGAGACCTTAGGAGTCCAAGCCAACCTCACCTGCAAGTGGTGCACCTGCCGAACAACGGACGAGGCTCTGGCGAACATAACAGTGCCCTATAAGCAGCAATAGGCTAGCCACCTAATACGTAGGCCTAATTTTATGAAAGGTAGGCGTATATTATGTCTCTGTCTATCTTTTCGAAACTAATATTATAAATGAAGGAAGCGCTCGTAACTCTGAGGTGTTAGGTGGTCGGGAACGATCACCGAAGTACAGCAAAGTTTACAGAGGTCAGTCCTTGGATGGGTGACCGTTTGTGTGGCATTTGATATCGAGCGCTTCCGTGCTTCGAAAGGCACGTTAAGCCGTTGGTCCCGGTTATCACTAAATGTGCTAGTCGTTAAGCCATGTTAGAGGCCTAATGGGCGGCTTGATAAATTCTAACAGCAGGACGCCATACACTTGCCTCCGCCAATCCGCACTGGGTCAGTGTGGTGGAGTATGACCCAATACCCTCGCACCGTGGTATGTGAGAGGAGGGGAGTGCTCAGTAGTGGGACGTTTATGGGCTGAGATGATGATGATGAATATTATAAATGCGAAAGTAACTCTGTCTGTCTGTTTGTGTTTTTTTCACGCCTAAACTACTGAACCGATTTGGATGACATTTAATACAGACATAGTTCGGATCTCGAGAAAGGACATAGGATAGTTTTTATTCCGAAAATCCTGCGGGAGCGGGAACTTCTCAAAAATCCCGCGTTATCGGGAACTATGTGGGTAAAACCAAAAATCTGCCGGAAGTCACTATTCCACGCGAACGAAGTCGCGGGGAAAAGCTAGTGTGGAAATTATTAAACCATACACAATTGTGAAAGTTATTCTAGCTATTAATAAATGTTCTCGGCCTGTTCGCAGCGAGGCGAGTCCCCTGCCTCGTCGAGAGCTGGCCGGCTACCATCAGCAGACCTCACTGTACTCCCGCCATCAGCCCGACCCGCCTCATCCACAGACGCATCTGCCGTGAGAAATTTACCTATTTATGTATACGAGTAGTACCTACATATAAATAATAAATAAATAAATATTTTCTGACAAATACACCAATTATTTAGTTCCAAGATAAGTATCATTAAGAACTTGTGTTATGGATACTAAACAACGGATAAACATACTTAAATATTTATTTTTTTGTGAATACATACTTAATATACATAGGAAAACACCCAGACCAGAACAAATATTCATGTTCATGCACACAAAGATTTGTCCTGTGTGGGAATCGAACCCACGACCTCTGGAGTGAAGTGCAGGTATACTGACCTCAACGCCATATCGGTCGTCAAATATACATACAATTTACATATACAATTTATTTAGTTTCTTTTTTATTCCTTTTAATGGGATATCCCAGTGGAATAAAATATTAGTTACATCCAACTCGCTTCAGCGTTGGTCGTGATAACATCGTTGTTCTGAGGCTCCTATCTTACCTGCAGATGAGGGCAACTCCTGTTGTGTTGAATTGTTTCTCGATTATTGCGGGAATTGACACGAAGATAGTTTTAATCCGTCATTTTTTTACAATTGCATTTATTTACTGCTTTACTTATTCAGTATTGTAATTGTAGAGGAACAGTAAAGTGCTCGTTCTTCCTTCAACAACAACTACATCGAATATAATTTTCACTAAAAAAAATCTAATTTATTTGCGTTTAAATAAGGTGAAGTGTAAATACTAACAATCAATATTGTAGGTTCTGCCTATTCCGCCATTAATGTGTTTTTGTGTATTAGATTATAATATATCGAAAAATAATGCGTTAAATTGTGAGCAGTTAGTTTCAGATCACAATTTTTCGACAGATAACAATATCGCGGGTTAGATTATAATTTAACGTTATTTACAATCTTACGGTGACATATATATTTGTTTCGTGTCTGACTAGGGGTCATCCATAAATTATGTCACACGAATTCCGTAATTTTTAACCCCCCTCCGTCCTTGTCACAGCTGGTCACACTTATGGCACTCCCTCCTCCTTAGTGTGATATCACGTTTTTTGCAATTGTACAGCAAAAAAATAAATAATAATAACATCAAAACAGCAGTTCCAAAATATTTATAGGACCTGGTTTTTGAAATGTGACGTCACGAAATTTAAGATCCCTCCCATCCCCTTGTCACACCTTGTCACACTTCGTCAACCCCCTCCCCCCTCTTAATGTATGACATCATTTATGTCTCACAAGTGTGACCAGCTGTGACAAGGGCGGAGGGGGGGTCAAAAGTTCACGAAACTCGTGTGACGTAATTTATGGATGATCCCTTAATGTTTTTTATGTATTTCAGATGCAAGGGAGAGGACAGCCGCTCGGCAGAATATAGAGACCAGTACCAACTACACAGGTATTCATTTATCCATAATTAGTTTGTTTTGTATCTATTTGTGCCGTGTGGTGGTCTAAAATCGTGCCACCACTCTCATCTCACGGGAAGAAGAGTAATCCTACCGGATGATGGGCAGCAGCGTCATCCTGCGTACTGGCTGGAACTGCGATCACCAACCCACCTGCCCAGAGCGCTGATTATAGGCAAAAACCCCAACAGCATGTAATCTAGTAAATACACTGCCAATTGCGTTTGATACATCTGAATCGCACCTCACTACAAACAATCAATGTACTGTGTTCAAGAATAACTCGTAGACCTCGTAGTCCGTAGTGAATGACAGCAACATCAATCACGAACTTAAATTTTCAAAATGGCGACATGCGTTCTTTTACAAAATGGCGTCTTATTATTTCTTTAGGCGTTTAGCACATTTAGCCAGTGTCAATTAGAGATATATTAATAATATATAAATCATAGTAAATGAGAATGAGTGGTGATAAAGATGATAAATGGTAAATGAGATGCCTTCCCTCAATCCCCTTGAGTCATCAGTAAAGATGTGGGACTTTACTGAGATCTCACATGGACTTCTTGAGACAATTCGAAAAGTGATGTTGCACTGCATCTTCGAAATATCACAAATAAAACAAAATTGCAGACATGACTTTCCCGCCAAAAAGCGTCTTATTATTTAGATTACTTTAATAAATATCCCTGGCGTTTGACATAGCTGTCAGTCGTTTGAAAGTTAACGCAATTGACAGAATGAGTTTAAATAAGACGAAACAACGGCCTGTCCGGTCAGCTATTAAAAATAATACTAAAACATATGTCAATACTCCATACTTAAAGTTCAAATTTCTTTAATTCATTCATGTTGTACACATAAAGAAGCGCTCGTAGCTCTGCGGTGCTCGGTGGTCGGAAACGATCACCGAAGTACAGCAGAGTTTACAGAGGTCAGTCCTTGGATGGGTGACCGTTTATGAGGCATTTGATATCGAGCGCTTCCGTGCTTCGGAAGACACGTTAAGCCGTTGGTCCCGGTTGTCACTAAATGTGGTAGTCGTTAAGCCATGTTAGAGGCCTAATGGGCGGCTTGAAAAATTCTAACAGCAGGATGCCATACACCTGCCTCCGCCAATCCGCACTGGGTCAGCGTGGTGGAGTATGACCCAATACCCTCACACCTTGGTATGTAAGAGGAGGCTCGTGCTCAGTAGTGGGAAGTTAATGAGCTGTGATGTACACATAAAGATGTTAACAAAGATAGAAGGAAACAAAGCACAGCAAGTATATATTATTAAATACTATTATTATTTTTGACGACCGATATGGCGTGGTGGTCAGTATACCTGCACTCCGCTCTTGAGGTCGTGGGTTCGATCTTTGTGTGCATGAATGTGAATATTTGTTCTGGTCTGGGTGTTTCCTATGTATATTAAGTATGTATTTACAAAGAAAAAAGTATTTAAATATGCTTATCCGTTATTTAGTATCCATAACACAAGTTCTTAGTGATACTTATCTTGGAACTAAATAATTGGTGTAATTGTCTGAAAATATTTATTTATTTACAACTAAACAAGTACTAAAAAACGTTTCCATTTCATGGCATTAATATTTTATTTTATACCACATGGTGGCATTTCAATTCAGAGGGTCTCGGGTTCAAACCCTGGTAGCTTTTTTTTTCGAAGTTTTTAGAAATAATTTATGTATTTATATAAAATGACAAGTAAGTTATTATTAAATTAAATATAAATCTTACTTTATGGAATTGTATAATCTATGCGTTTGTTCAGCAGATGCGCGACATTCGCGAAGTGTTCCGAGGCGGAGGAGCCTGGAGAGGAAGCTGTCTCCAGCTCGGCAGAGACCCATCGCTGGGACGACAAGAGAGGTCGGTGGGACCAGGCTTATCCTACTATCCTCCTAATATTATAAACGTGAAATTTTGTATGTGTGGATGGATGTTTGTTAATCTTTCACGCAAAAACTACTGGAGCGATTGTGACGAAACTTTGTACGTGTATAGCTGCAGTCCTGGACTAACATATAGGATACTCGGGACCATGCGGGTAAAACCGCAAGGCGCTGCTAGTTAACTATGTGTTGTGTCTTTGTTATTGTCATAAATATATACAATCACGCTAAGTGTAGGCAGAGGTATCTTATACGCCCACGTTTCTCCAATTATAATTTTGGTCCTAAGTAATAGGTGGCAAACCTATTGTCACTTACCGGGAACTTATATGTTCGCCATAGCCTCGTCCGTTGACACACGGTGCACTACTTGCAGGTGAGGTCCTAGGATCTTGGTAGGATCCCTGTCAAGTCCACCTTGTAGTTGTGGGGGGCTGAGTTTCTCCCTGTAGAATGGATGAGCCACGAGGGAAAAAGTAACCTAGAGACCGGTGACTTTGGGTGCCATTAGTACTGAATACCAGGGGGGGGAAACAAAGAGGGGCAGCGTGGAGGGTGCAGCGGGCGTGCCAAGAAGGCTAGTCAAGAAGCGCCAGGAGGGTTTTAGGCGGTGGAGGCAGGGGGCCCCTGCTGTCTTATCATAGACCCTCCAAGAAGTCGGCCACACACGCTATGGTCGCACACGGAGGTAAGAGGGGTGCGTCCACTTAGCCTTTCTGAGAAGGTCCTCCTGGTTCTGACCCGGGATGTCAGACGCTGCAAACAGGTACTGGCCCCCCGTCCCTTTCTCAACAAGCGTCAGGCGTCGTCGGAAGATTTTTAGTGGGTATTACTCCTGGCGGTCGTGTCTGCCGGTGGTGAGTCCCACACCTCCACCCCTCGGTCCCCCTTTTGGCCGGGAGGCAGTGAGTAAATTAATTTTGTTACCGAAGTAAAATGGTATACATACTATGATATAAATTAAATAAAGTAGGTTTTTAATTCGGCCGTATTTTTTTATATGTTGGAGCAAAATTATTTGCGGCACTCGGTGGTAGTTCAGTGGCGAGACCCCGTCTTTAAATTCAGAGGATATCAGGTTCTAAATCTGGTGCGCTGTTATACCCTACCCATACATGCTAAAGGGCTGACTATCACCCCTTATTTACTGAGTCATCACTATGCAATAGCATATATACGAGTGCAAGACGGCGCTCGAGTTAGTCAGTCTAAATCTCGGTACCAAATCCTCTGTATTTTACTATTTCCTCTGTTTCTACATTATATAATTAACTGTGTTATAACTAGTTTCTTTTTTAAAAACCTAATCGCCGAATCCCGGATAACAGCGCAATCAGAGTACCAACAAATAAGTATCACAACATTCTCAACTAAACTAAATGTGGTCGTGTGGTACCCGCCTAAATTAGTGCCACCCCCTCTCATCTCACGGGGAGTTGTAAGAGTCGACGAAGAGAATTCCTACCGGATGATGGGCAGCAGCGTCAACCTGCGTACTGGCTGGAACTGCGATCACCAACCTGCCTGCTCAGCGTGCTGATTATGGGCAAATACCCTCAATAGAATGTAATCTATTGGGGAGGCCAATGTTCAGCAGTGGACTTTATAAGTCTGACATGATGATGATGAAAATAAATCTTACTCTGGCCACATCAACACCAGCGACAGCTCACTGATAAGACCAATAGACTACAATTCAGAGGGTTTGAGCTAAAAACCCTGGTACTAGGACTTTTCAAAGTTATCGCTTGCTCCGTGCTTCAGAAAGCACGTTAAGCCGATGGTCCCGGCTGTCATGAACATCTATGGTGGTAAATGGTATCCACGAAAGACCAGCGTCGAGGTGTTTTCGTGACACCTCGGCTTTATGCTGAGTGGATACCTTTTCTGTGACACTCTTCAAATTGTTACTTAAATATAATGTATCCGTTTTCTTTTGATGTTGTCACAGAATAAATTCTTTTTCTTTCTTTCTTTCATTATTAGAACCATTAGGCCTTCTAATATGCTGTTGCATGTGGATGTTTGATGTCACTGTGTATGTTTGTTACAGTGAGCAGTTCGCTGTGTGTGACGAGTTCTCGAGACGCACCTTCTCCGGCGCACGTCACCACCACCCAGGGTGAGGGAAATATGGTCATCATCACTGAAGTAGAAGTCCATTGGTGAAGATAGGCTTCTCCGAAAGATTTTAACATTAATCGATCTTGTGCGGCTTGCATCCACCGCCGTGACCAGATAATCTGGTCATCATATAGAAGGCTGTCGAAGAAGAATAATTTGGAGTATATCCTCAAATCTTCTACTGTTTGTCAAGTCCTCTGCTCGCATCATGCCCAATATGTTTAGAGTCCTAGCGCGAAATGTCCTTCTGCTTAAGCTGAGTAACTTCCCCTTTTCTAACGTTCTAATAGTCTCTTACCAGTTATTTTAGGCTCATATTTAATGTGTCATCAAAATTAATAAATTACCAACCTAACCTAACCTTTTTGTACATCAAAAAATTCTGATGGAGCACCTAATCCCCTATTAGATGCTAGATCAGTATTTTTGATGATCAAAAAAGTATTTTTTAGAGGTTCAGTTTATTATATTCCGTTATTTTATATCTGGTGAAGGCGGCGGGAAGCCGATGGATGCAGGCGACTCAGAATCGCTAAATGTGGAAATCTATTGGGGAGGCCTATGTTCAGCAGTGGACGTCCTATGGCTGAGATGATGGCATAACGTCCTTTTGTGTTTAAACTAATAAAATAAATAAATATTTTCTGACAATTACACCAATTATTTAGTCCCAAGATAAGTCTCATTAAGAACTTGTGTTATGGATTTTAAATAACGGATAAACATACATAAATACTTCTTTTTTTTTTATTTTTGTAAATAAATACTTAATATACATAGAAAAACAGCCAGACCAGAACAAATATTCATGTTCATGCACACATAGATTTGTCCTGCGTGGGAATCGAACCCACGACCTTAGGAGCGGAGAGCGGGTATACTTGCCACCACGCCATTTCGGTCGTCCAATAAAGTGCCCCATTGGTCAGGAGGCCCCCGTCGCGGCGCTCTGCAGCTGTGGCAGTTCCTGGTGTCGCTGCTGGCCGAGGGTGCGCGCTGCGTGGCGTGGACCGGCCGCGGACTCGAGTTCAAACTGCACGAGCCGGAGGAGGTATGTGCTCATTGTTTGCATGAAGAAAATAAGGCATTGAGTGTACATACATAACGTCACGCCTGTTTCCCCGAAGGGGTAGGCAGAGGCATATTTTACGCCCACACCTCGCCAATTATATAGTTGGTCCCACGTAATAGTTGGCGAGCCTATTGCCGCTTACTGAACACTGTTATGTTCGCCAGAGCTTCGTCCGTTGATCGGCAGCACCACTTGCAGGTGAGGTTAGGTCTTCGTAGGATCCCTATACACCCTAAAAATAATTACACAAATATTATTAAAGATATCTAATTGAAACAAACAATTCACGTAAACACCACATGCAATAAGAAAGAAAGTACTTAAAACCACCCTACAAATAACTTATAGAAAAAGAGCGAACAGTTAATAACTTATAATAAAACTGAAGTACACGTGCCACTTGACTTTGATGCAGGGTCTTTGTACACCCTGTAATTTACAGGGCGTCCCACGGCTATGCCTCTGGGTACAGGCACGGCTGTATACAGAGCGTCCCACGGCTATGCCTCTGGGTACAGGCGCGGCTGTATACAGAGCGTCCCACGGCTATGCCTCTGGGTACAGGCGCGGCTGTATACAGAGCGTCCCACGGCTATGCCTCTGGGTACAGGCACGGCTGTATACAGAGCGTCCCACGGCTATGCCTCTGGGTACAGGCGCGGCTGTATACAGAGCGTCCCACGGCTATGCCTCTGGGTACAGGCGCGGCTGTATACAGAGCGTCCCACGGCTATGCCTCTGGGTACAGGCGCGGCTGTATACAGAGCGTCCCACGGCTATGCCTCTGGGTACAGGCGCGGCTGTATACAGAGCGTCCCACGGCTATGCCTCTGGGTACAGGCACGGCTGTATACAGAGCGTCCCACGGCTATGCCTCTGGGTACAGGCACGGCTGTATACAGAGCGTCCCACGGCTATGCCTCTGGGTACAGGCACGGCTGTATACAGAGCGTCCCACGGCTATGCCTCTGGGTACAGGCACGGCTGTATACAGAGCGTCCCACGGCTATGCCTCTGGGTACAGGCACGGCTGTATACAGAGCGTCCCACGGCTATACCACACGGAGGAGAGTATCTTGAATATTGTAGATGGAACATTTGACTGAAAGAAGACTTTATTTTAATTTCGAAAACAATTTAAACTGCATTCATAGATTTTTAAATAATTACACGGTTGAAATGGGAATCGAACGCGCAACACAAAAAGAAATAGCCTGCAATTTTATTAATCCTGATCAAAATGAATCATAAGGATTATTTTTTGCTAAAGAACAGAGTATCAGAAATAAAAGAAAAACATTTTGACGTGACAACGTCTTATAAATTGGTTTGCCGGGTGACACTTCAAGAAACTGCGTTACGCTCCGCTCACGTTATGCGCTCACAATGAGAGCGAGTGAGAGGCACGCGTCCCTTCCACTCGGGCATGGTTAGCCCGCCTTAAAATTATTTTACCACTCAAAGTCGTTGTCACGTAAAACTTTCGCCCATATACCGACTTTACAGGCAACCAATTTTTTTTAATACAATATTAATCAATTTATGTCCTTAAATGTTAAAACTAATGGTTTTTTTACTTTCCTCCATGTGCCAAATCCGTGGGACGCCCTGTATACGTTATTTTATAATCTAAACGTGGTCAAGTGAATGTGGTTGCAGGTGGCTAGACGGTGGGGAGCCCAGAAGAACCGGCCCGCCATGAACTACGACAAGCTGTCCCGTTCGCTGCGGTACTACTACGAGAAGGGCATTATGCAGAAGGTCGCAGGTAACGTCGGTCCTATATATAACACACACACACCCACGCACACCCACGCACGAACGCACGCACGTACACACAAACATATACATACCCACACATACATACATACATACACATTCACACACGCACACACACATTTATACACACACACACACACACAGTTACACATACACACACACACATGTTGGTGGGATCCCTTTGCACCTCCTGCTGCTGTTTAATACAAAACAAGCAGGTACAATAACTGAAATAAAATATTGTGGTCGAGTTTAGTCAGCGGTTAGGTTGGCGCTGATTTCTTAATTCATATTTTTATTTAATTATCAATCGTCTTAAAATCTATCTCCTGAATTGATTCTGGCTTGATATTTTGCAGTATCCCGTCCTACTGAGCACCAGTGTAATAATAAAAAATCCAATGCAAATTGAGACTCCAAGCATTTGTAGTTTCTAAGATTTCGTGATTAGTAAGTAAATAGGTGAGGGAGTGAGTGAGTAAATGAGTAAATAAGTGAGTGATTAAATGAGTGAGTGAGTAAATGAGTGAGTGAGTGAGTAAATGAGTGATTAAGTAAGTGAGTGAGTGAGTATGTTCAAATTCAATTCAAATTCAAAATTCATTTATTCAAGTTTGACTTAATAGAGCTCTTATAAATGTCATACTTATAAACTAACGAAGTAAATGAGTAAGTAAGTGAGTGTGTGAGTTCGTGAACTTTGGCTTGTAGATATTTATTTTTTTAAGGCTCATCTCTTATTTTTTTAGGATCTCTTAACATTGTTTGACCCCCAGGTGAGCGGTACGTCTACAAGTTCGTGTGCGACCCGGAGGCGCTGTTTACGATGGCGGCGCCCCCCGCCTCCGCGCCGCCCCTCGCCCCCCCGCCGCCCTACGACGTGTTCTCCCAGCTCTACGGAGGAGTGTACCCGCCCTATGTGCCTGACCAGGAATATCAGAGGCGGTATTATGTCAACCAGCCATGAAGAACACTCGTTAAAATGTCAAAGTCAAAATCTTTTATGCAAATTTGGCTCAAAATAGCTATTATGAATGTCAACCGTTTTTTTTTCTTTTTGATTTACGTCGGTAACAAAATGCATTTACGCACTGTCTCCCAGCCAAAGGGGGACCGAGAGAGGTGTCTGGGACTCACCACCGGCAGACACGACCGCCAGCAGTAATACCCACTAAAAATCTTCCGACGACGCCCGCCGCTTGTTGAGAAAGAGGCGGGGGCCAGTACCTGGGTTGCAGCTCTGACACCCCGCCCGCGGCCAACGTCCCCCGGACCAACACCGGGAAGACCTCCTCAGAGAGACGCAGTGAACGCGCCCCTCCTACCTCTTTGTGCGACCAGAGCGTGAGTGGCCGACTTCCCGGAGGGTCTATGGTTAGACAGCAGGGCCCCCTGCCCCCGCTGCGCCCTCCACAATTCCCTCTTAGCTTCCCCCCGGTCGTCAGTACTAAGGGCACCCAGAGTCGGCAATCTCTGGGTGTTACCTTTTCCCTACCTTTACTTTTTTTTAGCGCCCTTTGCGCCCTACCGGGAGGTACGCAGCCCCCCCGCCACGACAAGGATGAGACCACTCGGGGGGGATTATGAATGTCAACCGTCAATCAACCATGACGAATGTTCGTCTTCATATTTTGCTCAGCATTTTAGTACTGTTTAACATCATTCTGGAATTTCCCTGGGTTTTTTCCTAGACTTTACGATCAGGGCCCAGAGTTTACTTACTGGTCTGACAAAATCTGGCTGAATGTCAGTTATTACACTGTTTTGAATGCTGTCTCTTGCGGAAACGAATCAGGAGGATATTCAAACGTTATTAATAATGTTGTGACCATCCCCCATTAAACAACTTGAGCTTGAGCAGTCCCTTCCCCTCCGCTGGTGGCCAGGGTACCCCCTGATGCAGCATCTCATCCCTCCTTCCTCTTACTATACGAATGGCGAGCGGACAATAGGATAATACCCAGGCCAGAACAAATATTCATGTTTGTACACACAAAGATTTGTCCTGTGTGGGAATCGAACCCACGACCTCAGGAGTGGAGTGCGGGTATACTGACCACCACGCTATATCAATCGGCAAAATGATTAATGGAGCGATTCTATTGGCTCTGAACAAACATACTCCTCGCATCGCATCTTGCTCATCTCTGGTAGAAACGCGCCCTTAGTCTGCTCAAGTTCCTTGTCTGGGGTATACAGAGCAAATCTCCAAATTTATATGGACTAGGTTTCCCTAAATAGAAGAAAGAAAGAAAGAACAATATTTATTCAATACAAGTTGCAAAAAAAAAAACATAAAACAAGTATAAAATAATAAAAACACAAATCAATAACAATAAGAACTCAAGTCAAAGAAGAACTAAACTTGTTTTGAAATGGTGCCCACTCAGCATATTGTCGAACATCACAGAGATGTCGCGACGCTGATCTTCCGTGGGCACCTTTTCAGAAGGTAATATTAACGCACAATATTTCAAAATATTTGAATGACATAAATAGTTTCTGTTGAAATATGTTAATACAATAAAGGTATTCAGAAAAAGAAAAATAAGACGTATAAGTATATAGCGAAAAAATAAATGTGTATATACAATTAAGTAAATTAGGCAAATACATGAGAAGGCTTGAGTAAAGAAGCTATCCATCATCAGCCCAGTCTGGACACAGCCTTTCCAATGGGACGCTACTGAGCTCGACCTTCAGCTCCTCGGCTCCAACCGCTTCCGCTGATGTTGTCCAGCAGAGGACGAAGTTAATAAAATTTACACACACTCACGCCTGTTTCCCCGAAGGGGTAGGCAGAGGCATATTATACGCCCACACTTCGCCAATTATATAGTTGGTCCCACGTAATAGGTGGCGAGCCTATTGCCGCTTACCGGGCACTGTTACGTTCGCCAGAGCCTCGTCCGTTGATCGGCAGGTGCACCACTTGCAGGTGAGGTTGGCTTGGGCGCCTTAGGTCTTGGTGGGATCCCTATAATACAATTTATTATAGTATTATATCTTGTGATAGCTAATGTTAATTCAATGTGATTATAATTGTCTAGTCATTTTCGAACGAAAGGTATTTTGTAATTATTAATTAGGTAAGTACTTAAATGATTAATTTAACTGTGCAATATATCTAAGTGATATGAGTTAAGTATTTAGGAAAAATAGTTAAGCTTTAAGTAAGTAGGTATTGTTAAATTAGACTTAAATATAGGGGTAGTTTCTACTTGTTAATTAATAACTTATTAGTAAATTATTTATATTTAAATAATCTTAAAGACTACAGTTAGCAACAGTGGTTTGGCATAATTTACTAAAAAAATAATCATAATTATTTATTTTTATAGTTTATTTATTTATTCAAACACAAAACAAGTTACAACTTATGCTGACAAATTAAATAAATTTTAAAACTAAATTTAACCTCAGACTATGTGTTCATACATAAAAACCATATTTCAGACGGGTAGATTAACATTTTCTTTTAAGAATAATTAAAAAAAGAATTATTGAATTATTGTCTGTATATTTAAAAAAAAGGATAAAAGGGATTTAAAAAAAAAAGGATGACATACTAGTACAACAAAATTGAATTCAAGTACCTGGGCTGAGGAAGCATTTCCCCCATGGAGGATACCTTTGACAGTTTTTCTGAAATGATTCAGTTTTAGTCAAAAAATATCAATATCTTTATGTATTTTTTATATAGTATTTAATATTTAAAAAAAAACAATTTCTCCTAAAAAATAATTTCATTTGGAGTTAGCGCTTTGCAAAATATACACACAGACATACAATCACGCCTGTTTTCCCGAAGGGGAAGGCAGAGGCATAATATACGCCCACACTTCGCCAGTTTATGTTTTAGGTCCGACGTAATAGGTGGCGAGCCTATTGCCGCTTGCCGGGATATTTAATACTTGCCAGAGCCTCGTCCGTTGATCGGCAGGTTCACCACTTGCAGGTGAGGTTGGCTTGGGTTTCTAAGGTCTATGTCTAGATATACTATCTACACAAATAATTGAAACAGTAATTTCTACCGTTACTAAAATAAATACTATAATTCCATTATTAATAAAAAAAGTGTTCATTAAGAAAAACGCCAGTTTATTTCTTTATTAAGTAATTATGTACATCAATACTATTTATGTATTACACTAACAAAAGTATCCGTAATGTATAGTTTTATTAATAAGTGGATTAAATACCTTATTACAAATAGATACTTCAAAGAGATCATTGTATATATTTCAGAATAAAGTTGTAATTAATTTGACAGCGTTTCATTTTAATCATTATCATCTCAGCCCATTACCGTCCCACTACTGAGCACGAGCCTCCTCTCACATATCAAGGTGTGAGGGTATTGGGTCATACTCCACCAAGCGGACCCAGTGCGGATTGGCGGAGGCAGGTGTATGGCGTCCTGCTGTTAGAATTTATTAAGCCGCCCATTAGGCCTCTAACATGACTTAACGACTACCACATTTAGTGACAACCGGGACCAACGGCTTAACGTGCCTTCCGAAGCACGGAAGCGCTCGATATCAAATGCCACACAAACGGTCACCCATCCAAGGACTGACCTCTGTAAACTCTACTGTACTTCGGTGATCGTTTCCGACCACCGAGCACCGCAGAGCTACGAGCGCTTCATTCTTCATTTTAATGATAGACGTTAAATATTTTTCTTTATGTTTTTAACCTGGATCTAGAACGGTAGCCTGAACTAGTGCCCCCCCCCCCCCCTCTCATCTCACGGGGAGTTGTAAGAGACGACGAAGAGAAATCTAGGGATGATGGGCAGCAGCGTCATCCTGCGTACTGGCTGGAATTGCGATCACCAACCCGCCTGCCCAGCGTGCTGATTATGGGCAAATACTCCCAATTGAACGCAATCTATTGGGAGGCCAATGTTCAGCAGTGGACTTTATAAGGCTTATATGACGTTAATAGAAAATAGAATGAAATAATACACGCACGGCTTAAACCTGAAAATTGGACAGCCAAACACATCGACAGACTTTTGCATAAAACGCTTATATTAGTAGGGCGTTTAATAATTGTTGACATTATTTTGATGTATTGACCACGCACTAACTGCAACGTTATTGTCAAATTTGTACACCAGTTATGGTAAAACATGTTGAAACTATGTACTTTATATATTAACATCCTAAAATAAGCATTAATATGTATTTTTTATTATTACCAACTCATGGTTTGACAAATAAATGAATCTTTATCTTTAGGGTAACAAAAATATACATCAATATACTTACATGTTTGTTTACAATATATTCCGAGTCATGTTAGTAATATTACCTTTAGTAGTAAATCGAAACCAATATCGTAATGCAATAAAACATCATTATCCAAAATGGCCGCGTCATTTCCCGCGTCGACGCCATTGTTGAATGTAACATCATAGACAATATTTGATTGGTGACTCGACAGTCAGCAGGTTTATTTCTATTAAGTAACTCACTCGTTTAGCGTCAAGTAATTAAATAAATACTGTTTTTTTTCTTTAAAATAATGGCTTCGTGCGTTTCGGCAGTCAGCAGGTTTATTTCTAATACTTAAATAATGGACTCACTCGTTTAGCGTCAAGTAATTAAATAAACAGTGTTACTACTGTTCAGTTTTTACATACACACATTCACGCCTGTTTCCCAGAAGGAGTAGGCAGAGGCTCTTCACACACTTCGCCACTTACATAGTTGGTCCCTCGGAATAGGTGGCGAGACTATTGCCGCTTACCGGGCACTGTTATGTTCGCTAGAGCCTCGTCCGTTGATCAGCAGGTGCATTACTTGCAGGTGAGGCTTGAACTCCTTAGGTCTTGGCCTTCTCCCTATACATCATGTTTTTTTTTATTCTTTCAAATAATTTTTAGCACAGTCGGCCAGTGTCAACTAAGAGATATGTTAATAATAGAAAAATAAATATATAGTAAATGAGAATGAACGGTAAAAAGATGATAAGTGGTAAATTTGAAGCCCGCACCTAAGCCCCGTGTGTCCTCAGTAAAGATGTGAGACTCAATAAAGATCTCACATGGACTTCTTGAGAAAATTTGAAAAGTGCTGTTGGACTGTTATGTTTTTTTTCACAGTTAATAGTCCACCGTTATAACAAATTAATGTTCGAAATATCACAAATTTTAGAAAATAAAACAAAACTGCAGACATGACACTTCACTTTCCCGCCAAGAAGTCGACAAACAATTTTTTTTTCAAAACCCCCGCAAAATATCATTATTACACCCGCGGGGGAAATTATCTTTAGGTTAGGAATCCAGGCTTTAGTAACTTCATCTCACAACCTCAGGGTCGAGCGAATAGGAAGAAGCAAAAAAACAATACAACACATTTATTGAACAACATTTTACTGAACAAACAATACATTTCATACAAACATAACTCACTCACAACTTGTGCGTGACTTTCTAGTAACCAAAAGACAACATATTATGCCGTTGCCGGTATTTATTGCCGAAAATATAGCTTGAAATAGAAACCTGTATTCTTTTGCCAATTTATTTCAAAACCAAATGGTCCTTCGAGTTTAAATATCTAATTCTGTATCCTACATGTAACAAAAGATATCTATACAGATTAAAGTTACTCATATCAGGTAACAAAAGCATTTAAAAATATTTAAAAAAAAGTTTCCATATTAATAAAGCTATCAGGAAAGTACATTTCTAAAAATGAAAATCAGAAGTAATATCCAACAAATATCATACACTGAGTAAATACGACTTTACTGTGATCGGAACTGTCTAAACCCTGTAAAATAAGTTGAATCTTTGAATGTTACAGACAATAAACTACATTCCACAAGAATACACAAAATAATTTTAAAATGAGTAAAAAATTACCAATAAAGCAATGAATAATATAAAAAAAATCGGGACTAATCTATAACATAATGCATTTATTTTACATTTTACAATAGCAATAGTTGTAGTAATAAAAATACTTTTAATTAAAAAAAACTGTGTCAGCCTTACGCAATACATTTAATGTCCTATCTAGGCTACAGTAAGTCTAGAATCACCTATAGCGACGCTTTAATAACATTACATTAACACAAGCATTTTCTTTAACTAAAGATTCAACTAAAAGTATATACACCAACATTATAGTAGTTATTGTCAATAAGCACACTTTTACCAATTATAATTACTTTCTTTTAATATACAATATATCATTTAGGTATGTTATTGATTCACAAAGCTTTTGACAAATATCACACAATTATCTTTTCAGCAATCGTCATCGATCTGATCATAGCATTCTATCAAATACCCATTTTTAATAATCAATATTGAAAATCATATATATGAAGGTAAAACCACATTATTTAGGTAATATCTTAACACATATGGATAACATGACGCTGTGACTAGTTATTCCTTCATCTATTCATCAACTGTTCGCACTAAGACTTTATAAATTATTTTGACGACATGTTTATGTGGATATTTCAATTATCTAACAATCGAGTTAAGACTTTAGAAAGGACATGGCTGCACCAATTGAGTTGTATATTAAATAAATAAATAAATTAACATTCATTCAAGAATTACGGCATATACTATCTTAGAACAATCACATAAAAATGACAGATGACAGATGGTAGAACATATTGACAAAGTACGAGTTTTTAGATACTATTTTTAGTTTTATAACAATATGAAAAGTTTCAGGAACTATTTTCAAAACAACAAACAATAATAATACCCAGCGTTACATATTACTAGGTGCAGTATTTACATATTCTTACGGCAGTCACTCAAACCGAATTTAGCAGTGTCCTTTATTAAAAATAAACATTATTTAGACGACATAATAGCTGGGAAAGTTGACTTCGACGAACTCTCGTCATAAATGTCCGGCTAGCTCAGTGCTAAGGCGACATCTCTCAGTGAGGTCTTGATGGAGTCGTACGTGGCGAACGAGATGCCGACCGCTATGGGACCCTTGACCCAGTTCATGCTGAGGCCTTTGAAGAAGCCGCGCCAGCCTTCGGTGCTACAAATAAAGGAACAACCAAAAACATGAGATTTAACTGATTTATTGAATCAGGTCTTACTTTGCGGAAATCTATTGTAAGCAATTGAGGTTTTACAATAAATTTGTGACAATTTCCACAAAGTAACTTATCGCCTAAGTTTCATTTTCCTAATTCAATGTTCAGCAAATTAACTTTTCGCATTGTACTCACTTGTTCTAATGATAACATTTGGCAATATTCTCCTTAGTTAGTTTTTTATCTAACCATTAAAATCTATTATATATAAAGGTATCTTAGTTACATAGAGTAGTAAAATGTTACATGAACAGATAATGATTTGCTACACAATAACTTGCCAAAAAAAAAATTTGCCAAACGTACAACTGCAAAAAGTTGGATTTGACTAAATATTTTGTGAAACAATATCAATACATTAGTAATTTTATTTATGGACGTTATTTTATGAATATAAGTATCCAATAAGTATCATTGTACATATAAATCCTTTAATATAAAATCACGATTACAATTGGCTTTAAAATGAGACCTCACTGAGCCTTTACAATTGGGCAAGGACACCTCTTTATACTCCTACCGTTGGAGAGGGCCGGTCACCCATCCCGGTACTGACCTGTAGACGAATCGCACCGTCTCCGCGATACTGCCGCACGGGTAGGTGCCGTCGGCTCGCCGCGGCGCGGTCTGCATGCGACGTCGCACGATGTCGAGTGGGTACGACGTGGTCTGAGCGAGAGCCCCGGCCGCGCCGCCGAAGCCCATGTTGACGAGCGCCGTCGGGGCGAGAGAGAACTTCTCTGCAACGTCCCGGTACACATCATACCATCAGTCTGATGTTCAAACTGATTTTACTGTTAATGCCATCTATATATAGGGATCCTACCAAGACCTAAGGAGCCCAACCTCACCTGCCGATCAACGGACGAGGCTCTGGCGAACATAACAGGTTAGCGGCAATAGGCTCGCCTACTATTACGTGGAACCAACTTTATAATTGGCAAAGTGTGGGCGTATAATATGCCTCTGCCTACCCCTTCGGGGAAACAGGCGTTTATTTATTATGTATGTAGTGAAAAATATCAAGTCCCATAAATTTATATTTAGTGAGTTATCAAACTTATGAACGAATTGGAATGAAATGAAACAAAATTTAATTTAGACATAAATACATAAAAGCAAAGAACAGAAAACATTTTACAAATAAGTTTATATGGAATAACACCCATATTCAATTAGTGCCTTAACTATGAAAAATAAACAGTTTTTTGTTAAAAGAACATAGGGACTAGCCATAAATTACGTCACACGTTTAGGGGGTGGGAGGGGGTTGACGAAGTGTGACAAGGGGCTGGAAGGGATCCTATATTTCGTGCCAGATACTAAGATAATTTTGCTGAACAATTGCGAAATATGTGACATCACACTAAGGAGAAGGGAGTCTCACAAGTGTGGCCAGCTGTGACAGAGTCGGGGGTTAAAATTCCACGAAATTCGTGTGACGTAATCTATGGATGACCCCTAAGCAGTTGGAAAATTAGACTGACGATAAATGGCCCATATGGTCTATCTCTGACCACCGAGACGTAGCAAGCACTCTGCAGCGACTCCGAGCACTAGTGTGCGGATTTGTGATTTGCTGTTTTCATTCCAAGACTCCATGAAACCTCTAGTAAAGTCTTTACTACTTCACTGGGGACTTAGAGGACAACCAGCTAGATCAAATTACTTGACACTGATCAATACTCTCCTGTTTTTGCATTTAATTTTATTTTCTTGAATTGTTAATTGATAATGAAAATAAGTAATATCCAAAAAATATCATACACTATGTAAATACGAATTGACTGTGATCGGAACTGTCTAAATACTGTAAAATAATTATCGCCACCTATAACGTGGAACCAACAATACAATGTGCCTCTGCCTACCCCTTCGGGGAAACAGGCATAATATTATATATGTATATGTTACCGGCCAAACCCGATTTTAAGACAAACTAGTATAGCCTAGTCCAAACTAATTTAGGTGGGCTGCAACTATTATAATAAAATGTTTTTTAATGGTTATAAAAAAAAAAAACCTCAACCTAACCCAAAAAGCGATACTTTTGGACTTCTTGGCGGGTCAGTGAAGCGTCATGTCTGCAGTTTTGTTTTATTTTTTAAAATTTGTGATATTTCTAACATTAATGTGTAATAACGGTGGATTATTAATCGTTGAGTGTTTGTGAATATACATTAGTGTTAGTAAATGGAACAAAACAGTGCAACATCACTTTTCAAATTCTCCTCAAGGAGTCCATGCGAGATCTCAGTATAGTCCCACATCTTTACTGAGGACTCAATGGGCTTAGGGGAGGGCATATCATTTACCATTTATCATCTTTATTATCACTCATTCTCATTTACTATGAATTATATATTATTAATATATCACTTACTGTGTATATTACACTTAATGTGCTAGACGCACGAAGCCATTAGTTTTGGGTTAGGTTGAGGTTATTTTTTTTTTCTTACCATTAATAAACATTTTATGCAGCCCACCTAAATTAGTTTGGACTAGGCCATACTAGTTTGTCCTAAAATCGGGTTTGGCCGGTAACATATATACTAACTAACAAAGATTGTATCTTTTTAGTAGTGAGAGATTTTTGAAATCGACTTAGCAGTTCCGGATCCTATTTACTGGAAACAACAAATGAAATCTTTCCTATATAATAAATAGTCACACTTCAGCCGCTGGCCTCCCCCATAGATTACAATCTATTGGAAGTTTTTGCCCATAATCCCCAGCTGGGCAGGCGGGTTGGTGATCGCAGTTCCAGCCAGTACGCAGGATGACGCTGCTTCCATCATCCGGTAGGATATCTCTTCGTCGACTCTTACGACTCCTTGCTACACTATTTTACATGTATTAGTTCAAAAAGAATGATGACAAGTTCTCACCGTAGTACAAGTGTCGGAGCGTGTCGTAGGTGTAGAATGAGACCCCTGCGTACGGAATGACGCCCAGCACTGTGGCGCTGTAGCCTCTGAGGACAAGCGGGGCGTGAAACGGGGCTCGGGCCGACCGGCCAGGCAGCGAGCACTCATAGCATGAACTGTGGGGCTACCCTATGTAGTTTCGGATGACGTTGGAGCGACAGATCGTTGTAGCGAGAAACTTTTAGCGCGGTGCGCTGGAAGGAACAGTCTTCGAACTCCACCAGGGCGAAAGACACTGCAGCGATAAAGCGACAGCGCCATTCGAAACTACATTCGGAAGTCGTTTTGCGGTAGGAAGCCACTGCTTACCATCAGGTAGCATAAATAATAAAATAGTAAATAAATATTTCTGACACTTACACCAATTATTTAGTTCCAAGATAAGTATCAGTAAGAACTTGTGTTATGTATACTAAATAACGGATAAACATATATAAATCCTTCTTTTTGAAAATACATACTTAATATATTAAAAATTAAAAAAATTAAAAATTAAAAATTCATTTATTCAAGTTTGGCTCAATAGAGCTCTTATGAATGTCATACTTATAAACTAACGCGCCCATTCACTGCGGGCGGGAGCTTGATCGTAAAAGAACGGGCAAGAAAATCGTCAAGGTTGGTTTTTTCTCCCGCCAGTCACAATTAAAATACATAATATTAAAACAATTGTGTTCTGCAGTCACAAGATTTGAAAAAAAAAAAAAAAAAAGGGAGACAGAACTAATAAAATTATAAAATTATAAAATTACATAGACAATGTATGTAAGTAATCGTTATATTGTAAAGAGGGCCGCAGAACACAACTTTTATCATTGTAAATGTTACATCCAAGCGTTTTTGTCATTAACGTAATCATTAACCGTGTAATACCCTTTCTTGGTAAGTGATGTCTTAACGGTTTGCTTAAACTTTTCAAAAGGCAAATCTAAAATATCTTTTGGAATTTTGTTATAATATTGTATACCCTGCCCCATAAACGATTTTCGAATTTTATGCAGGCGTAAAAATGGATTTAATAATTTATTTCTATTTCTAGTATTAAAACTGTGATCATCACAGCGCCTGTTATAGGTTTCTATGTTTCGTTTTATAAATATTATACTATTATAAATGTATTGAGAGGCAACAGTCAAGATACCTATTTCTTTAAACTTTTCTCTAAGAGTTGTCCGTGAGCTTAGTCCGTAAATAGATCTTACAGCCCGTTTCTGTAAAATAAAAATTGTTTCTATATCTGCTGCTAGTCCCCACATAAGAATACCATAAGACATTAGGCTATGAAAGTAACTAAAGTATACCATTCTTGCCGTATCAACATCTGTTAATTGGCGAATTTTGCGAATAGCATAAGCTGCGGAACTAAGTTTGCCAGCAAGAGTATCAATATGTAGACCCCACTGAAGTTTTTCATCTATAGTTATTCCCAAGAAAACAGTAGAATCTACTAAATCTAGTTTCTGACCGTCAATAATGATATTTGTTTCGAGTTTCCTTACGTTTGGAACAGTGAATTTAATACATTTCGTTTTTTTAGCATTTAGCTGTAAGTTGTTAACAGTAAACCAACGAAGCAGCTCTGCAAGGGCATCGTTTACATCGCTAAAGTCCTTTTTATGTCGATCAATATTAAATACTAAAGAAGTATCATCAGCAAATAATACCATCTCACAACGCCTACTCATAAAAAATGGCAAATCATTTATATAAACTAAAAAGAGAAATGGTCCTAAAATTGAACCCTGAGGGACCCCCATACGCACAGACGACCCGGGTGATCTAGTTCCGTTAATATCTACCGTCTGAATTCGTGAACAAAGATATGATGACAATAACTTTTGGGCTAAGCCTCCTATACCATAGTATTTTAATTTAAGAATTAGAGTCTGGTGGTCAACACAGTCAAAAGCCTTAGACAGATCACAAAAAACTCCTAGAGCATTCTGCGATAACTTCCAAGCTTCAAAAATATGCTGCATTAAAGCTGCACCAGCATCTGCCGTAGAACGGCTCTTTCTAAAACCGTACTGCTTTTTATGTAGAAGATCTTGTGAATTAAAGTAATATGTTAACTGATTAAGAATAATTTTTTCAAAGACCTTACTTAAAACTGGTAAGATTGAAATAGGTCTATAGTTACTTTTGTCCTCTTTGCAACCGGATTTATGTAAAGGAATAACCTTACTCAGTTTCATTAAGTCCGGAAAGGACCCTTGATTAATACATTCATTAAATATGAACGCAAGGTATGGGGCAATAGAATGTATTATTGATTGAATTACTTTAGTGGACAGATCCCAAAAATCACCCGTATTTTTAATTTTTACTTCTTTAAAGGATTTTAAAATATCTACATATGTGATATATCTAAATTCAAAGATGGAATTGCAGACTGGTACATATTCCGAAAGAAGTGATACAGCAACTAAAGGAGACGAATTTAGACTTGAAGTTGTCTCTATTGGTATTTTCGCAAAGAAGTCGCCAAATATTTTAGCTACTTCTGCTTTACATTCTACAGTTATATCATTATCTTTAAGGACAAAGGTATCATCTTTGGGCGCACGCCTGCCAGATTCGCGGTTTATAATATTCCACGTTGTTTTGATCTTACTATCCGACGACTTTATTTTATTTTTTATGAAATCGGATTTTGCTGCAATACATACCCTTTTAAATGTCTTAGAATATCTTTTAACATATTCAATAAAACCTGGATTATGATTGCAATTCTTTAAGTTGTACAATTCATAAAGTCGCCGCCTACTCCTATATATACCTGTTGTAGCCCATTCACAAAATTGAAGCTTCTCAAAACGTTTAGTAGACTTAAGGGTAAAAACATTATTAAACTCATTTTTAATTAAGCCAAAAACATTAGCATAAAGAACACCCGGATCGCTGTGCGAAAATGGGACTGAACCTATTTTTTTATCTATACTGTTTTGATAGTACTCCAAACGATTATTTGTTATTGGTCTATATTTTATTAACTTAGGAACTTCCGGCTGATTATATTTAAATGACACTAATAACCCGCAATGGTCAGACGGTAGGCAACTCAATAGATCCTTAAAAGACGGGTTACATTCCGAAAATACGTTGTCTAGACAAGTTGCACTATGTGCTGTTATCCTGGTTGGCTCTAAAAACTGATTTCTTAAATTAAAGCTTTGAAATAATGAAATTAAGCGTGTGGTTGTCACTGTTTTTTCAAGAAGATTAACGTTAAAGTCGCCACAAACTATAATGTGTTTACTTTTGGATTTTAATTTTTTTAATACATCTTCCATAGCCAATTCAAAGGTAGAAAAGTTGCCAGATGGTGGCCGGTACACGCATACTATAACAAATTTTTCCAATTCCACACATGACAATTCAATATTACGCTCTATAGAAAGATTTACAATGTCTAATCGATCTTTACATTTTAAACTGTTCTTGACAAATATCATGGATCCTCCATGAATAGCGGTTTTTCGTACAAAAAAGCTTATTAATTTAAAATTATTTATGTTAAAATTTAATTCACTGCTTTTAAGCCAGTGCTCAGTAATACAAATGACAGATGTATCCTGACATTCCAAAAACAGTTCAAAATCAAGGTCTTTGCCAGTCAGGCCCTGGATGTTTTGGTGTATTATGTTTAGGTCCAAGGGCCTGGCCTTTGTCTTGCCTCTCAGTTTAAAATGGGAGAAGTCAAAAAATTATTATTAGTAACAGTACTAACATTTTGTATAAGATTAATATTAGAACTAGTCATCTGTATAACAGAATCTTGTAAAGTATAAGCTAACAGAGTAGCTGTCTGATTTTTATACCTCCATGGTAGGTACATAGTATCTGTGGTCAATTGAAATACATAGGAAATAATAATAATAAAAATATACATAGGAAAACACCCAGACCAGAACAAAATATTCATATTTTTACTTGTCCTGTGTGGGAATCGAACCCACGACCTCAGAGTGGAGTGCCACTACGCCAAATCGGTGCATTTTAATGAAAAGCTTGTAACTCTGCCAGACTAGTTGGTCGGAAACGATTACCCGAAGTCAAGAAGTGATAACTTGGATGGGTGATCGTTTTCATATTTCGAAAGGAAGGTTAAGCCGTCGGATTCGGTTGGATTCAGCGTAAGTTTGATATCTTGTAAAGTACTGATCGAAATTACATGATGTAAAAGACAAATTTAATCTGTGTTTAATGTCCAAGCTCACTAACATGTTTATTTGAATAACAATTAATGTTATTCAAACTTTAAATGGCTTCGTAAATAAGCCATTATTTCTAGTAAAAAGATAAAGTGGTTATTCTCGAGAGATAGACATATACCATCGCGGACTTTTTTGTGAGTTGTACAAAACTGTAGAACATCATTTTGACCAATCTCGGAGCGTTTAATCAGCATTTGCAATATAAGCCCAAAAAAGTGAGTCGATCACATTAGAAATCTCAAAAATTGACAGTTGGCATCAAATTCCGTCGCGTATCTATCTAAACACAGTTGCTTCGTTACTACGGATACCTGTACAGAGTCCGGTGTCCCTCGTCGGCGGCCACGCGGCGGAAGACGTGCGCGAGCGAGCGGTAGGTGGCGGGGGGGGTGACGGCCATGCGCGCGCGGGCCACGTCCAGCGGGTACGTGGCGCTCTGGGACGTGGCGCCCGCCAGCGAGCCGGCCAGCAGCAGCCGCAGGCGGTGGGTGCTGCGGGGGGGGGGCGATGGGATATATATATGGAGGACACCACCAGACGCCGGCCACTAGGCGCCGGGGCGGCTCGCCCCGAGCTAACGAGGGGGGAGGGGCCCCGGCCACTAGCAGGAAGGAGGACACCACCGGACGCCGGCCACTAGGCGCCGGGGCGGCTCGCCCCGAGCTAACGAGGGGGAGGGGCCCCGGCCACTAGCAGGAAGTGCAATAGTCGAGTCAAGTCATAGCCCAGTTAAAGACATAGTGGAAACTTTAATGAGAGAGCTGGAGGCTTCTATAGTTTTGAAATCAACATAGAAAATCGCAATTCACTGCAATATACATTACTTTCCTACATTTGTGTCGAGCTTAGTGGTCTTAGGAACGGACTTATTAAATTTCTATAAATATTCTCTTCACTGCTGAAAATAAGCCTCCCAAATAGTTAACATGACACTTTGGTCTTTTTGTGTAAAATTTGCAACAACATTTGGTGTCCTGGTGAAAGACCTGAGGACAGGTCAATCTCGATAACTCAATAAGGGTTGACCAGAAAATGCGACAGTAGAAAGATTCTGCTGTATTTTTGGACTGGCATCGTTTCCTTTAGTTGACATCATCCCGGTTGCCCTGGATTTAAACTTCGCTTGTTCGAGATTGGACAGATTCGGGATTTTCTTGAAAGTTGAACATAAATAAAATAAACTATGTACGAACTAACAGCTTTTGCTGTCTCGTTCTGATTTCTCAATCTTAAGACATAATTTGAAAATGCCGAGATGAGTTTGTTGAAGCATTCTTCTCAATCTCGTTGCCTTTTTGGAAGCCTCGTTAGAGTCACCGACAGACTGACTGACTGACGGACAATCCCCTCCCTCCTTTAGAATCACGACAGTCTGACTGACAGATCCCCCCGATAAGAGTCACCGACAGACTGTCAAATCTTGAGAAAACCACAAGAGACAGATAAACTGACAAACCTTGACGAATTCTGTCATCGAACCCATTTGCTTTTATTTCTTTATTATGGGTACCGCTCATATCTCTTTCATTGTTGTTAAACAAGTATATCGAATTTCCATTTTGTGTGTGAATGTTTGACGAATCTAAATGATCGTGTTGATCTTAAAGACAATAAAGTATATTTTATTTTACTCAATTCTTTTATTCAAACTGTTTATATGCATTCATAGCGTCGTGACATCCTGTGGTGTCTGACAGTGTGCTTAGTGAACACCGTTTCAGTACCTGTTTTAATGTTGTATTTTGCATTGTGTAAATTTATTCTTTCTTTTTCTGTGAACTTACTATGTTTATTAGGCTTCTAACATGGCTTAACGACTATCACATATAGTGATAACCAGGGCCGATAGTTAAGCTTCTCTTCCGATGCACGAAAGCGCTCGATATGAGATGACACACAAACGGTCACCCATCCAAGGACTGACCTCTGTTAACTCACTTCGATAATCGTTTCAGTCCTCAGTAGTAGAACTTTAATGGAATACGAAAGAGAGAAAACATATTTATTTGGCTAAATAAAAAATAACAATCATAGGTAAGAAACAAAGATTTTAAATATAATGTGTAACCAAAATGGTTTCCACTCAGCTGTCATTTTATGGCTTATTAAGACAATGACGCTGGTTGTCTGTGAAAGGGCGTCACCGGCAATACCTTAACAAAACAGAACCTAATAAACATAAGTATTTCTGTGTAAAAAATAATACGTACCTTAATTACGCCCAATTCTAATTTTGCATGGTTTGGAGCTGAAGATTGTACCAGTGGTGATGAGATCTATGATCTATAAGAAGTGGTGTGGTATTCTTCTACGTGAATATGACCAAGATTTAATTAACAGACTTCTAAAATTACTGTCATTACATTTCATAAAGCAAAACTAAGGTGAGCATAATAATGGAATATAATAAACTGAACCTCTAAAAAATACTTTTTTGATCATCAAAAATACTGATCTAGCATCTAATAGGGGATTAGGTGCTCCATCAGAATTATTTGATGTACAAAAAGGTTAGGTTAGGTTGGTAATTTATTAAATTTGATGACACATTAAATATGAGCCCATAATAATACATTCCTTAGTCCAGTGGTTCCTAATATTTCGAGTTTCGTTACCCCTTATGACTTAGTCACTACCAATTTACCCCCTATTTGAGGTTGCTGTCTGAAATGCTCAATTAACCTGTTCCTTAAACCTAGAAATTCAGCATTTCTGAAAACAACCAGCCCCCGCAAAATAACATTATTTCCCCCCCGGGGGAAATTACCTTTAGGTTAGGAATCCAGGCTTTAGTGACTAAATCTCACAACCTCAGGGTCGAGCGAATGGGAAGAAGCAAAAAAAAACAATACAACACATTTATTGAACAACATTTTACTGAACAAACAATACATTTCATACAAACATAACTCACTCACAACTTGTGCGTGACTTTCTAGTAACCAAAAGACAACATATTATGCCGTTGCCGGTATTTATTGCCGAAAATATAGCTTGAAATAGAAACCTGTATTCTTTTGCCTATTTATTTCAAAACCCAATGGTCCTTCGAGTTTAAATATTTAATTTTGTATCCTACATATAACAAAGGTTATCTATATAGATTAAAGTTACTCATATCATGTAACAAAAGCATTTATAAATATTAAAAAAAAGCTATAAGGAAAGTACATTTCTAAAAATGAAATCAGAAGTAATATCCAACAAATATCATACACTGAGTAAATACGACTTTACTGTGATCGGAACTGTCTAAACCCTGTAAAATTAGTTGAATCTTTGAATGGGACAGACAATAAACTACATTCCACAAGAATACACAAAATAATTTTAAAATGAGTAAAAAACTACCAATAAAACAATGAATAATACAAATAAAACCATTCTTTTTCACTTAACGTAATAAAACAATAACGGGACATATAGGTAAGCAACCACTAATTTTATATTCTGAGACTATAGGAATCGGGACTAATCTATAACATATTGCATTTATTTTACACTTTACAATAGCAATAGTTGTAGTAATAAAAATACTTTTAATTATAAAAAAACTGTGTCAGCCTTACGCAATACATTTAATATCCTATCTAGGCTACAGTAAGTCTAGAATCACCTATAGCGACGCTTTAATAACATTACATTAACACAAGCATTTTCTTTAACTAAAGATTCAACTAAAAGTATATACACCAACATTATAGTAGTTATTGTCAAAAAGCACACTTTTACCAATTATAATTACTTTCTTTTAATATACAATATAGCATTGAGGTATGTTATTGATTCACAAAGCTTTTAACAAATATCACACAATTTTCTTTTCAGCAAACGTCATCGATCTGATCGTAGCGTTCTATCAAATACCCATTTTTGATAATCAATATTGAAAATCATATATATGAAGGTAAAACCTCATTATTTAGGTAATATCTTAACACATATGGATAACATGACGCTGTGACTAGTTATTCCTTCATCTGTTCATCAACTGTTCGCGCTAAGACTTTATAAATTATTTTGACGACATGCTTACGTGGATATTTCAATTATCTAACAATCGAGTTAAGACTTTAGAAAGAACATGGCTAAACCAATTGAGTTGTATATTAAATAAATAAAAAAATTAACATTCATTCAAGAATTACGGCATATACTATCTTAGAACAATCACATAAAAAGAACAGATGATGGTGGAACATATTGACAAAGTACGAGTTTTTAGATACTATTTTTAGTTTTATAACAATATGAAAAGTTTCAGGAACTATTTTCAAAACAACAAACATTAATAATACCCAGCGTTACATATTACTAGGTGCAGTATTTACATATTCTTACGGCAGTCACTCAAACTGAATTTAGCAGTGTCCTTTATTAAAAATAAACATTATTTAGACGACATAATAGCTGGGAAAGTTGACTTCGACGAACTCTCGTCATAAATGTCCGGCTAGCTCAGTGCTAAGGCGACATCTCTCAGTGAGGTCTTGATGGAGTCGTACGTGGCGAACGAGATGCCGACCGCTATGGGACCCTTGACCCAGTTCATGCTGAGGCCTTTGAAGAAGCCGCGCCAGCCTTCGGTGCTACAAATAAAGGAACAACCAAAAACATGAGATTTAACTGATTTTTTGAATCAGGTCTTACTTTGCGGAAATCTATTGTAAGCAATTGAGGTTTTACAATAAATTTGTGACAATTTCCACAAAGTAACTTATCGCCTAAGTTTCATTTTCCTATTTCAATGTTCAGCAAATTAACTTTTCGCATTGTACTCACTTGTTCTAATGATAACATTTGGCAATATTCTACTTAGTTAGTTTTTTATCTAACCATTAAATTATGAAAGGTATCTTAGTTACATAGAGTAGTAAAATGTTACATGAACAGATAATGATTTGCTACACAATAAATTGCCAAAAAATAAATTTGCCAAACGTACAACTGCAAAAAGTTGGATTTGACTAAATATTTTGTGAAACAATATCAATACATTAGTAATTTTATTTATGGACGTTATTTTATGAATATAAGTATCCAATAAGTATCATTGTACATATAAATCCTTTAATATAAAATCACGATTACAATTGGGAGACCTCACTGAGCCTTTACAATTGGGCAAAGACACCCATCCCGGTACTGACCTGTAGACGAATCGCACCGTCTCCGCGATACTGCCGCACGGGTAGGTGCCGTCGGCTCGCCGCGGCGCGGTCTGCATGCGACGTCGCACGATGTCGAGTGGGTACGACGTGGTCTGAGCGAGAGCCCCGGCCGCGCCGCCGAAGCCCATGTTGACGAGCGCCGTCGGGGCGAGAGAGAACTTCTCTGCAACGTCCCGGAATACATCATACCATCAGTCTGATGTTCAAACTGATTTTACTTTTAATGCCATCTATATATAGGGATCCTACCAAGAACTAAGGAGCCCAACCTCACCTGCCGATCAACGGACGAGGTTCTGGCGAACATAACAGCGCCCGGTAAACGGCAATAGGCTCGCCAACTATTACGTGGAACCAACTTTGTAATTGGCAAAGTGTGGGCGTATAATATGCCTCTGCCTACCCCTTCGGGGAACCAGGCGTTTATGTCTGTATGTAGTGTAAAATATCAAGTCCCATAAATTTATATTTAGTTAGTTATGAATGAATTGGAATGAAATGAAACAAAATTTAATTTAGACATAAATACATAAAAGCAAAGAACAGAAAACATTTTACAAATAAGTTGATATGGAATAACACCCATATTCAATTAGTGCCTTAACTTTGAAAAATAAACAGTTTTTGGTTAAAAGAACATAGGGACTAGCCATAAACTACGTCACACGTTTAGGGGGTGGAAGGGGGTTGACGAAGTGTGACATGGTGTGACAAGGGGCTGGAAGGGATCCTATATTTCGTGACATCACATATCAAAACCGAGATACTAAGATAATTTTGCTGAACAATTGCGAAATATGTGACATCACACTAAGGAGAAGGGAGTCTCACAAGTGTGGCCAGCTGTGACAGAGTCGGGGGTTAAAATTCCACGAAATTCGTGTGACATAATCTATGGATGACCCCTAAGCAGTTGGAAAATTAGACTGACGATAAATGGCCCATATGGTCTATCTCTGACCACCGAGACGTAGCAAGCACTCTGCAGCGACTCCGAGAACTAGTGTGCGGATTTGTGATTTGCTGTTTTCATTCCAAGACTCCATGAAACCTCTAGTAAAGTCTTTACTACTTCACTGGGGACTTGAAGGACAACCAGCTAGATCAAATTACTTGACTTTTGACAATTCTCTCCTGCTTTTGCATTTAATTTTATTTTCTTGAATTGTTAATTGATGATGAAAATAAGTAATATACAACAAATATCATACACTATGTAAATATGAATTTACTGTGATCAGAACTGTCTAAATACTGTAAAATAATTATCGCCACCTATTACGTGAGACCAACAATACAATGTGCCTCTGCCTACCCCTTTGGGGAAACAGGCATGATATTTTATATGTATATGTTACCGGCCAAACCCGATTTTAGGACAAACTAGTATAGCCTAGTCCAAACTAATTTAGGTGGGCTGCAACTATTATAATAAAATGTTTTTTAATGGTTATAAAAAAAAAATAACCTCAACCTAACTCAAAAAGCGATACTTTTGGACTTCTTGGCGGGAAAGTGAAGCGTAATGTCTGAAGTTTTGTTTTATTTTATAAAATTTGTGATATTTCTAACATTAATGTGTAATAACGTTGGATTATTAACCGTTAAGTGTTTGTGAACATACATGAGTGTTGGTAAATCAAACAAAGCAGTGCAACATCACTTTTCAAATTCTCCTCAAGGAGTCCATGTGAGATCTCAGTATAGTCCTACATCTTTACTGAGGACTCAATGGGCTTAGGGGAGGGTACCTCATTTACCATTTATCATCTTTATTATCACTCATTGTCATTTACTATGAATTATATATTATTAATATATCATTTACATGACACTGGCTAAACGTGCTAGACACACGAAGCCATTATTTAAAATAAAGAAAGAAAGAAAGAAGGACAAAGAGAAATATAAGTATCTTAGGTTGAGGTTATTTTTTTTTTCTTACCATTAAAAAACATTTTATTATAATAGTTGCAGCCCACCTAAATTAGTTTGGACTAGGCCATACTAGTTTGTCCTAAAATCGGGTTTGGCCGGTAACATATATACTAACAAAGAATGTATCTTTCTAGTAGTAAGAGATTTTTGAAATCGACTTAGCAGTTCCGGATCCCATATACTGGAAACAAAAAATGAAATCTTTCCTATATAATAAATGGCCTCCCCCACCGATTACAATCTATTGGAGGTTTTTGCCCATAATCCCCAGCTGGGCAGGCGGGTTTGTGATCGCAGTTCCAGCCAGTACGCAGGATGACGCTGCTTCCATCATCCGGTAGGATATCTCTTCGTCGACTCTTACGACTCCTTGCTGCACTATTTTACATGTATTAGTTCAAAAAGAATGATGACAAGTTCTCACCGTAGTACAAGTGTCGGAGCGTGTCGTAGGTGTAGAATGAGACCCCTGCGTACGGAATGACGCCCAGCACTGTGGCGCTGTAGCCTCTGAGGACAAGCGGGGCGTGAAACGGGGCTCGGGCCGACCGGCCAGCAGCGAGCACTCATAGCATGAACTGTGGGGCTCCCCTATGTAGTTTCGGATGACGTTGGAGCGACAGATCGTTGTAGCGAGAAACTTTTAGCGCGGTGCGCTGGAAGGAACAGTCTTCGAACTCCACCAGGGCGAAAGACACTGCAGCGATGAAGCGACAGCGCCATTCGAAACTACGTTCGGAAGCCACTGCTTACCGTCAGGCAGGATAAATAAAATAATAAATAAATATTTCTGACACTTACACCAATTATTTAGTTCCAAGATAAGTATCAGTAAGAATTTGTGATATGGATACTAAATAACGGATAAACATACATAAATCCTTTTTTTTGTAAATACATACTTAATATACATAGAAAAACACCCAGACCAGAACAAAATATTCATATTTATACACACAAAGATTTGTCCTGTGTGGGAATCGAACCCACGACCTCAGAGTGGAGTGCGGGTATGCTATAGCCCCCACGCCAAATCGGTGCATTTTAATGAAAAGCTTGTAACTCTGCCAGACTAGTTGGTCGGAAACGATTACCGAAGTCAAGAAGTGATAACTTGGATGGGTGATCGTTTTCACATTTCGAAAGGCAGGTTAAGCCGTTGGATTCGGTTGGATTCAGCGTAAGTTTGATATCTTGTAAAGTACTGATCGAAATTACATGATGTAAAAGACAAATTTAATGTCCAAGCTTACTAACATGTTTATTTGAATAAGAATTAATGTTATACAAACTTTAAATGGCTTCGTAAATAAGCCATTATTTCTAGTAAAAAGATAAAGTGGTTATTCTCGAGAGATAGACATATACCATCGCGGACTTTTTTGTGAGTTTTACAATACTGTATCACGGAGCGTTTAATCAGCATTTGCAATATAAGCCCAAAAAAGTGAGTCGATCACATTAGAAATCTCAATAATTGACAGTGTTCCACTACTAAATATCTATTAAAATAAACCGCATCAAATGTTGCGTCCGTCGCGTATCTATCTAAACACAGTTGCTTCGTTACTACGAATACCTGTACAGAGTCCGGTGTCCCTCGTCGGCGGCCACGCGGCGGAAGACGTGCGCGAGCGAGCGGTAGGTGGCGGGGGGGGTGACGGCCATGCGCGCGCGGGCCACGTCCAGCGGGTACGTGGCGCTCTGGGACGTGGCGCCCGCCAGCGAGCCGGCCAGCAGCAGCCGCAGGCGGTGGTGGCTGCGGGGGGGGGGGGCGATGGGATATATATATGGAGGACACCACCAGACGCCGGCCACTAGGCGCCGGGGCGGCTCGCCCGAGCTAACGAGGGGGAGGGGCCCCGGCCACTAGCAGGAAGTACAACAGTCGGCTCAAGTCATAGCCCAGTAAAAGACAAAGTGGAAACTTTAATGAGAGAGCTGGAGGCTTCTATAGTTTTGAAATCAACATAGAAAATCGCAATTCACTGCAATATACATTACTTTCCTACATTTGTGTAGAGGTTAGTGGTCTTAGGAACGGACTTATCAAATTTCTATAAATATTCTCTTCACTGCTGAAAATAAGCCTCCCAAATAGTTAACATGAGACTTTGGTCTTTTTGTGTAAAATTTGCAACAACATTTGGTGTCCTGGTGAAAGACCTGAGGACAGGTCAATCTCGATAACTCAATAAGGGTTGACCAGAAAATGCGACAGTAGAAAGATTCTGCTATATTTTTGTACTGGCATCGTTTCCTTTAGTTAACATCATCCCGGTTGCCCTGGATTTAAACTTCGCTTGTTCGAGATTGGACAGATTCGGGATTTTCTTGAAAGTTGAACATAAATAAAATAAACTATGTACAAACTAACAGCTTTTGCTGTCTCGTTCTTATTTCTCAATCTTAAGACATAATTTGAAAAAAGCCAAGATGAGTTTGTTGAAGCATTCTTCTCAATCTCGTTGCCTTTTTAGAAGCCTCGTTAGAGTCACCGACAGACTGACTGACTGACGGACAATCCCCTCCCTCCTTTAGAATCACGACAGTCTGACTGACAGATCCCCCCGATAAGAGTCACCGACAGACTGTCAAATCTTGAGAAAAACCACAAGAAACAGTTAAACTGACAAACCTTGACGAATTATGACGTCGAACCCATTTGCTTTTATTTTATATTAAGGTACCGCTCATATCTCTTTCCTTGTTGTTAAAAAAGTATATCGAGTTTCCATTTTGTGTGTGAATGTTTGACGAATCTAAATGATAGTGTTGATCTTAAAGACAATAAAGTATATTTTATTTTTTATTTTACTCAATTCTTTTATTCATACTGTTTATATGCATTCATAGCGTCGTGACATCCTGTGGTGTCTGACAGTGTGCTGAGTGAACACCGTTTCAGTACATGTTTTAATGTTGTATTTTGCATTGTGTAAATTTAATCGTTTCTTTTTCTGTGAACTTACTATGTTTATTAAGCTTCTAACATGGCTTAACGACTATCACATATAGTGATAACCAGGGCCGATAGTTTAGCTTCTCTTCCGATGCACGAATGCGCTCGATATGAGATGACACACAAACGGTCACCCATCCAAGGACTGACCCCTGTTAACTCACTTCGATAATCGTTTCAGTCCTCAGTAGTAAAACTTTAATGGATTGTAAAAGAGAGAAAACATATTTATTCAGCTAAATAAAAAATAACAATCATAGGTAAGAAACAAAAATTTTAAATATAATGTGTAACCAAAATGGTTTCCACTCAGCTGTCATTTCATGGCTTATTAAAACAATGACGCTGGTTGTCTGTGAAAGGGCGTCACCGGCAATCTCTTGACAAAACATAACTTAATAAATATAAATATTTCTGTGCAAAAGAATAATACCTACCTTAATTACGCCTAATTCCAATTTTGCATGGTTTGGAGCTGAAGATTGTACCAGTGGTGATGAGATCTATGATCTATAAGAAGTGGTGTGGTATTCTTCTACGTGAATATGATCAAGATTTAATTAACAGACTTCTAAAATTACTGTCATTACATTTCATAAAGCAAAACTAAGGTGAGCATAATAATAAATTCCTTAGTCCAGTGGTTCCTAATATTAAGAGTTTCGTTACCCCTTATGACTTAGTCACTACCAATGTACCCCCTCTTTGAGGTTGCTGTCTGAAATGCTCAATTAACCTGTTCCTTAAACCTAGAAATTCAGCATTTCTGAAAACAACCAGCCCCCGCAAAATAACATTATTTCCCCCCCGGGGGAAATTACCTTTAGATTAGGAATCCAGGCTTTAGTGACTAAATCTCACAACCTCAGGGTCGAGCGAATGGGAAGAAGCAAAAAAAACAATACAACACATTTATTGAACAACATTTTACTGAACAAACAATACATTTCATACAAACATAACTCACTCACAACTTGTGCGTGACTTTCTAGTAACCAAAAGACAATATATTATGCCGTTGCCGGTATTTATTGCCGAAAATATAGCTTGAAATAGAAACCTGTATTCTTTTGCCTATTTATTTCAAAACCCAATGGTCCTTCGAGTTTAAATATCTAATTTTGTATCCTACATATAACAAAGGTTATCTATATAGATTAAAGTTACTCATATCATGTAACAAAAGCATTTATAAATATTAAAAAAAAGCTATAAGGAAAGTACATTTCTAAAAATGAAATCAGAAGTAATATCCAACAAATATCATACACTGAGTAAATACGACTTTACTGTGATCGGAACTGTCTAAACCCTGTAAAATTAGTTGAATCTTTGAATGGGACAGACAATAAACTACATTCCACAAGAATACACAAAATAATTTTAAAATGAGTAAAAAACTACCAATAAAACAATGAATAATACAAATAAAACCATTCTTTTTCACTTAACGTAATAAAACAATAACGGGACATATAGGTAAGCAACCACTAATTTTATATTCTGAGACTATAGGAATCGGGACTAATCTATAACATATTGCATTTATTTTACACTTTACAATAGCAATAGTTGTAGTAATAAAAATACTTTTAATTATAAAAAAACTGTGTCAGCCTTACGCAATACATTTAATATCCTATCTAGGCTACAGTAAGTCTAGAATCACCTATAGCGACGCTTTAATAACATTACATTAACACAAGCATTTTCTTTAACTAAAGATTCAACTAAAAGTATATACACCAACATTATAGTAGTTATTGTCAAAAAGCACACTTTTACCAATTATAATTACTTTCTTTTAATATACAATATAGCATTGAGGTATGTTATTGATTCACAAAGCTTTTAACAAATATCACACAATTTTCTTTTCAGCAAACGTCATCGATCTGATCGTAGCGTTCTATCAAATACCCATTTTTGATAATCAATATTGAAAATCATATATATGAAGGTAAAACCTCATTATTTAGGTAATATCTTAACACATATGGATAACATGACGCTGTGACTAGTTATTCCTTCATCTGTTCATCAACTGTTCGCGCTAAGACTTTATAAATTATTTTGACGACATGCTTACGTGGATATTTCAATTATCTAACAATCGAGTTAAGACTTTAGAAAGAACATGGCTAAACCAATTGAGTTGTATATTAAATAAATAAAAAAATTAACATTCATTCAAGAATTACGGCATATACTATCTTAGAACAATCACATAAAAAGAACAGATGATGGTGGAACATATTGACAAAGTACGAGTTTTTAGATACTATTTTTAGTTTTATAACAATATGAAAAGTTTCAGGAACTATTTTCAAAACAACAAACATTAATAATACCCAGCGTTACATATTACTAGGTGCAGTATTTACATATTCTTACGGCAGTCACTCAAACTGAATTTAGCAGTGTCCTTTATTAAAAATAAACATTATTTAGACGACATAATAGCTGGGAAAGTTGACTTCGACGAACTCTCGTCATAAATGTCCGGCTAGCTCAGTGCTAAGGCGACATCTCTCAGTGAGGTCTTGATGGAGTCGTACGTGGCGAACGAGATGCCGACCGCTATGGGACCCTTGACCCAGTTCATGCTGAGGCCTTTGAAGAAGCCGCGCCAGCCTTCGGTGCTACAAATAAAGGAACAACCAAAAACATGAGATTTAACTGATTTTTTGAATCAGGTCTTACTTTGCGGAAATCTATTGTAAGCAATTGAGGTTTTACAATAAATTTGTGACAATTTCCACAAAGTAACTTATCGCCTAAGTTTCATTTTCCTATTTCAATGTTCAGCAAATTAACTTTTCGCATTGTACTCACTTGTTCTAATGATAACATTTGGCAATATTCTACTTAGTTAGTTTTTTATCTAACCATTAAATTATGAAAGGTATCTTAGTTACATAGAGTAGTAAAATGTTACATGAACAGATAATGATTTGCTACACAATAAATTGCCAAAAAATAAATTTGCCAAACGTACAACTGCAAAAAGTTGGATTTGACTAAATATTTTGTGAAACAATATCAATACATTAGTAATTTTATTTATGGACGTTATTTTATGAATATAAGTATCCAATAAGTATCATTGTACATATAAATCCTTTAATATAAAATCACGATTACAATTGGGAGACCTCACTGAGCCTTTACAATTGGGCAAAGACACCCATCCCGGTACTGACCTGTAGACGAATCGCACCGTCTCCGCGATACTGCCGCACGGGTAGGTGCCGTCGGCTCGCCGCGGCGCGGTCTGCATGCGACGTCGCACGATGTCGAGTGGGTACGACGTGGTCTGAGCGAGAGCCCCGGCCGCGCCGCCGAAGCCCATGTTGACGAGCGCCGTCGGGGCGAGAGAGAACTTCTCTGCAACGTCCCGGAATACATCATACCATCAGTCTGATGTTCAAACTGATTTTACTTTTAATGCCATCTATATATAGGGATCCTACCAAGAACTAAGGAGCCCAACCTCACCTGCCGATCAACGGACGAGGTTCTGGCGAACATAACAGCGCCCGGTAAACGGCAATAGGCTCGCCAACTATTACGTGGAACCAACTTTGTAATTGGCAAAGTGTGGGCGTATAATATGCCTCTGCCTACCCCTTCGGGGAACCAGGCGTTTATGTCTGTATGTAGTGTAAAATATCAAGTCCCATAAATTTATATTTAGTTAGTTATGAATGAATTGGAATGAAATGAAACAAAATTTAATTTAGACATAAATACATAAAAGCAAAGAACAGAAAACATTTTACAAATAAGTTGATATGGAATAACACCCATATTCAATTAGTGCCTTAACTTTGAAAAATAAACAGTTTTTGGTTAAAAGAACATAGGGACTAGCCATAAACTACGTCACACGTTTAGGGGGTGGAAGGGGGTTGACGAAGTGTGACATGGTGTGACAAGGGGCTGGAAGGGATCCTATATTTCGTGACATCACATATCAAAACCGAGATACTAAGATAATTTTGCTGAACAATTGCGAAATATGTGACATCACACTAAGGAGAAGGGAGTCTCACAAGTGTGGCCAGCTGTGACAGAGTCGGGGGTTAAAATTCCACGAAATTCGTGTGACATAATCTATGGATGACCCCTAAGCAGTTGGAAAATTAGACTGACGATAAATGGCCCATATGGTCTATCTCTGACCACCGAGACGTAGCAAGCACTCTGCAGCGACTCCGAGAACTAGTGTGCGGATTTGTGATTTGCTGTTTTCATTCCAAGACTCCATGAAACCTCTAGTAAAGTCTTTACTACTTCACTGGGGACTTGAAGGACAACCAGCTAGATCAAATTACTTGACTTTTGACAATTCTCTCCTGCTTTTGCATTTAATTTTATTTTCTTGAATTGTTAATTGATGATGAAAATAAGTAATATACAACAAATATCATACACTATGTAAATATGAATTTACTGTGATCAGAACTGTCTAAATACTGTAAAATAATTATCGCCACCTATTACGTGAGACCAACAATACAATGTGCCTCTGCCTACCCCTTTGGGGAAACAGGCATGATATTTTATATGTATATGTTACCGGCCAAACCCGATTTTAGGACAAACTAGTATAGCCTAGTCCAAACTAATTTAGGTGGGCTGCAACTATTATAATAAAATGTTTTTTAATGGTTATAAAAAAAAAATAACCTCAACCTAACTCAAAAAGCGATACTTTTGGACTTCTTGGCGGGAAAGTGAAGCGTAATGTCTGAAGTTTTGTTTTATTTTATAAAATTTGTGATATTTCTAACATTAATGTGTAATAACGTTGGATTATTAACCGTTAAGTGTTTGTGAACATACATGAGTGTTGGTAAATCAAACAAAGCAGTGCAACATCACTTTTCAAATTCTCCTCAAGGAGTCCATGTGAGATCTCAGTATAGTCCTACATCTTTACTGAGGACTCAATGGGCTTAGGGGAGGGTACCTCATTTACCATTTATCATCTTTATTATCACTCATTGTCATTTACTATGAATTATATATTATTAATATATCATTTACATGACACTGGCTAAACGTGCTAGACACACGAAGCCATTATTTAAAATAAAGAAAGAAAGAAAGAAGGACAAAGAGAAATATAAGTATCTTAGGTTGAGGTTATTTTTTTTTTCTTACCATTAAAAAACATTTTATTATAATAGTTGCAGCCCACCTAAATTAGTTTGGACTAGGCCATACTAGTTTGTCCTAAAATCGGGTTTGGCCGGTAACATATATACTAACAAAGAATGTATCTTTCTAGTAGTAAGAGATTTTTGAAATCGACTTAGCAGTTCCGGATCCCATATACTGGAAACAAAAAATGAAATCTTTCCTATATAATAAATGGCCTCCCCCACCGATTACAATCTATTGGAGGTTTTTGCCCATAATCCCCAGCTGGGCAGGCGGGTTTGTGATCGCAGTTCCAGCCAGTACGCAGGATGACGCTGCTTCCATCATCCGGTAGGATATCTCTTCGTCGACTCTTACGACTCCTTGCTGCACTATTTTACATGTATTAGTTCAAAAAGAATGATGACAAGTTCTCACCGTAGTACAAGTGTCGGAGCGTGTCGTAGGTGTAGAATGAGACCCCTGCGTACGGAATGACGCCCAGCACTGTGGCGCTGTAGCCTCTGAGGACAAGCGGGGCGTGAAACGGGGCTCGGGCCGACCGGCCAGCAGCGAGCACTCATAGCATGAACTGTGGGGCTCCCCTATGTAGTTTCGGATGACGTTGGAGCGACAGATCGTTGTAGCGAGAAACTTTTAGCGCGGTGCGCTGGAAGGAACAGTCTTCGAACTCCACCAGGGCGAAAGACACTGCAGCGATGAAGCGACAGCGCCATTCGAAACTACGTTCGGAAGCCACTGCTTACCGTCAGGCAGGATAAATAAAATAATAAATAAATATTTCTGACACTTACACCAATTATTTAGTTCCAAGATAAGTATCAGTAAGAATTTGTGATATGGATACTAAATAACGGATAAACATACATAAATCCTTTTTTTTGTAAATACATACTTAATATACATAGAAAAACACCCAGACCAGAACAAAATATTCATATTTATACACACAAAGATTTGTCCTGTGTGGGAATCGAACCCACGACCTCAGAGTGGAGTGCGGGTATGCTATAGCCCCCACGCCAAATCGGTGCATTTTAATGAAAAGCTTGTAACTCTGCCAGACTAGTTGGTCGGAAACGATTACCGAAGTCAAGAAGTGATAACTTGGATGGGTGATCGTTTTCACATTTCGAAAGGCAGGTTAAGCCGTTGGATTCGGTTGGATTCAGCGTAAGTTTGATATCTTGTAAAGTACTGATCGAAATTACATGATGTAAAAGACAAATTTAATGTCCAAGCTTACTAACATGTTTATTTGAATAAGAATTAATGTTATACAAACTTTAAATGGCTTCGTAAATAAGCCATTATTTCTAGTAAAAAGATAAAGTGGTTATTCTCGAGAGATAGACATATACCATCGCGGACTTTTTTGTGAGTTTTACAATACTGTATCACGGAGCGTTTAATCAGCATTTGCAATATAAGCCCAAAAAAGTGAGTCGATCACATTAGAAATCTCAATAATTGACAGTGTTCCACTACTAAATATCTATTAAAATAAACCGCATCAAATGTTGCGTCCGTCGCGTATCTATCTAAACACAGTTGCTTCGTTACTACGAATACCTGTACAGAGTCCGGTGTCCCTCGTCGGCGGCCACGCGGCGGAAGACGTGCGCGAGCGAGCGGTAGGTGGCGGGGGGGGTGACGGCCATGCGCGCGCGGGCCACGTCCAGCGGGTACGTGGCGCTCTGGGACGTGGCGCCCGCCAGCGAGCCGGCCAGCAGCAGCCGCAGGCGGTGGTGGCTGCGGGGGGGGGGGGCGATGGGATATATATATGGAGGACACCACCAGACGCCGGCCACTAGGCGCCGGGGCGGCTCGCCCGAGCTAACGAGGGGGAGGGGCCCCGGCCACTAGCAGGAAGTACAACAGTCGGCTCAAGTCATAGCCCAGTAAAAGACAAAGTGGAAACTTTAATGAGAGAGCTGGAGGCTTCTATAGTTTTGAAATCAACATAGAAAATCGCAATTCACTGCAATATACATTACTTTCCTACATTTGTGTAGAGGTTAGTGGTCTTAGGAACGGACTTATCAAATTTCTATAAATATTCTCTTCACTGCTGAAAATAAGCCTCCCAAATAGTTAACATGAGACTTTGGTCTTTTTGTGTAAAATTTGCAACAACATTTGGTGTCCTGGTGAAAGACCTGAGGACAGGTCAATCTCGATAACTCAATAAGGGTTGACCAGAAAATGCGACAGTAGAAAGATTCTGCTATATTTTTGTACTGGCATCGTTTCCTTTAGTTAACATCATCCCGGTTGCCCTGGATTTAAACTTCGCTTGTTCGAGATTGGACAGATTCGGGATTTTCTTGAAAGTTGAACATAAATAAAATAAACTATGTACAAACTAACAGCTTTTGCTGTCTCGTTCTTATTTCTCAATCTTAAGACATAATTTGAAAAAAGCCAAGATGAGTTTGTTGAAGCATTCTTCTCAATCTCGTTGCCTTTTTAGAAGCCTCGTTAGAGTCACCGACAGACTGACTGACTGACGGACAATCCCCTCCCTCCTTTAGAATCACGACAGTCTGACTGACAGATCCCCCCGATAAGAGTCACCGACAGACTGTCAAATCTTGAGAAAAACCACAAGAAACAGTTAAACTGACAAACCTTGACGAATTATGACGTCGAACCCATTTGCTTTTATTTTATATTAAGGTACCGCTCATATCTCTTTCCTTGTTGTTAAAAAAGTATATCGAGTTTCCATTTTGTGTGTGAATGTTTGACGAATCTAAATGATAGTGTTGATCTTAAAGACAATAAAGTATATTTTATTTTTTATTTTACTCAATTCTTTTATTCATACTGTTTATATGCATTCATAGCGTCGTGACATCCTGTGGTGTCTGACAGTGTGCTGAGTGAACACCGTTTCAGTACATGTTTTAATGTTGTATTTTGCATTGTGTAAATTTAATCGTTTCTTTTTCTGTGAACTTACTATGTTTATTAAGCTTCTAACATGGCTTAACGACTATCACATATAGTGATAACCAGGGCCGATAGTTTAGCTTCTCTTCCGATGCACGAATGCGCTCGATATGAGATGACACACAAACGGTCACCCATCCAAGGACTGACCCCTGTTAACTCACTTCGATAATCGTTTCAGTCCTCAGTAGTAAAACTTTAATGGATTGTAAAAGAGAGAAAACATATTTATTCAGCTAAATAAAAAATAACAATCATAGGTAAGAAACAAAAATTTTAAATATAATGTGTAACCAAAATGGTTTCCACTCAGCTGTCATTTCATGGCTTATTAAAACAATGACGCTGGTTGTCTGTGAAAGGGCGTCACCGGCAATCTCTTGACAAAACATAACTTAATAAATATAAATATTTCTGTGCAAAAGAATAATACCTACCTTAATTACGCCTAATTCCAATTTTGCATGGTTTGGAGCTGAAGATTGTACCAGTGGTGATGAGATCTATGATCTATAAGAAGTGGTGTGGTATTCTTCTACGTGAATATGATCAAGATTTAATTAACAGACTTCTAAAATTACTGTCATTACATTTCATAAAGCAAAACTAAGGTGAGCATAATAATAAATTCCTTAGTCCAGTGGTTCCTAATATTAAGAGTTTCGTTACCCCTTATGACTTAGTCACTACCAATGTACCCCCTCTTTGAGGTTGCTGTCTGAAATGCTCAATTAACCTGTTCCTTAAACCTAGAAATTCAGCATTTCTGAAAACAACCAGCCCCCGCAAAATAACATTATTTCCCCCCCGGGGGAAATTACCTTTAGATTAGGAATCCAGGCTTTAGTGACTAAATCTCACAACCTCAGGGTCGAGCGAATGGGAAGAAGCAAAAAAAACAATACAACACATTTATTGAACAACATTTTACTGAACAAACAATACATTTCATACAAACATAACTCACTCACAACTTGTGCGTGACTTTCTAGTAACCAAAAGACAATATATTATGCCGTTGCCGGTATTTATTGCCGAAAATATAGCTTGAAATAGAAACCTGTATTCTTTTGCCTATTTATTTCAAAACCCAATGGTCCTTCGAGTTTAAATATCTAATTTTGTATCCTACATATAACAAAGGTTATCTATATAGATTAAAGTTACTCATATCATGTAACAAAAGCATTTATAAATATTAAAAAAAAGCTATAAGGAAAGTACATTTCTAAAAATGAAATCAGAAGTAATATCCAACAAATATCATACACTGAGTAAATACGACTTTACTGTGATCGGAACTGTCTAAACCCTGTAAAATTAGTTGAATCTTTGAATGGGACAGACAATAAACTACATTCCACAAGAATACACAAAATAATTTTAAAATGAGTAAAAAACTACCAATAAAACAATGAATAATACAAATAAAACCATTCTTTTTCACTTAACGTAATAAAACAATAACGGGACATATAGGTAAGCAACCACTAATTTTATATTCTGAGACTATAGGAATCGGGACTAATCTATAACATATTGCATTTATTTTACACTTTACAATAGCAATAGTTGTAGTAATAAAAATACTTTTAATTATAAAAAAACTGTGTCAGCCTTACGCAATACATTTAATATCCTATCTAGGCTACAGTAAGTCTAGAATCACCTATAGCGACGCTTTAATAACATTACATTAACACAAGCATTTTCTTTAACTAAAGATTCAACTAAAAGTATATACACCAACATTATAGTAGTTATTGTCAAAAAGCACACTTTTACCAATTATAATTACTTTCTTTTAATATACAATATAGCATTGAGGTATGTTATTGATTCACAAAGCTTTTAACAAATATCACACAATTTTCTTTTCAGCAAACGTCATCGATCTGATCGTAGCGTTCTATCAAATACCCATTTTTGATAATCAATATTGAAAATCATATATATGAAGGTAAAACCTCATTATTTAGGTAATATCTTAACACATATGGATAACATGACGCTGTGACTAGTTATTCCTTCATCTGTTCATCAACTGTTCGCGCTAAGACTTTATAAATTATTTTGACGACATGCTTACGTGGATATTTCAATTATCTAACAATCGAGTTAAGACTTTAGAAAGAACATGGCTAAACCAATTGAGTTGTATATTAAATAAATAAAAAAATTAACATTCATTCAAGAATTACGGCATATACTATCTTAGAACAATCACATAAAAAGAACAGATGATGGTGGAACATATTGACAAAGTACGAGTTTTTAGATACTATTTTTAGTTTTATAACAATATGAAAAGTTTCAGGAACTATTTTCAAAACAACAAACATTAATAATACCCAGCGTTACATATTACTAGGTGCAGTATTTACATATTCTTACGGCAGTCACTCAAACTGAATTTAGCAGTGTCCTTTATTAAAAATAAACATTATTTAGACGACATAATAGCTGGGAAAGTTGACTTCGACGAACTCTCGTCATAAATGTCCGGCTAGCTCAGTGCTAAGGCGACATCTCTCAGTGAGGTCTTGATGGAGTCGTACGTGGCGAACGAGATGCCGACCGCTATGGGACCCTTGACCCAGTTCATGCTGAGGCCTTTGAAGAAGCCGCGCCAGCCTTCGGTGCTACAAATAAAGGAACAACCAAAAACATGAGATTTAACTGATTTTTTGAATCAGGTCTTACTTTGCGGAAATCTATTGTAAGCAATTGAGGTTTTACAATAAATTTGTGACAATTTCCACAAAGTAACTTATCGCCTAAGTTTCATTTTCCTATTTCAATGTTCAGCAAATTAACTTTTCGCATTGTACTCACTTGTTCTAATGATAACATTTGGCAATATTCTACTTAGTTAGTTTTTTATCTAACCATTAAATTATGAAAGGTATCTTAGTTACATAGAGTAGTAAAATGTTACATGAACAGATAATGATTTGCTACACAATAAATTGCCAAAAAATAAATTTGCCAAACGTACAACTGCAAAAAGTTGGATTTGACTAAATATTTTGTGAAACAATATCAATACATTAGTAATTTTATTTATGGACGTTATTTTATGAATATAAGTATCCAATAAGTATCATTGTACATATAAATCCTTTAATATAAAATCACGATTACAATTGGGAGACCTCACTGAGCCTTTACAATTGGGCAAAGACACCCATCCCGGTACTGACCTGTAGACGAATCGCACCGTCTCCGCGATACTGCCGCACGGGTAGGTGCCGTCGGCTCGCCGCGGCGCGGTCTGCATGCGACGTCGCACGATGTCGAGTGGGTACGACGTGGTCTGAGCGAGAGCCCCGGCCGCGCCGCCGAAGCCCATGTTGACGAGCGCCGTCGGGGCGAGAGAGAACTTCTCTGCAACGTCCCGGAATACATCATACCATCAGTCTGATGTTCAAACTGATTTTACTTTTAATGCCATCTATATATAGGGATCCTACCAAGAACTAAGGAGCCCAACCTCACCTGCCGATCAACGGACGAGGTTCTGGCGAACATAACAGCGCCCGGTAAACGGCAATAGGCTCGCCAACTATTACGTGGAACCAACTTTGTAATTGGCAAAGTGTGGGCGTATAATATGCCTCTGCCTACCCCTTCGGGGAACCAGGCGTTTATGTCTGTATGTAGTGTAAAATATCAAGTCCCATAAATTTATATTTAGTTAGTTATGAATGAATTGGAATGAAATGAAACAAAATTTAATTTAGACATAAATACATAAAAGCAAAGAACAGAAAACATTTTACAAATAAGTTGATATGGAATAACACCCATATTCAATTAGTGCCTTAACTTTGAAAAATAAACAGTTTTTGGTTAAAAGAACATAGGGACTAGCCATAAACTACGTCACACGTTTAGGGGGTGGAAGGGGGTTGACGAAGTGTGACATGGTGTGACAAGGGGCTGGAAGGGATCCTATATTTCGTGACATCACATATCAAAACCGAGATACTAAGATAATTTTGCTGAACAATTGCGAAATATGTGACATCACACTAAGGAGAAGGGAGTCTCACAAGTGTGGCCAGCTGTGACAGAGTCGGGGGTTAAAATTCCACGAAATTCGTGTGACATAATCTATGGATGACCCCTAAGCAGTTGGAAAATTAGACTGACGATAAATGGCCCATATGGTCTATCTCTGACCACCGAGACGTAGCAAGCACTCTGCAGCGACTCCGAGAACTAGTGTGCGGATTTGTGATTTGCTGTTTTCATTCCAAGACTCCATGAAACCTCTAGTAAAGTCTTTACTACTTCACTGGGGACTTGAAGGACAACCAGCTAGATCAAATTACTTGACTTTTGACAATTCTCTCCTGCTTTTGCATTTAATTTTATTTTCTTGAATTGTTAATTGATGATGAAAATAAGTAATATACAACAAATATCATACACTATGTAAATATGAATTTACTGTGATCAGAACTGTCTAAATACTGTAAAATAATTATCGCCACCTATTACGTGAGACCAACAATACAATGTGCCTCTGCCTACCCCTTTGGGGAAACAGGCATGATATTTTATATGTATATGTTACCGGCCAAACCCGATTTTAGGACAAACTAGTATAGCCTAGTCCAAACTAATTTAGGTGGGCTGCAACTATTATAATAAAATGTTTTTTAATGGTTATAAAAAAAAAATAACCTCAACCTAACTCAAAAAGCGATACTTTTGGACTTCTTGGCGGGAAAGTGAAGCGTAATGTCTGAAGTTTTGTTTTATTTTATAAAATTTGTGATATTTCTAACATTAATGTGTAATAACGTTGGATTATTAACCGTTAAGTGTTTGTGAACATACATGAGTGTTGGTAAATCAAACAAAGCAGTGCAACATCACTTTTCAAATTCTCCTCAAGGAGTCCATGTGAGATCTCAGTATAGTCCTACATCTTTACTGAGGACTCAATGGGCTTAGGGGAGGGTACCTCATTTACCATTTATCATCTTTATTATCACTCATTGTCATTTACTATGAATTATATATTATTAATATATCATTTACATGACACTGGCTAAACGTGCTAGACACACGAAGCCATTATTTAAAATAAAGAAAGAAAGAAAGAAGGACAAAGAGAAATATAAGTATCTTAGGTTGAGGTTATTTTTTTTTTCTTACCATTAAAAAACATTTTATTATAATAGTTGCAGCCCACCTAAATTAGTTTGGACTAGGCCATACTAGTTTGTCCTAAAATCGGGTTTGGCCGGTAACATATATACTAACAAAGAATGTATCTTTCTAGTAGTAAGAGATTTTTGAAATCGACTTAGCAGTTCCGGATCCCATATACTGGAAACAAAAAATGAAATCTTTCCTATATAATAAATGGCCTCCCCCACCGATTACAATCTATTGGAGGTTTTTGCCCATAATCCCCAGCTGGGCAGGCGGGTTTGTGATCGCAGTTCCAGCCAGTACGCAGGATGACGCTGCTTCCATCATCCGGTAGGATATCTCTTCGTCGACTCTTACGACTCCTTGCTGCACTATTTTACATGTATTAGTTCAAAAAGAATGATGACAAGTTCTCACCGTAGTACAAGTGTCGGAGCGTGTCGTAGGTGTAGAATGAGACCCCTGCGTACGGAATGACGCCCAGCACTGTGGCGCTGTAGCCTCTGAGGACAAGCGGGGCGTGAAACGGGGCTCGGGCCGACCGGCCAGCAGCGAGCACTCATAGCATGAACTGTGGGGCTCCCCTATGTAGTTTCGGATGACGTTGGAGCGACAGATCGTTGTAGCGAGAAACTTTTAGCGCGGTGCGCTGGAAGGAACAGTCTTCGAACTCCACCAGGGCGAAAGACACTGCAGCGATGAAGCGACAGCGCCATTCGAAACTACGTTCGGAAGCCACTGCTTACCGTCAGGCAGGATAAATAAAATAATAAATAAATATTTCTGACACTTACACCAATTATTTAGTTCCAAGATAAGTATCAGTAAGAATTTGTGATATGGATACTAAATAACGGATAAACATACATAAATCCTTTTTTTTGTAAATACATACTTAATATACATAGAAAAACACCCAGACCAGAACAAAATATTCATATTTATACACACAAAGATTTGTCCTGTGTGGGAATCGAACCCACGACCTCAGAGTGGAGTGCGGGTATGCTATAGCCCCCACGCCAAATCGGTGCATTTTAATGAAAAGCTTGTAACTCTGCCAGACTAGTTGGTCGGAAACGATTACCGAAGTCAAGAAGTGATAACTTGGATGGGTGATCGTTTTCACATTTCGAAAGGCAGGTTAAGCCGTTGGATTCGGTTGGATTCAGCGTAAGTTTGATATCTTGTAAAGTACTGATCGAAATTACATGATGTAAAAGACAAATTTAATGTCCAAGCTTACTAACATGTTTATTTGAATAAGAATTAATGTTATACAAACTTTAAATGGCTTCGTAAATAAGCCATTATTTCTAGTAAAAAGATAAAGTGGTTATTCTCGAGAGATAGACATATACCATCGCGGACTTTTTTGTGAGTTTTACAATACTGTATCACGGAGCGTTTAATCAGCATTTGCAATATAAGCCCAAAAAAGTGAGTCGATCACATTAGAAATCTCAATAATTGACAGTGTTCCACTACTAAATATCTATTAAAATAAACCGCATCAAATGTTGCGTCCGTCGCGTATCTATCTAAACACAGTTGCTTCGTTACTACGAATACCTGTACAGAGTCCGGTGTCCCTCGTCGGCGGCCACGCGGCGGAAGACGTGCGCGAGCGAGCGGTAGGTGGCGGGGGGGGTGACGGCCATGCGCGCGCGGGCCACGTCCAGCGGGTACGTGGCGCTCTGGGACGTGGCGCCCGCCAGCGAGCCGGCCAGCAGCAGCCGCAGGCGGTGGTGGCTGCGGGGGGGGGGGGCGATGGGATATATATATGGAGGACACCACCAGACGCCGGCCACTAGGCGCCGGGGCGGCTCGCCCGAGCTAACGAGGGGGAGGGGCCCCGGCCACTAGCAGGAAGTACAACAGTCGGCTCAAGTCATAGCCCAGTAAAAGACAAAGTGGAAACTTTAATGAGAGAGCTGGAGGCTTCTATAGTTTTGAAATCAACATAGAAAATCGCAATTCACTGCAATATACATTACTTTCCTACATTTGTGTAGAGGTTAGTGGTCTTAGGAACGGACTTATCAAATTTCTATAAATATTCTCTTCACTGCTGAAAATAAGCCTCCCAAATAGTTAACATGAGACTTTGGTCTTTTTGTGTAAAATTTGCAACAACATTTGGTGTCCTGGTGAAAGACCTGAGGACAGGTCAATCTCGATAACTCAATAAGGGTTGACCAGAAAATGCGACAGTAGAAAGATTCTGCTATATTTTTGTACTGGCATCGTTTCCTTTAGTTAACATCATCCCGGTTGCCCTGGATTTAAACTTCGCTTGTTCGAGATTGGACAGATTCGGGATTTTCTTGAAAGTTGAACATAAATAAAATAAACTATGTACAAACTAACAGCTTTTGCTGTCTCGTTCTTATTTCTCAATCTTAAGACATAATTTGAAAAAAGCCAAGATGAGTTTGTTGAAGCATTCTTCTCAATCTCGTTGCCTTTTTAGAAGCCTCGTTAGAGTCACCGACAGACTGACTGACTGACGGACAATCCCCTCCCTCCTTTAGAATCACGACAGTCTGACTGACAGATCCCCCCGATAAGAGTCACCGACAGACTGTCAAATCTTGAGAAAAACCACAAGAAACAGTTAAACTGACAAACCTTGACGAATTATGACGTCGAACCCATTTGCTTTTATTTTATATTAAGGTACCGCTCATATCTCTTTCCTTGTTGTTAAAAAAGTATATCGAGTTTCCATTTTGTGTGTGAATGTTTGACGAATCTAAATGATAGTGTTGATCTTAAAGACAATAAAGTATATTTTATTTTTTATTTTACTCAATTCTTTTATTCATACTGTTTATATGCATTCATAGCGTCGTGACATCCTGTGGTGTCTGACAGTGTGCTGAGTGAACACCGTTTCAGTACATGTTTTAATGTTGTATTTTGCATTGTGTAAATTTAATCGTTTCTTTTTCTGTGAACTTACTATGTTTATTAAGCTTCTAACATGGCTTAACGACTATCACATATAGTGATAACCAGGGCCGATAGTTTAGCTTCTCTTCCGATGCACGAATGCGCTCGATATGAGATGACACACAAACGGTCACCCATCCAAGGACTGACCCCTGTTAACTCACTTCGATAATCGTTTCAGTCCTCAGTAGTAAAACTTTAATGGATTGTAAAAGAGAGAAAACATATTTATTCAGCTAAATAAAAAATAACAATCATAGGTAAGAAACAAAAATTTTAAATATAATGTGTAACCAAAATGGTTTCCACTCAGCTGTCATTTCATGGCTTATTAAAACAATGACGCTGGTTGTCTGTGAAAGGGCGTCACCGGCAATCTCTTGACAAAACATAACTTAATAAATATAAATATTTCTGTGCAAAAGAATAATACCTACCTTAATTACGCCTAATTCCAATTTTGCATGGTTTGGAGCTGAAGATTGTACCAGTGGTGATGAGATCTATGATCTATAAGAAGTGGTGTGGTATTCTTCTACGTGAATATGATCAAGATTTAATTAACAGACTTCTAAAATTACTGTCATTACATTTCATAAAGCAAAACTAAGGTGAGCATAATAATAAATTCCTTAGTCCAGTGGTTCCTAATATTAAGAGTTTCGTTACCCCTTATGACTTAGTCACTACCAATGTACCCCCTCTTTGAGGTTGCTGTCTGAAATGCTCAATTAACCTGTTCCTTAAACCTAGAAATTCAGCATTTCTGAAAACAACCAGCCCCCGCAAAATAACATTATTTCCCCCCCGGGGGAAATTACCTTTAGATTAGGAATCCAGGCTTTAGTGACTAAATCTCACAACCTCAGGGTCGAGCGAATGGGAAGAAGCAAAAAAAACAATACAACACATTTATTGAACAACATTTTACTGAACAAACAATACATTTCATACAAACATAACTCACTCACAACTTGTGCGTGACTTTCTAGTAACCAAAAGACAATATATTATGCCGTTGCCGGTATTTATTGCCGAAAATATAGCTTGAAATAGAAACCTGTATTCTTTTGCCTATTTATTTCAAAACCCAATGGTCCTTCGAGTTTAAATATCTAATTTTGTATCCTACATATAACAAAGGTTATCTATATAGATTAAAGTTACTCATATCATGTAACAAAAGCATTTATAAATATTAAAAAAAAGCTATAAGGAAAGTACATTTCTAAAAATGAAATCAGAAGTAATATCCAACAAATATCATACACTGAGTAAATACGACTTTACTGTGATCGGAACTGTCTAAACCCTGTAAAATTAGTTGAATCTTTGAATGGGACAGACAATAAACTACATTCCACAAGAATACACAAAATAATTTTAAAATGAGTAAAAAACTACCAATAAAACAATGAATAATACAAATAAAACCATTCTTTTTCACTTAACGTAATAAAACAATAACGGGACATATAGGTAAGCAACCACTAATTTTATATTCTGAGACTATAGGAATCGGGACTAATCTATAACATATTGCATTTATTTTACACTTTACAATAGCAATAGTTGTAGTAATAAAAATACTTTTAATTATAAAAAAACTGTGTCAGCCTTACGCAATACATTTAATATCCTATCTAGGCTACAGTAAGTCTAGAATCACCTATAGCGACGCTTTAATAACATTACATTAACACAAGCATTTTCTTTAACTAAAGATTCAACTAAAAGTATATACACCAACATTATAGTAGTTATTGTCAAAAAGCACACTTTTACCAATTATAATTACTTTCTTTTAATATACAATATAGCATTGAGGTATGTTATTGATTCACAAAGCTTTTAACAAATATCACACAATTTTCTTTTCAGCAAACGTCATCGATCTGATCGTAGCGTTCTATCAAATACCCATTTTTGATAATCAATATTGAAAATCATATATATGAAGGTAAAACCTCATTATTTAGGTAATATCTTAACACATATGGATAACATGACGCTGTGACTAGTTATTCCTTCATCTGTTCATCAACTGTTCGCGCTAAGACTTTATAAATTATTTTGACGACATGCTTACGTGGATATTTCAATTATCTAACAATCGAGTTAAGACTTTAGAAAGAACATGGCTAAACCAATTGAGTTGTATATTAAATAAATAAAAAAATTAACATTCATTCAAGAATTACGGCATATACTATCTTAGAACAATCACATAAAAAGAACAGATGATGGTGGAACATATTGACAAAGTACGAGTTTTTAGATACTATTTTTAGTTTTATAACAATATGAAAAGTTTCAGGAACTATTTTCAAAACAACAAACATTAATAATACCCAGCGTTACATATTACTAGGTGCAGTATTTACATATTCTTACGGCAGTCACTCAAACTGAATTTAGCAGTGTCCTTTATTAAAAATAAACATTATTTAGACGACATAATAGCTGGGAAAGTTGACTTCGACGAACTCTCGTCATAAATGTCCGGCTAGCTCAGTGCTAAGGCGACATCTCTCAGTGAGGTCTTGATGGAGTCGTACGTGGCGAACGAGATGCCGACCGCTATGGGACCCTTGACCCAGTTCATGCTGAGGCCTTTGAAGAAGCCGCGCCAGCCTTCGGTGCTACAAATAAAGGAACAACCAAAAACATGAGATTTAACTGATTTTTTGAATCAGGTCTTACTTTGCGGAAATCTATTGTAAGCAATTGAGGTTTTACAATAAATTTGTGACAATTTCCACAAAGTAACTTATCGCCTAAGTTTCATTTTCCTATTTCAATGTTCAGCAAATTAACTTTTCGCATTGTACTCACTTGTTCTAATGATAACATTTGGCAATATTCTACTTAGTTAGTTTTTTATCTAACCATTAAATTATGAAAGGTATCTTAGTTACATAGAGTAGTAAAATGTTACATGAACAGATAATGATTTGCTACACAATAAATTGCCAAAAAATAAATTTGCCAAACGTACAACTGCAAAAAGTTGGATTTGACTAAATATTTTGTGAAACAATATCAATACATTAGTAATTTTATTTATGGACGTTATTTTATGAATATAAGTATCCAATAAGTATCATTGTACATATAAATCCTTTAATATAAAATCACGATTACAATTGGGAGACCTCACTGAGCCTTTACAATTGGGCAAAGACACCCATCCCGGTACTGACCTGTAGACGAATCGCACCGTCTCCGCGATACTGCCGCACGGGTAGGTGCCGTCGGCTCGCCGCGGCGCGGTCTGCATGCGACGTCGCACGATGTCGAGTGGGTACGACGTGGTCTGAGCGAGAGCCCCGGCCGCGCCGCCGAAGCCCATGTTGACGAGCGCCGTCGGGGCGAGAGAGAACTTCTCTGCAACGTCCCGGAATACATCATACCATCAGTCTGATGTTCAAACTGATTTTACTTTTAATGCCATCTATATATAGGGATCCTACCAAGAACTAAGGAGCCCAACCTCACCTGCCGATCAACGGACGAGGTTCTGGCGAACATAACAGCGCCCGGTAAACGGCAATAGGCTCGCCAACTATTACGTGGAACCAACTTTGTAATTGGCAAAGTGTGGGCGTATAATATGCCTCTGCCTACCCCTTCGGGGAACCAGGCGTTTATGTCTGTATGTAGTGTAAAATATCAAGTCCCATAAATTTATATTTAGTTAGTTATGAATGAATTGGAATGAAATGAAACAAAATTTAATTTAGACATAAATACATAAAAGCAAAGAACAGAAAACATTTTACAAATAAGTTGATATGGAATAACACCCATATTCAATTAGTGCCTTAACTTTGAAAAATAAACAGTTTTTGGTTAAAAGAACATAGGGACTAGCCATAAACTACGTCACACGTTTAGGGGGTGGAAGGGGGTTGACGAAGTGTGACATGGTGTGACAAGGGGCTGGAAGGGATCCTATATTTCGTGACATCACATATCAAAACCGAGATACTAAGATAATTTTGCTGAACAATTGCGAAATATGTGACATCACACTAAGGAGAAGGGAGTCTCACAAGTGTGGCCAGCTGTGACAGAGTCGGGGGTTAAAATTCCACGAAATTCGTGTGACATAATCTATGGATGACCCCTAAGCAGTTGGAAAATTAGACTGACGATAAATGGCCCATATGGTCTATCTCTGACCACCGAGACGTAGCAAGCACTCTGCAGCGACTCCGAGAACTAGTGTGCGGATTTGTGATTTGCTGTTTTCATTCCAAGACTCCATGAAACCTCTAGTAAAGTCTTTACTACTTCACTGGGGACTTGAAGGACAACCAGCTAGATCAAATTACTTGACTTTTGACAATTCTCTCCTGCTTTTGCATTTAATTTTATTTTCTTGAATTGTTAATTGATGATGAAAATAAGTAATATACAACAAATATCATACACTATGTAAATATGAATTTACTGTGATCAGAACTGTCTAAATACTGTAAAATAATTATCGCCACCTATTACGTGAGACCAACAATACAATGTGCCTCTGCCTACCCCTTTGGGGAAACAGGCATGATATTTTATATGTATATGTTACCGGCCAAACCCGATTTTAGGACAAACTAGTATAGCCTAGTCCAAACTAATTTAGGTGGGCTGCAACTATTATAATAAAATGTTTTTTAATGGTTATAAAAAAAAAATAACCTCAACCTAACTCAAAAAGCGATACTTTTGGACTTCTTGGCGGGAAAGTGAAGCGTAATGTCTGAAGTTTTGTTTTATTTTATAAAATTTGTGATATTTCTAACATTAATGTGTAATAACGTTGGATTATTAACCGTTAAGTGTTTGTGAACATACATGAGTGTTGGTAAATCAAACAAAGCAGTGCAACATCACTTTTCAAATTCTCCTCAAGGAGTCCATGTGAGATCTCAGTATAGTCCTACATCTTTACTGAGGACTCAATGGGCTTAGGGGAGGGTACCTCATTTACCATTTATCATCTTTATTATCACTCATTGTCATTTACTATGAATTATATATTATTAATATATCATTTACATGACACTGGCTAAACGTGCTAGACACACGAAGCCATTATTTAAAATAAAGAAAGAAAGAAAGAAGGACAAAGAGAAATATAAGTATCTTAGGTTGAGGTTATTTTTTTTTTCTTACCATTAAAAAACATTTTATTATAATAGTTGCAGCCCACCTAAATTAGTTTGGACTAGGCCATACTAGTTTGTCCTAAAATCGGGTTTGGCCGGTAACATATATACTAACAAAGAATGTATCTTTCTAGTAGTAAGAGATTTTTGAAATCGACTTAGCAGTTCCGGATCCCATATACTGGAAACAAAAAATGAAATCTTTCCTATATAATAAATGGCCTCCCCCACCGATTACAATCTATTGGAGGTTTTTGCCCATAATCCCCAGCTGGGCAGGCGGGTTTGTGATCGCAGTTCCAGCCAGTACGCAGGATGACGCTGCTTCCATCATCCGGTAGGATATCTCTTCGTCGACTCTTACGACTCCTTGCTGCACTATTTTACATGTATTAGTTCAAAAAGAATGATGACAAGTTCTCACCGTAGTACAAGTGTCGGAGCGTGTCGTAGGTGTAGAATGAGACCCCTGCGTACGGAATGACGCCCAGCACTGTGGCGCTGTAGCCTCTGAGGACAAGCGGGGCGTGAAACGGGGCTCGGGCCGACCGGCCAGCAGCGAGCACTCATAGCATGAACTGTGGGGCTCCCCTATGTAGTTTCGGATGACGTTGGAGCGACAGATCGTTGTAGCGAGAAACTTTTAGCGCGGTGCGCTGGAAGGAACAGTCTTCGAACTCCACCAGGGCGAAAGACACTGCAGCGATGAAGCGACAGCGCCATTCGAAACTACGTTCGGAAGCCACTGCTTACCGTCAGGCAGGATAAATAAAATAATAAATAAATATTTCTGACACTTACACCAATTATTTAGTTCCAAGATAAGTATCAGTAAGAATTTGTGATATGGATACTAAATAACGGATAAACATACATAAATCCTTTTTTTTGTAAATACATACTTAATATACATAGAAAAACACCCAGACCAGAACAAAATATTCATATTTATACACACAAAGATTTGTCCTGTGTGGGAATCGAACCCACGACCTCAGAGTGGAGTGCGGGTATGCTATAGCCCCCACGCCAAATCGGTGCATTTTAATGAAAAGCTTGTAACTCTGCCAGACTAGTTGGTCGGAAACGATTACCGAAGTCAAGAAGTGATAACTTGGATGGGTGATCGTTTTCACATTTCGAAAGGCAGGTTAAGCCGTTGGATTCGGTTGGATTCAGCGTAAGTTTGATATCTTGTAAAGTACTGATCGAAATTACATGATGTAAAAGACAAATTTAATGTCCAAGCTTACTAACATGTTTATTTGAATAAGAATTAATGTTATACAAACTTTAAATGGCTTCGTAAATAAGCCATTATTTCTAGTAAAAAGATAAAGTGGTTATTCTCGAGAGATAGACATATACCATCGCGGACTTTTTTGTGAGTTTTACAATACTGTATCACGGAGCGTTTAATCAGCATTTGCAATATAAGCCCAAAAAAGTGAGTCGATCACATTAGAAATCTCAATAATTGACAGTGTTCCACTACTAAATATCTATTAAAATAAACCGCATCAAATGTTGCGTCCGTCGCGTATCTATCTAAACACAGTTGCTTCGTTACTACGAATACCTGTACAGAGTCCGGTGTCCCTCGTCGGCGGCCACGCGGCGGAAGACGTGCGCGAGCGAGCGGTAGGTGGCGGGGGGGGTGACGGCCATGCGCGCGCGGGCCACGTCCAGCGGGTACGTGGCGCTCTGGGACGTGGCGCCCGCCAGCGAGCCGGCCAGCAGCAGCCGCAGGCGGTGGTGGCTGCGGGGGGGGCGGGGGGAGCGATGGGATATATAAGGAGGACACCACCAGACGCCGGCCACTAGGCGCCGGGGCGGCTCGCCCCGAGCTAACGAGGGGGAGGGGCCCCGGCCACTAGCAGGAAGGAGGACACCACCAGACGCCGGCCACTAGGCGCCGGGGCGGCTCGCCCCGAGCTAACGAGGGGGAGGGGCCCCGGCCACTAGCAGGAAGGAGGACACCACCAGACGCCGGCCACTAGGCGCCGGGGCGGCTCGCCCCGAGCTAACGAGGGGGAGGGGCCCCGGCCACTAGCAGGAAGGAGGACACCACCAGACGCCGGCCACTAGGCGCCGGGGCGGCTCGCCCCGAGCTAACGAGGGGGAGGGGCCCCGGCCACTAGCAGGAAGTACAATAGTCGGCTCAAGTCATAACCCAGTAAAAGACAAAGTGGAAACTTTAATGAGAGAGCTGGAGGCTTCTATAGTTTCGAAATCAACATAGAAAATCGCAATTCACTGCAATATACATTACTTTCCTACATTTGGAACGGACTTATTGAATTTCTATAAATATTCTCTTCACTGCTGAAAATAAGCCTCCCAAGTAGTTAACATGACACTTTGGTCTTTTTGTGTAAAATTTGCAATAACATTTGGTGTTCTGGTGAAATACCTGAGGACAGGTCATTCTCGATAACTCAATAAGGGTTGACCAGAAAATGCGACAGTAGAAAGATTCTGCTGTATTTTTGGACTGGCATCGTTTCCTTTAGTTAACATCATCCCGGTTGCCCTGGATTTAAACTTCGCTTGTTCGAGATTGGACAGATTCGGGATTGGACAGATTCTTGATTCGACAGATTAGTAGATTGGGCAGATTCTTGGATTCGACGGATTAACTATATGTCAGAAAATGAACAGTTGTGCACAAAATATAATTCTAGATCAATTTATTCAAAAAATCGGTCCAATCCCGAATCTGCCCTATACTGAACTAAAAAATTGGTTGCCTGTAAAGTCGGTATACGGGCGAAAGTTTTACGTGACAACGACTTTGAGTGGTAAAATAATTGTAATGTGAATATTCATTCGTATAGTAGGAAGAAGGATGAAATAATAGTAACAATTTAAAACATTTATTTAGAATTATATTTATGTCTGTTTTTCTCGCTCTTAGGCGGGCTAACCATGACCATGTGGAAGGGACGCGTGCCTCTCACTCGCTCTCATTGTGAGCGCATAACGTGAGCGGAGCGTAACGCAGTTTCTTGAAGTGTCACCCGGCAAACCAATTTATAAGACGTTGTCACGTCAAAAGACCCGAAACAGGAACACATTAGCGTAGTTTAAAACGTATATGAAACTCCTTGAACATTCAGTTATCTAGCAGGCCACTCTATGTCATTTCTAACAAATACTTCAAACAAATGCATATCATTTATTTTCCTGTTATGATTGTTGTCAAAAACTCAGATCAAGTAAAAAAAGTAGATACCTTATTACTAATAGGAAAGTGCAGCCATATTTTTAACTATATGTCAGTGACTAAAGTGTTGCCACTTTTTGGAAATCTCCCCAGATATTACAAGTATCATAAAACAATGAATCTGCGATTTACGTTAGTAAATTTACTAGAATCAATTGGGTAAACTCCACTATAAACCATTTTATAGTGGATTTACCTGGTATACCGCGAGATTAACTTTTTTTACGATTTTTGCAGTTTTCAGTTCTGTATGAAGTAGAATTTTAATTAAATTAAAACATTTATTGTTATATAGTCTTCCAATACTTTTAGTATAATTTGACATACGCAATGCAATAAGAAAATTAGAATGTTTGCGATATACGGGGCATACCTTTACTATTTATTTTAAACTATGAACCACTACACAGTTCTCGAAACTCGAACAAGGCATAGGTTCTAGGTTCTATATTAAGAAATAAGTTTAATAAAAATGTTATTAATTATTGTTCTACTGGCCAAAATATATACAATATCGTCTGTAATATAAAAAAGAAGAACATATGTGACAGTTCAGAAATAGTATTGTTATTTGGTGACAGTCTCTCGGTGAAAAAAAGGGACATTGTAAATAGTTTTGATATCTTGACTCAGCTACAAGCGGACACAAAATGTAAATTCATTATTAGTGCATTCCCCTATGCAACAAATCTGACGCGGGAACAAAATCAGCGAATTGCTGATTTGAATTTATTATTATATAACTTGACATGTCGTCATAGTGACGTATTATTTTTTGATATAAATAAATTTATAAAGATTTTTAAGTTGACCTCTGATACAATGTATCAAAATTATAGATTTATGTTACGAACTGCTTCTTTGTTAGCATTTAATGTTCAGGATTCTGTTATAAAATCTATAACACAATCCAAAATTAATATTGTACAAGTTAGTAGTCCTACTAATGGACATATTTAAAAGAGCATAGCCTGTGAGTTTCTTGCCAGTTCTTCTTACAGAGCGGTGGCTCGGAACTGGCACTTAGATTCACTTACACTTAATTATTTTTTGTTTTTAAATTGTTTTGTTGCATGTAAGTGAATCTAAGCTTCGTGATTTAGTGTAATATTATTTCGATTGTTTTTTTTTTTCATTTGTAATCATGACGTTTTCAAGTACTATGTATAATAGTTTATGAAATAAATATTTTTTTACTTTTTTTTACTTTACTTTTACTTTACTAATATTTCATTTACAAATGCCTTGACATTACCCAGTTTAAACTGAGATACAAGACAAAGGCAACAAGCCCTTTAACTTTTTTTTTTAGTTTATTGTACAAAATATATTAACATTATAATTTATGTTATAAGCCACTCACTTAAACCACCATGATATTACTTAAAATTGTGCATCAAAATATTCAGGTGCAAGGTTCTATAATTAGAATTATTTATTAAAAGCAGGAATATTGATATTATTTGTATAACTGAGCACTGGCTAAAGAAAAATGATACATCATTGGTTCTAAGTAATTATTATTTGATAAGTTCTTATGTTAGAGTATCAGCAATTCACGGTGGTTCTTTAATTTTTGTAAAAGACAGCCTTAGATGTAAAGATCGAAAAGATATTGTTAGCCTTTCCGTAGAACGTGTAATAGAGCTCTCCTGTGTGGAATTAGACAATTTTTTTTGACAAAATTGTGATTTTAGGGACGCCATTGGCGAATAAATATTTAAAAAAAAAACTAGTTTTTTTACGGCACATTTTAAATATGCCCACTCCTTTATACCAATTGTACAGTATACATAAATATTTCTTACAATAATAATACTGTAAATTTTGTTCCTGTACTCTACATTCTTCTGGCCAAGAAAACGCAAGCGATATACGAAAGATTGTTAACTATTTTGAGGGACCACTTCTCTGTCATGACAGAACAACATAAATGTGATTTTGAATTGGCAACTATTTAAGCAGTAAAAGCATTATGTCCTGGAGTAAAACTGGCTCTTACTTCCATTTTTGGAAAGCATTACTCAAAAAGAGCCAAAAAATTGGTTTTGATAAGACTGAACATGGACTATCATGCGCCTTTACATGCAACTGCCGTTGCTGCCTCCGATTTTGATTCCGGAAGCCATATTAAGCATCCAAGAAGTGGCAAATGAATCTGAGGAATACAATGCACAGTGGATGTGAATATATCACACGGATCATCATGATTGATCTTGCCTGTACCGATGCCAGGGTGAGAATGTCTCAGCGTCACATATTCCTGACCTTGGCCAGCATGCTGTGCTTTCAGTGTGATGTGGTCAGCAATATTTTCCTCGGTGATCTGAGGACTATCGGCTGGGAGCACGTGGAAGCACAGTTTGACGTTCATGAAATGGTTGGTGCCCTGAACAAATGCTACACATGGCTATTTGACTTACATGCGCCTGTCAAAAAGACCCAGATTAAAGAACAACATCATCCCTGGATTACTGATACAGTACGGACTATGATGCGTCTCAGGGCCAAGGCTCATAACAAGGCTAAAGCAAGCAGGGATGCTGTGCACAGGGCCTCATATTTGGAGCTCAAGTACGCTCCAAGATGGGCCCAATCGCCTCGAACCTTCGGCATCCCCGGCACTCCTCAAGAGTCTGAGCGTCTCTACGCCACGATACATATCCACTGACCTGGCACCTTGCGGAGTATCAACTCCCAGCGCTCGTTTCCACTGTTCGTGCGCAGTAAACTGTATAGCAGCGTACGGCACTATCCGGGCCATAGTTGCCGAGTTCCCTCGCCAGAGAGCGCCGATACCTTCCGAGCGGACACTGGCCGCTAGCCAGCGAATCGCTGCTCGCCATGAGTATGGTGTCTGCCTGTAAATAGACATACATTCATGAAATGAATGAAATGAAATGAAAAATTATTTATTTCAATATCACACATAATACACAACATAATGAAGAAATAATACAATATATAGGACACGTAAAGGTTAAATGATATTGAAAAAGGCCCCTGCTCAGTATTCGCAGTGAGTCTGTAAACAAACCCACTGCACTGATTTTCAGCATGGGCCAGATTCACCATTAATTGTTCATGTCATGTGTTCAGGATGTCCGAATGAAATGTTTACGTGTACTAAACATAGTGGTGGACAGCCTTATGGGGTTATCCATAAATTACGTCACACTTTAAGGGGGTGGGTGGGGGTTGACGAAGCGTTACAAGGTGCGAAAAGGGGATGGGAGGGATCCTAAATTTCGTGACGTTACATTTCAAAATCCAGGTTCTATAAAAATTTTGGAACTGCTGTTTTGATGTAATTAATTGTTGAGGTACAATTGCAAAATATGTGACATCACACTAAGGAGGAGGGAGTCTCACAAGTGTGACCAGCTGTGACAAGGACGGAGGAGGGGATGTAAAATATATACATTAAATTAATAATCAGCACGCTGGGCAGGCGGGTTGGTGATCGCAGTGCCAAACAGTACGCAGGATGACGCTGCTGCCCATCATCCGGTATTTCTCTTCGTCGACTCTTACGACTCTCCGTGAGATGAGAGGGGGGGGCACTGTTCTAGGCTGGTATCAAAGGGTACACTTACGGCACTGACTTACATAATATGTTACAGTACTTACGAGATCTGAAAGTTGATCTTGGTCCTATCCAGAGGTGCTATAGTGGTCTTGGCGAGGGCCCCGGCAGCCGCCCCGGCTACCAGCGACGTCACCACCGTCACGCTACTTTTCAGTGTCTTGTGGTCTTCCAGGGATTTATCTGGAAAACAATTATAATCCTCATAATTCCAGCAATAAACTACACGCTCCTAGACTTAAGTGACGTTTACAAGTGCTTGGAATGAAGCCTAAGCTGTCATTAATAATTAAAGATTCATAATTTTAAATAAAAGTAAATTGAATACCGGTTGCCCTACACATAAGCTTACCCCCCCCCCCCCCTCCTGGACAGGTCTCCACATCGGCGTGGTGAGGAGGCTGAGTACTTCCCGGTAGGGCGCAGAGGGCTCTAGGGAAAAGAGCACCCAGAGATTGGCGACTCTTGGTGCCCTTAGTACTGACTACCGGGGTGGATCTAAGAGGGAACTGTGAAGGGCGCAGAGGGGGCAGGGGGCCTTGCTGTCTAACCATAGACACACACGCCATAGTCGCACAAGGAGGTAAGAGGGGCGCGTTCACTGCGCCTCTCTGAGGAGGTCCTCCCGATTTTGGTCCGGGGGACGTTGGTCGCAGGCGGGGTGTCTGACGCTGCAACCCAGGTACTGGCCCCCGCCTTTTTCTCGACAAGCGGCGGGCGTCGTCGGAAGATTATTAGTGGGTGGGTCGTGTCTGCCGTTGGTGAGTCTCACGCCCCCTTTCGGTCTTCCTTTGGCCGGAAGGCAGTGCGTAAATACATTTTGTTATCGACGTAAAAAAAAACAAGACATAAGATTAGGACCCAGGGTCTGGCCGCTGGTCTAACCAGTTTTGGCTGCTGTTAGTTCTTATCTGGAATACAGTATTCATCATGGTCCTGGCATAATCACAATTGCCCAAGACTTAAGGTCACAGCTCATTAGAGCCACCCGGCACCCACCCCGCACCGCCTCGTCGCCCGGCGTCCACTCGTTGTCGACAGGTGGTCGACGGGTGAACACCGCGTTATCACCAATAAACGTCGCGCGGTCAATCAGTGGACCTCACGTCGTCAACCAGTGGACCCGGCGTGGTCAATGAGTGGACGACACTTGGTCCACGAATTTCCGAGTAGTCTGTTAACAATTGGCACTAGGTCTACACGTGTGTTTCGTAATGTCTAAGCTTCACAGATATAAATACACAATAGATAACGCAAGTATCACGATGGTATTTAAATCAAGTGTGCCGACTTTAAAATAAAAAAAAAACTTTATTGTCTATAAGATCAACCGGATCATTTAGATTTGACAAATTTTTAAACACAAAATGGAAATTACATAATTATTTTTCTTAACAACAATGACAGAGATATACGCGGTACCATAATCAAGAAATAAAAGTAAATGGATTCTTTGTCAGAATTTGTCAAGGTTTGTCAGTTTATCAGTCTGTTGTGGTTTTTTCTCAAGATTTGTCAGACTGTCGGTGACTCTTATCGGGGGGATCTGTCAGACAGTCAGTCTGTCGGTGACTCTAACGAGGCTTCCAAAAAGACAATGAGATTGAGAAGAAAGCCTCACTAAACTCATCTCGGCTTTTTTCAAATTATGTCTTAAAATCTAATACAATTAAAGAAGAAGAAAGAAAGAAAAAATAACGTACTGTGACGTCACTGTCGATATTTACTGACGGGAAATCCAAACCGATTCATCCACACTGATAATTAGTATTACATAATGTGCAATCGTTCATGTTAAACAAATTAACAAACAACGTGTTTGGGCCGTCCCGATGTCACATTAAATAGATCCCCATCTATCATCCCGGTGTCAGACAACTTCAGGTGTTAAAATGCAAAACGTGTGTAGCTGCCGAGTGCGTTTATTACACTAAATTAATAATCCAGTTCCCAGTCACACGGTTACTCATGTATCGGGTGTCAAGTTTTATGTCAATTAAACAAAATAAAATAATACATAACAATGTTCGAGCTGACTCGTACACGACAACAAGTCTTTGACCAGTGTGTGTTGCCAGTGATGACATACGGGACTGAGACTTGGTGCCTGACTATGGGCCTCATTAGGAAGCTCAAAGTCGCTCAGCGTGCAATGGAGAGAGCTATGCTCGGAGTGTCCCTACGTGATAGAATCAGAAATAAGGAAATCACGAAAGAACCGGTGGGGCGTAAAGGTTATTGAATGGCGACAACGAATCAGCAAACGTAGTAGAGGGCCCCCAACGCGATGGACCGATGATCTGGTCAGGGCGGCGGGGAGCCGGTGGATGCAGGCGGTTGTGTGTGAATGTTTGACGAATCTAAATGATCATGTTGATCTTAAAGACAATAAAGTATATTTTGTTTTATTTTATTTTGTTATTTCATGGCAGCCTGATTAAAATATATATCCCATTACCAACGGAGCACTTGTAAATGTCAAGATAACCTCAGCTTCTTACATATTATGTCAGTAAACAACATTTTTGTTTGCACAGTCACAAGTGCAAAATAATTAAGATAGATAAAACGTTCAAAAAATGTATTAATATATATTATAATAGTATTAATATATTATATATATATTTGACCGATATGGCGTGGAGATCAGTATACCTACACTTCACTCCAAAAGTCGTGGGTTCGATTCCCACACAGGACAAATCTTTGTGTGCATGAACATGATTATTTGTTCTGGTCTGGGGGTTTTCCTATGTATATTAAGTATGTATTTACAAAAAAAAAGTATTTAAGTAAGTTTATCCGTTCTTAAGTATCCATAACACAAGTTCTTAAATATACTTATCTTGGAACTAAATAGTTGATGTAATTGTCAGAAAAAAAAATGGTATTATTTCTAAAAAGGTTATTTAATTCTTAATGGTTTATGTGTTATTCTAAGGCTCATATTTAATGTGTCATCAAAATTAATAAATTACCAACCTAACCTAACCTTTTTGTACATCAAAAAATTCTGATGGAGCACCTAATCCCCTATTAGATGCTAGATCAGTATTTTTGATGATCAAAAAAGTATTTTTTAGAGGTTCAGTTTATTATATTCCTTATTCTAATTGTAACTTACTGCAGTTTTAGTATAAGTAATTGTCGATTATTAGAATATAATTATTGCATGCTGAGCTTATAACTAGAAGGGGCAATTTAAAGTACCTTTTTTTAATTTGTATAAAAAACTACAATTTAAATCAGAAGTTAAAATAAAAACAGTGCAACGAAAACCAATCGAGGTTTTTCCGTGCACTGCCAGCAACGTGCACCTACGTGTTATAAATTAAGCTCACACAAATGTCTGTTACTAATTGTATCCAGTTTTATAAGCCAAATAAAAAAAAATACAAGTTAAATAAAAACATATCCTACAAAACCGTGTGACTAGTTTGTCTGTGGGTCACAGTCTCTTTTATACTAATTACAACTTATTCTATACTAACCGACTGACCGAAATGGCGTGGTGGCGAGTATACCCGCACTCCACTCCTAAGGTCGTGGGTTCGATTCCCACACAGGACAAATCTTTGTGTGCATGAACATGATTATTTGTTCCGGTCTGGGTGTTTTCCTATGTATATTAAGTATGTATTTACAAAAAAAAAAAGTATTTATGTAATAGGTTGGGGAAAAAGTCTTTTCGTATTTTTGTATGAAAAGTCAAGACATTTTTTTCAAAGTTTATTTACATTTATTTACAATATATATGTACCGTTTTGTTGAATAACTTTCTGCCATTTTGTGGGCAGAGACATTATCCCGTTACTGTAGAAACTTTGGGACTTCTGATCAAAAAAACGGGACAAATAGTTTTGGCAGTCCTCTCTTGAGGTCAACCTTACAGAACCTAAAGAATTCTGCAGAGACCGAAACAGGTGAAAATCTGAAGGCGCAAGGTCAGGGCTATATGGTGGATGCACTAGGACCTCCCAGTCGAACTCTCTTAATTTTTGCTGAGTGGCTAAAGATGTGTGTGGTCTAGCGTTATCGTGATGAAAGACCACACCCTTCCTGTTGATCAATTCCGGCCGTTTTCTCTCGACTGCTTCCTTTAATCTCATCAGTTGCTGGCAGTAAAGATCAGAATCGATGGTTTTGCCGGGCGGTAAAAGCTCATAATAAACAATGCCCTTCCAATCCCACCATACACACAGCATCACCTTATTTCGTGTTAGGCCAGGTTTGGCCACAGTCTGTGAAGCCTGGCCAACTTTCGACCACGACCTTTTTCGCACGTTCTTGTCGTACGTGATCCACTTTTCATCGCCAGTTATCAATCTCTTCAAAAACGGCTCGGTTTCATTACGTCTCAATAATGAATCGCAAATGAGTACACGGTTCATTAAGTTTCTTTGAGTGAGCTCGTGTGGCACCCAAATATCGAGCTTTTTTGTATAACCAGCTTTCTTCAAATGGGTCAAAACTGTTTTGTGGTCAATTCCCAGTTCTTCAGCTGCATCGTAACTACTAATATGCCGATCTTGCTCCACTCTTTCAAAAATGGCGTCCATTTTATTCGTAACAGGGCGACCAGAGCGAGGTGCATCTTTAACATCAAAATTTCCGGACTAAAAACGTTTGAACCAAATTTGTGCTACTCTTACTGACACTGCATCAGGTCCGTAAACATCACAAATTTTTTTCACTGCTTGAGTTGCATTTTTGCCTTTTTTATAAAAAAATTTAAAATGTATCGAATTTCTTCATTAGATTCACTCATTTTTACGGAGAGAAAAACAAATGAAAAATAGCGGGAAACAACTTTTTTTTATTTTTTTCTTTTCTTTATAATGGAACCTTTTTAATGTTACCAAAACCAGCCAGACACAAATAGTATAGTCAAAAAAATTTTATAATAAGTTTATACCTACGTTATGCGAAAAGACTTTTTCCCCGACCTAATATGTCTATCTCTCAAGAATACCCCACAATAACCAATTTTATCTTTTACTTTTTACTAAAAATAATGGCTTATTAACGAAGCCATTTTAAGTATGTATGACATTAATTCTTATCTAAATAAACATGATAGTAAGCTTGGACATTAGACATAGATTAAATTTGTCTTTTACATCATGTAATTTCGATCAGTACTTTACAAGATATCAAACGAATAAACTTACGCTAAATCGAAAAATTATGGTTGCGGCGGTGGTAGGTATTCGCGGCCTATATAGAGACATTCTGTAATTATGTATTATACGTCACTATTCATATTAGCATACCACCCGTGCGAAGCTGGGGCGGGTCGCTAGTAATATAATATAGGTATAATTTAGACTAAGAACAAAACACCTCCACGTAACAGATAGTGTGACATAAGCATTACAATTATAAATAGTGTTATCTGACATTGGTGATTAATTAAACAATATACACATAAAGTTGGGGCCTATGAGAAAATAATATATTTTTGCTGAACGATAAGTCCTATCAGTCTACTTTTATCATCATACATACATTCACGCCTGTTTCCCAAAGGGGTAGGCAGAGGCATCTTATATGCCCACACTTCACAATAATGTAGTTAGTCCCACGTAATAGGTGGCGAGCCTATTGCCGCTTACCGGGCATTGTTATGTTCGCCAGAGCCTCGTCTGTTGGTCGGCAGGTGCACCACTTGCAGGTGAGGTTGGCTTGGGCTCCTTAGGTCTTGGTAGGATCCCCCCCAACTGGTCTCCACCTTGTCGTGGTGGGGGGCTGAGTACCTCCCAGAAGGGCGCAGAGGGCGTTAGGGAAAAGGTAACACCCAGAGATTGGCGACTCTGGGTGCCCTTAGTACTGACTACCGGGGGGAAACTAAGAGGGACCTGTGGAGGGCGCAGCGGGCGGGCCAGGAGAACCCGTCAAGCAGCGCCAGGAGGGTCTTAGGCAGCGGGGGCAGAGGGCCCCTGCTATAATAAGATGATAATATGCCTCTACCTACCCCTTCGGGGAAAAAGGCGTGAATGTATGTTTCTAGATAGGTGCTCCATTGGAACCAAAATCGAACAATCCACATCTATACTTCTGATCCGCCTGCGCCATTCTTCTGGATCCTCGTGGAGTATAATTAATCTCCCTCACCTTGGTTCCCCCGGGAGGCCCGTGGGGGGGTCGTTCATACTGTAATGATGACTGTGACTTACCGTAGTGGGCGTCTCGCAGCACCGGAACCGAGGCCTCCTTCACGGCCATGTTCTGACGTCACCACGCTCCCTCACATCCCTGCACACCTGGGGAGAAGAGTACTGGTCTTTAGTACTTTACACTACAGACAAATAGTCACGCCTCTTTCCCGTAGCGGTAGGCAGAGATCACATCCCCCCGACTGGTCTCCACCTTGTCGTGGTGGGGGGGCTGAGTACCTCCCGGTAGGGCGCAGGAGGCGCTAGGGAAAGGGTAACACCCAGAGATTGGCGACTCTGGTTGCCCTTAGTACTGACTACCGGGGGGGAAACTAAGAGGGACCTGTGGAAGGCGCGGCGGGCCGGCCAGGAGGGCCCGTCAACCAGCGCCGGGAGGGTCTTAGGCAGCGGGGGCTCGGGGCTCCTGCTGTCTAACCATGGACCCTCCGAGAAGTCGGCCACACACGCTATGGTCGCACAGGGAGGTAGGAAGGGCGCGTCCACTGCGTCTCTCTGAGGAGATCCTCCCGGTTTTGGTCGGGGAAACGTTGGCCGCGGGCGGGGTGTCAGAGCTGCAACCCAGGTACTGGCCCCCGCCTCTTTCTCAACAAGCGGCGGGCGTCGTCGGAAGATTTTTAGTGGGTATTACTGCTGGCGGTCGTGTCTGCCGGTGGTGAGTCCCACACACCTCTCTCGGTCCCCCTTTGGCCGGGAGACAGTGCGTAAATGCATTTTGTTACCGACGTAAATCAAAAAAAAAAGGCAGAGATCACATCTTTCCACTTGCATCGATCTTGGCACACACTTTTAGCTTCATTCACACTCATTAACTTCCTCCTTAGGTCTTTATAGACCCAATAATAAAAGTAAAGTAAGTAAAAATAAAAGTAAATACATAAGTATTCATGAAAAATTAAAGAAAAAAAAAAAGATGTATATATTAATAAAATGAAGCGCTTGTAGCTCCGCGGTGCGAAGTAAAGCAGAATTTACAGAGGTCAGTCCTTGGATGGTCACCCATCACACCGTTCACCCGTTACATTTGATTTCGAGCGCTTCCGTGCTTTGGAAGGTACGTTTAGCCTTTGGCCCGGTTATCACAAAATGTGGTAGTCGTTAAGTGATGCTAGAGGCCTAATGGGCGGCTTGAAAAATTCTAACAGCAGGACGCCATAGCCTCCGCCAATCCGCACTGGGTCCGCGTGGTGGAGTATGACCCAATACCCTCACACCTTGGTATGTGAGAGAAGGCTCGTGCTCAGTAGTGGGACGTTAATGAGCTGTGATGATGATGATGAGCATTGTAAGCACCTCATTAAATATACAAAACAATAACAGGTTATTGTCTCTGGTTATTTAAATATTCTCTTTATAAACAATATGAATACCATTGTAGTTGATGCATTTGTAATATGACACGAATCCCTATACGACAAAGGTAATTGTTTTAACACCACCGATATGGCGTGGTGGCTCACACCGCACACCGCTCCCAAGGTCGTGGGTTCGATTACCACACAGGACAAATCTTTGTGTACATAAACATGAATATTTGTTCTGGGCTGGGTGTTTTCCTGTGTATATTATATATGTATACAACAAAAAAAAGTATGTATGTATGTCATCCGTTATTTAATAACCTTAATAAAACTTCTTAAAGATATTGGAACTAAATAAATAATATTTTATTATAAATGCAAAAGTCACCACACTCTCTGCCTGTCACGCAAAACTACTGAACCAATTAAAATGAAATTTGGTACACAGATAGCCTGAGAAAGTACATAGGCAAACAAAGAGGTAAGCAGAGAGGTTATTAAAGCCCTCATTTCGCCAGATATAATGTTGGTAACACGTAATACACGGTGGCGAGCCTTTTACCGGGAACATTTATGATTGCCAGAGCCTCGTATGTTAATCGGCAGCTGCACCACTTGCAGATGAGGTTGGCTTGGGATCCTAAGATCTTGGTAGTATCCTGATACATCCGATATGACATTTACATATACATTAATTTACAGGCTTTAAGAAAAATGATACCATGCAAGTAATAAATTACAGTTATCACCAATTCTATTGTCCAGTTCAACACTTAAAGACAGTGACATAAAAACATACACATAAATATAGGTGTATAGGGATCCTACCAAGACCTAAAGAGCTCAAGTCAACCTCACCTGCAAGTGATGCACCTGCCGATCAACGGAGAAGGCTCTGGTGAACAGAAAAGTGCCTCATAAACAGCAATAGCTTTTCACTTAATACGTGGGAACAACTATATAATTGGCGAAGTGTGGGCGTATACTTCTTAAATGCCTCTGCCCACCCCTTTGGGGAAACAGGCGTGATTTTATGTATGTATATATATAATTTAGGTTTTTGTTTCATAATTCCTGGAATAATGAGTGTCTGACAATGTAACCTGCATTCACCAAATCAATGCCTAAGATATAAGTAATTAAATTTACTTAGTTTAGGTATCACCTAGATAATATAGCATTACTAACCCAATATTTTTCAATAAGTTTTATGTATTTTGATTAAGATATAATCAGAAATAAATTTCATTCTTTTTTTTATTGTTATAAAAAAAATACATACGCTTAAATTTAGAAAACTTTCTTCTTTTTTGAAGTTGGTTCAAAAACTATCAAAAAATCGGTAAAATGTGGCCAATATGGTGTTTAATCAGTATTAACTGTGTAAGAACATATTCAATTAGCTGACACAGCCTGAAACACAGTTAAACAACACTGCGAAGTACAGTTTCTAATTACATAATTACCACATAACAAAATTGGCAATAAACCTAAACCTAAAAAATATAAAACACACTAATATCTAACAAGACTTCAATCCTACAGCTACTGGATGCTATATACATACAATTGAAACTCTCTCGAACAAAATTTTTGAGCTAATTTAACTACAGATAGTGGTTAAAAAAATATTATTAATAGTTAATATCATACAACTTTACAGTCCAAAGTCGAGGTACCAACCTTGAATCTAACTTTTTAAGCTTAATTAAATGTTTTTAAATGTAATTTAAACCAAGGTCTATTTTTAGATAACATTCTTCACGAAGTTTACTTACGTATAAACACGACCGACTAGATTTCTGGAATATTTGTACTATTTATAACTTAAAATTATATAAACACTGCACTGTAAGTATTCATAGAGTTGTGTTATTTAATAAAATCGTTTATGTGCTTAGAACTATTTTTAAAGAATGTAAAAAAAATAATTGCTAAACACTTTACTTTGAAATGGTAAATCGCACTTTGCCCTATCATATAAACTGTCAAATTCATCAGCTGGCTGGTCATAGTCTGACATTTTACTTTTTTGGTAAATTCATCGGTTCGTGCGGTTTGCACATTTAGCCAGTGTCAAGTAAGAGATAATATTAATAACAAATAAATTATAGTACATAAAAATGAGTGGTGATAATGATGATAAATAGTAAATGAGATGTCCCCCCCTAAACACCTTGAGTCCTCAGTAAAGATGTGGGACTAAACTGAGATCTCAAATGGACTTCTTGAGAGAATTTGAAAAGTGATGTTGCACTGTTTTGTTTCAGTTATCAACACTCATGTACGTTCACAAACACTTAACGGTTAATAATCCACCATTATTACACATTAATGTTTAAAAATCCCAAATTTTACAAAATAAAACAAAACTGCAGACATGACGCCACGAAGTTTTATTTAGTTTTTTTGTAAATTTCATTTTGTCGTTTCCAAGTGCTATGTAATATTTTATAAAATAAACATTTTTTGACTTTGAATGACAAATCTTGATCCATCCATTCCAATCCATTTTGCTTTTATTTCTTTAATACTGCCCATATATCTTGCATTGTTAAAATTTTCTTTTGTAATTCCATTTTGCATGTCAAAAATGGACGAATCTGATGATCTTGTGACCTCAAAGATAATAAAGTAACTATATGTTATAACTACACTAGCGACCCGCCCCAGCTTCGCACGGGTGGTATGCTAATATGAATAGTGACGTATAATACATAATTAATTACAGAATGTCTCTATATAGGCCGCGAATACCTACCACCGCCGCAACCATAATTTTTCGATTTAGCGTAAGTTTATTCGTTTGATATCTTGTAAAGTACTGATCGAAATTACATGATGTAAAAGACAAATTTAATCTATGTTTAATGTCTAAGCTTACTAACATGTTTATTTAGATAAGAATTAATGTCATACATACTTAAAATGGCTTCGTTAATAAGCCATTATTTTTAGTAAAAAGTAAAAGATAAAATTGGTTATTGTGGGGTATTCTTGAGAGATAGACATATACCATCGCGGACTTTTTTTAAGAATTTTATAAGTTGTACAATATTGTAGTACATTATTTTGATTAATCTCGTAGGGTTTGGCGAACGTTTGCAATATAAGCGCAAAAAAGTGAGTTGAATTACGACATCACATCACAAATCTCACAAATTGACAGTGTTTCATTACTATATTATGCATGTATTATACATATAAACCTTCCTCTTGAATCACTCTATCTATTGGAAAAAACCGCATCAAAATCCGTTGCGTAGTTTTAAAGATTTAAGCGCACATAGGGATATAGGGACAGAAAAGGCGACTTTGTTTTATACTATGTAGTGATGCGGTAACTGTCAAGTCGGTATTAGAGTTGTCTAATTAGGCTCATCGCAGACATAGCGGAATACTCCTCGCGCGGTCTCGGGCATTTTGTTAACGTATGGCGTATGGTTTCGAGAACGCGCGAGCATTTTTGTCAGGTTCAAGCATATAAGTAAAGTCATAAATTTTTATTGCATCAAGTAAACAAGTAGGTACCTAAGTAATACAATGAATACTGATACCCCGTAGGGGCACTGCAAATTGAGAGGGAACTTAAACATATTACAAAACTACGTACTTTATTATTCTGTAAACTAATAAACTGTTACTAATACACAAATATTGTTATTATATATCACATTAACTTATCTATACTAATATTATAAACCTGAAGAGTTTGTTTGAACGCGCTAATCTCAGGAACTACTGGTTCGAATTGAAAAATTATTTTTGTGTTGAATAGACCATTTATCGAGGAAGGCTTTAGGTTATATAACATCACGCTGAAACTATTAGGAGCGAAGAAATAATGAAAAAGGTAAAAAAAAAACGGCCTTGAGGGCTTCAGTTGCGTGCGCTGCGAAAACGGTTCAAGATACCAAAAAGATATGTATGAAAGAATTATTCCTCTTGAAATGATCTAAAAAATGTCCACGACAGTATGTCTATCTTTTAAGATTAACTCACTAGCTGTGCCAATACAATACGGCCAACTGTATGTAGCGTTGTCAAGATCAGGTTGTGGAGAAAACCAACATGTTCTTCTGCCACAAGATATTAAAACTAAAAATATAATTTACGCAAAATTATCTAAAATAATAACAGAAAATGACGCGGACAAAATCGTGGTGAACAGCTTTAATTTATAAAGCTGAGGAGGTTGTTCGCAAAACTAAATGATGCCCAAAATAACTATTCCACGCGGACGAAGTTGCGGGCACAGCTAGTACTTTATATAGTAAATCACTATAGGTCTTTAATGAAGTTTGTCGTCAAAATATTCGTGAAGTGTGTAATAATATCATAATATCATCTCATCTATATATATATATAAAAGAAAGTCGTGTTAGTTACAGCACTTATAACTCAAGAACGGAAGAACAGATTTGGGCGAAAATTGGTAGGAAGGTAGCTTAGAGCCAGGAGACGGACATAGGGTACTTTTTATCCCGTTCGACAGCGTTCCCGTGTGACTTGACATGAAACGTCAGTCACTATAAAACGTGATATAACAAAAAAGAATCAGGCTTGGAATAACAAAACGCAAATGACAGCAATGTAGTGACGTATGAATGACAATTTGATATTTGTAAGAAATCAAAATTCAAACTATTTCTGATTTCTTGGCGGGAATGTGAATATGAGTTTTGAAATAATTTTTTAGGTGAATTGAAGTGAAGTTTAATTAATAATGCCGCGAACAAGACTATCGAATCTTTACCGACAAAGCCGTAATGCAAGAAGAATACGAAATACTGAAAATAAAAGGACTGAAGAAGAACAAGAAATTGCACGTGAACATCGCCGCAATAGTATGGCTCGACTTCGTGCTTCTCAATAAATAAACATTTCATAAACAAACATTCTCAATAAATTACAAAGTTGTAATAAAATATAGAAATAATAATGAATGATTAAAAAATTAAATACCTACCTACATATTTAATTTTTTTGTAATTTTCCAATAAAATAAAAACAAAATCTGCTTATTTATTGCCATTAAGGCGGAACAAAGTTCGCCGGGTCAGCTCGTATCTTATGAAAAAAAGGAGCAAAACATGTCAGTGACAAAATAAAACAAACTTTTAGTAAAAAACAGGCGTTTATTAAATACTTGTTCATTTAGAAAAAAATATAAAAATAATTGATACACACGCGTGAATCTACCATTTTCTACCAAACGGTATTTTTTATGGCAACACTCATTTCCACGCAAATAATAATCATTCACAAATATTACTTTACAACAAGCACCACATACATGCATTTAAACTAAAAAAGGCTTATTAAAACCCTAGATCTAAGTCATTGTTGACGACCGATTTGGCGTGGTGGCGAGTATGCCCGCAAACCACTCGTGAGGTCGTGGGTTCGATTCCCCCACATGACAAATATTTGTGTGTATAAATATGAATATTTGTTCTGGTCTGGGTGTTTTTCTATGTATATTAAGTATGTATTTACAAAAAAAAAAGTATTTATGTATGTTTATCCGTTATTTAGTATCTATAACACAAGTTCTTAATGATACTTATCTTGGAACTAAATAATTGGTGTAAGTGTCAGAAATATTTATTATTATTGTCTTCCTGGTTTTAGATCTAGTTTTGTAATAAGCTCCTATTATTTTAACATTTCAATATACAATAATCTAAATAAAATTAAATATGAGTTAAAATTTAAATTACAAATGCAATTTCACAATTAAAACATTGGTCCGCTATAAAAAAATATTTTCCGCAGTATTGACTTCCGGTTCCGGATTCTGTATCTAGCGAAGCTACTGAGAATTACGACACTTTGGATATTTTTTTAATATTTTTTGGAATATTTATTTATTTATTTATAGATGTCATACGGTATGTAGATGGCGTTTAATATTAAATATTAAACGCAATAAATTTTATAATTAGCAGTATTGACTTCTTGGCAGGAAAGTGAAGCGTCATGTCTGCAGTTTTATTTTTTCAAAAAATTTGTGATATTTCAAATATTAATGTGTAATAACGGTGGATTATTAATCGTTAAGTGTTTGTGAACATACATGAGTGTTGGTAAATCAAACAAAGCAGTGCAACATCACTTTTGAAATTCTCTCAAGAAGTCCCACATCTTTACTGAGGACTCAAGGGGTTTAGGGGGAGGGGATCTCATTTATCATCACTCATTCTCATTTACTATTATTTATATGTAATTAATATATCTCTCACTTGACACTGGCTAAATGTGCTAAACGCACGAAGCCATTACTAAAGAAAAATCCATAACACTTTCAGTAACACTATTGGATCTTAAATTTCGTCAAAACTAGTATGTATGTATCTTGGTGGTATGCACAGTGAGGGGCGTGAAACGGCCTCAGTCGCTAAAGTCCGAGTCAGAGTCGCCCTGGCCTCCTTTAATGGTCTTCTTCTGAATGTGGAGAGTCTTCTTTTTTGGGTCTGGGGGGTTCAGTACGTCTCCAGAGTATTCTATAACGTCTCCTCTGAAAAAATATATAAAAATTTATTATGATATAAATCAGCTTTGTTAAGGCGAGTTTGCAAGCTGAACCGACCACCGATGGGGATTTAAGGTTTTTCAATGGCGACCGCGAACCGGCAAACGTAGTAGAGGACGGCCTCCCACGCGAAACGATGATCTGGTCAAGGCGGCTGGAAGCCGATGGATGCAGGCGACTCAGGATCGCTCAATGTGGAAATCTATTGGGGAGGCCTATGTTCATCAGTGGTCGTCAGATGGCTGAGATGATGAGGATGATGAAATCAGCTTATATTGCGCACGGCTATATTAAACTCTTAACTCAAATAAGACGAATTTCGATTGAACCTATTTTTCTGATTCTCCATTCGATTAACTTTATGAAAATAAAACCGTAGTAAATTTACTTCGGCAAAAGCTCAATCGAGATAGCATAATATTAAATTAAAATAGCATTTCCGAAATTGCTTTTATTTCGTTCCATTTAAATTACGTTTTGTTTGAGTTCCGTCTGAGGTGACTTATTATTTTTTCTGACTACCCTACTATTTTTTAGTTTTTATTAAATTTTTTGTTAACCAAGAGAACTAGTGTTCAAGAACGCTATTAACTTCCTTGTTTTATCTTTAATTTTTATATAGACGTAAGGCTGTCGTTTTAGATAAAATGTACTTAAATTTACCTCTTTATAAACTCCCATGATACAGGCCTAGCCTAGTATGGGAGTTTTATTGTTAATTTCTCCAGTGTACTTTTATCAAATAAAGAATTATTATTATTATTATTATGTTTGTCTTTTTCCGATCTCGGGCCAATGGTGACCCGGACATTTGGAAGGCATGCGTGGGGCCGAAGCCAACACGTAGAGGCCCCTTAGACAATTTTAATCTAATGGTTATGTGACACCAACCGGCGATTATCCCTATGTGCATTATAGAAACACACCTAAGGACAATCCCCGGTCGGTGCAGTACTATTAGGATAAGATGGAATCTACTATGGCCGGGATATTGGGTTGAAAAGCTGAAGGACTGGGTAAATTGGACTATGGATAGAGGAGACTACCGGACACCTGCCGTCATCATCAGTCTCAAATGATTGTAAATGGCAGGCGGTGATTAGCCAGGGGATTAAATGGGCACTCCGAAATAGCCGTAGTGCAACGGCAGGAGCGCAACATAGATATCCTCGGCTTCAGGGTGTCGAGAGGTGTACACCGTTTTCTACTCACTGCCCAAGAGGACAGTGCGCCAACTCACGACTTATGCATCTTTCACTTCCACCCTGCGAGCATGTAGCTCTTGCGACTCCACCCTGGACAGCCAATGAAGGCAAGCCAGGGGCGAGGGTCCTGCTAGCCTCTTGGGGCCCACTCCGGCGAACCGGAGACGAGACCGCAGTCCGACCCTCTGGAGCACTCGGATTTACGCCCGTGGTGTCGCCACTCACCAACAGCTCGCCACAAGCTGCCCTGCGGGCTTATTATTATTATTATTATAATTATTTTTAAATGTGATGTTGTCGTCGACTTTTCCTGCTATTTGTATAATGTCATCGCCGCTAACCAAATAGGTGTTTATATCTCAAAATCAGCAACAAAACAACGCTCATACTAGCCTAATCATAAGTGAACATATTAACAATAACTACTAACACATGAAATGTAATTTCTTAATGAGATGTGGAATAAATGGAATTATTATTTTTATTATTCACGCCCTTCTTGAAGAGCCCCCATGCTGAAAGATAGGTACATATACACACACACACACGCACGCACGCACGCACGCACAGACGCACGCACGCACCCAACCACGCACGCACACAGACACACACACAGAGAGACACACACACACAAAGAGACAGACAAACACACACACAGAGAGACATACACACACACCCACAAACACACACTGTCATACACACACACACACACATACACTATCAGATATTTGGGTTCAGACTGAAAACCAGCGCTGGGTTTACCCTGCGTGCCTGGCATATGCTGAGGTTGGCCATTGCCAACACTATTTGTTTTTTTTAATGTATCTTGATTTTGTTTTGTGTGGCAATAAATGTCTTTTTCTTTATTATTTATAACTCTAAGATTTAATAATAATTTCTTAATAATAACGCACCCCCGGTGCTACAACGTCACTTATGCAATTTTGTCAAAATAAATCTGATTATGAGAAAAATTACGAATATACCAAACTGTAAGATGTTTCGTTGTACTGTGAAATGAAGTCTGAAATAAAGGCTTAAATATTACTAGTTAATTTCTTAAATTAAGAAGAACTATGTTTTATAACGCTCGTAGCTCCGCGGTGCTCGGTGGTCGGAAGCGATCGCCGAAGTACAGCAGAGTTTACAGAGGTCAGTCCTTGGATGGGTGACCGTTTGTGTGGCATTTGATATCGAGCGCTTCCGTGCTTCGGAAGGCACGTTAAGCCGTTGGTCCCGGTTATCACTAAATGTGGTAGTCGTTAAGCCATGTTAGAGGCCTAATGGGCGGCTTGATAAATTCTAACAGCAGGACGCCATATACCTGCCTCCGCCAATCCGCACTGGGTCCGCGTGGTGGAGTATGACCCATAACCCTCTCACCTTGGTATGTGAGAGGAGGCTCGTGCTCAGTAGTGGGACGTTAATGGGCTGAGATGATGATGATGATGTTTTATAACAGGATATTTAATTTAATTTAAGTGTCGTGTGGCACCGGGGGTGCGATATGTTAAGAAAGAGTAGTTTCTTCTGTCACAGGCTTTAATCATTATTTAAGTTATGTAATAAAGTAATGTTTAATTTTAATAAAAAGTATTACCTAGCCAATCTCCACTCCAGTATCTCGGTGGTGAAGTCATCCCGGTTGCCCAACTCCGTGAAGCCCACTATAAAGTCCTTTGTTTTATTGTCCTTCACCAGCGCTATGGTTGGTATCATACGGATCTTCAGACGACCTGTAATATACAGTTTTGGATAAGACTGACTGACTTGGTGAATGAAATTCGTATCACATTTCTGAATGCACCTAAAAGTATATAGAATTATCATCATCATCATTTCAGCCATGTGAAGTCCACTGTTGAACATAGGCCTCTCCAATTTCTTTCCACGTAAATCGATTCTTTGCCGCCTGCATCCACCGGCTCCCCGCCGCCCTGACCAGATCATCGGTCCATCGCGTTGGGTCCGCCCTCTACTACGTTTCCTGATTCGTGGTCGCCATTCAAGAACCTTAACGCCCTGAACCTTAACTTAATGTATGTAGAATAAATAAATAAATAAATATAAATATTTTCTGAAAATTACATCAATTATTTAGTTCCAAAATAAGCATCATTAAGAACTTGTGTTATGGATTACTAAATAACGGATAAACATACTTTAAATACTTTTTTGTTGTAAATAGATACTTAATAGGAAAAACATCCAGACCAGAACAAATACTTATGTTCATGCACACAAAGATTTGTCCTGTGTGGGAATCGAACCCACGACCTCTGGGGTGAAGTGTAGGTATATTTATATCCTTATAAAGTCCACTGCTGAACATTAGCCTCCCCAATGGATTACATTATTTACATAAATACATACATACATTCACGGCTGTATCCCCGAAGGGGTAGGCAGAGGCATATAATACGCCCACACTTCGCCATTTACATAGTTGGTCCCACGTAGTAGGTGGCGAGTCTATTGCCGCTTACCGGGCACTGTTATGTTCGCCAGATCGTCCGTTGATCAGCAGGTGCACCACTTGCAGGTGAGGTTGGTTTGGGTTCCTTAGGTCTTGATAGGATCCGTATACTATTAAATTCTTTGTATACACATATTTGCCCATAATCCCCACGTTGGGCAGGCGGGTCGGTGATCGCAGTTCCAGCCAGTACACAGGATCTCTGCTACCCATCATCCAGTAGGATTACTCTTCTCCCCGTGAGAGGGGGTGGCACTTATCTAGTTTGATACCTTGTAACCTTGTAACTAGAAGTGAAACTCACCAGTAAGGAACGGTGCCCTCTCAGCGTCCAGCTTCACAAACCTCGTCTCCAGGTGCTTGGTAGCGAGCTGCTTCAGATGCATGTCAACGATCTTGCAGCGCGGAGAGTCGTGCCGGTAGAAGTGGCAGACCACATCCGTGCTCTTGTTGCAGATGTTGAAGAATTCCTTCTCACCGTCTATTTCTGTATACTCTCCGTGGCCCTGGGAATAATAATAAGTTTATTCAAAGTCCACTTATATTTATTTACACATTTCGGTGACAACCACACTATGGGGAATGCTGGAATGCAGGGAAATAAAATAAATAAAAATAAAATATACTTTATTGTCTTTAAGATCAACATGATCATTTAGATTCGTCAAACATTCAGGCACAAAATTGAGCTGTACAATAATAAAGAAATAAAAGCAAATGGGTTCTTTGTCAGAATTTGTCAAGGTTTGTCAGTTTATTCGTCTGTTGTGGTTTTTCTTAAGATTTGTCAGTCTGTCTGTGACTCTTATGGGTGGTGGCTGATTGCCGGGCGAGGTTCCTGAAGACACCAGGCAGGCTTCCGGAAGACGTTAAGGCGCTGATAGCATTCCTGGAGGAACTGGGATGGCTGGAGTAATCCAGCTCTCACCCTCCTACGCAAAATGGACGTATGGAACGTCTGATTGCGGAAAAAGCCTGCACGACGAAGAAGAAGAAGACAATCAGACTAGGCGCAGCCTGTATTGTGGTTACCAAGCTGACGTGTTTAAGGACACAGAAACAAAACATGTATTGTTACGAAAAAAACATAATCTAATACATTTAGGCAATGAATACAGACATTATAATGCTTATAGGATGAAATGTTTACTAGAAAAAATCAACTTGTCCACGGTGCCTCAAGTGAGAATCGATCCCATGACCTTTGGATAACCAATAGCCCAAGAGCAAAGTCTTATTATTTAAGCTCTAAAATTAAAAATTGTGATGATAAGATTAAAATGACCTGGAATATTATTAATAGTGAAACGGGAAAAAGTAAAAATTATAATACTGAGTTTAAACTCAACATTGATAAAAAAACTCTTACATCTGACTTAGATGTAGCCAATGCTTTCGAAAACTTTTTTACTAATATTCCAGTGTCTATCACAAAAGCTTTAAATTGTTCGCCCACTTTAGCGGAGTCTATTTTGAAAGATAACGTGAATATATGTACAGTAGATTTTACGTTTAGTCATGTTACATCTATGGATATAATTAAGACATTCAATACTCTTAGTGTTAAGAAAGCTGCAGACCTCTGGGGCAATTCCATCGTAATTACCAAGCCTATCATTGTTTCGGTGGCGCACAGTTTGGCTCTAATATTTAATAAATGTGTAGATTGCGGCAAATTTCCCGATCTAATGAAAGAAAGTAAAATCATTCCATTATATAAATCGGGCAGTACAACAGACCCAACCAATTTTCGACCTATCTCAGTGCTGCCTACATTTAGTAAAATTTTTGAAAAACTTGTTTACAACCAGATGTTAATATTTTTCAATAAAAATGGATTAATGCATTCGAAACAATTTGGATTCACTAAGGGTCGCTCTACAACCGATGCAGGTGTTGAGCTTTTAAAACATATATTTGATGCTTGGGATAATTCTTTGGACGCTTTAGGTATTTTTTGCCATCTGTCCAAAGCTTTTGACTGTGTTCCTCATGAAGCATTGATAAAAAAATTAGAATATTACGGAATAAGAAACTCCGCATTGGATCTTCTCACTTCATATCTAAGTAATAGGATTCAAAGGGTTGAGGTTAATGGAAAGCGATCTCAGGGGTCTGTTGTAAAAATGGGGGTACCACAGGGCTCGATTCTCGGTCCGTTTTTGTTTTTGATTTATATTAATGATTTGCCATATTTTGTTAAAGAAAACCACGAGATAGTTTTGTTTGCTGATGATACATCAGTATTGTTTAAGTTAAAACGAAATCAGAATTTAGACGAAGTAAACAGTGCGATCTCGAAGGTGGTGCACTAGTTTGACGTTAACAATTTGCTATTAAATGGGGCTAAAACGAAATGTATTAAATTCGTGACGCCTAACGTCAGACAGGCAAACTCTACTATTATGGTAAAGGAGGATGAGTTGACCCTTGTGGATACTACCAAGTTTTTAGGGATTACTTTAGACTCTAAGCTACAGTGGGGCCCACATATTGGTGAATTGTCGAGTAGACTTAGCTCTGCAGCATTCGCGGTAAAGAAAATTAGCCAATTAACAGACGTTGTAACAGCTAGGCTTGTTTATCATAGCTATTTCCATAGTGTTATGTGTCCTATGGTATTCTTCTGTGGGGTTGTGCCGCAGACATTCAAACAATCTTTGTGCTGCAGAAGAGGGCTATTCGAGCAATTTATAATCTCCCGTGTGGACATTCACTAAGGGAAAAGTTTAAAGAAATTGGTATTTTAACAGTGGCCGGTCAAATTATTTATGATAACCTGGTTTATGTACATAAGAATATTGATTAATTTAGTAAGAAAAGCTGTGTACATAACCTAAACACAAGGAATAAGCATAAATTAGTTGTACCTGCCACTAGGCTCCAAAAGATAAACAAATCTTTTAAAGGTCAATGTGTGCGATTCTACAATAAAATCCCAAGCAACATACAGCAATTGAGCCTAAATAAATTTAAATTAAAAATAAAACACAAGCTGTCTTCAAAGGGATACTATTCTATTAAAGACTATATGGCAGATAAAAATGCTTGGGATTAAACTGCCGTTTCATACAGGCTATTCTAATATGAATGACTTGAAAACATAAATATTGTTAAGGTTATGTTATATTGCATTGTATAGCTTCACTGACAAATGAAGATTGTAATTCTAGTACCAAGCTAATGGACATATTTAAAAGAGCAAAGCCTGTGAGTTTCTTGCCAGTTCTTCTTACAGAGCGGTGGCTCGGAACTGGCACTTAGATTCACTTACACTTAATTATTTTTTGTTTTTAAATTGTTTTGTTGCATGTAAGTGAATCTCAGCTTCGTGATTTAGTGTAATATTATTTCGATTGTTTTTTTTTTCATTTATAATCATGACGTTTTCAAGTACTATGTAGGTATAATAGTTTATGAAATAAATAATTTTTTTACTTTACTTTTTTTTACTTAACATCTTTGGAGCCCAAGCCAACCTCACTATTAAGTGTTGCACCTGTAGATCAACGAATGAGGCTTTGGCAAACAGAACAGTTCCCAGTAAGCGGCAATAGGCTAGCCACCTATTACGTGGGACAAACAATAGTTGGTAAAATATGACACACCGTTCACTTTATTTTATCTGTTTGTCTGTTTTATCTGTTGTTTTGTCTTAATCCATGAACTACTGACTTAACAACCACCTATCTATATAATAGTGATAGTCCCACATACATACATACATACATACATATATGTTTTCCTATATATATTAAGTATGTATTTACAAAAAAAAAAGTATTTATGTATCCGTTATTTAGTATCAAAGCGCTCGTAGCTCTGCGGTGTTCGGTGGTCGGAAACGATCACCAAAGTATAGCAGAGTTTACAGAGGTCAGTCCTTGGATGGGTGACCGTTTGTGTGGCATTTGATATCGAGCGCTTCCGTGCTTAGGAAGGCGCGTTAAGCCGTTGGTCCAGGTTATCACCAAATGTGGTAGTCGTTAAGCCATGCTAGGGGCCTTATGGGCGGCTTGAAAAATTCTAACGGCAGGACGCCATACACCTGCCTCCGCCAATCCGCACTGGGTCCGCGTGGTGGAGTATGACCCAATACCCTCACACCTTGATATGTGAGAGGAGACTCGTGCTCAGTAGTGGGACGTTTATGGGCTGAGATGTGTGTATTTAGTATCCATAACACAAGTTCTTAATGATAATTATCTTGGGACTAAATAATTGGTGTAAGTGTCAGAAACATTTATTTATTTATTTACATACATAATATCACGCCTGTTTCCCCGAAGGGGTAGGCAGAGGCATACTATACGCTCATACTTCGCCAATTATATAGTTGGTCCCACGTAATAAGTGGCGAGCCAATTGCCGTGTACCGGGCACTTTTATGTTCCCCAGAGCCTCGTCCGTTGATCGGCAGATGCACCACTTGCAGGTGAGGTTGGCTTGGGCTCCTTAGGTCTTGATAGGATCCCTATTTTCTATTGAATGACATGCAAAAGTACCAAATTACAAATACAAATACAAATATTTATTTCTGTAACTTACAAATATGGAACTATTACATTTGTGGGAATCTCTTTTTAAGCAAAATGTTTGCTTGTGACAAGAGAAACCGCTCTTCTATAGCCATTTTCAACATTAAGTAAGAACGTACCGATTTATTTATTTTAAAAAATTCAATAAAGTTAGGGATAAAAAAAATATACATTTAACATAATTAGTTATACAGGTTAACACTATGTGTGTGTGTGAGTGTGTGTGTGTGTTTGTGTGTGTGTGCATCTGTGGATGTGGTTAACAGTGAATGCTAGAACTTTTTTGCCTGTACTATGCATTCAATATCTTCGTAAGATATTGTCTTTAAGCATTTGGTGACGATTGATTTACAACTTCTGTATGTCAGAGGGTAAATATTTAATAATAGTAAATATTTAATTACAGTTATTAAACTTTAACAGAATATATATATATAACTTTTGTTGGTTGTTTATCTTATTTTATTCATGACATCTTTAATTTAGCTTTTTAATAATGTAATTTATTTTGTTATTGTGTTTGTAAACCATAACTTTAACTAGGAATTTTTGTTTATAATGTTTTAATGGCATGCTGTCTTCGCCTATAATTAATAATAATAAATATTTTCTAACAATTACACCAATTATTTAGTTCCAAGATAAGTATCATTAAGAACTTGTGTTATGGATACTAAATAACGGATAAACATACATAAATACTACTTTTTTTGTAAATAAATACATAATATACATAGGGAAACACCCAGCCCAGAACAAATATTCATGTTTATGCACACAAATATTTGTCCTGTGTGGGAATCGAACCCACGACTTTGGAGCGGAGAGCGGGTATACTCGCCACCACGCCATATCGGTTGTCAAAATTTTAATGACATTGAGCTAAATACTGCTATGGTTAATTCTTTTTTGGTATTATTAATGTCTATTATGTTGGTGATCATTTTAATAAATAAATAAACAATATACAATGTGATCTTAGTGAAATATTCTTACTTACATTAGCCATCCATTCCTGTTTCTTCTTGACTCGCTGCTTCATCTCAACAATGCGCTGTTGCCGGATGGCTTCCAAATCACTGCTGTCCATGTTGTCCATTCTAAAAACAATTAAGTCTTAGTTATGTTATGTTAAAAACCCTCTGAATTTAATTTTATTGTATTGGCATATCATTCTTTTTTATTTTTTTACATACATACCACACCACAGCCACATAACATCCTATTTACCGCCTCACGGCGCTTGTACTGACTACTAGCTATAGTTTAATTAAATATATGTATATATTAGCCCCAAAAAGCGCAAAGGGACTGGTCTTAGATCTTTTTAAAAATTTTCGGGGTCAAGCAACGTACGCATCAGAGCTAAATGCGGAGCTGCAGCGTACCCCAAAGCATTTCGGCCATAATAACCCTTCAGGTTGGTATGTGCCATGGGTTGGAGGTGGGTTCACATGTTGTCTGTACACCACAATCCAGAGGGTAACAGTAACCTCAAGTATATCTCCTAGCCTTCAATATCTTTTTCAATATCTTCAATATCAATTTTCTGGCAATTACACCAATTATTTAGTTCCAAAATAAGTATCATTAAGAACTTGTGTTATGGATACTAAACAACGGATAAACATACTTAAATACTGTTTCTTTTTGTAAATACATACTTAATATACATAGGAAAAACACCCAGACCAGAACAAATATTCATGTTCATGCACACAAAGATTTGTCCTGTGTGGGAATCGAACCCACAACCTCTGGAGTGAAGTGTAGGTATACTGACCTCCACTCCATATCGGTCGTCATAAATTTATAAATTTACCTCTCCAACTCCTTGTCGAGCTGCTTCTCAACATTTTGGGCGACATGTTGCAGTATCTGCTCCATAGTGATTAATTAAACTGAAAAAAAAAATACAAATTTCTAATTATAGTTCACAATTAAAACTTAGTAACTACATACAGAAATCTGTGAGATGGCCACAAGTCATGGTATGAGAAATAGCAAATTCCTAACAAATTACTAAAAGGTGAAGAGGGAAAACACTGCAACCATTCTATGTTACATTGCAAGCAAACTTTTTGTATCCCAAATAATTACTTATAAACTATTCAAGTAAATACTAGCTACTTTACTTCCACGTTTTAAGTATTGAAGTAATAATAATAGTCTTTATATAGACATTACATTAAATTACATTATAATATGTCATCATTTATAAATAGTCCACTTAAAAATAGTAATAATGTTTTTATTTGCATCGACTCTGTATGTCATATGAATGACAAAGGCCTTCTCCAACTGATGCCATTTTTCTCTATTGTTAGCTGCCTGTGTCCATGAAGTGTTGTTACATTAATATTAAAGTAACAATTAATTAAATGCATATATTTTGATTGCAGTTTATAATTCCCAAGATCAAAATGACGCTCCCACGCATTCGCGGCGACAACGAAGCAGTTTTCTTTCACACAATAGTATATGTTAGAGTTTAGAATTTTAAATCATGCCTGAGGCACTCCAACACCACAAGAGCCTCAACAGTGTCCTGAAGATGTTATTTTCTAGAACTTGGAATGCTTTTAAATGATCTTCGTGTGAAAATGGTAACTACAGCCCTTGTGTTAAAAAATATTGTAAAATTATTAATCAAAATACAGTTGATAAAATTTTCAAAATGTTATCTAAGCCATTTAACCATTACATTTAAATTAAGTATAATTCTAAAAGTAAAATTTAAATGAAATTCTCAGTAAGTACCGCTTGATGACCTCATTCATCACACATGTTATTTTAAAACGAAATATTAACTAAACTTACCCTTTATCAACGATGTATTCTGTAATTTCCAATATAATATAGCGTTATTTGTTCTCTTCAAGTAACGATTTTTGAATCACACTTTAGTTTTAGATAAAAATCAAATAATATTTTGTCGCAAAACAAAAGGCACCGCTATTTTTCATAAAAAAACTGGGTGATAGATATGAATGTTGACATGACAGATGACAGTGACAAATAGTTTTTTTTAACTTTCCTAAGGATTTACTTGTTTGGAGCATTAGCCAGTATCAAGCAATTTAGGGCTGGCCACATTAGTATATGGAAAGAGGCTAGAGAGGCGCCTCGACACACCACCTGACGCTGTCCTCATCAGACATGTTTGCTTCGTTAGGTTCCTGTACAGAATCAGGCGGGATGAAACGTATGGGTGTCAACCTGGTGATGATCAGCCGAAGGAAACCGTAAAGCAGACCACCGCGGACTGTCCTGCGATCTTTGGCGTTCAGCCCTGGTGGAGGCCTCGGTCGAGGCACAGAGTTATAACGACAAAGGAGTGTGCTCCTCATCACGGTCCCAGCCGCCGCGATGGGCGCCCAAGCCGTCGCCGTACTTTGACTGGTGAGTGATGAGTAATGGGTAGCTCACCGCTCATCCGCCTTCTATAGGGGACAGGCCGCGTCAACGGCGCTTTCGTGTTTCAGAAACTTCTCGCAGCGTCCACGTTTCAGCGGCTTACAAAAATATAGAAAAAAATTAACCCAAATATTTCCTATATTTTGGTAATATTTCCGATTTTTCACATTTTTTCCTACGTCTATGGAATAAAAAAAGCTCAACTAGGGCAACGATGGTGCAGCGGAAACAGTTTTTGATGATTAAGTCCCCGAAGGCTGAATGTATAAATTTTTACATATCATACACTATTACACGAAAATTTTAAATTTCCAATAGTAAAATTCGAACGGTAAAGGCCCTGATCGACGGGCGAGCTTTACCGCGGTTTTGTGGCTCGTCGGTAAAGTTCGACCGTGTATCATTACAAAACCGCGGTCTTATATACCGACGAGCCTGGCTCGCGGCTCGTCATGTTTGTCTTATTTTTTACTCGGCGTGTCAAACAAAACCGCGCGTCGATCATTGCCGGCGCGCCGAGCCAACAGTTTTCGTTGACAGCGCTAGAGGACGCACGTGCTCCGCGTCACATTTTTATAATGGATCTGCGAACTTGCAGCCACGATTTTATAATAGAATTTATAAATGGCTTCCGAGTTTGTCCTTGCTTATGGCAAACTAAATCAAGCGACTATAAAAACAAAGGATATCGACTTGCAGCATATAATAAACTTGTGGAGATTGCGAAAAAATACGAACCAAACTCGAATATAGCAAGTGTTAAGAAAAAAATTCAGTCATTGCGAGCTTCCCATAGGAAAGAACGAAGCAAGGTAACTGCAAGCATGAGAACTGGTTCCGGAGTTGAAAATTTGTATCAACCAAAGTTATGGTATTATAAGGAGCTTGAATTTCTCAACGATCCTGTTCAAAGTAAGTAGATACCAAATACTGTTCAATGTTCAACTATTCCACCTAATTATAATTTAAAAACTAGATTGTGTACAGTCAAATAATTGTAGTATTTCTTTTATTTTACTTAAAAAATATTTTAATCAGCATTATAATAGGAACGTTACAAATAATTTATTACAATTGTAGTTATATGTAGTTTTAATATATGTATAAATCAAACAAATATACAGACTATTAATTTAACAGGTACGGCATCAATATCAACTATTGAAAGTGACGATGATGGCGGTGAATATCGTAGTCAAGTATCTTCACAAGATTCTCTGGACAACGTGAGTAATAAAATTATATATTTATCATTCTTTCCTGCCATGATACAGCCCCAGTTGTATTGCAGTATTTCACAAAATCTTCCCTAACTTTTTTAGCAATATTGTCAGAGTTTCCAGTACGAGTCGTTTGTAAGGGCGTCAAAATACCATTTGTCCTCAGACCTGTATGCATTGTACCAGCAATTTGATTTTCTGTGTCTATGTCACATGGAGAGATATACTCTTTTCTGGATTTGCAACTTAAAAAATTATGCAAGGTACAACAAGCTAATACCACAAAATTTATGTCTTCAATTGATTTGAAGTCTATAGCTGAGTGAAATATTTGGAATCTTGCTGACAAAATACCGAACGCATTTTCTACTACCCTCCGGGCTCTGCACATTCGATAGTTATAGATTCTCTTTTCATGATTATGTAATTCTCGTTGTTGATATGGTTTCAAAAAATCTGGTCTTAAGGTAAAAGCTTCATCACCAAGGTACACGAATGGTAAGGGATCTGAATCCGGTGTTGGTTTTTCTGGTGGTGGTATATTTAAAGTACCTTCATCCAAACGCTTATAAAATTTTGTCTTTTTTAAAACTCCTCCATCGGAAATGCGACCGTTCGTACCCACATCAACATATACAAATTGGTAATCAGCATTGACAACTGCCATAAGAACAATGCTATGGAAACCTTTGTAATTAAAAAAATGAGATCCTGCGCCAGGAGGTGGAATTATTTTGACATGTTTTCCATCAACTGCACCAAGACAATTAGGGAACTGCCACTTGTTTTTAAATTGTTCAGCTGTCATTTTCATCTCTTCTATATTACCAGGAAACTGAAACAAGAAAAAGAAAAATAATTAATATCATATGTTTTGCAGATATTCAGTCCACCCCCATCGGTTAATTCTGAGCTTCTGCTGCCACTGCCATCTCAAACTCCATCACCATCTTCTACACCTGAACTTCCATCATTTTCACGAAAACGAAAAGACGACACTTCCAATCAGATGTTTCGTTTAATTACACAACGACTCAGTCAACAAGAGGATGACTTTGATATTTTTGGCAGAAACGTTGCTAGTAAATTAAGGACAATGACTCCTGAGCAAAAAATATTTGCTGAGAAACTCATCAATGATGTGATTTTTAATGGACAAATGGAACTGCTTTCTATTAATTCAGTAATTAATGTGCGATCTGAAAATTTACATAACACTAATTATAATTTTAACAATCAACCATTTTATAAGCCTGCTCCTGCTCCAGTAAATACTAGTACCAGAACCTCCAATACATCCACAGCTACAACACGACCACAATATCATGTTCTGACAGCAACAGATGATCAACAGATTAATACGCCTGCGCCAGAAAATTTTACGTCCACAACTCAACCACAATTTCAAGTTGTGACTGCCACAGAAGACTCGAATACTTTGACGTATTATGTTTCTAATTTTCTAAAATGATAATACAAATAAATATCTTACCTTCATATATTCGTTTTTTAATACACTGTAAATAGCTCTGCATGTCTCTGAAATAATTCTTCCCAATGTTTGCCTGGATATCAAAGTAGAATACTGCAAACTGCTTTGGGTTTTACCTTCTGCCAGGTATCTAATTGTAGCACTTAAACGTTCATGAGGAGAAATAGCTTCTCGCATTATGGTGTTTTGTTTTTGTATTATAGGTGTCACTAAAGACAACAATTCGTTGTATGATTCCTCAGACATTCTCAGATAATTTCTGTAATCCAGTGGTTCTGCCGACAAGTTTTGAATTAAAAGGGTATGCGACAATTCTTGCCTCTTTTCTATCCAACTTTTAACCCAAACTCTAGGGCGTTTTCGTTTTTTTTTCATGATTTCGTGGTATGCTATAGCGAAATAACACAAAGCTTCAGACTCCGAACAAGACATGTTAACTCAGTTATCGCTCAGACACGACTGTTTTGCTCGCTAGTCTATCAGCACCAATGAGCCGCGAGTAAAACCGTCGTTCTTTAAAACCGCGGTATAGGCTCGTACGTCGATCACCCACTTAAAGATTCGTCAATTAGCAGACGTTGAAACGGCCGGCAGTATGACATTCTTCTGTGGGGTTGTGCTGTAGATATTTTAAACAATATTTGTGCTGCAGAACTTCTTCTGCAAGGGCAGGGCTATTCGAGAAATATATTATAATCTACCATGAGGGGCATTCGCCAAGGGAATCAATTAAAAAAATTGATATTTTGACAGTGGCGGGTCAAATTGTTCATGAAAACCTGGTATATGTAAAATATCAATCAATTTTAATTCTTAACAGTACCTAGGTTCGAATGATGTTTCTCGCGGAGTTGATTGTTTAGCATTTGTCTTTGCATTATCTAATTTTACCTTTAAGAAGACTTTGCTAATTACACGCAAATGGCTGATTACATCCGTACCGCGGGTGCGCTGCATAATTTCACATCATTAATTTGTTATAATTAATATTAAGCTAATGAATAAAATTTTAAAAAATAAACACAAGGAATAATAATAAACGAGTTGTAAATAAAATAAAATAACTTTTCAGTAATAAAACGAAACCTAATGCCATAAATAAAGTATCACAAAACTGATGCAAATTTGTTACCTGTAAGTTGTATAGGGATCCTACCAAGACCTTTTTTTTTTTTTTTGCTTTACGTCGGTAACAAAATGCATTTACGCACTGTCTCCCGGCCAAAAGGGGGAGACCGGGAAGGGGTGTGGGGCTCACTGCGGCAGACGCGACCGCCGCATACCTACCCACTAAAAAAATTCCGACGACGCCCACCGCTGTTGAAGATGGGGCGGGGGGCCAGCACCAGGGGATTTGTAGTTTCTGGCACCCCGCCCGCGGCCAACGTCCCCCGGATCAGAACCGGGAGGACCTCCTCAGAGGCGCAGTGTGTCGCGCCCCTCCTACCTCCTTGTGCGGCCATGACGTGACTGGCCGACTTCTGGGGGGTCTATAGCTAGACGGAAGGGGCCCCCTGCTCCCGCCGCCTAAGACCCCCAGGCGCGGCCGGGCGGGCCCTCCTGGCCCGCCCGCTGCGCCAACGGCGTAGCCGGAGAGAGAGCGGGTCTCGCTCCCTGGCCTCCTTCTGCGACATCACCACTTCGCAGAAGGAGGCCATCGCCTCCCACGCCGTCTCGCTGTCGACCATCTTTTGCATGATGGTCGGCAGCGAGAGAGCCACTCCACCCAGGGCCGCGGCTAACGTCGACCGCGGCCCCGCCCACGCAGGGCACGCCACCAAAGTGTGCTGCGCGGTGTCTTCCGCGCCGTCACAATGGTGGCAACACCGGGTCGACTCCCCCCCGGCGACGTCACACAGATACTTCCCGAAGCACTTTCCAGAAAGTACCTGCGTGAGCCGGAAGGTCATCGACCCCCACCGACGGCCGACCCATCGCTCCAAGAATCCTACCAAGACCTAAGAGCCCAAGCCAACCTTACCTGCAAGTGGTGCGCCTGCCGATCAACGGACGAGGCTCTGGCGAACATAACAGTGCCCGGTAAGCGGCAATGGGCTCGCCACCTGTTACGTGGGACCAACAATGCAACTGGCGAAGTGTGGGCATGTCTTATGTCTCTACCCCTTCGGGGTAACAGGGGTGAATGCATGTATGTTAATCCAGTCATGACCCTTACTATTTTGTGGTCCTTAAGTCAGGTCTTAGAGGCGCGTGCTCAGTAGTGGGACGTTCATGGATTAAGACGATGATTAAAGATAAAATAATGTGCACAGTGAATTTTTTAAAAGGTATATTTGAACAAAAACGACGTTATAAAAAAATAAAATACACACAAATATTATAACCAATTATTGAAAAATCCAGATTCTAACACAAACAATATATTTTATGAGTCTATTATTTTTCAAATTTCAGAAATACATACAAATAATTTTAAATCTTCAGTCTTCAATGGCTAAGTCCTTAATAAACTAAATTCTGTCTGGTTTCCGCGAAGCAATTACAAAATGGTACAATATTAACATTTTCTATTCAATGTTTGTGCCTAGAATACTGCCCCCCCTCCCCCCTCTCATCTCAAGGAGAGTCGTAAAAGTCGACGAAGAGAAATCTTACCGGATGATGGGCAGCAGCGTCATCCTGCGTACTGGCTGGAACTGCGATCACTAACCCACCTGCTCAGCGTGATGATTATGACCAAATACCCCCAATGGAATGTAATCTTTTGGGGAAGCTAATGTCCAGCAGTGGACTTCATGAGACTTTACGGGATAAGAGTAAAAACACCATAAATTGTACCTTATAACGTTGAGTTAAGGTAACAACAAATTTTAGCATGTCTTGCCCATTAAATTCTTACCATAGTATAGAAGGGAATGTAATATGTAGACAGGCCACAAGTACATAATCCAGGACTACGTGCAGATGATCATGGCCTTCGATTGGTGCGCCCCTTTTTAAATAAACCACGCCCATATTCATGACATCAAGACCTAGTTCACAATGACAGGGCACCATTGCTTCTACCATTTCCACTTAGTATTTGCTCCGCGTACATAAGTCATACCTAATCCTAACGCAACAACAAAATTAAGGTAACATAGTCCAACAAAAACAGTTTCACAAGCAAGTGATGGATAACAATATCTTTGAGACAATTCCCGCGCAACTATAATTTCCCGAACAATCGAGAAACAATTCAACACGACACGTGTTTCGCCCTTACACAGAGCATCTTCAGGTAAGGTAGGAGCCTCAGAACAACGATGTCCTCACGGCCAACGCTGAAACGTTCCTGAACAAGATTGTATTCGTCGTTGCGCGGGATTTGTCACAAAGATATGTTGAGCCCATCACTTGCTTACAATCGATTTCAGCAAAGTAACGCCTGAATCAATAAATAAGTTTCCCAAGCACTTTGTTTATGATACGTCACTAGTTTCGATAAAATAGTCCACTTTTAACAAAAATCACTTGTCCATTAACATCTTTCAACAGAAGTTTAACACGAAACTGTTATCAGGAATTCGTTGTCACTGCTTTGTAAAGTCTTAACCGGGACTCAGATAAAGCGGCCACTATCGTATCTCCATTCAGTTGAGCTGAGCATACGTCTAAAGCCGGTTCAGCTGCTGGCAAAGACATGGTCCTTACACCGTCCAAACCGTGAAGGAAAAGCGAACATTCGCTTTCAGAATGCGCTGCCACCCACGAGGCCCCTGGCGCTCGCACCCAACTGGCTCTAGACATCAATGTAGACCTAGCAGAGCCTGTAAAAGTCTGCTCAATATCAAACAAAACCTCCCCACTTGGAACACTTTCCTTCAACTTACACATAACTAATTTAGACCTTTCAGTACTATTTGCACCAGGCCGGCACGAAATCAACGCTCTATGGGACTCGTTATCGTAGCACAGAGACATGAAAGGACCGTCTATTGGCAACGCTTTCGGTTCCCACGCTCTTGTATTGTACTCCCAAAGCCAGCAAGAGTTTAATTGGCAGGAAAGTAAACCGTATTCTGTTGAACATAACGATACAACAGGAGACATGTCCGGGGCAGCAGCTATTCTATGGATGTAATTGCTGGGATTACGGACGTCGTAATGATGAATTATCCCGCCAACGCCGCCGACGTAAAACTCGTTGCTTCTCAAGTAATCCCACGAGCACGACCAAAGAGGATATCCAGCTTGTATTCTGACTCCACCAATACCTCTTTCCACAATTCTAGCTGTACTATCTAAGCTTACACTGAGAAGGAAGTCTCTAGGCTGCGAATAAGTTATATCCCGAATAGGTTTCGGATGAAGATGCACAAATTGACCCAATTTATAGTCGACGCAGCTGACTTTCCTCAACCCGTATCCAGGAAACAGATCGTTTGTGCTTTTCTGAGACACGTACAGTTCGTATGTTCTGCAATTGTACGTCATCACCCTGCAACCACCATCTTTGCAAACTTCCAAGTTCTTCTCCAGCGCAAATCTCCAGGATTTTCTAGAAGCCGGCTCCTTGTTAACTTGCGATTTCATTAAAGTGCTTCTTAACACTTCCAATTGTAACTGGCATGCTCTATGAGCGATCCTGGACTTCTGCAGCTCAAGATAAGACCTGCTTTTCTCGGCTTGCAATATTTCTATTTGTTTCTGTAGCGTGGTGATTTGAGAAGTGTCTGCAGCGACTAAGCGTCTTGCGTATATATGCCTCAAATCTTTCGTATGAGCTTTACTCTTGCATGTAGGACATGATCTTTCTTTAGCTGGCTGCGCCTTTAACCATCTCTCGACGCACTGTGACCCGAATAAATGGCCACATCTTAAAGCTACTAGTCTGTGTTCTCCAGAGTTACCCCATGAGTCTAAGCATATAGGACACGTTTCGCCGTCTAGATCATCGGATTTGTTCGGAGATGATACTTTGCGGATTTTCGCTGGCGGTTCTTCGGCATTGGATAGACTTCTTCTAACGTGAGTTTCCGGAAGACTCATTAATGTATTAGATTCATCGTTCATCAATGTTAAAGCAGTGCTGGCGGTACTAGCATTGCTGTCTTCGTTTAAAGAGCTCTGTGGTTGTATAGAGCTGGAATTTTCGTCCAATTCTGGCGTGCGTCTCCAATTGTTGCTCTCAGTGGCTGTAACTGCTGATTCGTTGCTATCCTCATTGGGGTAAGGTTCAGAGCTCGGTGCGACCTCAGCATAAGGCAAGTCCAAAGCTGCATATATCGAGGGAGGCTCTATGGTGGAAGGGCTGTCTGGTGACTCGGGTATGTGGACACTGCCACTCGGCGTGGGAGAGCCGTTAGGGTCCTGGCTCATCTTGAGGTGTCATGGGGATAATCTGTGCAACAACATAAGAAAAAGATGCGTTAGTGTGCGTAAAAACAAAAATTTTAAGGTTTTTTAAAGGTTAACATGAATAACTGAAATTCAGTCAACTCTGGTTGAATCAGTGAGCAGACCCTGGGCCTGAGGACGCCCCAGGACAACACCAGGGTCATCAAAAGCGCGTTGCCGACCCATTAAAAGTAATTTTTAGTCAAGCAATGGTCAGATACGCGTACAATAAGTACGCGTTCATTCTAGTCTTATAGTCCCTCATAGTGGCACATATGAAGTATTTGCGTTACATTTAAGGTAAAAAAATTGCGTTAGCAGTTGTCCGGATCACGGTTCGTGAAGAGACTACTTGCATTTTTTGTATGTTCTTTAAGACTATGCCCACTTGCAAATTTTATCTTTACAACAAGCGGACTATCTTATCGCGGGGGCCACAGTCTGTTTGTTGACTTTGACCCTTATGTCGGATCTTTTGTGCATCCCCTTGCCTTTCACTCCAAATCTCCAAATATTGTCATCATCTTTATGACAGTCTTTGCAGACAAGCGAACTATGCTCTGAATCTATTAATGGCTTTTCAGTTTTGTCTATGTATTCTGTCATGACTGCAAATAAATATGATTTTTAATAAACTTTGCTGACTTTCAAGCTTTTTGATTTGATAGCTTCTGATGTCCAAGCGAGTACAAAAGCTGTTTCACAAAATTTTTGAGGAGCCCCATGCTGTTGATCACATGGCAGAACATGACCAAACCACGACCCAATGGTACGCAGCAGACTTTTTTTAAACACACCCTACGCGCACCGGTCATTTCCAAATTGTGGAGGATAAAAAAATAAAATAAAATAATAAAACATACTTTATTGTCTTTAAGATCAACATGATCATTTAGATTCGTCAAACATTTACACAAAATGGAAATTCCATATATTTTTTTAACAACAAAGAAAGAAATATGAGCGGTACCATAATAAAGGAGTAAAAGCAAATGGATTCTTTGTCAGTTTATCTGTCTGTTGTGGTTTTCCCAAGATTTGTCAGTCTGTATCTGTCAGTCAGCCTGTCGTGATTCTAAAGGAGGGAGGGGATTGTTCGTCAGTCAGTCAGTCTGTCGGTGACTCTTATCTGAGGATTTAATAATAATAAATATTCTCTTACATTTTCACCAATTATTTAGTTTCAAGATAAGAATCATTAAGAACTTGTGTTATGGATACTAAACAACGTATAAACATACTTAAATACCTTTTAATTTTTTTTGTTATAATAACATACTTAATATACGTACACCCAGACCAGAACAAATATTCATGTTCTTGCATACAAAGATTTGTCCTGTGTGGGAATTAAACCCACGACCTCTGGAGTGAAGTGCAGGTATACTGACCTCGACGCCATATCATTCGCAAAACTATTCGGATTACTAGGATAATACTATAAACGACTATTTTATTACAAACTATTCCTATAATAATATATCAAAACAAAATCGTGTCACTTTTTTAACAATAGGTAGTACTTGAAAATGTAATACGTAACAGTACTGCTTGTATTGTAAATATACAAATACAAAAACTATTGCTAAACCATTTGTGCACATAGATTTTATACAATTTGGAACCAATGTTATGGATCCTGTAACTTTAAGAGTGAAGAGAGGGGAGTTGCAATCAATATTTTATCGACATACTACAAATAAACTTGTTAAAATAAAAACTAACTTCATTAAACTTTTCAAATTCTACAATCTATCTCTAACATATATTATATCTTGTCGGTTATGACATACAAAATAAACAAAGGAACAGCTAAACAACTGAAATAAACTACCTTAACTTAAAACTATATATAGAAGATGTCTTCCAACTGTGGGCCCATGGGTATGGTGCCAAGAATGCTGGCAACATTTCCTCTTTGGATTGCCAGGCCAATACGCTGGCAGAAGAAGCTGCCAGCCTTCTTGTCACCGGAGGCATCAATAAGGCGAGCACTTAAATGCCTGACAAGCTGCTTTGCCTCCGGCCCCCATGGACCCATTGTCTCCACCGCCAACGAATTAAATATATGGCGGTTAAATATTCCGTAACATCATAATAACATTTATTAATCAAAATGTGTTTTAATTGTGTTATAAATGCTACATCACTTTGGTCGTTTTGTAGATAATAGGGTAAATTGTTGTAAAAATAAATAAATAAATATATACTTTATTGTCTTTAAGATCAACATAATCATTTAGATTCGTCAAACATTCACACACAAAATTGAAATTCGATATATTTTTTTAACAACTATGAAAGAGATATGAGCAGTACCATAATTAAGAAATAAAAGCAAACGGGTTCTTTGTCAGAAGTTGTCAAGGTTTGTCAGTTATCTGTCTGTAAATTTTTATAGACATACCACAGGCAGGTGCTTGAAGAGCTTAGTTTGAGACGTGTGGCTGGTACAAACATACTTGATTACTTCTTTTATGAACAACGCTGACTCTTGTTTCAGCGTTGGTCGTGAAGACGTTATTCTGAGGCTAAAGTGTAAAGAAGTACCTATTTTACTCATTTAAATCCTTTGTTAATGCTTTAGAACCTGAGTTTAGGGTGGTTATTCATGAGCGTTCTCCAGGACCGCACGTAGGTGGTTAAGTTACAGAAATAGGTGGTAGGTGGTCAAGGGTTAAGCTAAGTTAATGGTATAATAGTGAAAAGGGATTCTACCAACATCAAGGGCGCCCAAGCCAACCTCACCTGCAAGTTGTGCATCTGCTAAACAACAGACAAGGCAAACAAAAAGTTCCCGGTAAGCGACAATAGGTTGCCACTGAATACATAGGACCAACCCTATTACTAGCGAAATGTACACATATAATATGCCTCTGAAACAGGAGTGAATGTATATTTACATACATGTATAAAAACCTATTACGACATATCGAGGGTTCCGTGCTCAAACCCGATAAGTGACAACATCAGATACATAATTTCTGCCGCTTTTTCTTGTGATATTATCAGATGAGTCGATTTCAGAAAAGAAGACTGAAAACTGAGGACTTCATAATCCAATAAGTAAACCTTTTAAGTTTCATTTTTTTTAATTAACCCAAAAACACTTATCGGGTTTGAGCATGGAACCCTCGATATATGTAAATACCACCAAACACATGGAACCTACGATATAGCAGGAGAAAAAGCTAACCTTGACGATTTTCTTGCCCACTCTTTTACGATCAAGCTCCCGCCCGCAGTGAATGGGCGCTAGTTTTTAGGTTTTGACCTTCATAAGAGCTCTTTTGAGCCAAACTTGAATAAATGATTTCGAATATTAGCTGGAGAGGTGTCGGTGTGCAATACGTCCCTGCATATACCTTCAGGAAGCGGGTGTGGTGTTATGTGTGTGAGTATGAACATAAGTACATACACATATATACAATCAGGCAGAGGCATATTATTTGCCCACACTTCGCCAATTATACAGTTGGTCCCACGTAATAGGTGTAATATTGTCGCTTACCAGGCACTGTTATATTCGCCAGAGCCTCGTCCGTTGATCGGCAGGTGCACCACTTGCAGGTGAGGTTGGCTTGAGCTCCTTAGGTCTTGGTAGGATCCCCTATACACTAAACATAAGTACTCCAGGTTAATAAATGTGGCTGAAGCTATAAGTGTGTCAGGATCTTAGCAAGTTTAAGGGTGGGGTTTCTGCCTACCCCTATGATAATAAGATGTGATATGTGTATAAGTGCTAGTCCACATTGAGTAAAGCACCTTTAGTTATCCAGAGTCTTATTTACTTACGTCAAATTGACTTTAAACAGCCTCCAATGTAATCTAATGTATTTTTGTTTTACATTCCAAAAACAACTATTTTAATCTTCAGATACCTTTCTGGCAAAGGGGATCAGTATCTCTAACTAAATGTAGAGTAAATAAAAATTGTTTACATACCAAAAACGAACTTAAACCATCAACAATGATATATCTAATTGAGATTGCAAAATTAATTAATAAGTCAATAATTTTCATTTCTCATTAAGGAAATTTAGTTGTTAATTATTTTAAAAAAATGTATATTATATTATTAATTAATATACATACCCCAGTAATTTATATCTATTTTTATGTAAACAAAATGGGACGATGAAGTAAATTATTCAAAGCTTATAAATAATAGTAACTTACCCAACAGAATATCCAGTAATTTATAGATACTTCTTTAGTAGTGAAAAGTATAAGTTCTGAAGAAAAAACGCGTTTTATCAAAAACAAAAACTGAATTTATCCAAAATTTGCGCAAGAACAAACTGTAATCTGTCACTGTCAATCGCTCATCGCTCGCGTCTGTCAAAGTGTCCAGTGAATTCTCTCTTATTGTTTTCAGATACGTTTTGTTCTCTATAACTTATTACTATATTAAGAAGACAATTTATTGAGTAATAATGTTAAATTTCAGTAGAATTACGCAAAAAAGAGAAATAAATATAAATGAAACTTTTCGTACCTTTCATAGTTGGCATTTATTAGTAATTATTTAAAAAAATTACCTAAGCATTGAATTTAACACAACCGAGTTACGTTCGAGTTACCACAGTTGTGTCAAAATGTATAAAATTCTTGTCATGTATCAGCGGCTTCCATTGGTTGACTTGAAAATTGAGTCATATTTGAACCAATGAAGTATCACTGTTATAATTTAACCAATCAGTATATTTGTCAGAATCGAGTTTGAGTTTTGATGTTGCCTGCTTTACTATTTATTTACAAAATCTTTTTGTTGGTAGTTGCAACTCAGTCCGATCGCGATCTGCGAGCTAACGGGTTTATCTCCCATGTTTTTTAGTAATTTTTCTCGTTAAGATTGTGTCAGTTACTCTTGTAATTAAAACGCGAATACATTATTATTAGCCAGTGTTATGTGAGGTGACAAAACTCCAATTGGAATGCGGTGATCAGTGATAATGTGTGTTTTTAGTTGACGTGAATGTTCAGAGATTCAATGGCGCTTCAATCGGTGTTGTGAAGTTTATATCATGTTTATGTGATTATTACCGCAAGTTTAGAGAATAATTCACACAATGCCTTCGATTATGGGTTAGTATTCGCTGTAATATTCATTTAACAACCAGATTAAGCTTACAAACGAAAGATTTCCTTCTTGTATCCATTGCTGTAATAGTTGCGAGCTTTCGCAAACGGGTCATGATGATGACCGCAATATGTTTCTAGGGCATCGGACACTGTTAGTCAATAGACTGGAAAGCTTTAGGCAGGGTATGTTGACATTTAGCTGAATGTCGCAAGCGAATGTAGGTCACATAGCCAGGTCAGATGCGCGCGCACCGTTTGACGTCACGTTTGGGACCCCTCGCTAGGCCGCACCCCCTTAACATTCACTTTCGAAATCATCTATACATTTAGGTAGGTTGCACAGAACTAGTGCACAGAAAAACCTATCATGAAGTGGACCCTAGATAGGCCAGGTGAGTAAGGAGGCTGCATGTAGATATAGAAGAGGCATAGACTCTTTGGAATAGGAATAGAAACTATGTGCTCCTGACCTCTTTTGACAGAAAATAGGTTGTGTTGCTTTCTGTTTCTATTCTTGTCAGAAAAGTATTTAGTACATCTGATTCTATAAATAATAAAATCATAAATGTGAAGGAAAAATACTAAACATCCCATTATCCTAGCATTGTCCCGGGGTCAGGTCACTGCTCTGGAGGAAAAATACTTTACCATAAACAGTCTGCATTCCTGTAATCTATTATCAAAATATTACAAATAGTACTGAATTTTGAAGAACTTAAATCTTTAAAGACTTGAGTGTCAATATTAAAGGAAAGTAATATGGTACATATAACAAATTACATTTTAATAAATTCTTTTTCATCTATTTGTTTTTTATTGTGCCTAAACTCAGAATAAACTGGCCTGTTTCTGACAGAGTTTGCACTGACAGATAACTGAGGAGAGAAATAGGTTGCTTTTTTCCCAAAAAATACACAGATGATTGAAGCTACAGCGTAAATAAACTAATAACACAAAAAAATATCAAAATACTCAATAATATTTGTTAATTTATTGTGAAATTTAACATGTTTCATTTTTGATATACAGTTCTCTCACAATTTGTGAATATAATGTTGCAAAACATTTGGAAAGAATTGTAATGTAAGAAATAAATGACCCTATTTTGAGCTGCCTTCTCTCACTGGTGTCACTGAAAACCGGTGCCTCTGCATTTGATATTGTGGCATAAGCTGAGTGGTATCCATTTTATAGAATTTTTGCTCATTCTTTTATTTACTTAACAATTTATGCACACAAGGAACATACACAAAGACCAAAGTTATGAAAGACTTTTACAGGGGCCCGACGTAAAAGGAATTATTTATTTATATATACATCGGTATGCTAAACATACAAACATATATGAAATCTTCACACAACTATAAAATTACATTATGTTGGCCTTTAAAAGCATACAGAGCTTCTCCTAAATTTGACCTAATCTTAAATAAAACAATTTTTTTTAATTTGTTCATCTTTGTTCTATCTTTCCTTATTTAACCATAGTAGCTTCCACCAGATATTCCGTAACTTAAGATCCACTAGATTAGTTTAGTCAATAACTAACAATCACTGACTGAAATTCAGTCAAATTGGCTCTGTAGTTGTATAAATCTAGAGTTTATGTCCAGTTCTGGCGTGCGTCTCCAATTGTTGCTCTCAGTGGCTGTAACTGCTGATTAGTTGCTTTCCTCATTGGTGTAAGGTTCAGAGCTCAGTTTGCCTTGAGTGTAAGGCAAGTCCAAAACTGCATATATTGAGGGAGGCTCTATGGTGGAAGGGCTGTCCAGTGACTTGGGGATGTGAACACTGCCACTCGGTGTGGAAGAGCCATTAGGGTACTGACTCATCTTGAGATGTCATGAGGATAATCTGTGCAACAAAAAAAGAAAAAGATGCATTAGTGTGCGAAAGAAACAAAAAATATAAAGTAACATGAATAATTGAAGACTTCTTGGCGGGAAAGTGAAGCGTCATGTCTGCAGTTTTGTTTTATTTTCTAAAATTTGTGATATTTCTAACATTAATGTGTAATAACGGTGGATTATTAACCATTAAGTGTTTGTGAACATACACGAGTGTTGGTAAATCAAACAAAACAGTGCAACATCACTTTTCAAATTCTCTTACAAGGAGTCCCATGTGCGATCTCAGTATAGTCCCACATCTTTACTGAGGACTCAAGGGGCTTAGGGGAGGGTATCTCATTTTCCATTTATCATCTTTATCACCACTCATTCTCATTTACTATAAATTATATATTATTAATATATCACTTACTTGACTCTGGCTAAATGTGCTAGACGCACGAAGCCATTATTTAAAATAAAGAAAGAAAGAATAATTGAAATTCAGTCAACTCTGGTTGAATCTGTAAGCAGACCCTGGGCCCTATGCTAGGATATGAGGAGATTAGTATAGTCAGTGACAAACCTATTAAATAATAATAATAATAATTTATTCCTGTATCATAAAATTTGTGGTTATTGACTACAATAATTACACTATTGATTATATGTGGCACCAAATGACCCATCTCAACATTTGCTGGGACATTTTCCCAGGGCTGGTTTTAGCTGAGTCATTTTGCAGTTCTCTCTAAAGTTTCATTAATAGTAGGCGGCACGTAGGTCTATAGCGTTGACCGTTTATGTGCAGTAGTCGGAAATATGGTATTGCAAGGGAGAGAAAAGGCGTGCGTAAGCGCTCATTGGCTCTCCAGTCGTACTCTCTCACTCACTCTATGCGCAGCTATCCCTTCCAAATTTTGTTCATCGCTAGACTTACGTTCCGCTACTTATAAGTAATGGCCATGGGCAACCAATAACCAGAGTTTACAATAATCTAATTGTGTCATTAAGAAGGATAAGGGACCCTCCTTTATAGTAAAAGTTCTCTCATGATGCGTTCTGTCTATCTAGCATTATGGCTGTATATACCCGAAATTCCTACAGTGCTATTCGTGTCCAGTATAATGCATTCAGGGTGCTGATGGGGTTGCCACTGTTCTGTAGTGCATCAGGCATGTTCGCGGAGCATCATGTAGATTGCTTTTATGCCACTATGCGTAAAAGATGCGCATCTCTGGTGCGAAGGGTTTGTGCAAGCGGCAACAGCATCCTGGGTCTGATGGTTTCAAGTGGGATTGAGCAGCATTGACTTGCATATAGAATACAAACAAAAAATATACAAAAATGTTTATTTCATTTTCTGTGTCTAATACAATATTAGTGAATGGAGCTACCTTTTAAGCAAACATATAGTGTATGTGTATTACCTAACACATATTGTGTTAGGTAACACCGCTCTTCCCTAGCATGGTTACAATAAAATAATTTAAGCAAATTGGACAGCGTCCACCATAACATAAACATTAAATAGTTTTTGATACAAACACTTATAACACATTGTATTAAGTATATTAATTTCCTACTAATATTAATTTATATTTTTACTTATAAAAATTGGGCCCAGGGTCTTGAATAAAGAATTATTACTCCGGTTGCCCTAGACATAAGCTCTTCAGCTTCAGCCTTCGCTCAGGGTCTGCTCACTGGTCTGACCAGATTTAGCTGAATTTCTGTTATTACATGGTGCAACTGACCTCCGCAACCCAGAGGGAAACTATGGTTAAACCAGCTGTCAGAATATTAGAAGGCACTGACTTCCTCTTTAGGGATCATCCATAAATTACGTCACACGAATGTCGTGAACTTTTGACCCCCTCTCCGTCCTTGTCACAGCTGGTCACACTCCTCCTTAGTGTGATGTCACAAATTTTGCAATTGTACAGCAAGAAATGATGACATTAAAACAGCAGTTCCAAAATTATTATAGGACCTGGATTTAGATTAGGTATAGAATTAATTTAATTTTCAATATAATTATTACTGTATAATAAACCGAATACAATAATCTTAATATAAAAAGCTAGCATCCTCCTCACAGGGTCCATATTGTATCTGTGATATTATAAATAACATCTTTGTAACATATGGAGTGCAATAAAGACATTGAGTATTAAGTATTTTGAAATGTGGCGTCACGAAATTTAGGATCCCTCCCATCTTCTTGTCACACCATGTCACACTTCATCAACCCCCTCCCACCCCATTGATGTGTGACGTAATTTATGGATAGCCCCTAAGTGGAATTCAACCTTAAACTATCTAGGTAGTTTAGTTACACAACTTTGACTTAATTTATATTCTAATCATGCTTTGTTTTGTTTAAGTATTGTTTGACTAAGCAGACACTTTAAATTTCAAGGCCATGCTTTGTTGTGATAAGTGTTTTGAATGATATAACACTTCATTATGTTGTTATACACACATAATGTCACGCCTCTTTCCCATAGGGGTAGGCAGAGATCATATGTTTCCACTTGCTACGATCTTGGCACACACTTTTAGCTCATTCATACTAAAAAAAAATTTCTGACAATTACACCAATTATTTAGTTCCAAGATAAGTATCACTATAAACTTGTGTTATGAATACTAAACCACGGATAAACATACTTCAATACTTTTTTTTTTGTAAATACATACTTAATTTGCATAGGAAAACACCCAGACCAGAACAAATATTCATGTTCATGCACACAAAGATTTGTTCTGTGTGGAAATCGAACCCACGACCACTGGAGTGAAGTGCAGGTATACTGACCTCCACTTCATATCGGTCGTCATATACAAATAAATAAACTAAAACACTAAAATGTGGCTTTTGCTGGTTGGTTTTATATCTAAGGATTGACGGCGCTTGCGCAGCTGGCTAGGACCACCTCCCGCGCGCCCCACCCCGCACCGCGCTTTTACTAAATAGTTGCGTGCACGCAGTAACATCGTGTACGTAATTTTCAAAAGCCAATAATGTATATTGAAAACTTCTAGGGGCTTATTTACAAAACGAGATCAAAAGTTAGACCAGGTTTAAACCTAGTGCTGTCACTGTCTTCATCTCATCGAATGAAAGTGACAGCACTAGTTTTAAACCTGGTCTAAATTTAGACATCGTTTTGTAATAAGACCTCTAATGTTTCCGGAAGTTTTCGGAATATCTTCCAAAGTCAAAGATAGTTATTGCATTAATGTGGGTAACAATAAAGGTTACAAATTTTCATTTTCCTGTACCAAAAAATCAACCCTGCTGGGAAACCGCAATATATGTATATTAAATGTGTATAGGGATCCTACCAAGACCTAAGGAACCCAAGCCAACCTCCCCTGCAAGTGGTGCACCTGCCTTTCAACGGACGAGGCTCTGGCGAACATAACAGGGGGCCTACCGCCGAGTTCGATGGCAATCGATTATAAGGCAAAATGGATTTCGAATTGATTCTGTCGTACCGCCGAACTCATGGAAATCGAAACAAAATGGCGTTCTCCATTTACCTATTGGTCTGTCACGGACTGAAGGTCACGTACTGAAGGTCATGAATGAGAGGTGGCTGTCGGCAGATTCCCCGGTACAGATTAATAAACGTAAACAAAGTTTGATCTAGATGGATTACCGGTAATCCATCGAATTCGGCGGTAGGCCCCCAGTACCCGGCAAGCGCCAATAGGCTCCGCCACCTGTTATGTTAGACCAACTATATAATTGGCGGAATGTGGGCATATGTGGTATATTTGACGACCGATATGGCGTGGAGGTCAGTATACCTGCACTTCACTCCAGAGGTCGTGGGTTCGATTCTCACACAGAACAAATCTTTGTGTGTTATAAATATAAATATTTGTTCTGGTCTGGGTGTTTTTCTATGTATATTAAGTATGTATTTACAAAAAAAAAAGTATTTATGTATGTTTATCCGTTGTTTAGTATCCATAAACAAGTTCTTAATGATCCTTATCTTGGAACTAAATAATTGGTGTAAGTGTCAGAAATATTTATTTATTATTTATTTATATGATGCCTCTGCCTATGTCTTCAGGGAAACAGGCGTGATTGTATATACGTATGTGTTGTTGGTTAAGAACAAATAGCTTTATTCTATTTTCTTGTAACTGGCGGAAGAAAACAATGCAATAACTTAATGAGTTGATATAATTGAGATAGTGATAATGATGATCATGACTATTATTAAAAAAAATTTAAAAAAAAAATTTAAAAAAAATTATTCAGTATCTTATGGTTTTACAGGACTGATTTATAATAATAATAATAAATAATAAATAAAAATTGATTTCATTAAAAAGTTATGGTTACAATAATTAGTGGCCGGAGTCTCGGAGTTCGGAGAAAGCAAATTATGCCTGTATCGGGGGACTTCGCTCTTCCATTAGCGTAATTATATACTTTACAGAATATTACATATGAACAATCTTATAGTAAAAGTGTGTAATTTTATTATAGAAGTACCTCTATTAATTTATATGTGTGTGAGTGTGTGTGTTTGTGTGTGTGTGTGTGTGTGTGTGTGTGTGTGTGTGCGTGCGCGTGTGTGTGTGTGTGTGTCTGTGCATTTATATATTTATCTTTTTATATCTTGAAGGAAAGACTCTGCTTTCTCATAATCGAGCGATTCCAACCACTTAAGTACACAATTATTATGTATAGATAGAAGAAATGTACAGTATGGCTAACCATTAAATGCTGTTACTCTCTTTTTATTGGATGGAAAATCATCTTATGACCTCCCGCTGTGGATGGGCGGTAGGGTGTGTAGACTTTTACTGAGTAAAAACCATCCATGTTCCTTCTTGAGCCTGCAACACCAAGGCCGCGGTAACCCTTGCGAACAGTCCCGCAGCCCCGGCAGGCTTGACCCCCTCCCTCACTGTGCTGACATCTCTTTGAGGTGCGCCGTCGACGCGGCCTGTCGCCTATAGAAGGCGGGCGGGTGGCGAGTTACCCATTACTCACCGCCCACAAGCCAGCGCCTACGGTGGCTGGGAGTCACCTCGTTCCTCCCGACGTCTCGGGCGCCCACCACGGCGGCTGCGACGAAAGGCAATCTGCCTTTCTCGTTCCACCGCCTCCTTTGCTAGCATGACTGCTTAGCAAAAGGAGGCAACAGACCCCCCTTTCCCTCCCGCTTCTGACCATGGCCGGTGGGTAATAACTGAAATTCAAATAATTTATTGATTCAGGCTTTACTTTGGGGAAATCCATTGTAAGCAAGTGATGGATTAAAAATATCTTTGTAACAATTCCCGCGCTACTATAATTTCCCGAAAAATCGAGAAACTATTCAACACGACACGTGTTTCGCCCTTACACAGGGCATCTTCAGGTAAGATAGGAGCCTCAGAACAACGATGTCTTCACGACCAACGCTGAAATGAGAGTCAACTCTCGAAACACGTGTCGTGTTGAATAGTTTCTCGATTTTTCGGGAAATTATAGTAGCGCGGGAATTGTTACAAAGATATTTTTAATCCATCACTTGCTTAACTGAAATTCAGCCGAATCGCGTTAAACCTATAAGCAGTCCCTGGGCCTTAAATCTAGAGCAACCGGGATAATGCTAGGATATGATGATGAAGAAAAAATGTGTAATATAATGTGCCTTTGTGTTTGTCTGTCAGGGCGGGCGGGCGTATCCGGGCGGTGATGGCGGGCGCCCCATGAGCCGGCTGCTGTGTTGTCTCCGCGCGCGCCTCCCAGACATGGGCGCCGCGCTGTCTCAGCCGCAGGTATGTAACGCACCATACCTTACCAACACCACTCGCACCTTCAGTAAGCATCACTACCTCTTGCCAGTTCTTCTTACAGAGCGGTGGCTCGGAACTGGCACTTAGATTTGTTTTGCATATAACGCATGCTTAATGGCTTAGTGAACTTAATTCAAAAAATACGATTTTCACTCATCACAAAAGATCTTCAAAATAATACTTGTAAGCGCATTAAATTGTTACTGATTGATTAATTAGTAATTCTGCTAGTGATTTGTACGTTTGATTAACATTGATTCGATCTCAGTAAGAAATAAAAAGACTGATAAGTACGTAACTCAAACCTGACCTATCTATTAATGGATCGATGTTCCTTTAAGCATGCGATAAGTGAATCTAAGCTTCGTGATTTCTGTGTAATAATATTTTGATTGTTTTTTATATTTATATTTAATATTGACGTTTTCAAGAACGTGCTATGTAAGTGTCGCCGCACACGGGCCACCGGCCACAACCACAAAACGACGCCACTGGCATATTTTCTGCAGTTTTCATACATTTTGATTTGTAGCGTGTGGCGGCCACCGGCGTCAACCGTGTGCGGCGAGTCTATATAAAATGTATGAAAGCTGCAGGAAATATGCCGGTGGCGTCGTTTTGTGGTTGTGGCCGGTGGCCCGTGTGCGGGGACCCTAATAGTTTATGACATAAATAATTTTTGATTTGATTTTTATTTTGATATTAATTTACTTACGCTCACTTGTCTTGCAACTCTGTTGTGTTTGTCTTTTTGTGCTTCTTTATCGTCGGTAAAAAAATGCTATTTACGCACTGTCTCCCGGCCAATGGGGGGAACGGGAGGGGATCTTCTCAAAGAGAAGGGAGGGTCCATGGTTAGACAGCAGGGGCCCCCTGCCCCCGCTGCCTAAGACCCTCCTGGCGCAGCTTAGCGGGCCCTCCTGGCCTACCCGCCGCGCCCTCCACAGGTCCCTGTTAGTTTTCTCCCCGGTAGTCAGTACTAAGGGTACCCAGAGTCGCTAACCTCTGAGTGTTACCTTTTCCCGGCCTTCGAGAGGTACTCAGCCACTCCACCACGCCAAGGAGGAGACTTAACCGGGGGTGGGGGGGGGGGAAGATCTGAGGAGCCCAAGCCAACCCCACCTGCAAGTGGTGCACCTACTGAACAACAAACGAGGCTGGCGAACATAAAAGCTCCCGGTAAGCAACGATAGGCTCGCCACCTATTACGTGGGTGGGACCAACTATATAATTGGCTAAGTGTAGGCATATATGTGCCATATATATGCCTCTGCCTACCCCTTCGGGGAAACAGGCGTGATTTTATGTATGTTATTGTAATATATTTGTTTTGCATGCAGTGACATCCTATCAGTAAGACAGCATTAAGTTTTTATTTAAAATATGCAAGTATAATTGTATATTGTTATAATGTATGTCTTGGTGGTTAATAAATTGCGAATGGTGACGCATGACTAAATAAAAATAAAAAAAGTTGCTAATAGTGTTCCGTGATGTTTTTCAGGAGGACGAGGTGTGTGACGGAGGTGGCCAGCCCGCAGCGCCGCCCACCATGGCGGACGTCATAAGGTCAGTAGACTCACCAGCACCAAGAAGCTGTCTATTAACCACGTGAGTCTCGAAAGGGTGGGGGGGGGGAGGGGTTCGGCAAAAACCACGAAATATCACATCAATATCTCATCTTACGGGAAGAGGAACGTAAAGGAATCCTACCGTATGATGGACATCAGCGTCATTCTGCCTACTGGCTGGAACTGCGATTACCAACCCTGCTATGCTGATTATGGGCAAATACCCCCATCATCAACATCATCATCTCAGCCCATTAACGTCCCACTACTGAGCACAAGCCTCCTCACACGTGGCAAGGTGCGAGGGTATTGGGCCATACACCACCACGAAGACCCAGTGCGGATTGGCGGAGGCAGGTGTATGGCCTCCTGCTGTTAGAATTTTCCAAGGCCTCTAACGTGGCTTAACGACTACCACATTTAGTGATAACCGGGACCAACGGCTTAGCGTGCCTTCCGAAGCACGGAAGCGCTCGATTTAAATGCCACACAAACGGTCACCTATCCAAGCACTGACCTCTGTAAGCTCTGCTGTACAACGGTGATCGTTTCCGACCACAGAGGACCGCAGAGCTACGAGCGCTTCAATACCCCCAATATAATGTAATCTATTGGGGAAGCTAATGTTCAGCAGTGGACTTTTTATGGCTGAAATGATGACTAAATCATTTTTTTTATTCACGTCGGTAACAAAATTCCTTTATGCACTGTCTCCCAGTCAAAGGGGGACCGAGAGAGGTGCTTGACGGGCCCTCATGGCCCGCCCGCTGCGCCCTCCACAGGTCCCTCTTTGTTCCCCCCTGGTAGTCAGTACTAAGGGCACCCAGAGTCGCCAATCTCTGGGTGTTACCTTTTCCCTAGCGCCCTCCGCGCCCCACCGGGAGGTACTCAGCCCCCTCACCACGACAAGGTGGAGACCAGTCGGGGGGCATGATGACTAACTAGATCATGAAGCGACGATAGCCAAGTGTTAAGACCCATAGACTACTAATTGAAAGGGTCTTGGTTTCAAACCTATGACTTTTCGAAGTTATGTGCGTAATTATCGCTTGCTCCGTGCCTCGAAAAGCACGTTATTGGTTCTGGCTGTCAGGAACATCGTAATTAGGAAGTCAGTGCGTTCTTGGTTTTATTGCAGGGAGCGGAAAAAGAAGGCCGGTTCTGCAGGCCTGGGCACACTGCGGAGACGCCTGGCTGCCGCCGCGAGAAGACCCAAGGACAGCCGCACTGACCGTGGTGAGATTGCTTTGTCTTCTTTCTATTAGACGATCGATATGGCGTGGAGGTCAGTATACCTGCACTTCACTCCAGAGGTCGTGGGTTCGATTCCCACACAGGACAAATCTTTGTGTGCATGAACATGAATATTTGTTCTGTTCTGGGTGTTTTCCTATGTTATTAAGTGTACATATTCACAAAATAAAAGTATGCGAGTATGTTTATCCGTTGTTTAGTTTCCATAACACAAGTTCTTAATGTTACTTTTCTTGGAACTAAATAATTGGTGTAATTGTCAGAAAATATTTATTTATTTAATAAAATAAAATATACTTTATTGTCTTTAAGATCAACATGATCATTTAGATTCGTCAAACATTTATACAAAATGGAAATTCCATATATTTTTTAACAACAATGAAAGAAATATGAGCGGTACCATAATAAAGAAGTAAAAGCAAATGGGTTCTTTGTCAGAATTTATCAAGGTTCGTCAGTTTAGCTGTCTGTTGTGGTTTTTCTTAAGATTTGTCAGTCTGACGGTGACTCTTATCAGGGGTATTTGTCAGTCAGCCTGTCGTGATTTTAAAGGAGGGAGGGGATTGTCCATCAATCAGTCAGTCTGTCGGTGACTCTAACGAGGCTTCCAAAAGGCAACGAGATTGAGAAGAAAACCTCAAGAAACTCAAATAATGGTTACAAATAACCATCTCAACCAGTCCTGTAAAAATAATGTAAATTTAAATGTTGATATAAGTTAATTACTCACCGCAGTAACAGACTGGATGGGAAAACATAATTTAGAAATAAATTTCTCTAAAACAAAAATAAAATCTTTCCATCCACATAAAAAGAAACCAATACAGATAAATTGCAGCTTTGAGGGGCGCCAATTGGGGGTCATTAAGGAATTTAATTTGTTGGGATTGACATAGATACATATATTAATTGGAAACCACATGTACAAAAAGTAAGGGCTAAAATATCTAAATTCTCATACGCTCTACGAGTAGCTAAGAAGACCACAGACCTATCAACAGCTCTGGTTACCTACTATGCATACGCTGGTTCATGGTTAAGCTATGGTATAATCCTTTGGGAGAACAGTACAGATACACACACTATCTTCATTTCACAAAAGAAACTAATTAGAATACTAGTTAATATTGAAGAAACTGACTCCTGCAAAGCCCATTTTCAGAATCTCAAAATTTTAACCCTACCATCCATTTATATTCTTGAAATTTGTAAATTTGTTCGCATACACCCAGAATACTACACTAAAAGGGAAAACACTTAAACAAAATTTACTCTTAGACACAAAAACAGACTAAACCTTATATAAGATAACTATGCATTCCAAAAGCCCCTTGGTAATGTCCATAAAAATATATAATTAACTACCTGACTATATTAAAAATAAAGAAAAATTTAATGTCTTTATATCTAAGTTAGAACTCTTTCTTATACAAAAAAGCTACTACACTTTAAAAGAATGCATGGAAGAAAAAATAAATAATTTTGTGGGTAAATAGTGGGCTTAGTCGCAGAATGTCCAATTCTCAAAATGTCCAGAGTAAGCAAACATGTAAAAAATTACGAGAAGAAAAGACTGCACATTATAACTGATTTTTTTTTTCTTGAATAATATGAATAATCTTAACCAATAGGTTTTATTGGGATTCTTTTATTTTTTCTTACTCTGGACATTTTGAGAATTGGACATTCTGCGACTAAACCAAATAGTGTAACGTAAATAAATAATTCAATAATGAAAATAATAATATTATGAAAACAATACTTTGACATTTGGCTTAATATCTTATTCTCAATACTAATACTGACTATATAATAATACCTACTGACATATACTATTTACATTATTTTATTTTATTTATTAATATATTAACAGCCTTACTAATAAAAAATGCTTAAACCGCTACTTAACGATTGAATAGTTACCCAGTGAATAAACCTCGAGTAAAATTATCACGAATTACACAAAGACCCTACCAATAAACATTGTATTAGCTCTGAATAGTTAAACGTCTGCTTTACATGGTTTAAACATCGCATTGGCAATATTTTTGCGTTACGTTTAGGAACCATATTGTTTGATGTGTTCATGGAACTGCAAACAATGCTATTTAATTTATGAAACCACATCAAGAATTAAAATAATTCGTTATATTATTATTTATTATTGTTTTGGATATATTACATAGTTATTTATACAAATATTGTTGAACGTTTACCTGAACCTAGTATTGGAGACTTCAAAACGAACGTCATCCTTCCTAGTTTTGTTTATGAGCTGCCTGGCAGTCAATAATTGTTACTTCCGGTGTGTACGTCCAATTATTTTATTAAATTTTCAGTGCTTCAGTTTACATATACATTTAATTATTTATATTTAAGCAATGGCTTAAAAATTTACAAACCAAAAAAAGAAAGAAACTTATTTTTATACGTCAACTATTTTTTGTATATTGTCTTTGCAAAATATAATATTGAATTTTGAATTGTTATTATTAACGAGAAACTTTTATAAAACTTCGTTTGCTTGTAACTTGAGTTCCCTATTGCAAATCTGAGTAAATTCGATAAACCGTATAAAAAGCAAAAAATATCATAAACCAAGATACAAACCAAAAATGGACACCTGTCATACACTTACACAATAGATAAACTACGGTTCGTGAGTGAATAAGCCCTGTGTAATTTTTCTTCTACGCTAAAACAGACATATACAACCGATTTGTCAGAATTTTTTTTATTGGTAGCCCGATGGCTTGCATCACCTGTATAGCGGATATATGCACCTGAGCTTATCTTTATTAGTAAGGCTGTAACTCTTTTACATGTAACTGTAATAATATGTAATGTGACATTGTTGCTACATTTTTATTTAATGTTTTTACCTATACTAACTGTTATAATATTGTTTATATCTACTGACATCATTTGATACATACTCAATAAATAAATAATAATTTAATAACAATAATTTAATAACGGTAATTTAATAATAGTAATTTAATAATAATAAGAATTATACGGCGCCCTTCCTCCTCTCTCCTACACTGTGCCCGACAGGGTCCACAAATGTACCAAATTGTAATATTCACCACCTTATAAAACCATTGTGGAACGCAATAAAGTATTGAGTATTGAGTATCTTTCTATGTTTTTCATGGTTGAATTATTTTTTATTTGCATGAAACTGATCAGGTATCATAAAGTGCTGTGTCTTACAGGTTGCGAGCACGCTCGCTTCATCCGGTCTGTGGTGAGCTCCTGGCGCCTATCCGAGGTGTTCCTGCTGCTGGAACAAATGGAGGCGGGATGTGCGCTCAGGGATCTCACCACGCAAGCGGAACTGGCTCGAGAACCGGCCGCCACACTCGCCACTGCACTGGGGGGCGCGCTTAGAGACAGGTGGGCTCACTATACTAGGAGGGATGTGGAGAGGAGGCGAGGGGAACTGGACACTATACTGGGGTGCGCGCTTAAAGACAGATGAAGAAACTAGGAGGAATGTGAATAGGGGAGAGGAAATAGAAGGAAAACTCTTCATCATCATCACATCCTAGCATTATCCCGGTTGCCCTAGATTTAAACTTAGGGCCCAGGGTCTGCTCACTGGTTCAACCAGATTTGACTGAATTTCAGTTATTACGTGGAACGACTTTCGTCTGACTGCAACCCAGAGGGAAACATCATGCTATGGTTAAACCAGCTGTCAGGGTGTTAGAAGGCACTGACTTCCTAATAAGGACTGCCATAGATGTTCATGATAACTGGTATCAACGGCTTAACATGCTTTCTGAGGCAACAAGCGATAAATATGCACATAACTTCGAAAAGTCACGCGAAACAGTTGTGATGTGTGTTTAGTGTAAATTTAATTATTTTTATTTTATATCAATATTTTTTCTTTAATATAAAATGAATAAAATTAAAAATTTGTTTATTGCCATAACGTAATACATTGCTATTACAAAATAGAGGTTACAGTGGCCCCACACTAGGCTATCCTGTCCTGGGGGTACCCGATACGTTTTAAAATTGTCCACATACAATGCTCGGGCGACGACAAAATAAAATAAAAATTAAAGTAAACAATATAAAAATTCTTAAGTCTAAAGTATGAACACAATGTACATAATATTTGGAAAGTTAACATTTTGCCTTATTAGGTATTAGCAGTTTAGATTCTAATTATACAATCAATAATAAAGGCAACCGATAAATACTCAGGATAACTGTTTAATTTTTTAATTTTATTTCAGTATTCTTTCTTTAATATAATACATATATTACATGAATGCCGCCCATTGTATATGCCTACCTGTTTAATTTTCTTTGTTTTTATGTATTATCCTTGTTACGTGGTGTACAATAAAGAGTGAATTATTATTATTATTATATTGCAGTACCCCAGCAGGAATAATGTTTTTGACCCTTTATAGTTAAGTTTGTTAATTAATCTCAAACTTTGTTCAGATGGTTTAATTTTTTAATTTTATTTCAATGGTTTTTTCTTTAATTTATGAATATTTGTTAGGTCTGGGTGTTCTCCTATGTATATTAAGTATGTATGTACAAAAAAAAAAGTATGTATGTACATTATTCGTTGTTTAGTATCCATAACACAAGTTCTTAATGATACTTATCTTGGAACTAAATAATTGGTGTGATTGTAAGAGAATGAGAGAATATATTTTATATATAATATAATACGTATTTTGCAGTACCCCAGCAGGAATAATGTTTTTGTACCTTTTATAGTTAAGTTTGTTAATGAATCTCTCGGTCTTGGTCCAGATGGTTCTGCGACGTGGAGCTGTGTGGGGCCGGCTGGTCTCTCTGTGCCCACCGCGGCGTGCTGGCGGCGCGCTGCCTCTATTTCCGGAGACTGCTGCAGAGGCATCCACCGTCAGTATACACCAAAAGACTTCAAAGCCTTTTTTTTTGTCGGTACCAAAATACATTTACGCACTGTCTCCCGGCCAAAGAGGACCGGGAGAGGTGTGTGGGACTCCCAACCGGCAGACCCCGTCAGTATACACACTGTTCAAAACCTTTTTGGAACGAAGTGAAGCGCGTTGTGAAAGGGGGCTAAACGGAATTCTTAAGAAAAGATGTCACGACACTTTTTTACGGTCTAGTGGCTAGGATACCTGGCTTTCACCCAGAAGGCTCGGGTTCGATTCCCGGTACGGGAACTTTTTGTTTCCTCTTTTTAAGCGTTTTATTATTTGATTTATTGATATGTTTGTATTTTTTTTCATGCTTTTTAATAAAATAAATTACATTTTTCAATGTAATTTTTAAAATTTTATTACAAATCCTTCACTAATAATCGAAAGGAACTTCGTTCCATCCGGGTGTCCCTTGACACCTCTCAATTTTTTTTTATTTACGTCGGTAAAAAAATGCGTTTATTGCGCACTGTCTCCCGGCCAAAGAGGACCGAGAGAGGTGTGTGGGACTCACCACTAGCATCCACCGTCAGTATACTTCTCTTCTTCTTTTGAATAATGGCTTCGTGCGTTGTGCACATTTAGCCAGTGTCAAGTAAAAGATATATTAATAACATTTTGACGACCGATATGGCGTGAAGGTCAGTATACCTGCACTTCACTCCAGAGGTCGTGGTTTCGATTCCCACACAGGACTAATCTTTGTGTGCATGAACATGAATATTTGTTCTGGTCTGGGTGTTTTCCTAAGTATGTATTTACAAAAAAAAAAGTATTTAAGTATGTTTATCCGTTGTTTAGTATCCATAACACAAGTTCTTAGTGATACTTATCTTCGAACTAAATAATTGGTGTGATTGTAAGAGAAAATTTATTTATTTATTATTTATATTTATACACTCATACATCTCCAGTGTAAACGTATTTATTTTTTTCTTTTAAATAATGGCTTCACGCGGTTTGTATATTTAGCCAGTGTCAAGTAAGAGATATTATATTAATAACATATAAATTATAGTAAATGAGAATGAGTGGTGATAGAGATGAAAACTGGTAAATGAGATGCCCTCCCCCTAAGCCCCTTGAGTCCTCAGTAAAGATGTGAGACTTTACTGAGTTCTCACATGGACTTCTTGAGAGAATTTAAAAAGTGATTTTTCACTGTTTTGTTTCATTTACCAACACTCATGTACGTTCACAAACACTTAACGGTTAATAATCCACCGTTATTACACATTTATATTTAACAAATAGTTGTAGTGTTTATTCTTTTGAAAGTTTATGTGCTCTGCCTTGCTTCGGGTTGCCTGGAAGAGATCGCTTTTAGCGATAAGACTGCCTAGATTGGCCTTTTTCATTGTTTTTAATATTCATTGTAATCTGTAGTTTTTAAGTTACTTTTGGTCATCTATCTATCTATTAATGTTCGAAATATCACAAATTTTAGAAAATAAAACAAATCTGCAGACATGGCGCTCCATTTTCCCGCCAAGAAGCCTCGTATACGTAATTAATATTATCTTAGTAGTATGCGGTGCTCGGTGGTCGAAAACGATCACCGAGGTAAAGCGGCGTTTATAGAGGTCAGTCCTTGGATGGATGGCCGTTTGTGTGGCATTTGATATCAAGCGCTTCCGTGCTTCGGAAGGCACGTTATGCCGTTGGTTCCGGTTATCACTAAATGTGGTAGTCGTTAAGCCATGTTAGAGGCCTAATGGGCGGCTTGATAAATTCTAACAGCAGGACGCCATACACCTGCCTCCGCCAATCCGCACTGGGTCCGCGTGGTGGAGTATGACCCAATACCCTCACACCTTGGTATGTGAGAGGAGGCTCTGCCCAGTAGTGGGATGTTTATGGGCTGAGATGATGGAGGGCTCAACTCGAAGCAAAGTCCTATCCTGTGGACAGCATGCAGGGCAGTAAAGGAATTGCATCTTCTTTCAATTTTAATATATCGCACGTTGAGAACGAAAGTGACCGGTTTCAAAATTTTGCTAAAATGAGTTAAATATATAAAATGACACAAAAAGTATACTGTATTTAAGATAGAAAAGTCCAATAATGTTATACAAACGATTTATTAATCTTAATGTCGATATAATTGAAGAATATCAAAATTCAAATTCAATATTCAAATTCATTAATGCAAGTTTGGCTCAAAAGAGCTCTTATGAACGTCAAAACTAGCGCGCCCATTCACTGCGGGCGGGAGCTTGATCGTAAAAGAACGGGCAAGAAAATCGTCAAGGTTAGTTTTTTCTCCCGCCAGTTACAAGAAAATGTACTTTATAGTAAAACAATTTGACAAATCTACAAAATCTACAGTATCGTCAATGAGACCGACACATTTTCGTCTCTATCCAAAAATTGTAATTTTTGAAATGGATCACTTTCATTGTCAGCGTACGATATGTGTATTATAAATGGAATATAATAAACTAAACCTCTAAAAAAAGCTTTTTTGATCATCAAAAATACTGAGTGAGCATCTAATGAGGTGATTAGGTGCTCAATCAGTGTTTTTGATGTACAAAAAGGTTAGGTTAGGTTGGCAATTTATTAATTTTGAAGACACGTTAAATATGATCCATTATAAATCAGTGCTAGCAATCGTGTTGTTAATGTTAGTGATGATGATTAACTTTGATATTGTATTGAATGATAAGTAACGAGTGGGTCTGTCTCCCTGTGGCCAGTCCGGGCGCCCTGGTGCCGCTAGAGGGCGCTTGCGGGGCGCTGTCTCGCGCTGAGGCCGCCGCCTGTCTGCGGGCCATCTACACCTCCAGTATGTATACACTTGTCTAATATTTACATTGGTATACACTCATCCAATATATACACTCATCTAATATATACACTCATCCAATATATACACTCATCTAATTTATACACTCATCTAATATATACACTCATCTAATATATACACTCATCTATTATATACACTCATCTAATATATACACTCATCTAATATATACACTCATCTAATATATACACTCATCCAATATATACACTCATCTAATATATACACTCATCCAATATACAGGGTTACAGGTTAAGTCGACCTATTCCCGTTGAGGGCGTGTAGTTTACATCGTTTCTGACTGATTTGCCTATGAAACACCCTATCCTAAATCTAACCGTTTTCGAGATATTTTAATTTAACTGCTTTTTATAAAAAATACCCGATTTCCGGCTATCAGCTAAGATATTTTCAAATGTGTAAGTCTTATTGTTACAATTGTTTGTTTTTTACATGTAAAATAAGATGCTTCGAGAGCTCAATAACCAATATTTTACATAAAATGAATAAATTAGTCGTAGTGGACAATAAACACTTGAAGAAAAATATAAAATTTTAGAATGTATATTTTTCTTAAAAGGATATCTTAAAAAAAAATTACGGCACCTGTTTTGCAAATGCGCTTTAAAATATCTACGTTTCATTAGTTATCCAACAAGGTATAACAATCTAGGGTTTTATCAAAAAAATTGTAGAAAAATCTTAGTTTCATATGCTAAAGGGGAGACAAAAAAAAGCTAAATAAAATAACACATGAGTACAAGACACTAAATTTATTAAATTTTCAACAAAATATGACTAAATTTTATGTTCAACATGCAACAACGCTTCTGTTTTTGACACAATTCTTCTCATTCTTTTGCGAAGTCCACTTTTTACTACATCAGTAAAAGTCAGTTAAAGTTCTTTTCATTTAACTAGCCGCATTTATTATGCGATCTCTCCACACTTCAACTGATGTAATTGGGTGAAGCGCACTGTAAACCAGACTCTTCATAAGCCCCCACACATAAAAATCCATGGGGGTTAGGTCCGGACTTCTGGCTGGCCAGGGCAAAGGCCCACCTCGTCCAATCTATTTGATGGGATAATTTATATCCAGCCATTCTCTGACACTTCGCCTGAAGTGTGCAGGGCAGCCATCATGCTGTCACCACATGTCTCGAATCAGATTGAGAGGCAAATCCTCTAATAGATTACTTAGGTCTCCTCCAGAAAATTTTCGTTATATTCCCCATTTAAATTGTTGGGGAGAAAGTAAGGCCCAATCAAATTATTAGAAATAATCCCAAACCACACATTCAGACTAAATCTGCGTTGTGACCCCTTTACTCTCTTCTTGTTGGGATTATGCAGTTCTTTCGGGGCCCAATAATGAATGAAATTAAAAGAATTGTGTCAAAAACAGAAGCGGACATGTTGAACATAAAATTTAGACATATTTTGTTGAAATTTTAATAAATTTAGTGTCTTGTACTCATGTATTGTTTTATTTAGCTTTTTTTTGTCTCCCTTTTAGCATATGAAACTAAGATTTTTCTACAATGTTTTTGATAAAACCCTAGATTGTTATACCTTGTTGGATAACTAATGAAACGTAGATATTTTAAAGCGCATTTGCAAAACAGGTGCCGTAATTTTTTTTTAAGATATCCTTTTAAGAAAAATATACATTCTAAAATTTTATATTTTTCTTCAAGTGTTTATTGTCCACTACGACTAATTTATTCATTTTATGTAAAATATTGGTTATTGAGCTCTCGAAGCATCTTATTTTACATGTAAAAAACAAACAATTGTAACAATAAGACTTACACATTTGAAAATATCTTAGCTGATAGCCGGAAATCGGGTATTTTTTATAAAAAGCAGTTAAATTAAAATATCTCGAAAACGGTTAGATTTAGGATAGGGTGTTTCATAGGCAAATCAGTCAGAAACGATGTAAACTACACGCCCTCAACGGGAATAGGTCGACTTAACCTGTAACCCTGTATACACTCATCTAATATATACACTCATCCAATATATACACTCATCTAATATATACACTCATCTAATATATACACTCATCTAATATATACACTCATCCAATATATACACTCATCTAATATATACACTCATCTAATATATACACTCATCTAATATATACACTCATCTAATATATACACTCATCCAATATATACACTCATCCAATATATACACTCATCTAATATATACACTCATCTAATATATACACTCATCTAATATATACACTCATCTAATATATACACTCATCTAATATATACACTCATCTAATATATACACTCCAATATATACACCAGTATACACTCATTCATATACGTATACACATACGCTATACAATTCAAACGTTTGTATATACACAAATTATAGATACATTCCATATATTTCAGGGAGATCTAAACTTGACAAAACGTCATATATAATAATATGCCTATGCCTACTTCTTCGGGGAAACAGGCGTGTTTGTTTATATGCAACTGCATACACATAATAACACACACACATACTTAAACGCTTACTTATACATACAAATGGAATAGAATATGGTGTATAGGTATACCAAGACTTAAGGAGCCCAAGCCAACCTCACCTGCAAGTGCACCTGCCAATCAACGGACGAGGCTCTGGCGAACATACTGTTCCCAGTAAGCCACATTAGACTAGCCACCTATTGCGTGGGATCAACAATGTTATTGGCGACGTGTGGGCGTATAGTATGCCTCTGCCTACCCCCTTTGGGGAAAAAAGCGTGTTTGTATGTATGTGTATGTATAAATGCGAAAGTTGGTTACTGTAGGTCTAAAAGATGCTGTGTAACTATCTTGTACATATTTTACAGAATGGGAACATATGGAGACACATGATGAAGATCTGGACATCATCAATAACGACCGCTGCAATTGTAAGTTATTTAAATGAAATTAAATTATTTAATTACACAAATGTAGGTATCATACAGGTGTTAAAAAAAAATTATAAAGTTTAGCACATTTACCATTTCTGGCTTGCAAAAGTTACATGAAAATAAAATTACAGATAAATTTATTAATAATAATTAAAATTTACAATAATAAAAGAGAAATATATTAAATACAATGACATAATGATTTAATCATTAATATGTATTGATTGATTGACAATTAGTAATAATAATATATTATCTTTTGACGACCGATATGGCGTGGAGGTCAGTATACCTACACTTCACTCCAGAGGTCGTGGGTTCGATTCCCACACAGAACAAATCTTTGTGTGCATGAACATAAATATTTGTTCTGGTCTGGGTGTTTTCCTATGTATATTAAGTATGTTTTTACGAAAAAAAAAAGTATTTAAGTATGTTTATCCGTTGTTTAGTATCCATAACACAAGTTCTTAACCCATATAGCCCAGCCGTGCCCAAACGAGGACGCCTTAACAAATACCCTCAATTTATTAGTATTTTACTGTTTGTGTTTTTTTATTGCAAATACGTAATAAGTGTGAATTTGTCAACCTATTATTACACCAAAAAGTAAACAAAATTAGTTTAGAGTGATTTTACCGTGCGTTTTGTGAAGGTGTTTCAAGGATCAGGGATAACCAAGAGTAAGTAATTTTTATTTGTTACTTTTTCATCTAAGACTGCTTGTTTTTTTTTTTATAAATAACATGAAAATAGTGTAAACTGTTTATTAGAAATAAATCATAATGAATAATTGAGTATTGATAAATGGAGAAGTGATTTTACAACGGTGTCCCCATTTGAGGTCGGTGGGCACATCAGAGGTAAATTATTCGTGTTTTGTTACCAGGTAATTTTTGCATCAAAAATGGCTAAACGAACATTTAGCAGTGTCAATGAGTACTGCGGGCTTCAAAAAGCATTAGATGCTATGATACTTGAAGAAGATGACGCATTGGTAGATTTAGTTACTCTTCCTCCAGAGTCCAGTGTATTGACGGACGAAGAAGAAGGCGATGAAGATAATATACATAGCAATACAGTTCCACGAGACATACCAGGAATCATCGAAGTATTTATGAATCGAGATGAAGAAGAATGGGATAGTAGTAGTGATGACAAAACGTTTGCCGAAACTAAGAGGCGCAGAACTAATACTCAGGCACCCTGCGGGCGCAAGACCGAGCCAACCTATGACCTTCGTTTCTATTTCTAACGACGATAATGTACAAGAACGTCAGAACAAGTTGATGAATGAACTAAAGAACCAAATCCCTTACAATCTTCAAGTCTATTTTGGACGGCATCCGGAAAATCGATACATACGGGGCAAGCCAGTGCGTTTTGGATACAAAAATTGGTTGGTAAAAGTTCAGGCGGACACTGCTACGCCTTCGATTTGTACTACAGAAAATCTCCAGGTGCCAATCCTACAGAGCCTTGTAGGTGTAGGTTAGCCGTAATCATCAAAAGGTTGTATAGTCGGGGCTTCCACTTCCGTTGACCAATTCCATTCTGTTTCACTGCCGTCATCGACCTGAAAAAGCGTCAAATTTGTGGCTATAATAATAGCAACCCATATACGTCCCACTGTTGGGCACGGGTCTCCTCTCCTCTATTTAGTGAGCTAAGAGGGGGCTTTAAGCCACACTCGCAGGCTAAGTGCGCGTTGGTGGATGCTATACAAAACTACATTTTTATTTTTAACCGACTTCAAATAATCATTTTAACAAAAAAATACAACCGACTTCATAACTCCATAGTACGATAACCCCGAAGCTACTTATCGTATCTTGATAAAATTTAAATGGTACCACCTGGGAGCACCAGTTTGCAAATAAAAAAAGAATCTTCCAAATCGGCCCATAAACGACGGAGATATCCGCGAACATACATAAAAAAAAAACAACAAGCATATATACGGTCGAATTGAGAACCTCCTCCTTTTTTGAAGTCGGTTAAAAAGGAGGAGGTTCTCAATCAGTAGTTTCAGAGTTATCGTACTATGGAGTTATGAAGTCGGTTGTATTTTTTTTCAATGATTATTATTGTTTATATTTGGATACTCCACAACAAGTGTAAGCTACACTTAATATAAAATAACACTAAATAACAGTGATGAAAATTTAAAAATCCACTAGCTAAAATATTAAAAGAAGAAAGAGCTAGGTACCAATAGTAGCAATGTTTTTTGACAATTAATAATCTATTATTTATTGAAATGAATTTCACATACCTGCACTTCGTCGAACTCCAAATCATCATCCCACTCAAATACTTCATTTTCCTCTAAGCCTTCCAAAATTCTGATTAATTCTTCTGCAGTCGACATTTTTATGACCACGTGCATCCACAGCTCACAAAATTAACATATACTGACTACCCACCAACAAATTAATATACCTACATAATTATATCGATAAAATTATCAACTTACCCTCACTTCGCCAGATTCTACTCCGCCTGTGACGTCATAAGCGGACGGATATTTCCGACTCCGGCGTTACCACATAGTATAATATTCGTAACATTAGTGATGTGCACAACACCAATAAAATATAATGTGTGTTTGATGATTTTGGTATAAAATCTACCTTTTAGTACTAAGAAACCGATAAGGTAATGAGAAAATATATTATCAATACGATAAATTTACTATTATAAAAATCAGGGTTATAAAATATCTCACTTTCACCAACTTATGTATATGTTCTACCACAACACTACGGTCGGAATTATACGACTGTGGCGTTACAATTATAAGTAAATCACCAATTGAGCGAGCTATGAAATGCTAATGTTTATGAATATTTTATTAGACATATAGGTAATTATGTGGCTGGAGATTGTAATAAAACGGACGTATTTACGTCCAAGATTACTTATTTATTATCATGACTTTATTCGACTCAATAGTTTTATTTTTATTTGACAAGATAGTTGTAGTCGGAATTATACGACTGTGGCAGTTATGAAGCGGAATCGTGCTGTTGGATATATACGACTGCGGCGGTTAATGGGTTAATCACCTTTATCTTGATGATAAGAAATACATTACAGATGTAATTGTGGTTCGTTAGGAATGTACCGACCGTAACACAATAATTGCTAGTATATTTTTAATATATGTAATAATTTGTAACAAGTTAGCGATTGGTCGGCCCTACCGCTTGCAGATGTCGATTAAGCTCTGGTCACTTAGTAAAAGTGAGCGGGGCGGACACGCTAACGCAACTGCCACACAGCAGTTAACTTGCACTTCCTTAAACTTTTCATTTTTCAACATTGGTCGTGAAGACATCGTTGTTCTGAGGCTCCTATCTTACCTGAAGATGCCCTGTGTAAGGAAACACGTGTCGTGTTGAATAGTTTCTCGATTTTTCGGGAAGTTATAGTAGCGCGGGAATTGTTACAAATATATTTTTAATCCATCACTTGCAAACAATGGATTTCCGCAAAGTAACGCTTGAATCAATAAATTACATGTAGTTCCTAATATATTTAACAGATGAAAAACATACATAATAAACAAAGAAACAGTTAAACAACTTAAATAAACTACCTTTACTTAAAACTATAAATAAAACTGTGGGCCCATGGGTACGGTGCCAAGAACGCTGGCAACATTTTGCTTTGGATGGCCAGGCCAATACGCTGGCAGAAGTAGCTGCCAGCCTTCTTGTTACCGGAGGCAGCAATAAGGCGAGCACTTAAATGTCTAAGCATGCAATTATCATGTGTTTATCTGTTTGTCTGTCAGCGTCGTGCGAGAGCAACTGCCGCGGATACCCGACGGGTCTGGCGGCGCTGCTGGGGTTTGAACCCGCGGCCCTTCATCGAGACATGCGATATCTGCTGCAGTCCGGTCAGTGCTCATGATTCACTTTTTTATTTCTCATCAGAAATACAGGATGGTCCTTATACAGGTTGGTCCTTATACAGGTTGGTCCTAATACAGGCTGGTCCTTAGACAGGATGGTCCTTAGACAGGATGGTCCTTATACAGGTTGGTCCTTATACAGGTTGGTCCTAATACAGGCTGGTCCTTAGACAGGATGGTCCTTAGACAGGATGGTCCTTATACAGGATGGTCCTTGTACAGGATGGTCCTTGTACAGGATGGTCCTTGTACAGGATGGTCCTTAGACAGGATGGTCCTTGTACAGGATGGTCCTTGTACAGGATGGTCCTTAGACAGGATGGTCCTTGTACAGGATGGTCCTTATACAGAATGGTCCTTATATAGGATGGCGTGCGGATTGGCGGAGGCAGGTGTATGGCGTCCTGCTGTTAGAATATTTCAAGCCGCATTTAGTGATAACCGGGACCAACGGCTTAACGTGCCTTCTGAAGCACGGAAGCGCTCGATATCAAATGCCACACAAACGGTCACCCATCCAAGGACTGACCTCTGTAAACTGTGCTGTTCTTCGGTGATCGTTTCCGACCACCTAACACTAATGATTGGTATAATTGTGAGAAAATATAATAATTTGTGGTCACAGGTGAGCTGGCCGACTGCCGCCTGTCGTGGGGAGGCAGCCTGGAGTTGCCGGTGCATCGCGTGGTCCTGGGGGCCAGGTCGCGGTATTTCAGGTAGGTTAGCTCAGCAGCGCCAGGAGGGTCTTAGGCAGTGCGGGCAGGGGGCCCCTGCTGTCTAACCATGGACCCTCCGAGAAGTCGGCCACACACGCTATGGTCGCACAAGGAGGTAGGAGGGGCGCGTCCACTGCGCCTCTCTGAGGAGGTCCTCCCGGTTTTGGTCCGGGGGACGTTACACTAACACCACTCTCTTTGCCAAATTGTCGACTTCACAAAACAAAAAAAACGTTTTTTGGGTAATGGTATCAGATTTAGATATGAAACTATAGGTCTAAAACTATGTTTAATTTTAGTACTTATCTCTTTTTGTATATGACTGTTTGTTTCTAAATATAATAAATAAATAAATAAAAATTAATTCCAAAAAAAAAACAATTTCATTTATTCAAGTTTGGCTAAAAAACCTTATGGAGGTCAAAACTTAAAACTTAAGCACCCATTCACTGCGATCGTAAAAGAACGGGCAAGAAAATCGTCAAGGTTAGTTTTTTCTCCCGCCAATGAAATAATTGATCTACCATTGCCAACTACCTATAAACACATATAAGATCAACACAATGTGATTCATCTAAATAAAGAGATTTATTTATTAATTACAGATAGGTGTAAACTTATATTTAAGAAATTCATCAACTAATGCAATAGTTACTAACCTAAATAAAGAGAATCGACAATTAAATGTTCATGCTTTACTCTTCTTATTTATGAAACTTAGAATCCACCTTTGCACTTTCAAATTATAACTTATTCACAAAAAACTGTGTTAGAACGAAATTATTTAATATGTGAGTTTAATCTCCCTGGTTACTATCGGCTTTGACACATTATACACATATAACCTATTTCTGTCAGTATATACTATAAACAAGCTTGGCCTAACATTTAAATAAAATACTTGAGATTGACTTCTTGGCGGGAAAGTGAAGCGTCATGTCTGCAGTTTTGTTTTATTTTCTAAAATTTGTGATATTTCTAACATTAATGTGTAATAACGGTGGATTATTAACCGTTAAGTGTTTGTATATACATGAGTGTTGGGAAATGAAACAAAACAGTGCAACATCACTTTTCATATTCTCTCAAGTCCATGTGAGATCTCAGTATAGTCCCACATCTTTACTGAGGACTCAAGGGGCTTAGGGGAGGGTATCTCATTTACCATTATCATTTTTATCACTCATTTTCATTTACTATGAATTATATATTATTAATATATCACTTACTTGACACTGGCTATATGTGCTTGACGCACGAAGTCATTATTTTAAAGAAAAAAAAAACTTTTGATGCAACCTATCATTTTTATCTAGGGGCCGTTCAAGTATTACGTAAACAGATTTATTACAATTATCCCCCCCATCCCCCTTGTCACGAAAGTAGGCAAAGCTCTCACTCTCTCCTCCATGCTTATGTAAACATTTTTCAATCATAGTTTCAATAATATAATTTCAATAATCCTTTTTTTTATTATTATAGTTATAATTTTAAAAATAAGAAAATAATATTAGGATCGATTAGATTTTACTGATATGGTATTCAATATAGAGTAAGGTTCAAAAATATTTTAATTATACCTAATCTAATAAAAAGCATGACCTTGTATAATTTAAAAAATCTTTAATTAAAATACTGCTTGAAAAATGTTATTACCAAGTAGATGAGTTCCTAGATGATAAGACTTTACTGTAATTTTAATTATAATACATTATTAGTCTAATAATCTTTGTTAATGTTTGTGTGTCTCAACGATAAAACATAGCGCACACATTTAGTATGCAACACCTTAATGTAAAATACCTATGTTTAACAAATTAATTAATTCTATTCTATTCTATTCTATTACAAACATAACAAACTTTTTTTAAATATTTGGTACACATATTAAATTTAAATTCTAATTAAAAGTCTTCAGTCCATGAAACTTGAACTAGACAAGTGACTATCACGCGGTAATTCCCCTGCTCTGTTCTAATGCCAGTGCCCAAACGTATGCATTATTTGCGGGAATCCCCGAAAATCGTTTCTTTCTTTCTTTATTTTAAATAATGGCTTCGTGCGTCTAGCACATTTAGCCAGTGCCAAGTAAGTGATATATTAATATCATATAAATTATAGTAAATGAGAATGAGTGGTGATCAAGATGATAAATCGAAGATGAAATACCCTCCCCTAAGCCTCTTGAGTCCTCAGTAAAGATGTAGGACTATACTGAGATCTCACATGGACTCCTTGAGAGAAAATTGGAAAGTGATGTTGCACTGTTTTGTTTGATTTACCAACACTCATGTATGTTCACAAACACTTAACGATTAATAATTCACCGTTATTACACATTAATGTTAGAAATATCACAAATTTTAGAAAATAAAACGAAACTGCAGACATGACGCTTCACTTTCCCGCCAAGAAGTCGAAAGTCGTTTCGTTTTCAAGCAAAGACAATGTAAGAGTTGCCATTCGTGTAAAAAAATAAACTACCGGGGACGTAATCATCATCTGGACTCCCTTACCCCCCATGTCATTCAAAATAAGCAAAGCAAAGACCCCTCCGCCCACCGATAGTGCTTACGTAATACTTGAACGGTCTCCTACGGCCAGGAACACGGAACAGAAAAAACTAGTGGAAGTGCTAAGTAGGCGTATCGCGCGTGTCACAAGTAGGCGCTGTTACGCTTACTTCATTGAGTCAAGCCGCAGTTGTGTTCTGACATCACGTCGAGTTGGTAGTCGTTGCGTTCCCTTGATTTTAAAAAATATGCCGTATTGTTCCATTTTATGGTGCAAAAATGATAGTAGGAGAAAAAATCTTATAAATGGAGGTGTTTCGTACCATCGGTAAGTAATATTTTAATTGTATTCTAAGAAAATTATGTAATTTCAGTTTACACGTTATTTAATTGAACGACTAGCTAAAATAAACCTTAATATATTTAAATAAAGTCCATTTTGGCTTAACTGTATTAGGCAAGTCCATGTCGAATGTTCTTCGCTACATAGTTAATGATGTAGTCAGGTGAAATACTGATATTATCGATAAATGAAAATAATGTATTACGATATATCGATATATATATATATATATATATTTCCTGCGTCCAATCATGTCACTGATTTGATGAAAGCAATTGTCGAAAAATATATAAATGTTCGCATACATCATTTATTAAAATTAAAAATAAAACTTTCAAAACGTCAGTTTTTAAATAAATATGTTTTATTTCAAGACAATAAAATAAATTTTAAATAAACGTGTTTTTCATTCTATTCTATTTTCGATGTAGGTATAATAAAAGTTATTACAAATTTCTCAAAAACTTCATGTTTTTATCGAACGTATGTATCGATATCGCTTTCTACTGCAACAATCAAAGCGACACCCTGCACTGGCAGACTAGCAGTAGAATCTACGTCTGTGGCGGTAATGACAACCTTATTGCGATTTTAATAAGGGTTATAATTGCTTCAACAAACAACAACACCATCTAGCGATACTTTCTCAACAATCATAGGTAGTTTGAATTTGGTTTAAAAAATGTTTTAAGTATTTTTCTTTTAAGCAAATTAAATCTTATTATAGTGGATGAATGTATATTTCCGGTGTAGAACAATTGACTTAAGCTAATTTTGACTAAAATAAAAATGACCAATTACGCTCATTGTTTATCTGTAGTGTAATATACGGTCAATGGTTTATTTGTGTGAGTTTGGCGACAACGGTCTTCATACTAATTTTGTCACTTACCATTTCCACTAGTTTTTTCTGTTCCGTGGCCAGGAACGATATTATAATAATAATAATAAATGTTTATTCTCACCATAGTTTTACAATGTATCCTTAAAATAATACAATCTACCCATTTAATAAAAAAATTAAATTCATCTAACAAGTGCAAACAATGTAGGTTTTATATATTATAATAATAATAAATAAAATAAATATTTCTGACACTTATTATTCACACGTATCATTGAGAACTTGTGTTATGGATACCAAATAACGGTTAAACATATATAAATACTTTATTTTTTTTGTAAATACCTACTTAATATACATAGAAAAACACCCAGACCAGAAAAAATATCCATATTTATATACACAAATATTTGTCCTGGGTGGGAATCGAACTCACGACCTCAGGAGTGGAAAGCGGGTATACTCGCCCCCACGCCATATCGGTCGTCAAAATAATGACTAATGATGACTTAGAGGGCGCTGCTAGTGTACGTTGAAATAACTTTATTGTTAGTTAACTGTGGCAGGTAAATAATGTTAAACTTATATAGAAACTAGCTGACCCGGCAAACGTTGTTTTGCCATATAATAATATATGACACGTTCGTAGGTTTACCATAGCAGCGCCATCTATTGATTACTTACTCAACCCAGTCGAAAGGTATCGACATCTGTTAGAATCATTTGGAGTTAACGGATAATTGTGACTGTCAAATAATAACAGACAAATAATTAGCAATAAATTAAAATTGCGACTATAATTTGAAATTTAAACTATCCTATCTCTCAAGTTGGATCGAACTGCACATGGTGTGCGAATTTTATTATAATCGGTTAAGTGGTTTAGGAGTCCATTAAGAACAAACATTGTGACACGAGATTTATATATATATAGAAATAAGTTGTTTCTAATGGTACCAATAGATGGCACTGTGCCCAGTTAGATCGCGTAGGTGTTTCATTTCATCGTAGTAATAAGACCAACTGGTTGTAATTTCTTATTTGACTATCCGTCAACCAATAAACTGTGTTGTGCGAAGTTGTCTTTTAATAAGCAACCCAGCCTTCCCTTGACTACTATCTAGAACCCTAGGACATATTTAAAAGAGCATAGCCTGTGAGTTTCTTGCCAGTTCTTCTTACAGAGCGGTGGCTCGGAACTGGCACTTAGATTCACTTACACTTAAATATTTTTTGTTTTTAAATTGTTTTGTTGCATGTAAGTGAATCTAAGCTTCGTGATTTAGTGTAATATTATTTCGATTGTTTTTTTTTCATTTGTAATCATGACGTTTTCAAGTACTATGTATATAACAGCTATCCCTCAAATTTAGGTTAAAAAAAATGGTTGCCTGTAAAGTCGTTTTTACGGGCGAAGATTTTACGTGACAACGTCTTTTTCTCGGTAGAATATTTATTGATATGAATATAATTAAATTGCACAATAGGAACAAGGAATTGAATGAAAATAAGAATTGCACAAATTTTAACTATAGAAATATATTTTGTTTACTAAAACTGCGCGCGCGGCAGACCGATCATAGTTGAGTGGGAGAGAGACGCAAGGCATTCGCCGGGCCTCTCTCTCGTTCGGTGACTCATCGTAACGTTACCGAGCGTTACACTTTTTCATAAGTGACTCCCAGCCGCAACCTAATTTAAGACGTTGTCACGTCAAAAATAAATTCATGCGTTGCTTCTGAAAACGAAGTTTTATTTCGTTAGTTTCTTACAAATACGATAGGTATATTTAACTACACTATTATTACAACTTTACCTGAAAACGAAGAAACGACAATTAAAGTCTATTCTTCCACCAATTATTCTTATTTATCTATTTTAATTAACAAATCTATCACAATAAGTTTCTTTTACAATGCTATTTTTTCATAACCTCTCAACTGACTATTGACTTCAGACCAAGGATGCCATAGACTCTAGCACCTGTCAGTTGTCAATGTCGTTGGTAATGTAGTAAGCGCGGCAAAATTCAAAATTAAAGAAATATTATTTCTTTACATGTATAATAGTTTATGAAAGAAATATTTTTTTTACTTTACTTTACTAGGTTACCTAGGGTTTGAACGGCTAGTGAGAACTGCTCGCTGCCTGGTGACTATTGAGCGCGTGTTTGTTCCAGGAGCGTGATGTCAGCTCGCGGCGGCGCGGCGGGCGTGCTGAGCGTGGACCCGCTGGTGCTTCCTCACAAGTTCGCGCCTGCACTCCTGCACGCGGCATACACCGACCAGGTCACTCACGTGCATATATAAATTCAAATTCATATTCATTTATTCAAGTTTGGCTCAATAGAGCTCTTAAGTAAGTTAAAATAACAAAACTTAAAAACTAGCGCGCCCATTCTCTGCGGGCGGGAGCTTGATCGTAAAAGAACGGGCAAGAAAATCGTCAAGGTTTTTTCTCCCGCCAGTTAAAAGAATATGTATTTAATAGTAAAACAGTATGACAAATCTACAAAAACATGTGTTCTGCATTCACAAGATTTAAAATAAAAGAAGAAAATAACTTTTTATTTTAAGTTATACGAGTATGAGTACGAATAAACATAGTAGACATGAGCAGACCAGTCCCCACTGGCGGCATATACATACATAGAACATTCTTTATTGTACACCAAATTCAAATTAAACAAGAAGAGTGATACGATTGGCGGCCTTATAGCTTCCAGCGATTTTTCCAGGCAACCTGCATGCATCCTATATTGTTAATAACTTGTTATAAACTTTACTTACTGAATAAATAAATAATAATAATTCCGATACGTATTTCGACCAAACACTCGCATATATCAGCAAAACTTACTTATACCGACACATATTTAAACCAAATACACACATTTCGACCAATTACACACATTTTGACAAATTACACACATTTCGACCAATCACACACATTTTGACCGATTACACACATTTCGACCAATTACATACATTTCAACCAATTACACACATTTTGACCAAATACACACATTTTGACCAAATACACACATTTCGACCAATTACACACATTTTGACCAAATACACACATTTTGACCAATTACATACATTTCAACCAATTACACACATTTTGACCAAATACACACATTTTGACCAAATACACACATTTCGACCAATTACACACATTTTGACCAAATACTCACATATACTGACCAAATACACACATTTCAACCAATTACACACATTTTGACCAAATACTCACATATACTAACCAAACACTCACATATACTGACCAAATACACACATTTCGACCAAATGCACACATACACCAGCAAAACTCACACATACCGACCAGGTAGCCACACGAACGAACAAAACAACATGCAATATAAACAGCGCTATTTGAAAAAATGAACTAGAAATAACGCTTAATATTACATTTAATTTAAACAATAATCTTTAAAAATAGTACGTCTTTGGCTTTCAACGAACGTCTTAAAGATAATAAGGCTTTTGCGTGAGTGCTAAAAATAAGTCCTAAGTTCTGGATATAAGCATTAAGTACTTATTTTTTGACGTGACAACGTCTTAAATTAGGTTGCGGCTGGGAGTCACTTATGAAAAAGTGTAACGCTCGGTAACGTTACGATGAGTCACCGAACGAGAGAGAGGCCCGGCGAATGCCTTGCGTCTCTCTCCCACTCAACTATGATCGGTCTGCCGCGCGCGCAGCACTAGTGTACAATGTTTTAGTAAACAAAATATATTTCTATAGTTAAAATTTGTGCAATTCTTATTTTCATTCAATTCCTTGTTCCTATTGTGCAATTTAATTATATTCATATCAATAAATATTCTACCGAGAAAAAGACGTTGTCACGTAAAATCTTCGCCCGTAAAAACGACTTTACAGGCAACCATTTTTTTATAAAAGCATTACATACATACATAATGTCACGCCTATTTCCCGTAGGGTAGGCAGAGATCACATCCTCCCACTTGCTACGATCTTGGCACACACTTTTAGCTTCATTCACACTCATTAACCTCCTCATACACGCCCGTCGGTTTAGGGTACTTTTGACCTGCCCTTTCTCCAAAATGTTTGTATTTGGTCATGGAAGGTCTTTCGTGGTCTTCCCCTCCCAACACTTCCATCCACTCGTCTATCATTAATACGTCAGCATTAGTAAAAAGCAGCAGTAAGTGTTTAATTTTAAAATATAAATGTATTTTTTTTTTTGAATAATATTATGAAATTTATTTAATTATATGTCTGTAAATACTTATGATAATACTGCCGATCTACGGACAAGGCACTGACGAACATAACAGTTCCCGGTAAGCGGCAATAGGCTCGCCACCTATTACGTGGGACCATCTATATAATTAGCGAAGTGTGGGCGTATAATATGCCTCCGCCTACCTTTTTGGGGAAACAGGCGTAAATGTATGTATTTGATACTTATAATGGATGTATACATTTCAGGTGGACCTGAGTCTCATTGGCAGATCCTCTTCATCCCCATCTTCAACCACCAGCGGCAGCAGTTCGGTAAGTTATTCATAGATTCAAGTGTTACATTAAAAGAAACAATTTAATTTTAAGAAAATTTATAGCAATACAACTAATTTAAATACAGGAAAAATATCTTTAAGCCAATTACAAATTATAATTTAAATGAATTATTATTTATTATAGGGATCCTACTATTTGACGATAGATATGGCGTGGTGGCGATTATACCCGCTCTCCGCTCCTAAGGGGGTTCGATTCCCACACAGGACAAATCTTTGTGTGCATGAACATGAATATTTGTTCTGGTCTGGGTGTTTTCCTATGTATTAAATCTGTATTTACAAAAAAAAAAAAAGTATGTCTGTATATTTATCCGTTGTTCAGTATCCATAACACAAGTTCTTAATGATACTTATCTTGAAACTAAATAATTGGTGTAAGTGTCAGAAAAAAAACTATGATCTGAGGAGTCCAAGCCAACCTCACCTGCAAGTGGTGCACCTGCCGACCAACGGACGAGGCTCTGGCGAACATAACAGTGCCCGGTAAGCGGCAATAGGCTCGCCACCTATTACGTGTGGCCAACAATATATTTGACAAAATGTGGGCGTATAATATGCCTCTGCATACAGGGCATAGAATCAGGCGTTTATTAACAAACGAACGATGATTTATTATGACTTTGACTTTTCAAAAGTCAAAAAGTTAAAAGTCAAAATACTTTTTATTTCATAAACTATTACATAGTACTTGAAAACGTCAAAATTATAAAAAAATAACAAAAACAAATAAAATATAATTATACTAAAATCACGAAGCTTAGATTCATTTGTAACCAAACAATTTAAAAAAACAAAAAATATTTAAGTGTAAGTGAATCTAAGTGCCAGTTCCGAGCCACCGCTCTGTAAGAAGAACTGGCAAGAAACTCACAGGCTATGCTCTTTTAAATTATCGATTGGTTAGTTACAATCTTCATTTGTCTGTGTTTTACTTTGACTTTTGACGGTTCGCCCAATGACCGTTTGACCGTTCAACAAATAATAATCATAAATATTCTCTTACAACTAATTATTTAGTTCCAATATAAGTATCATTAAGAACTTGTGTTATGGATACTAAACAACGGATAAACATAAATTAAAACTTTTTTTTTTTTGTAAATACACACTTAATATACATAGGGAAACACCCAGACCAGAACAAATATTCATGTTCATGCACACAAAGATTTGTCCTGTGTGGGAATCGAACCCACGACCTCTGGAGTGAAGTGCAGGTATACCATACCACGCTACATTGGTAGGCTGTTGCCCTATAGTAATGGTATTTAATGTGTCTGTTTGTTTGTCCGCAGGCGTGGGGAAGTCGATTTAGGTCTAACAGTTCAGCTACTCTGGAAGATGCCTTCCAGCTGTACGAGATAGCCAGGTAATTTACTGGTGGAAGATGGAATGATAATAGTTTTTTTTTAATTTAATGTAACACATGATGGCTACATGCTATCCATCCTATTTTTATTTTTGACTTTATCCGTAAGGGGACGTCCATTAATTACGTGAGTCTAAAATTGGGGAGGGGGGTCCGGCCACATCTCACCAAAACTCACCAAGATTAACACATTTTAGCGTTTTTCTTTTTGCTACTGAATCATCGTAAAAGGTACTTAAATGTCCATAATAATCAGCTTCGAATCTTTAGTGGCAGTTAAGAAAATATTAGTGTAAAGTCAAAATTATACTGTTAGTGAATAATTTACAATTCAAGTTACAATAAAAAATCTAAACAGGCGAATTTATGGTGTCTAAGTATGTCTAAAAACTTCTCTAGACTATCCGCTTTCATAATAATTTAAAACAAGAAGTACTTAATGGGGCTACTTTGGCATAAATCGGCCATCAAAGACAGAGAGGTGAAAATTTCAATAAATTCGACATCTAAATAATAATTATTTTTTTAAGTTGATAATGGGAATCGCTTATTAATCGATTAACAAATTAAGGTCAAAATTTTTAGTGAGTTAATTCTTGAGCTTTATGACTCGCATGCTCCTCTTCGAGAGGTGCGTATTAAACACTTTCCGGCACCCTGGCTCACACCAGATATAAAGAAAGTAAGTCAGAAACGGGATAAAGCGAAAGCAAGGCTTAAAAAGAACAAATCTAATGAAAACTGCCAAGAATATAAAAGATTACGAAATCTCTGCAACAGGATGTGTAGGGATTCTAAACGCCGCTTTATTCACTCCACACTTGAAAATAAATCTCCTTCCCAAGCCTGGAAATTCCTCAATACCCTTGGTATAGGGAATAATTCAGACCCTTCTTCGCAGCTGCCCGAGCTTAACTCTCTAAATACATACTTCTCTAGTTCTCCCACTATTATCTCTAACACATCTAAATTGTCTACACTGTCTGTCTTATCTGGCTCATCACTGCCTGACTACGAGCCATTTACTTTTCGCGGCATTTCTGAGGGGGAGGTTAAAAAGAGTATCCTTTCCATTACATCAAAGGCTATAGGTAATGATGGTATCTGCCGGGATATGCTAATTCCGGTTTTAGATGATGTTCTGCCGATTATCACTCACATTTTAAACACATCACTTTCGGCCAGCATTTTTACTAGTGAATGGAAGCCTGCCCAAGTCGTGCCTATCCCTAAGTCTATAAATCCTACCGAATTCTCCCATTTCCGTCCCATATCCATTCTACCATTTCTGTCAAAAGTCCTTGAAAGCGCTGTACACAAGCAAGTGTTTGCTTACCTTTCCCGGCACGATGTTCTCAGTCCCTATCAGTCTGGCTTTCGGTCAGGACACAGTACCGTTACTGCATTATTGAATGTTACTGAGGATATTCGTTGCGCGATGGACAACAAAATGTTTACCATTATAGTACTGCTTGATTTTAGCAGCGCTTTTAACTCTGTTGACTTTGACATTCTCCTTGCTACCCTCCGCTCTGTTAACTTTTCTCCTTCAGTTATTGCTTGGTTCTCTGACTACTTACATGGTCGTAGACAACGTATCAGGAGTGATGACATGCTATCTGACTGGTGCTCTTTAGCATCGGGTGTTCCACAAGGCGGCGTTCTATCTCCTCTCCTTTTCTCACTTTTTATTAATAAAGTTACCAGTGTCATTACTTCTTCCTACCACCTGTATGCAGATGACTTGCAGATTTACAGGCATTTTTGTCTTGAGGATGCTCACTCAGCTATAGAAGCTGTTAATGCTGATCTTAGTTTAATTAATGCTTGGTCGAGTTCTTTTGGATTGCTTGTTAACCCCAAGAAGTCCCAGGCTATAATTATAGGAAGTAGTGGCATGTACAGGAGGCTCGCTGTTGATTCCCTACCAGCGATTTTGTATGGAGGCGCAAAAATTGCGTTTACTGATAAAACTAGAAATTTGGGCCTTATTCTTGATCACACTCTTTCTTGGATACCTCACATTAATGACGTTAGTCGGCGTATGCACTTTGCATACCATTCTCTCAGGCGACTACAATTTTTCTTACCATTTAAGACCAAAGTTATGCTTGCTCATGCGCTTTTACTACCTATTCTCGACTATGCTGATATCTGTTATTTGGATGCAACTGAAGAGTTACTTAATAAGCTGGAACGTCTTCAGAACCTAGCCCTAAGGTTTATATTTAGTCTGCGTAAATATGATCACGTTTCTGAGTTCCGGGCAAAACTTAAATGGCTTCCTATAAGGCTCCGCAGAGATATGCACATCCTGTGTATGTTGTACAAAATCCTTTACCATCCTCAGCTTCCCCATTACTTACGTGTTCGTTTCAATGTTCTACCTTCTACATCCCGCCCCAAACGGTCCTGTGTAACTAAGACCCTTGTTTCTCCTTCCACCAACACTAAGTTTTTCCGTAACTCCTTCTCAGCCCGTGCTGTACGAATGTGGAACAGTCTTCCCTCTCAGATCCGTGAGAGTCCATCAGTTGTGTCATTCAAAAATCAATTGAGAAATCACTACTTGTCTGTTTTGGCACTTAGTTAACACTTTTTATAAATTTTATAATATTTAATTTTTATTACATTATTAATCATAATATTGATATATATGTATGTATAATATTGATATAAGTATATGTATGTAAGTATGTAGTATGTTTAAGTAATAAGATTTTTTATTTCCTTTTTTTTTACAATGATCTTTAACCAAATTTAATCCCGTACCTACAAATTTATACACAACTTCTAGGGTTGGCTGGTAGAGATCTCTTCTAGAGATAAGTCCACTTTTGTACTTTTAGTTTTTAAATACCTTTTGTAATCTACTTATGTTTTATGTGCAATAAAGGATTATTATATTATTATATTATTAATCAACCAAAATTATTACAGAAAAGCTAAAAAATTATTCTTTGTAGGTCATACTCTAATAGGTGCTCTAGCTCTGGACTTTCGCTTGACACTATTTTTTGGGACACCCTGTATATACAAAAAGACGACAATTTTGCCTGTATTGATTTCCAGCTATCTATGAATATGTCACAGTCAGGTTATATAATAGAACATCTATTTTGCTAAACGCAGGGCGTGTGAATGTCAATATTTAAAATAAGCGGAATTAAAAAGTCATTGTTATCATCATCATCATTCATCATCATTTCAGCCATTCGAAGTCCACTGCTGAACATAGGCCTCCCCAATTGCTTTCCACGTAGATCGATTCTTTGCCGCCTGCATCCACCGGCTCCCCGCCGCCCTGACCAGGTCATCGGTCCACCGCGTTGGGGGCCGCCCTCTACTACGTTTGCTGATTCGTGGTCGCCATTCAAGAACCTTAACGCCCCATCGGTCGTCGGTTCTTCGAGCTATGTGCCCCGCCCATTGCCACTTCAGCCTGCAAACGCGCTTCGCTATGTCGCTCACTCTGGTTCTCCTACGGATTTCCTCATTTCTGATTCTATCACGTAGGGACACTCCGAGCATAGCTCTCCATTGCACGCTGAGCGACTTTGAGCTTCCTTATGAGGCCCATAGTCAGGCACCACGTCTCAGTCCCATACGTCATCGCTGGCAACACACACTGGTCGAAGACTTTCGTCTTGAGATTGTTATAATCACAATAAAATAAAATTGATGTCAAAATAACGAAACATGCAATCATATCATACATCCTACTAATATTATAAACGTGAAAGTTTGTATGTGTGGATGGTTGTTTGTTACTCTTTCACGCAAAAACTACTGGAGCGATTGTGATGAAACTTGGTACGTGTATAGCTGCAGTCCTGGACTAACATATAGGACACTCTTTATCTCGATATTTCCACGGGAACGGGGACCACGCGGGTAAAAAAACGTATTTATGTATGTTTATTCGTTATTTAGTATCCATAACACAAGTTCTTAATGATACCTATCTTGGAACTAAATAATTGGTGTGATTGTCACAAATATTTATTTATTTATTTTTATTATTTAAGTCACTACTTTAAGAGTGTTACTAATTTAACTGTTAATAACATCCGATTATGTAACCTATAATTCACAAAAAAATGAATTCTATTCCTGCCTGATGGTAAGCAGTCTAAATTGAAGACGCTTCATACCGTAAATAAGCACGGTACAAAGCGCATCCACTCATGACGGCCTGCTAAAATGCCGTTTCACGCCCCGCTTAAAAGGCCCGGGATCATAGGAAATAGGAAACACATGAGCCGGCAGCGAATTCCAGAGCTTAGTGGTCTTGCTCAGAAACGACCTCCCAAATTTCTTGGTTCGAGTGCTGATAGTCTGCACAGTATGAGGATGGTTTCGAAGACCAGCACGTGTTGTTCGGGAGAGGAAAGGAGAGGGCGGGATGAGATCGAAAAGCTCCTCAGAACACTCGCCATAGTAGTTCCGGTAGAAGACACTGAGAGATGCAATGTCTCTACGCAGCTGTAGATCCTCGAGTGAGGCTGTTACTAATTAATTTGATACACCTTACAGATTATATTTAATATTATACCTAGCCTGCAACTTAATTACAGATAAAAAAATTGGTTGCCTGTAAAGTCGGTATGCGGGCGAAAGTTTTACGTGACAACGACTTTGAGTGGTAAAATAAATTTAATGTGAATATTCATTCGTATAGTAGGAAGAAGGATGAAATAATAGTAACAATTTAAAACATTTATTTATACAAAGAATTATATTTGAGAATTATAACCATGCCCGAGTGGAAGGGACGCGTGCCTCTCACTCGCTCTCATTGTGAGCGCATAACGTGAGCGGAGCGTAACGCAGTTTCTTGAAGTGTCACCCGGCAAACCAATTTATAAGACGTTGTCACGTCAAAACATATTAATTTAAGTTATTGTGTTTTGATATCATATATATAAGCTTGCCAATGTACCTACTAACAAAATCAATCGATGAGGCGAGATGGGCAGAATGAAATCTATTAAGAGGTTAACATCTATGCGATTCATTTGATTTGATGATTCGAAAATTTTTACAATTATTTTTGGTCACGTGGTTCTTAGCCCATTGACCGCCAAAAACGCCATAATCTACATGAGAAACAAAATACATACAAATTCTTAAGTTAACCCTTTAACGGGCAGAACATAATTTGAAAATTTTCATTGGTTTTCTACCTTAACTAAACTGCATAAAGTTCAATTTATGGTGGCAATATATTTACCACTGCCTTGCAAAGGGTTAACAGGTGTCTTAATAAACTGGTTCATCTTTGCTTAGTTATTAAGTTGCATGGCTGAACATAGATTCAGGGAATTTTACCACTATATGTCTTGTCTGAGAGTGCTCGTGTAGCACTAGAGTATGAGATGAGAGAATATGAGTTGCGAGAAATATGTTTGTTAAGAGGTCATCCATTTTGACGAGCGATATGGCGTGGAGGTCAGTATACCTGCACTCCACTCCAGAGGTCGTGGGTTCGATTCCCACACAGAACATATCTTTGTGTGCATGAACATGAATATTTGTTCTGGGGGCCTACCGCCGAGTTCGATGGCAATCGATTATAAGGCAAAATGGATTTCGAATTGATTCTGTCGTACCGCCGAACTCATGGAAATCGAAACAAAATGGCGTTCTCCATTTACCTATTGGTCTGTCACGGACTGAAGGTCATGAATGAGAGGTGGCTGTCGGCAGATTCCCCGGTACGGATTAATGAACGCAAAACAAAGTTTGATCTAGATGGATTACCGGTAATCCATCGAATTCGGCGGTAGGCCCCCTGGTCTGGGTGTTTTCCTATGTATATTAAGTATTTATTTACAAAAAAAAAAAAAGTATATAAGTATGTTTATCCGTTATTTAGTATCCATAACACAAGTTCTTATGATACTTATCTTGGAACTAAATAATTGGTGTGATTGTAAGAGAATATTTATTTATTTATATATTTTATTAATTACCATCGCAGACGATGAGCATGAAAACTGAGTCGATTATTAGTGTTTTATTTTATGAAAAAAGTTATTTACTGGGTTTTCAGAACAATGACGAATTTTCTTTCTAAACACATTACTAATATTAGTCGGTTGTTTTTGGAAAATCCAGTAAATAACTTTTTTTCGTAAAATTAAACAATCTCTCTGTCTGCAAAATACAATAGCATGATAATAATAATTTATTTATTTATAATCTTATGCTACCATTACAGGTGTCTTAACCTAATGCGATAGCATAGCAATTTTGACGTCACAACGTCTTATAAATTGGTTTGCCGGGTGACACTTCAAGAAACTGTGTTACGCTCCGCTCACGTTATGCGCTCACAATGAGAGCGAGTGAGAGGCACGCGTCCCTTCCACTCGGGCATGGTTATAATTCTCGAATATAATTCTTTGTATAAATAAATGTTTTAAATTGTTACTATTATTTTATCCTTCTTCCTACTATACGAATGAATATTCACATTAAAATTATTTTACCACTCAAAGTCGTTGTCACGTAAAACTTTCGCCCGTATACCGACTTTACAGGCAACCAATTTTTTTTATAATAAATACAATATTCTATCTCTTTAATTATCAATCTACAATATTATTTAAATATAATATAATATAACATAAACTAGCCTACCTGATATATAACTTTAGTATTACATCCTATATTTACAAAATAAGTCCTAAATCTAACGTAACTGATAACTTATAATAATGTATTGTATATATATACAATTACTAATAATTTCAATATATAATTTGTTGTGGCAGATTCGTGGAGATGCCCATAGCGGTCCAGGGCTGCGAGGATGCCATCGTGTTCCTGCTGAGTGCGGAGACTCTGCCTTCCATCCTCGCGTGGGCCCACGCGCCCCACGCCTCGCAGTGGGTCCAGCGGTCAGTATACACAATCACACACGTGTATACTCTAGTATACACCAGCCCAAGCGTGTTTACTTAAGTACCCCTCCCTCCTTTAGAATCACGACAGGCTGACTGACAGATCCCCCCGATAAGAGTCATCGACAGACTGACAAATCTTGAGAAAAACCACAACAGACGGATAAACGTGACAAACCTTGACAAATTCTGATAAAGAACCCATTTGCTTTTATTTCTTTATTATTGTACAGCTCATATCTCTTTCATTGTTGTTTAAAAAATATATCGAATTTTAATTTTGTGTCTGAATGTTTTGACTAATCTAAATGATCGTGTTGATCTTAAAGACAATAAAGTATATATTTTTTTTTGTTTTATTTAGTATACACCATTACACACGTGTATAGACTACAGTATGCACCACCACACACGGAAATAAAAAAATATTGTCTTTAAGATCAACAGGATCATTTAGATTCGTCAAATTTTTATACATAAAATGCATATTCCATAATATTTTATTCTTCATTATACATCGCCATATTCGTATATTCGATCATATTCGTGTATATATTTAGTGCAGCAATTATCACAGAATTATTTATGTATATGAAAAGATACTATAGTTATATGCGAGTACAATCCAGTTTAATACTTACAATATGTGTCTCCGAATGTTATTGAATGTGACCGTCACTTACGTATATACTTTAGTACACAACACCATATACGCATGCATATCCTTGAGTATACAACACCACTCACGTATGGGGGCGCTTTTTCTTACATAACTTTTTTTTTTTCAATTTTTATTTCAATAAATATTAAAACGCCAAATGAATCGACTTCATAATTTTATTGTTCATACATTTATTTGTACTCATTTTTGCTTTCATATATTTCTTAATCAGAAGTGCTATTTATCCTATACATCAAAAATCATACTGTTAATAAAATGCTCCCAGAAGGTGGGTTAGGTTAGGTTAGAACTGCGACCTTCACAGAACCAAAATGCTCCCAGAAGGTGGGTTAGGTTAGGTTAGAACTGCGACCTTCACTCTCTTATGAAGAAAACTATTCTGAATAAAAAAAATATTAATTAAACACCTTCTTAATGAAAACATTATGAAATAAAAAAATATGATGACGGGGTGTTATGAGTTCCGATTATAGGAATATTAATGTATGAACATAAAGTTTATGAAGAAAAAAATTATGAAGAGTGATTATTATGAACTCCAATTCGTAGTAAAATCGTAAATATGAATAGAAATTTTATGAGAGCCGATATGGACCCTTCACGTATATATTCCAATATACATCACCATACACGTGTATATAAGTAGCAATTATTACAGAATTATTTTTTTATATAAAAAGATCGTATAGTAATATATCGACGCTGAAAAGGCAACCTTGCTTATGCACCATTTGGCTACTTTACAGGAGAGCGATTCAAAATTTTATTTTTAATAAGTGCATTGATTGTGGTGTGTTTCCGGATCAAATGAAATTAAGTAAGTTAACTCCTCTTTATAAATCGGGTAGCACCTCGGATCCGTCAAATTTCCGTCCTATTTCAGTATTGCCGACATTTAGTAAAATTTTTGAAAAAATCATGCACAACCAAATGCAATCTCACTTTGACAAAAATAATCTATTGCACATCAAACAGTTTGGTTTTACTCGCGGCCGGTCTACTACTGATGCTGGAATAAAATTATTACAGAGTATTTACGAAGCCTGGGATGAGTTATATGATGCTCACGGTCTGTTCTGTGACTTATCTAAAGCATTTGATTGCGTCCAGCATCAGGCTTTACTTGTAAAGCTCCATCATTATGGAGTTCGTAACACTGCCTTGCGTTTCGTCACTTCTTACCTAAGTGATAGGGTCCAGAAAGTGGTTATTAATGGTAAGCAGTCACCCGGTTCTGCAGTAACAATGGGGGTGCCGCAGGGTTCAATCCTAGGCCCATTTCTATTTTTAGTATATATTAATGATCTCCCCCACCTCATAAAAGACGATCACGAGATATTTACAGATGATACGTCTTTAGTATTTAAAGTCAAACGTGGACAACGTGAATTTAGTCCACTGGTTCAGTGCTAATAATTTATTATTAAATCAAAATAAAAATAAATGTGTCAGGTTCACCTTACCTAATATGCAGCTTGCTCAAACCAGTGTTAGGGTTCGAGACGATGAAATAGAATTAGTAAATGAGACGGTTTTTCTGGGTACAACACTAGACTCTAGGTTGAAATGAAATGAAAAGATAAAAATGTTTATTTCGTTAACTGGTACAATTATACATTATTTTTAGGACGGAGGTATCCTTTTAAGTATGCATTATACCTGTGATAGGATACCCCCCTCTTCCATAGCAGAGGTTACACCGAAAAATGATTAACATATATATTATTTTAACTAACACAAGAAATTATGTACTAAAGATATGTTTGTGCTCGCGTGTATGTGTATATGTGCGCTGTGTATGCGTGTGTTTGTGTTTGTGTGTGTGTGTGTGTGTGTGTTTGTTGTGTTTGAGTGTGTGTGTGTGTATGTGTGTGTGTGTGTACGACTGCGTGTTTGTGAGTGTGATTTGACACTTCATAATGTGTAAACGTGGTAACAAGCCCTACGATTTCCATCTTGGGATCGGCAATTTCACCACTTATTACACGTAGGTACACAAAGCTTCATGAATTTACTTTTATTATGGACTCAGTTTCATCGTAGCTTTTCAGTTTTAGCCATGCTAGTAATGTCTTCTTACATTCAAAGTTGTTCATATGATATAATATAACATATGATATAAAGCTAACATATTATGTTAGCGCCTTTATTGATAAGGTTGTAATATGTTGAGGTTTCGGGAGGTTCTAATGAAACATGTCTTACTCGTTCGATGTCATTTATTAGAATGATCCTTAAAAACTTATAAAATAGAAGTATTACAATATGCTTCATTACGCAGTTCCTAACGATAAATCGCAACCATAGCAATATTCGTACACGTGAGTTTACTTATTGCTAAACCAACTTCATAATATCATATTGCTTAGGTACATAATTTATTGATTCAGGCGTTACTTTGCGGAAATCCATTGTAAGCAATTGATGGATTAAAAATATCTTTGTAACAATTCCCGCGCTACTATAATTTCCCGAAAAATCGAGAAACTATTCAACACGACACGTGTTTCGCTTTTACACAGGGCATCTTCAGGTAAGATAGGAGCCTCAGAACAACGATGTCTTCACGACCAACGCTGAAACGAGAGAGCGTTTCAGCGTTGGGAGAAGGAATTGTTACAAAGGTATTTTTAATCCATCACTTGCTTAGGTACATTACAAGGTTATACAGATGAGCCGATTTTCTTGTAAATTGTCTTTGTGCAAAGCTATTTTTTACTGCAATTACAGGTGCCACAGCATATTTCCGCCTTCTATTGAGTACAACAGGGTTATACTTCAGACTCTTATGCAACTTTAGCACAGTGTATAGGATGTCAAGTTTTCGGACAGAAAGCAGCTTACTAATCGAATAAAGGTCACATGTAGGGAATCTATATGGTTTAAAATACATGACCTTTATCGGGGATCTTTGCGCTCGTTCCAGCTCTAGACTCTTGACTTTGATAGCCCCACCCCAGACTGGGGGCCTACCGCCGAGTTCGATGGCAATCGATTATAAGGCAAAATGGATTTCGAATAGATTCTGTCGTACCGCCGAAATCATGGAAATCGAAACAAAATGGCGTTCTCCATTTACCTATTGGTCTGTCACGGACTGAAGGTCATGAATGAGTCGGCGTCTGTCGGCAGATTCCCCGGTACGGATTAATGAACGTAAACAAAGTTTGATCTAGATGGATTACCGGTAATCCATCGAATTCGGCGGTAGGCCCCCTGATATGCAATATGTTAGAACTAACTGCGCTAGCGAGACGTAAATTTGGTTAAGAAGGCGCTTTGATGCGATATGCCTCAAGGTCTTGAAGGTCCATATGAGCTTTCTGGTCCTAGCCATCATCATTTCGTCATGATTATGCCACGTTAAACGTTGATCCACTATAAGGCCTAGATACTTAGTGTTCGATTCTTTTGTTATGGTTTTGCAGGAGCAAATACTAAGACTCCTTTTATCACAAGTATGTATTTTTATTTGCAAATCTGTGTTAGGTTGGGTCGTGATATTTTTAGTAAACGTTATATAATTGTTTTTTTGAGACGTTTAACGTAAGCAAACTGTTGTTTAGCCAGGTTGCGATCTTAGTAAGACCCTGCTCTGTGGTTTCTTTAACTGCGGCCCATGTATCACCAGTGAAAACCACGGCAGTGTCGTCAGCATAGGAGAATATGTGTCCCTGGATATCCTTCATGTCATTTATATAAATTAAAAACAGCAGAGGCCCAAGAACACTGCCTTGTGGCACGCCATAGTGGATAGGCAGCTCATCACTACAGTATTTGCCGATTTTAATGCAGTTGTTTACGTTCTTTGAGGTAATCTGTTAGTAGTGCAAGGGGTACACCTCTTATTCCAGCGTTCTCTAGCCTGTCAACAAGGATTGTGGCAGATATGGAATCGTAGGCCTTTTTTATGTCTAAAAACACAGTAAGGCACTTGTTGTTAGCATCGACTTGTTTAGTAATAAGTGACGTAAGTGATGTTACTGCGTCTTCTGTTGATATTTTACGCCTCATTTCGCCTCACATATTGTGAGTTAGAGAGTAAACTAAATCTTTCAAGTTAATTTAATATTCGATTATTTATTTATTTTTCTAATACTTTTGATAATGCAGGTAAGACAGAAATAGGTCTATAGTTAGAAGGTTCTTTTCTACCACCACCCTCGTAGACAGGCGTGACTACAGCTTGTTTGAGTTCTGAAGGGAATTTCCTTTGCTTAAAACACAAATTGGCTAAATGAGAAATGATAGGGCCTACTATTTCAGCAGCTAGTTTAAAATAATTGTGGGTATGCCATCTCACCCGTCACATGAGATGGACTGCACTTCATGGTTACGCGGCACCCAGCGCCTCAGGGTTGATGCCCTGTGTGAAGAAACCCGGGGAATGAGCCCACGGCTCGAAGCCCGAACACCTGCCGTCTGGCAGAAGATCCCCGAACAGCTGCTCACTCTCGTTTCAGCGTTGGTCGTGAAGACATCGTTGTTCTGAGGCTCTCTATCTTACCTGAAGATGCCTTGTGTAAGGAATCACATGTCGTGTTGAATAGTTTCTTGATTTTTTGGGAAATTATAGTAGCGCGGGAATTGTTACAAAGATATTTTTAATCCATCACTTGCTGACAATGGATTTCCGCAAAGTAACGCCTGAATCAATAAATTACTTCATGGTTGTCTGTATCGAGAAGAGTAAAGGATGACAATTGTGTACGTTGAAGATTTTCCAATGTGACCGTCCACAGACAAGCGACGCGCTACCTGCGGGACGAGTTCCCGCGCGTGATGAGCCACCCGGCGGCGGCGCGCCTGCCCGCGGCGGCGCTGGGCGAAGCGCTGGCCAGCCCCTTCCTGCAGGCCAGCGAGCTGCAGGCTCTGCGCGCGGTGCTGCGCTGGGCCGACACCGCGCCCCACGACTCGAGGGGTGATTACACCGATCACTTTCGATACATACATACATTCTGCTATATCCTAGATGTTTGAATGAGTGGTGTGTCTGTCTGTCGACACAGAACCGAACGTAGTGTGGCACACCGCGCACTCTGTGTCGCGCCGCGGACGACACAAGCGCGCCCTCAGCGACGCCGCGCTGCGAGCCGCTCTAGCGGACCTGCTGCCGCTCGTGAGGCTCGAACACGTGCCCGACCACGAGCTGGTCACTCAGGTATGGAGGAATGAAGAGAATCATCATCACGTTTACCTGCCGTCTGCCGTGTGGAGTGTGGAGTGTGGAGTGAGTGAATACGTAATCGCCCCCAGCTGATCCGTCGCGGCATCGTCGCCACACCGGGGGGGGCCCTGGGCGAGTACCGGGCCAGCGACGCGTGGCTCGGGCGCGGCCCGCACCGCCCCGCCAGGTGCTTCCTGCCGCATCTGGACGAGCTGAAGGTGACACACTGACACACATTACACACTACAATAAAATAGATTGTTCAAATTACAGTATCTTTTGTTGTTTAATAATATTTTACAATCGGTAAAGACGTGACATGTGTATTAGAAAGACGAAGACACGCCCAGATTAGTTATTTGAATAGAAAATCATAAACTCATATAACCATAAATTTTCTGCATTTTATTTTTTTCAGTAAATTGATATTCCGCTATGAATAATTGCAAAACCAGAAGTCAATATCATTTATTGATATTTGTTGTAATTAAAAAGAGCATAGCCTGTGAGTTTCTTGTCAGTTCTTCTTACAGAGCGGGGGCTCGGAACTGGCACTTATATTCACTTACACTTAATTTTTATTTTTTTGCATGTAAGTGAATCTAAGCTTCGTAATTTTATCGTAATAGTGTTATATTTTGTTCTGACGTTTTCAAGTGCTATATAATAGTTTATGAAATAAAGAACTTATTACTTTTACTCTACTTCACTGTGCAGATACACTTATCCAAATAATATACTACAAAAGTTGCTTACTTTAGTTTTTTACAGTAGTAGTAGATAAATAATATACTATTATTAGGCTAAGTCATGCTTCTACTATCAAAATATGGATTCATTTTATTTATATATTTAAACTTTATCGCACAAAAATTAAAATTTTCAAAAGGCGAACTTAATGCTGCAAGGCATTCTCTACCAGTAACCTTCGGGTTAGCAGAAAAGTATGAGGCAGGACGAATAAGAAAACATATAAACTTACATAGAATTAAATATGTGTTATTAATAAACTACATATACACAAAATTAATAGTAATTATGATATGTAGACTCAATCAGATGATAACTCTTTTATCTAAAATCAAATGTTTGAATTTGAATTTAATAATAGTAATAATATTAATTGGTGCACCATACAATTAAAAATTAAAACTAAAAACAAGTTATGTTGACGACCGATATGGCGTGGAGATCAGTATACCTACACGTCACTCCAGAGGTCGTGGGTTCGATTCCTACACAGGACAAATCTTTGTGTGCATGAACATAATTATTTGTTCTGGTCTGGGTGTTTTCCTATGTATATTAAGTATATATTTACAAAAAAAAAGTATTTAAGTATGTTTATCCGTTATTGAGTATCCATAACACAAGTTCTTAATGATACTTATCTTGGAACTAAATAGTTGGTGTAATTGTAAGAAAATATTTATTTATTTATTATAAATGTTTATGTGATGCACCAAAATGAGCCAACTCGGCATATGCTAGTCCAGTGTTCTAGCGCTGGTTTCCAGCCGGGCCACACTACTCAATACAGATCGCATGCATCGTATGTATACTGCGGGCATGTTGTTTTGCTATTCGTATAAACAATGAAAACGTGTCCCCAGGCGTTGTTGGCGCAGCAGCCGCGCCCGTCTGCGGAGTTGGCTCGGCTCCGGCGGGCGCGGCTCGACCAGCGCATACCAGACACGCTCTACATGGTGAGAACAGCCCCTTTGTCATATATGGATACCCAAAGAGAGATACTTATACTTCTCTTTTAGGGTTAGGTTGAGGTTATTTTTTTTTCTTACCATTAAAAATCATTTTATTATAATAGTTGCAGCCCACCTACATTAGTTTGGACTAGGCCGTACTAGTTTGTCCTAAAATCGGGTTTGGCCGGTAACATCACTACATAGTATAAAACAAAGTCGCCTTTTCTGTCCCTATATCCCTATGTGCGCTTAAATCTTTAAAACTACACAACGGATTTTGATGCGTTTTGATTGTTTTTTCCAATAGATAGAGTGATTCAAGAGGAAGGTTTATATGTATAATACATGCATTATATAGTAGTGGAACACTGTCAATTTGTGAGATTTGTGATGTGATGTCGTAATTCAACTCACTTTTTTGCGCTTATATTGCAAACGCTGGCCAAACCATACGAGATTAATCAAAATAATGTACTACAATATTGTACAACTTATAAAATTCTTCAAAAAAGTCCGCGATGGTATATGTCTATCTCTCAAGAATACCCCACAATAACCAATTTTATCTTTTACTTTTTACTAAAAATAATGGCTTATTAACGAAGCCATTTTAAGTATGTATGACATTAATTCTTATCTAAATAAACATGTTAGTAAGCTTGGACATTAGACATAGATTAAATTTGTCTTTTACATCATGTAATTTCGATCAGTACTTTACAAGATATCAAACGAATAAACTTACGCTAAATCGAAAAATTATGGTTGCGGCGGTGGTAGGTACTCGCGGCCTATATAGAGACATTCTGTAATTATGTATTATACGTCACTATTCATATTAGCATACCACCCGTGCGAAGCTGGGGCGGGTCGCTAGTAAAATATATAATGCATGCTTAATGGAATAGTGACCTAACTCAAAAAAGACGATTTTTGGGACATCACAAAAGAAGATCTACTAAATAACACTTGTGCTACTTGTAAGCGCATTCAATTGATACTGATTTATTAATTCGTAATTCTGCTTGTGTTTTGAACGTTTGATTAACATTGATTCGATCTCAGTAAGAAATAGAAAGACTGTAAAAGTACGTAACTAGTTTTCTGGCCCCGAGAATCCCGGGACTGTACTTGGCTAATCTCGGGATTTTCGAGATTGCCACAAACAGGTCTAATTTGCGTTCCGTAGTCCGTTGCGCATTGACAATTACCTTGTCTAGATTATTTTAATAGCATTTATAAGAAAACGATAAAAATAACCCATAGATACGCCGTTCGATACGTATTACACAGATACAGCCTTAATAATATAATAATCCTTCAAAATAATTTGAAACATTACATTAGGTATATAAAATATCATGTACAAAGGTGGACTTATCTCTATAAGAGATCTCTGCCAGCCAACCCTAGCAGTTGTAAACTAAATAGTTGTACGGGATAAATGTTGTCCAAGAAAAGTGTTACTAACGAAATTTTTAAATAAAAATAAGAACAAAATATAAAGCAAATCTCTTACATGCTAATAATATATTAAAAATATATACATACATACAACTTATGCTAACATTATTGTAAGATAACGAATGGAACATTTCAAGAAAAAAAAATGCTAACAATGTGCCATATTTGAAAAGTAGTGATTTTTTAGTTCACTTTTGAACGACTGAAGTGATGGACTCTCACGAATCAGAGAGGGAAGACTGTTCCACATTCTTACAGCACGGGCTGAAAAGGAGTTACGGAAATACTTAGTGTTGGAGGGAGGAGAAACAGGGGTCTTAGTTACACAGGATCGTTAGGGGCGGGACGTAGTAGGTAGCACATTGAAACGAACACGCAAGTAATGGGGGAGCTGAGGATGGTACAACATACACAGAATGTGCACATCTCTGCGGCGCCTTATAGGAAGCCATTTTAGTCTTTCCCGATATTCAGAAACATGGTCGTATTTACGCAGTCTGAATACAAATCTTATGGCCAGGTTTTGAAGACGTTCCAGCTTGTTAAGTAACTCCTCTGTTGCATCCAAATAACAGATATCAGCGTAGTCGAGAATGGGGAGTAATAGCGCATGAGCAAGCATAATCTTGGTGCTAAAAGGTAGACAAAATTGAAGTCGCCTTAGAGAATGGTATGCAAAATGCATACGCCTACTAACCTCATTAATATGTGGTGTCTAAGAAAGAGACCGATCAAGGATGAGACCCAAGTTCTTAGTTTTATTGGTAAAGTTAATCTTTTCACCTCCATACTCAACCCATGCATCGCGGGGCGAAGGTGAGAGATATCGCGACGGGTACAGCTGCGGCTCTTTGCGGCCAGGTGGCGGACGGCGCGGCGGGCGGGGGCGGCGCGGGCGGCGGGGGCGCGGCGGGCGGCGCGGGGGAGGCGGCGGAGGCGGCGGGGGCGGCGGGGGCGGCGGGGGCGGCGGAGGCCTGCCTCGAGCGGCTGTGCCTGTCCCCGGGCGTGCTGCGGGCACTCCGCGCCCGCCACCGCCGGCTCAGCGCCGCCGCGCACCGGACGCACCGGGCTGCCAACAACAAGCAGGTCACTACACACAGGAGCTGCCGGCACTCGTTCGTGGGGCGGCGTTGCATGCTCCCCGGTCGTCACTTGACTTCGCAGCCATTGTATAGCTTCACAGACGAATGAAGATTGTAATTCAAGTTCTTCTTCCAGAGCGGTGGCTCGGAGCTGGCACTTAGATTCGCTTACACTTAATTATTTTTTGTTTTTAAATTGTTTTGATGCATGTACTTAAGTGAATCTAAGCCTCGTGATTTAGTGTAATAATATTTCGATTGTTTTTTTATTTCAATTTAATATGACGTTTTCAAGTATTATGTATAAAAGTTTATGAAAAAAAGCTGCAACATGATGTTCTGTATCGCGTGATCAGATCGCTCTGCGCGCCGTCCGCGAGATGTCGCTCCCGGACTCGTGTGCCGATATACTGCTGCGGGAATCCACCTCCAGCGAACGGTCAGTACACACACACACACACACACACACACAACACACATATCATAGACACAGCTCCAGGTCATCCATCCTTCCACTTGCCACGATCTTGGCACACACTTTTAGCTTCATTCACACTCATTAACCTCCTCATACAAGCCCATTCTAATATTAATATTGGAAAAGTTTATTATATACATACACAATATCACGCCCGTTTCCCCAAAGGGGTGGACAGAGGCATATTATACGCCCACACTTTGCCAGTTGTATAAATGGTCCCACTTAATAGGTGGCGAGCCTATTGCCGCTTACCGGTAACTGAACCGCCAGAGCCTCGTCCGTTGATCGGCAGGTGCACCACTTGCAGGTGAGGTTGGCTTCAGCTCCTCAGGTCTTGGTAGGAGCCCTATACACTATTCTAGTGTGTCAATTGCTTGTGTCTTGTGCAGGGAATGCGAGTGGGACTCTCCACAAGAGAGGAGACGATGGGAGGACGCGCCCGACTGTTGCAGGTTTGTTATGCATATTCACTGACGCCCGAAATATAAATTCCCCCAAATTCTACCGAGTAACCTTGTTTTGTGAAAGAAGCTCCCTGGCTACATTTTCCTAAGAGATTACATCTTGGGGCTCTAAAAAAAGAAATTAAATAAAATGAAAAAATATTTATTTCAATATCACGCAAATTTGTACATTTATTTATTTATTTATTAAATAGGTACAGTAACAGATAACAGATTAAGAATTACACAATTTTTTTGTATAGGTACATAATTTTACAAATCTGATATCCAATTATAACCATACACAACACTATTCAAATAAAATTTTAAGCACTATTACACAAGCTCCTGTACAAGGAGTGAATAGAAACAAATAATATATTATAAAGATGACATGATAATACTACAATTTAAAACTCATGGGGTAGGTACATATAAATTATCCTTGTGCAAAGAATTTTTAAAAATATTTAAGCTGTCTTTAAATATGTCAACCTTAGAGCAAATGGAATTGTATTGACGACACATACGGATTATTGGGTTATTGTACGAAACATTGTTATTAATAATGGGTGTGACAAACAGTTGTGGTGTGCGCATAGATCGCGTTGGTATTTTAAAGTGCAGATGACTAATAAGTTGTCCATCTAGAGAACTGTTCACAATTTTGTGCAACATAGACATGTCACTCATCCATCTCCTTTCCCTAAGAGTTGTCATTTGGAAACGCTCAAGCCTTTCTGAATATTCTTTTAATTTTCGTCTTATGCCAAACTTAGTGCATAAACTTCTAATAAATCTCCTCTGTATCGATTCAATTCTATCGATATGGGTTTTATAAATGGGAGCCCATACAGATGAACAGTATTCTACTAAGCTTCTTACTAAGCAATTGTATAGGGTTATGTAAGAGTTTGCTTGTTTGAATGGTTTAGCACTCCTAAGGACAAAAGATAGCATACGGTGAGCTCTGGTACAGATGTAGTCATAGTGGTGTCTGAATGACATGGCAGAATCAAACATTACTCCTAGGTCTCGAATTACACTGACTCTTTCCAGAGTGATACCACTGATGTGATAGCTATAATTGATAAATAAAAACAAAAGACATTTTTACAATACAGTTGGTTAGGCATTAATAGACATCCCTTTTAAGTATATGTAATATACCCGAGTTAGGAGGCCCCGCTCTTTCATCTTACCATGTAATCGTAGCTTAAAATCTGACATAGGCTGAGAACGATTGTCAATACTGTAACAAATGCAATTTGTCTTTTCCACATTAAGAGTCAGGAAACTTGAGTTTAGCCATTCCCTTACTCTTTTTAAACCTGTCTCACCGGCAACTTGCACCTCATCCCAGCTATATCCATAGAAAACAATAGCTGTGTCATCCGCATAGGAAACAATTTGGGCTGTAACAAGTTTTAGGTTGCATGATTCTTTGATATAGATCAAGAATAGAGTTGGACCCAATACGCTGCCCTGTGGCACTCCATACACAATGTTCTCGTTATCACTAATGTTTGCTCCAATTTTAACGGGAATATAACAGAAGAACCTTATCCCTAGTCTTTTGATAAGTTTCGGAACAGAAACAGTATCAAAAGCTTTTTTAATATCCAAGAAAACTGTGACACACTTCCTACCTCTATCCACTTTTTTGTAATTAAAGATAAGTAGCGCCAGTACGGAATTTTCAGTTATTAATAAGAAATAAAAAAAGAATTGTTGTTATAATTTTTTTCTAAGTAAAAAAAGGAATTATTTCGTTTTCTTGTGTGCTCATAAGCTTGTCAAGCATTGATTTAGTTTCTTTTTTAAACTCATCAAAGGCAAGCTGAACTTCGTAATCCCTTTTTCTTTTGCTCCGGACAGAATTGGACTTAAAGTTAGGTGGAGTGAGTGTACCGACCTTGCCTGTATCTTCAATAGTGCACAAATCCGACTCCGACAAAGCTTTGTCCATTTATAATATATAAAAAGTCTGGGACACTTGTCTGGATCCGATCCGGGGCCACTAGGTTTGCTATATGACTTCAATTCTTTACGCTAATTTGTAATACAGGTACGTAGCTCTGGATATGTTTTCGTGCAAGTAAGATAGCTTGTGTCCTTACAGTTGCGCTCAGTTCTCAAAGAGATGTTAAAATAACAATATTCCCTGTTTGCTTTATTCAACATTAAGTCCTGTCACGAAGTAGTTGGGAACAAATTGTAAATACAGAATTATTAAATGCAAAGTATAGAGGCGCGACACGTCTGCTTGCCTTAGCGTTTTGGACGAAAGTATAGAGGCGCGACACGTCTGCTTGCCTTAGCGTTTTAAACGAAAGAGGATAAATATTATAGAAACAAAGAAATAAAACAATACACAGACAACGTCTAGGTTGCATGATATCGAAAAAGGCTCCTGCTCGGTATGTGCAGTAGTCTGTGAAGAAGCAGCGGTGATCACTTTCCATGATTTGAGTGTCATTAAAAAAAAAGGTATTTTTCATAAAAAAATGTTGACCCGACAGAAGACTGAGCGGCGGGTCCGCTCGTTGTGCGTCGGCTGGCAGTCTTCGCTCCGTCGAACATCACTCACAAGGTAACGTATTAACTATTTCAAAGTTTTAAATTATGTTTGTTTATATATGTTAAACATTCTATTACTTGTCATAAAGCTGTTTGCAAGTACTTCCATTTTTAAGAAGGCAATAAAGGAACACTTCCTTCCTACCTTTTTGTCTAATTGCTTAATACCACTATATTCGTTCGATTCGTCTCAAAAGTAAGTGTGTTTTCCAGAAAATTGTCGCACCGGCACTTGCCGCCGGGAACTACCATCGAGGTCTTTAGACTCGCAGCACAGGTTGGTGTACTATTCATTATATTATAAGTACTGAATTTTTTTTATGTTGACGATCTTATGATAATTTCCAAGTCAAATAACGATCACGTGTTAGGTTTTGGAGACAAACTTATTAGATTTCAGAATTAGCATTTCTCATTGTAGCAATTTGGTAAATTAATAAGTAAAGTGTGGAGATTTTGTTCATTTTATTAAATGACGACAGAACTGAAGTGTGTCTTTAATTATTTTCACTATAACACTACAAAAAAGTAAGAGGGTCTCAAAGTGTGTCGCGTATGGAGCTCCCTCGTGGGGGGCGGTGTCCGAGCCGTGTACTAAAGTGTGTCCTGTGTGGTGTGGTGCCAGCGGCGGTCAGCGGCCGGCGGGCGGCGCGCGGCTCTCAGCCTGCGTGCCCGACGTGGCCATGGCACCCAACGCCAACACGCACCTGCTGCAGGCCGCCTACTGCCGCCTCGACAACGGTCAGCCCGCCTACACGCACCTACACGCACCTACACATTCCGACAATACACAATCCAACCTTTAGATTTGACTGAATATAAATTACACTATATTTCATTTCAATCGACTAACTTTATAAAATAAACACGCAATAATGATATTAAAGTTATACGACACACAAACTAACACGTTTACGTACACTGACATTATACTTACATGGTCTTATTACAAAACGAGATCTGAATTCAAACCAGGTTCTAAACTAGTGCTGTCACTGTCTTCACTTTATCAAACGAAAGTGACGGCACTAGTTTTAAACCTGATTTAACTTAAGATATTGTTTTGTATTAAGACCCTAACAGCTTATTAATATGACTGTTTTTGTTATGAAATGTAATTGTTTCCAGGTTTTGGTGGGCTACAGCTGGATCTAGGTGACGGGGCTACTCACACGCCCCGACCTGGTAAGTTAACCCGTTAACGGGCAGAACAAGTTGAAGATTTTCATTGCTTTTCTATCTTAAATCAACTGCATAAGGTTCAATTTATCTTAGGAATATGTTCACCACTGCCTTCAATCAAATCAAAACGAAAACTCTCTGTGGAGACTGTAAACCAGTCAAATTCGCAGTCAGATGCTGCTGATTAAACTGCTGCGCTTGTTTAAAGAAAACTTAATGTATTGTGTAATCGATTTTTCATTCTAAAAATCAATCGATTAATTAATGATTGTTTTTTTCTGAACGTTGTCACTTCCCTAGGTAGAAGTATCGGACCCTCGATCTAGCTTGAGCTTTTCAGATGTTGGCCGAAGCTCTTCGCTATCAGCCCGTTGACCGTAACAACAATCGTCGCCGAGTCCACATCCCACATGGCTGGAATCTCGTGGGCCAATACAAATTCATTCATAATTATAACTAACCAACAGTTTGAAATATTATAGGACATTTTATCTTTACAGGTTCTAGAGCAGCCCGCGCCTTAGCAGCTGGAGGAGTTAGAGAAGGGAGGGAACTAAGGGAGAATAGAGAATTGAGGGAAGGAAGGGATTCCAGAGAGTTGAGAGAAGGAAGGGACAGCAGAGAGTTGAGAGATGTGAGGGACAGTAGAGAATTGAGAGATGTGAGGGACAGTAGAGAATTGAGAGAAGGGAGGGAAGTAAGAGACAATAGAGACTTAAGAGAAGGAAGAGATAGTAGAGAAAGAAGGCACGAAGACTTAAGAGTGGCGGACGTCGCGGTGGCGAGAGGTGAGAACTATAACAGCGATTGTGTCTGTATGGTAGTATGAAGTACTTCAATCTGTGCTAGTCATCAACAGAAATGTTACGGATACGTCGGAGGTAGATTGAAGTAATGCAACATCCACTCCATTCCCAAGGTCGTGGGTTCGATTTAATTATGTGTGTATTTACAATAAAAAAGTATTTAAGTATGTTTACCCGTATCCATACAACAAAATGGAACTAAACAATTGTTATAAAATACTTATTTCATATTTAGTATCAGTAGTAATTGTATAAATATCACATAAGAATATTGTTGCTCGTATTTTATTTATTGTAACTGTACTTGGTCTCATTACTTTATAAATGCCACCAAAAATAATCTGTACTTATATTTTATGTCACTATTCTTTTTTCTTTTTAATTTTCATTTTCTATGTTTACATATTGTGTATTTTTCTTCGGCAGTATACTCGTCTCTAGTTGGTCGCTCTAGCCCAAACCCTCCCACCGGGTTGCCACTGCCGGGAGTCAGCTGGAACGTGACCGGGGTAGATCTGGGCAGGATAGGAGACTTGGGCAGGGTGGGAGAGGTGGGAAGAATAGCTGAATTTGGGAGGGTGGGAGATGTAAGCAGGGTGGGAGAGTTAGGGAGGGTGGGAGACGGAAGGCTAGCTGAGTCGGGGAGGGTGGGAGATTCCGGGAGAGTGGGAGACTTGTTAAGGGTAGGAGATGTTGCCAGAATAGCAGAGCTAAGCAGGGTGGGAGACGTGGGAAGGGTGGGAGAGAACATTGGTCGGTGTAGAACTTTGCCAAGACCCGCTAGAGATGTCACTCATGCCTCAGGTTAGTTACTTTTCAATATTTATTTTAACTTTATCGCAGAAATAAAAATTGTACAAAAGGCAAAAAAATGCTACTAGTACTATCCTAATGCTGGGCAGAATAGTAGCTCGCGACTGTGATTTGGTACTTTAACACCCTGTATAATGTAATTAGAATACGTTTGTTTATTGGTGTGCAGGTAGCCGCGTGAGAACTGTCTCCAATCAGCCGACAGTACATCTACACACGCCCCGTGAGTACACACTCACACACATACATACGATACAGATACAGAGACAGTCATACATACACAGAGACTGGCTAATACGAGTAAAAATAAGTTTAAATTTAAAAAAAAAGAAAAATTTGGAAAATATTTATAATTTTAAATTTACTTGTTTACAAAAAAACCTTAACCTTATCAAGATTTATTTAATATATTTTCTTTCGAAATTTGATAAATCGTAGTTTTCACAAGACACATGGCGGCAGTATTTAATTCTTCAAAACAAGTGTAAATTCTAGTTTTAATGTGTAAATATAATGGATTTTTCAGACTTAACTTCTTTGGCAATGTACATATATGTAGAAAAGTGCTTTATTGCAGTGAATTGTGAATTTACGTGTTTATTTCAAAAGTTTCTAGAAGCTTCTTGTAAAGTCTCTACTAGACTTTGACTACTGAATAACGAAAATAATGCGTTTATGCAAAGTATTTGATATATTATACTACTAGAAAGAAAAAAGAAAAATATTTATTCCATAAAGTTGCAAAAAAAAAAACATAAAATTATTACAAAATATAGTTAACACAAATCAAGAATAGAATAATAAGAACTTAAGTAAAAGAAGAACTAAGCTTGTATTGAAATGGTGCCCACTCAGCATATTGTCGAACATCACAGAGATGTCGCGACGCTGATCTTCCGTGGGCACCTTTCCAGAAGGTAATACCGGCCAAACCCGACTTTAGGACAAACTAGTATGGCCTAGTCCAAACTAATTTAGGTGGGCTGCAACTATAATAATAAAATGTTTTTGATGGTAAGAAAAAAAAATAACCTCAACCTAACCCAAAAAGAGATACTAACACTTCTCTTTGGACTAGGCCATACTACTTTGTTTTAAAATCGGGTTTGGCCGGTAACATATATAACACCTAAGCCAACTCACACTTGACCGATTGTTTAACTATATTATTATTATTTGCAGTCAGCCGCGGCGGCAGCCCTCGCACGCCCCGAGATTACAGGTGCATATTAACTTAGAACACCCTGTATAACTGTAGGAAACAGATTCTATGAAAATCTGCTTTTTGAATAATATTACACTCGCGAGCAAAAGCTTGGAGTTACTCACTTGAAATTAGTTCGGTGCGATCTTGGATACTTAATGGTACTTGATTTGAATGAAATTGGTGTCAATTCGAAGTTAACTGTTGAAACTTAAAATAAAAAATATTTTTATGATTATTACTAAATGATCATAGAAATTAAGCAGTGATCACTAGGATGGGTGACCGCTTAATTCAAATTATATACAAATCTAAAGATTACAGCATGGGAATCTACAAACAGGGCGTGAAACGGTTTTGAAACTGTTAAACGGGTAAATGAATGGAAAGCTGAAGAACAAATAAGCAAACTGCTGTTATAAACATGTTTATAAGTGATGCTTCGAACTGAGAGCAGGGGTTAATGCTGATGGTTGGTCTGTATTCTCATTCCCTCAGATTGGAAGCTACGTTCAGCACCCAAGGGTCCAGCAGTCGAGGTCCCAGCCCCAACAACTATGCGTGAACACACACACACCCGCACATACACACGCACACTAATACAACTTGAACAGACACGCAGATATGTCAAAAATACAGATTTTGTTGCTTAATCGATGTTTTTGTTATTATTTTTTTAGAAATTTATAAAAACTTTTAAAACAATTATGGTTAAGTAATAAGATTTAAAATGGTGATTGCATTGACGTGTACCGACAACAAAAAAAATTTAAATCTACATAAATTAAAATTAATGTCATTCAACTAACATACATACACATATTCTCACCTTTTTCCCCAAAGGGGTAGGCAGAGACATATTATATGCCCACACTTCGCCAATTATATTGTTGGTCTCACGTAATAGGTGGCGAGCCTATCGCCGCTTACCGGGAACTTTTATGTTCGCCAGAGCCTCGTCTGTTGTCTGTTGGTACACCAGTCATTATTTTTTATTTATTACACAATTTTAATAATTTTAATTTGACATTTGTATTCGCAAGTAATTTGTATTATAGAAATGTTCCACACAATGTATATTGTTCAGAATAAATGATTGAATTGAATTGAACTTTTACATACGTGATTTTAAAAGTAGCTTAAATATATTTTTTTAACACCGACAATTGTGTGTATTTCCATAAATTTTGAAATTAATAATAATTTATATAATAATAATAATATATCTGCGTGTCGTATTAAAGTTGAATCTTTCGGAAAGGGCGTGAAATGATCTCAAAATTATAATGAAAGAAACAAAGAAAATGTCATAGCACGAAGTCAGTACTGTTTATTGATCAATAATTTAACTGCAGAGTGAATTACAACTGTTCAACTTTTCAAGCAGCCCCATCAGAGGGTCTCTGGTTCAAACCTATGCCTTTTGTGAAGTTATGTGCGTAATTATCGCTTGCGCCGTGTCTCAGGAAGCACGTTAGGCCGTGGTCCCGGCTGTCATGAACGTCTATGGCAGTCGTTAGTAGTCAGTGCCTTCTAACATCCTGCTGGTTTAACCATACAATTATGTTTCCCTTGGGGCTCCATGTAATAACTGAAATTAGGCCAAATCTGGTAATACCAGCAGACCCTGGGCCCTCAGCTTAAGTCTAGGGCAACCGGGATAATGCTAGGGTATGATGAACCAACATGATTAATTCTCAGTTTCTTGCGCACTCTTCTTAACCTCTCATTAGTCATTGATATATTTATACTATAATATTATAACATTTTTTTTATGAATTCTGTTTTTATGAACGGCAAAACTAAAATAAACTGAATTATACAACACTTTGAAGTCTAATTCAGTGTCATTATTTTGAAAATCTCGTAACAATGTAGTTATAAGAAAACAGAACCTCTAATGTCGTTTCTCTTGCATAATCCAGTTGAGTAATGCATAGGTTAATATACCTCTAGCCGTGTCTTGACGTATAAATTGACATAACAAAACGCAAACGGAAATTTTAGTTTTCATATGTATAGATAAAAGAAAATAAGAACTATTTCCGAAGTGTCATCAGAGCTTAACACTCGGATGGGTGACCGTCTGGTCCGATTATCACCGTATGTAGAAGTTCTTAAGCCAAGTTACAGACAATGTAGCTTTAGAATTCTTATAGCAAATCCGCTATTAGTCTAAGTACATAGGCCTCCCCAAACATTTATACGTCGATTGATCTCAGACCGCCTACATCCACCGGCTTCCAGCTGCTTTGACCACCGTATAGAAACGATAACAATTTCACCATTAACTTTTCAATAATGCTTCATAAAAAGTTATATATATTGTAATTCACTCGGTAAGATATAATTTTGTATATTATAATTATATATAAATAAATAAATAATTTTAATGAGACGAATAAATACTGTAAATAAATATTATATAATATAACGCCTATAGTTAATAATGATCATTGTATAGACAATTTGTGATTTTGGGATGATTTTTAATAAATTATTACTAACTAAAGATTTATTTTGTTAATATATACTTATAAACAATCAAATCAGTATAAATATCTCTTCTATATGTAATATTTGACTTGTGCGGGAATCAAACCCGCGACCACAAGAGCGCATCGCAAATATATATCTTATACAACTGACACATTCACTCACTTCAGTCAAATATAAGTATATATATGAACACTATCATATATGGTTTGTTTAAAATCATCCCTTTGTAAAAAAATATGTTTAAGATGTTCTGGATTTGACCAATTGTGCATCTGGTACAAGCGACGACATATATTTAGTGGCACTAGCGACCTCTCCCGACTTTGTCTGCGTGACCTACATATGAACCTTATCTTGAATCACTCTATTTATTAAAGAAAACCGCATCAAAATCTGTTGCGTAGTTTTAAAAATCTAAGCATACAGGACTTTGTTTTTAACTATGTAGTGATGTTGGTGATGAACATGTACTTATGAATAAATGAATAGAAACTAAATATCTGAATAGTTATTGGATTTGAGTGTCATTGCCACTGTCCACAAGTCGCCGCCTGTACACTGTTGTATAGTTAATTATATTACTTCGTCAGTTAATGTAAGTCTGATTATCGTTTGTACGTAGCGGCCGTGTGTCATGTGATGTTTGACTATTGGTATATATTTATGTATCATAAGTTATACGTGTAATAACGAATCTTTTAATCAAGTTTGTCTGGAATACATTACGTGAAGCGAAAAGGCCGCCCTTGCCCCACTAATACACTTATAAATATTTTGTCTCTTTTCATATATTTTTTAAAGTACACAAGTAATTTATTATAAATTATATTTGAAAATAAACGAGATTATAGGCTAGGTTTCAACTCAGTCCCTACTGCCCCTGAACTGAATACTCAACCATTATTTGGTACTTCTTTATTTGCATTTTCTATTAAGTAAAATGGTTAATCCAAAATCTTAGTTTTACCTTAACTTACTTTAAAATTATAATAAAACTTTTAATTATATATAACATTTCATTCGCTGTGTAAATAAGCTATATTTGATAATAAATTTGGTAATAATTCTGATGTAAATATAAAATCGACCAAAAACGATATTTAAAACTTACATGACACATAGTTCTATCTCAATTGTATATTTTATGTAAAATATGAGAATTCGTCAAGTATATAATGTATTGTATTGTATAGTAATTTAATATTATCATTAAATAAATAATTAAAAAATAGTTTGTTATAAATGTCTTCAGCCTCCTTACTTGTTTTGCTGACGGTACATTTTTATTACCGTATGAAAATTCTGTACTATTTTCAGATTGTATTTGTCTGTCTGAATATCTGTTTATTTGTATGAGAAATATAAACATTATATAAATTTAAAAACAATGTCTTTAAATCCTGTAAAGATTTATATTGATAAATATTTATTTGTGTTATTCGATTTCGCCACAGGACAAATCATTGTGTGCATCATGATAATATGTTCTGGGCTGGATGTTGTCCTATGTATATTAAGTATGTATTTACAAAAAAAAGTATGTTTATCCGTTGTTTAGTATCCATAACACAAGTTCTCAATGATACTTATCTTGGAACTGAATAATTGGTGTGATTGTCAGGAAATATTTATTTATTCATAATAGTACGTTTCTAATAAAAATAACTGTCAGTAAAACAATATACAGGGTGTAGAGAGATTACTCATTCTACACATCATAACAGGAGACATTAACGAAAAACTCTTGTTTGGAATAGATTTGTGTATTTTTGGTGTAAAAAAAACTAGCATACAATTAATTGCGCGCAACAGACCGTTTCTGTGCAGCCCAAGAGTGTCGACGTTAACTTAAAAATAAATATGATTGAGCTTTAATAACTATAAGGCTGTACGGACTTCTTGGCGGGAAAGTGAAGCGTCATAACTGCAGTTTTGTTTTATTTTCTAAAATTTGTGAAATTTCGAACATTAATGTGTAATAACGGTGGATTATTAAGTGTTTGTGAATGTACATGAGTGTTGGTAAACCAAACAAAACAGTGCAACATCACTTTTCATATTCTCTCGAGAAGTCCATGTGACATCTCAGTATAGCCCCACCCGTTTACTGAGGACTCGAGGGGCTTAGGGGGAGGGCATCAAACTGTAACGCCGTTTATTTCCCAGGTATAGCCAGACTCAAAGAAAAAAAATATCCTGATGCTGGACTGAATACGTAACTCTTGGGTATGATGGGTATGATTGGGTCTTTGTACACCCTGTATAGGACGAAAATAACATAAATGCTATAGTTGAGTCCCCAACTCGACAAATATAAGGAATTAAATGTGTTTGTTAGAATTGAGATGATCTCAAAGGTTATTTTCTAATCATAATAATAAATACGCCCTATATGTTATTTGGGACTTTCTTTTGTCTTTGACGAGTATGGGACTAGACTAAAGGTACCTACACAATGTAACAGTAATAGTCCTCTGTCTACTGCCGTAAATATAATCATATTATACAACTCCTGTTAATATAAATGTTGTTTTTTTTCTTATTCCTATTACCCTGGTTAAGCAGTGTTGGAAGTGGATGGGTGGCCGGTTGTGTAATTCAAATTTCTGTTACTAAACTAAATCACTGATACAAGAAGATGGGTGATAGGTTGTGTTTGATTCAATTTTGAGATTTCTAGTTCTTAAATTTCAAAAACAGAAGTCAAGCAGTGTTTACAGGGATGGGTGACCGAGTTTGGGTTATTCAGCTTAGAGCTAATTAGTTTATGAAATTGCGATTATGTAAAGTTATGTTTCGTTCACAGAGGATGAATGAACGTTTATGACATTTCGAGATATTTACATCTCAAAGTTTTATATCACAGATGTTAAGCAAAGTTTACCTACAGAAGATGGGTGGCCGCTTGCGAGTTATAATATTTTAAGCTTTTACTGCTTCAAATGTCTAATATCGGTTAAAAGCAGAGCTATGCTAAAGAAGACGTAGTCGATCACTGTTATCAAGCAGCGATCACTTGGATAGGTGACAGTTTGTGTGACATCTGGCAACGAGCGCTTCATTGCCTTAAATTTCATTCCGATCCTAAGCAGCGTTTAAAAGAGGAGGGGTGACCATAGTTGTACATTCATACATCTACTATCACGCCTGTACTCTCGTATCGCTGTGAGAATGAATTTGTTGCACTGACATTTGAGGATTAATGCATTATTACTATTAATACTAATCTACAAATATTGACCATACATAAATCAACAGTAGTATTTTCTGGCGCTTCGCCGGCCGCTGCCGCGGCACGCTCGCTTCGCTCGCTCGGCTCGCGCGTTTTGTGGTCACTGTTCTAACCTAACCTAACCAATATGTATCTTAGCCTCACTCATCATCATCACGTTAATTTAGTAAACAAACATTCCTTACACTAGTGTATTAATATCTTAGTTTGTGATTATTTAAAGTAATAAACGTTGTTAATATCTTAATAAATAATGATTTTCCAAATATTGTGTATTAACCCTTTAACGGTCATAACGATCCAGAGAAGATAAATTGAATCTGATTTCGACTAAAGGTTATTTATGATGCCTAAAAATTTAAAAAAAATAAAAAAGTTGAAAATCATCTTTTTTTAATTGGTGGTAAAAATATTCCCTCTGCCTGTAGCGGACATCATAAGCAACGTCAAGTGTGAGAATTCACTGTGGAAGTAATTTGCGTGGAGAGGTAAATAAAAGGCAAGTCTTATTATTGTTGTTTCTATGTTATTATTACAAAAAGTCTACTAATTAAAATACTGCACAACCTTTCTGTTGATAGATTTTCTTAGGACAAGTTTCCAAGAACAAGTGTAGACGCTACAGTGATGTTGGTGCTTGTTTATGAAAATTTAGAAAGCATGGCGTTATGCATAATGGAACTTCACATTTGCTGCACTTGATCATGGACCGCTTATCCTTTATCTTTGTACTACAATAACGGCATCTTTGATATGATGACAGATCAGCTGGCATGTGAACTCCAACGTTAGAAAAGCGAGTTTCTGGGGCAGTAACATAAACCGCTGCACCTTTTGTTCTCACGATGTAGTTAACGCCAATAGACTGACGTTTTCGGGATGAAAAGCCTGCAATAAGACCTCTGGCTAAGGTGACACGGTACTCCAGGTTGGTTAGTTCGAACATTCGCATTTTTACTGTAAAGCAAAAAGGAATTTGTGATGCAGGAATCCAAGAGGAAGCAAAATATGCAAAGCCACCACCTCTTACTTCTTCGACAACCGAATATGTGCCTTTGATATGATCGAAATGATCAACTCCACCCATTCGTTTCGTGTACTCCTTTAACACTGTGGGACCTGGAATATCAGCCTTGGTACCATTCTTAAGTCAGACCAGACCATACATAAATCAACAGTAGTATTTCCTGGCGCTTCGCCGGCCGCTGCCGCGGCACGCTCGCTTCGCTCGCTCGGCTCGCGCGTTTTGTGGTCACTGTTCTAACCTAACCTAACCAATATGTATCTTAGCCTCGCTCATCATCATCACGTTATTCCCTCTGCCTGTAGCGGACATCATTAGCAACGTAAAGTGTGAGAATTCACTGTAGATTTGCGTGGAGAGGTAAATAAAAGACAAGTCTTATTATTATTGATTCTATGTTATTATTATAAAAAGTCTACTAATTAAAATATTGCACAACCTTTCTGTTGATAGATTTTCTTAGGACAAGTTTCCAAGAACAAGTGTAGACGCTACAATTATGTTGGTGCTTGTTTATGAAAATTTAGAAAGCATGGCGTTATGCATAATGGAACTTCACATTTGCTGCACTTGATCTTGGACCGCTTATCCTTTATCTTTGTACTACAATAACGGCATCTTTGATATGATGACAGATCAGCTGGCATGTGAACTCCAACGTTAGAAAAGCGAGTTTCTGGGGCAGTAACATAAACCGCTGCACCTTTTGTTCTCACGATGTAGTTAACGCCAATAGACTGACGTTTTCGGGATGAAAAGCCTGCAATAAGACCTCTGGCTAAGGTGACACGGTACTCCAGGTTGGTTAGTTCGTAACATTCGCATTTTTACTGTAAAGCAAAAAGGAATTTGTGATGCAGGAATCCAAGAGGAAGTAAAATATGCAAAGCCACCACCTCTTACTTCTTCGTCAACCGAATATGTGCCTTTGATATGATCGAAATGATCAACTCCACCCATTCGTTTCGTGTACTCCTTTACCACTGTGGGACCTGGAATAACAGCCTTGGTACCATTCTTAAGTCAGACCAGACCATACATAAATCAACAGTAGTATTTTCTGGCGCTTCGCCGGCCGCTGCCGCGGCACGCTCGCTTCGCTCGCTCGGCTCGCGCGTTTTGTGGTCACTGTTCTAACCTAACCTAACCAACATGTATCTAAGCCTCACTCATCATCATCACGTTAATTTCAAAATAAACAAACATTCATTACACTAGTGTATTAATATATTAGTTTGAGACATGCACAGCTGGCATTCCTTTCAATTTTGATGTCAATCTCATGATCACCTTTGCTTGCTCCTAAATTGTCTTCTACTCTGTCACCATCTTTTCCAGTATATATATCGAACTCGTATATATAACCAGTATAACTGTCGCAGCGACACCACACCTTCAAACCTCAACAACGAGAACCTCCCTTTGAAAACAATCATCGATTCGTCTATTGACTGTGATGAAGAGTTGTTTGCATCTTGAAAAGCCATGTTGAGGAGTGTCACCAATGGTCGAACTTTATATAATTTGTCAAATGCGGAGCTAGACCTCTCATTTTGCTTAGAATTGTCATTCAAATGCAAACATCGTAAGATTTGCTTTAATCTTCTGTATGGCATGGTGGAAGCTATTTCTCTAAAACACATCTAAAAGCATTTTTATCTGCCATGTACTTAGTCTTCGATAGAGTAGTATCCCTTTGAAGACAGCTTGCGTTTTATTGCTAAAAAAGTAAAAGATAAAATTGGTTCTTGTGGGGTATTCTTGAGAGATAGCAGATACCATCGCAGACTCTTTTGAAGAATTTTGTAAGTTGTACAATATTGTAGTACATTATTTTGACTAATCTCGTAGGGTTTGGCCAGCGTTTGCAATATAAGCGCAAAAAAGTGAGTTGATTTGCGACATCACATTAGAAATCTTCAAAGTTGACGCATACAAAGGGACAGATAGATAAGGCGACTTTCGCTCGAAGGCTCAATCGCTTGCTTGGGGTCTTATTGTAGTAGTCCTTTGGGAGCCTAGTGGCAGCAGTCCTACGGTGGGTAACGTCCACTCGTCCACAGACAAGCGACGCGCTACCTACGGGACGAGTTCCCGCGCGTGATGAGCCACCCGGCGGCGGCGCGCCTGCCCGCGGCGGCGCTGGGCGAAGCGCTGGCCAGCCCCTTCCTGCAGGCCAGCGAGCTGCAGGCTCTGCGCGCGGTGCTGCGCTGGGCCGACACCGCGCCCCACGACTCGAGGGGTGATTACACCGATCACTTTCGATACATACATACATTCTGCTATATCCTAGATGTTTGAATGAGTGGTGTGTCTGTCTGTCGACACAGAACCGAACGTAGTGTGGCACACCGCGCACTCTGTGTCGCGCCGCGGACGACACAAGCGCGCCCTCAGCGACGCCGCGCTGCGAGCCGCTCTAGCGGACCTGCTGCCGCTCGTGAGGCTCGAACACGTGCCCGACCACGAGCTGGTCACTCAGGTATGGAGGAATGAAGAGAATCATCATCACGTTTACCTGCCGTCTGCCGTGTGGAGTGTGGAGTGTGGAGTGAGTGAATACGTAATCGCCCCCAGCTGATCCGTCGCGGCATCGTCGCCACACCGGGGGGGGCCCTGGGCGAGTACCGGGCCAGCGACGCGTGGCTCGGGCGCGGCCCGCACCGCCCCGCCAGGTGCTTCCTGCCGCATCTGGACGAGCTGAAGGTGACACACTGACACACATTACACACTACAATAAAATAGATTGTTCAAATTACAGTATCTTTTGTTGTTTAATAATATTTTACAATCGGTAAAGACGTGACATGTGTATTAGAAAGACGAAGACACGCCCAGATTAGTTATTTGAATAGAAAATCATAAACTCATATAACCATAAATTTTCTGCATTTTATTTTTTTCAGTAAATTGATATTCCGCTATGAATAATTGCAAAACCAGAAGTCAATATCATTTATTGATATTTGTTGTAATTAAAAAGAGCATAGCCTGTGAGTTTCTTGTCAGTTCTTCTTACAGAGCGGGGGCTCGGAACTGGCACTTATATTCACTTACACTTAATTTTTATTTTTTTGCATGTAAGTGAATCTAAGCTTCGTAATTTTATCGTAATAGTGTTATATTTTGTTCTGACGTTTTCAAGTGCTATATAATAGTTTATGAAATAAAGAACTTATTACTTTTACTCTACTTCACTGTGCAGATACACTTATCCAAATAATATACTACAAAAGTTGCTTACTTTAGTTTTTTACAGTAGTAGTAGATAAATAATATACTATTATTAGGCTAAGTCATGCTTCTACTATCAAAATATGGATTCATTTTATTTATATATTTAAACTTTATCGCACAAAAATTAAAATTTTCAAAAGGCGAACTTAATGCTGCAAGGCATTCTCTACCAGTAACCTTCGGGTTAGCAGAAAAGTATGAGGCAGGACGAATAAGAAAACATATAAACTTACATAGAATTAAATATGTGTTATTAATAAACTACATATACACAAAATTAATAGTAATTATGATATGTAGACTCAATCAGATGATAACTCTTTTATCTAAAATCAAATGTTTGAATTTGAATTTAATAATAGTAATAATATTAATTGGTGCACCATACAATTAAAAATTAAAACTAAAAACAAGTTATGTTGACGACCGATATGGCGTGGAGATCAGTATACCTACACGTCACTCCAGAGGTCGTGGGTTCGATTCCTACACAGGACAAATCTTTGTGTGCATGAACATAATTATTTGTTCTGGTCTGGGTGTTTTCCTATGTATATTAAGTATATATTTACAAAAAAAAAGTATTTAAGTATGTTTATCCGTTATTGAGTATCCATAACACAAGTTCTTAATGATACTTATCTTGGAACTAAATAGTTGGTGTAATTGTAAGAAAATATTTATTTATTTATTATAAATGTTTATGTGATGCACCAAAATGAGCCAACTCGGCATATGCTAGTCCAGTGTTCTAGCGCTGGTTTCCAGCCGGGCCACACTACTCAATACAGATCGCATGCATCGTATGTATACTGCGGGCATGTTGTTTTGCTATTCGTATAAACAATGAAAACGTGTCCCCAGGCGTTGTTGGCGCAGCAGCCGCGCCCGTCTGCGGAGTTGGCTCGGCTCCGGCGGGCGCGGCTCGACCAGCGCATACCAGACACGCTCTACATGGTGAGAACAGCCCCTTTGTCATATATGGATACCCAAAGAGAGATACTTATACTTCTCTTTTAGGGTTAGGTTGAGGTTATTTTTTTTTCTTACCATTAAAAATCATTTTATTATAATAGTTGCAGCCCACCTACATTAGTTTGGACTAGGCCGTACTAGTTTGTCCTAAAATCGGGTTTGGCCGGTAACATCACTACATAGTATAAAACAAAGTCGCCTTTTCTGTCCCTATATCCCTATGTGCGCTTAAATCTTTAAAACTACACAACGGATTTTGATGCGTTTTGATTGTTTTTTCCAATAGATAGAGTGATTCAAGAGGAAGGTTTATATGTATAATACATGCATTATATAGTAGTGGAACACTGTCAATTTGTGAGATTTGTGATGTGATGTCGTAATTCAACTCACTTTTTTGCGCTTATATTGCAAACGCTGGCCAAACCATACGAGATTAATCAAAATAATGTACTACAATATTGTACAACTTATAAAATTCTTCAAAAAAGTCCGCGATGGTATATGTCTATCTCTCAAGAATACCCCACAATAACCAATTTTATCTTTTACTTTTTACTAAAAATAATGGCTTATTAACGAAGCCATTTTAAGTATGTATGACATTAATTCTTATCTAAATAAACATGTTAGTAAGCTTGGACATTAGACATAGATTAAATTTGTCTTTTACATCATGTAATTTCGATCAGTACTTTACAAGATATCAAACGAATAAACTTACGCTAAATCGAAAAATTATGGTTGCGGCGGTGGTAGGTACTCGCGGCCTATATAGAGACATTCTGTAATTATGTATTATACGTCACTATTCATATTAGCATACCACCCGTGCGAAGCTGGGGCGGGTCGCTAGTAAAATATATAATGCATGCTTAATGGAATAGTGACCTAACTCAAAAAAGACGATTTTTGGGACATCACAAAAGAAGATCTACTAAATAACACTTGTGCTACTTGTAAGCGCATTCAATTGATACTGATTTATTAATTCGTAATTCTGCTTGTGTTTTGAACGTTTGATTAACATTGATTCGATCTCAGTAAGAAATAGAAAGACTGTAAAAGTACGTAACTAGTTTTCTGGCCCCGAGAATCCCGGGACTGTACTTGGCTAATCTCGGGATTTTCGAGATTGCCACAAACAGGTCTAATTTGCGTTCCGTAGTCCGTTGCGCATTGACAATTACCTTGTCTAGATTATTTTAATAGCATTTATAAGAAAACGATAAAAATAACCCATAGATACGCCGTTCGATACGTATTACACAGATACAGCCTTAATAATATAATAATCCTTCAAAATAATTTGAAACATTACATTAGGTATATAAAATATCATGTACAAAGGTGGACTTATCTCTATAAGAGATCTCTGCCAGCCAACCCTAGCAGTTGTAAACTAAATAGTTGTACGGGATAAATGTTGTCCAAGAAAAGTGTTACTAACGAAATTTTTAAATAAAAATAAGAACAAAATATAAAGCAAATCTCTTACATGCTAATAATATATTAAAAATATATACATACATACAACTTATGCTAACATTATTGTAAGATAACGAATGGAACATTTCAAGAAAAAAAAATGCTAACAATGTGCCATATTTGAAAAGTAGTGATTTTTTAGTTCACTTTTGAACGACTGAAGTGATGGACTCTCACGAATCAGAGAGGGAAGACTGTTCCACATTCTTACAGCACGGGCTGAAAAGGAGTTACGGAAATACTTAGTGTTGGAGGGAGGAGAAACAGGGGTCTTAGTTACACAGGATCGTTAGGGGCGGGACGTAGTAGGTAGCACATTGAAACGAACACGCAAGTAATGGGGGAGCTGAGGATGGTACAACATACACAGAATGTGCACATCTCTGCGGCGCCTTATAGGAAGCCATTTTAGTCTTTCCCGATATTCAGAAACATGGTCGTATTTACGCAGTCTGAATACAAATCTTATGGCCAGGTTTTGAAGACGTTCCAGCTTGTTAAGTAACTCCTCTGTTGCATCCAAATAACAGATATCAGCGTAGTCGAGAATGGGGAGTAATAGCGCATGAGCAAGCATAATCTTGGTGCTAAAAGGTAGACAAAATTGAAGTCGCCTTAGAGAATGGTATGCAAAATGCATACGCCTACTAACCTCATTAATATGTGGTGTCTAAGAAAGAGACCGATCAAGGATGAGACCCAAGTTCTTAGTTTTATTGGTAAAGTTAATCTTTTCACCTCCATACTCAACCCATGCATCGCGGGGCGAAGGTGAGAGATATCGCGACGGGTACAGCTGCGGCTCTTTGCGGCCAGGTGGCGGACGGCGCGGCGGGCGGGGGCGGCGCGGGCGGCGGGGGCGCGGCGGGCGGCGCGGGGGAGGCGGCGGAGGCGGCGGGGGCGGCGGGGGCGGCGGGGGCGGCGGAGGCCTGCCTCGAGCGGCTGTGCCTGTCCCCGGGCGTGCTGCGGGCACTCCGCGCCCGCCACCGCCGGCTCAGCGCCGCCGCGCACCGGACGCACCGGGCTGCCAACAACAAGCAGGTCACTACACACAGGAGCTGCCGGCACTCGTTCGTGGGGCGGCGTTGCATGCTCCCCGGTCGTCACTTGACTTCGCAGCCATTGTATAGCTTCACAGACGAATGAAGATTGTAATTCAAGTTCTTCTTCCAGAGCGGTGGCTCGGAGCTGGCACTTAGATTCGCTTACACTTAATTATTTTTTGTTTTTAAATTGTTTTGATGCATGTACTTAAGTGAATCTAAGCCTCGTGATTTAGTGTAATAATATTTCGATTGTTTTTTTATTTCAATTTAATATGACGTTTTCAAGTATTATGTATAAAAGTTTATGAAAAAAAGCTGCAACATGATGTTCTGTATCGCGTGATCAGATCGCTCTGCGCGCCGTCCGCGAGATGTCGCTCCCGGACTCGTGTGCCGATATACTGCTGCGGGAATCCACCTCCAGCGAACGGTCAGTACACACACACACACACACACACACACAACACACATATCATAGACACAGCTCCAGGTCATCCATCCTTCCACTTGCCACGATCTTGGCACACACTTTTAGCTTCATTCACACTCATTAACCTCCTCATACAAGCCCATTCTAATATTAATATTGGAAAAGTTTATTATATACATACACAATATCACGCCCGTTTCCCCAAAGGGGTGGACAGAGGCATATTATACGCCCACACTTTGCCAGTTGTATAAATGGTCCCACTTAATAGGTGGCGAGCCTATTGCCGCTTACCGGTAACTGAACCGCCAGAGCCTCGTCCGTTGATCGGCAGGTGCACCACTTGCAGGTGAGGTTGGCTTCAGCTCCTCAGGTCTTGGTAGGAGCCCTATACACTATTCTAGTGTGTCAATTGCTTGTGTCTTGTGCAGGGAATGCGAGTGGGACTCTCCACAAGAGAGGAGACGATGGGAGGACGCGCCCGACTGTTGCAGGTTTGTTATGCATATTCACTGACGCCCGAAATATAAATTCCCCCAAATTCTACCGAGTAACCTTGTTTTGTGAAAGAAGCTCCCTGGCTACATTTTCCTAAGAGATTACATCTTGGGGCTCTAAAAAAAGAAATTAAATAAAATGAAAAAATATTTATTTCAATATCACGCAAATTTGTACATTTATTTATTTATTTATTAAATAGGTACAGTAACAGATAACAGATTAAGAATTACACAATTTTTTTGTATAGGTACATAATTTTACAAATCTGATATCCAATTATAACCATACACAACACTATTCAAATAAAATTTTAAGCACTATTACACAAGCTCCTGTACAAGGAGTGAATAGAAACAAATAATATATTATAAAGATGACATGATAATACTACAATTTAAAACTCATGGGGTAGGTACATATAAATTATCCTTGTGCAAAGAATTTTTAAAAATATTTAAGCTGTCTTTAAATATGTCAACCTTAGAGCAAATGGAATTGTATTGACGACACATACGGATTATTGGGTTATTGTACGAAACATTGTTATTAATAATGGGTGTGACAAACAGTTGTGGTGTGCGCATAGATCGCGTTGGTATTTTAAAGTGCAGATGACTAATAAGTTGTCCATCTAGAGAACTGTTCACAATTTTGTGCAACATAGACATGTCACTCATCCATCTCCTTTCCCTAAGAGTTGTCATTTGGAAACGCTCAAGCCTTTCTGAATATTCTTTTAATTTTCGTCTTATGCCAAACTTAGTGCATAAACTTCTAATAAATCTCCTCTGTATCGATTCAATTCTATCGATATGGGTTTTATAAATGGGAGCCCATACAGATGAACAGTATTCTACTAAGCTTCTTACTAAGCAATTGTATAGGGTTATGTAAGAGTTTGCTTGTTTGAATGGTTTAGCACTCCTAAGGACAAAAGATAGCATACGGTGAGCTCTGGTACAGATGTAGTCATAGTGGTGTCTGAATGACATGGCAGAATCAAACATTACTCCTAGGTCTCGAATTACACTGACTCTTTCCAGAGTGATACCACTGATGTGATAGCTATAATTGATAAATAAAAACAAAAGACATTTTTACAATACAGTTGGTTAGGCATTAATAGACATCCCTTTTAAGTATATGTAATATACCCGAGTTAGGAGGCCCCGCTCTTTCATCTTACCATGTAATCGTAGCTTAAAATCTGACATAGGCTGAGAACGATTGTCAATACTGTAACAAATGCAATTTGTCTTTTCCACATTAAGAGTCAGGAAACTTGAGTTTAGCCATTCCCTTACTCTTTTTAAACCTGTCTCACCGGCAACTTGCACCTCATCCCAGCTATATCCATAGAAAACAATAGCTGTGTCATCCGCATAGGAAACAATTTGGGCTGTAACAAGTTTTAGGTTGCATGATTCTTTGATATAGATCAAGAATAGAGTTGGACCCAATACGCTGCCCTGTGGCACTCCATACACAATGTTCTCGTTATCACTAATGTTTGCTCCAATTTTAACGGGAATATAACAGAAGAACCTTATCCCTAGTCTTTTGATAAGTTTCGGAACAGAAACAGTATCAAAAGCTTTTTTAATATCCAAGAAAACTGTGACACACTTCCTACCTCTATCCACTTTTTTGTAATTAAAGATAAGTAGCGCCAGTACGGAATTTTCAGTTATTAATAAGAAATAAAAAAAGAATTGTTGTTATAATTTTTTTCTAAGTAAAAAAAGGAATTATTTCGTTTTCTTGTGTGCTCATAAGCTTGTCAAGCATTGATTTAGTTTCTTTTTTAAACTCATCAAAGGCAAGCTGAACTTCGTAATCCCTTTTTCTTTTGCTCCGGACAGAATTGGACTTAAAGTTAGGTGGAGTGAGTGTACCGACCTTGCCTGTATCTTCAATAGTGCACAAATCCGACTCCGACAAAGCTTTGTCCATTTATAATATATAAAAAGTCTGGGACACTTGTCTGGATCCGATCCGGGGCCACTAGGTTTGCTATATGACTTCAATTCTTTACGCTAATTTGTAATACAGGTACGTAGCTCTGGATATGTTTTCGTGCAAGTAAGATAGCTTGTGTCCTTACAGTTGCGCTCAGTTCTCAAAGAGATGTTAAAATAACAATATTCCCTGTTTGCTTTATTCAACATTAAGTCCTGTCACGAAGTAGTTGGGAACAAATTGTAAATACAGAATTATTAAATGCAAAGTATAGAGGCGCGACACGTCTGCTTGCCTTAGCGTTTTGGACGAAAGTATAGAGGCGCGACACGTCTGCTTGCCTTAGCGTTTTAAACGAAAGAGGATAAATATTATAGAAACAAAGAAATAAAACAATACACAGACAACGTCTAGGTTGCATGATATCGAAAAAGGCTCCTGCTCGGTATGTGCAGTAGTCTGTGAAGAAGCAGCGGTGATCACTTTCCATGATTTGAGTGTCATTAAAAAAAAAGGTATTTTTCATAAAAAAATGTTGACCCGACAGAAGACTGAGCGGCGGGTCCGCTCGTTGTGCGTCGGCTGGCAGTCTTCGCTCCGTCGAACATCACTCACAAGGTAACGTATTAACTATTTCAAAGTTTTAAATTATGTTTGTTTATATATGTTAAACATTCTATTACTTGTCATAAAGCTGTTTGCAAGTACTTCCATTTTTAAGAAGGCAATAAAGGAACACTTCCTTCCTACCTTTTTGTCTAATTGCTTAATACCACTATATTCGTTCGATTCGTCTCAAAAGTAAGTGTGTTTTCCAGAAAATTGTCGCACCGGCACTTGCCGCCGGGAACTACCATCGAGGTCTTTAGACTCGCAGCACAGGTTGGTGTACTATTCATTATATTATAAGTACTGAATTTTTTTTATGTTGACGATCTTATGATAATTTCCAAGTCAAATAACGATCACGTGTTAGGTTTTGGAGACAAACTTATTAGATTTCAGAATTAGCATTTCTCATTGTAGCAATTTGGTAAATTAATAAGTAAAGTGTGGAGATTTTGTTCATTTTATTAAATGACGACAGAACTGAAGTGTGTCTTTAATTATTTTCACTATAACACTACAAAAAAGTAAGAGGGTCTCAAAGTGTGTCGCGTATGGAGCTCCCTCGTGGGGGGCGGTGTCCGAGCCGTGTACTAAAGTGTGTCCTGTGTGGTGTGGTGCCAGCGGCGGTCAGCGGCCGGCGGGCGGCGCGCGGCTCTCAGCCTGCGTGCCCGACGTGGCCATGGCACCCAACGCCAACACGCACCTGCTGCAGGCCGCCTACTGCCGCCTCGACAACGGTCAGCCCGCCTACACGCACCTACACGCACCTACACATTCCGACAATACACAATCCAACCTTTAGATTTGACTGAATATAAATTACACTATATTTCATTTCAATCGACTAACTTTATAAAATAAACACGCAATAATGATATTAAAGTTATACGACACACAAACTAACACGTTTACGTACACTGACATTATACTTACATGGTCTTATTACAAAACGAGATCTGAATTCAAACCAGGTTCTAAACTAGTGCTGTCACTGTCTTCACTTTATCAAACGAAAGTGACGGCACTAGTTTTAAACCTGATTTAACTTAAGATATTGTTTTGTATTAAGACCCTAACAGCTTATTAATATGACTGTTTTTGTTATGAAATGTAATTGTTTCCAGGTTTTGGTGGGCTACAGCTGGATCTAGGTGACGGGGCTACTCACACGCCCCGACCTGGTAAGTTAACCCGTTAACGGGCAGAACAAGTTGAAGATTTTCATTGCTTTTCTATCTTAAATCAACTGCATAAGGTTCAATTTATCTTAGGAATATGTTCACCACTGCCTTCAATCAAATCAAAACGAAAACTCTCTGTGGAGACTGTAAACCAGTCAAATTCGCAGTCAGATGCTGCTGATTAAACTGCTGCGCTTGTTTAAAGAAAACTTAATGTATTGTGTAATCGATTTTTCATTCTAAAAATCAATCGATTAATTAATGATTGTTTTTTTCTGAACGTTGTCACTTCCCTAGGTAGAAGTATCGGACCCTCGATCTAGCTTGAGCTTTTCAGATGTTGGCCGAAGCTCTTCGCTATCAGCCCGTTGACCGTAACAACAATCGTCGCCGAGTCCACATCCCACATGGCTGGAATCTCGTGGGCCAATACAAATTCATTCATAATTATAACTAACCAACAGTTTGAAATATTATAGGACATTTTATCTTTACAGGTTCTAGAGCAGCCCGCGCCTTAGCAGCTGGAGGAGTTAGAGAAGGGAGGGAACTAAGGGAGAATAGAGAATTGAGGGAAGGAAGGGATTCCAGAGAGTTGAGAGAAGGAAGGGACAGCAGAGAGTTGAGAGATGTGAGGGACAGTAGAGAATTGAGAGATGTGAGGGACAGTAGAGAATTGAGAGAAGGGAGGGAAGTAAGAGACAATAGAGACTTAAGAGAAGGAAGAGATAGTAGAGAAAGAAGGCACGAAGACTTAAGAGTGGCGGACGTCGCGGTGGCGAGAGGTGAGAACTATAACAGCGATTGTGTCTGTATGGTAGTATGAAGTACTTCAATCTGTGCTAGTCATCAACAGAAATGTTACGGATACGTCGGAGGTAGATTGAAGTAATGCAACATCCACTCCATTCCCAAGGTCGTGGGTTCGATTTAATTATGTGTGTATTTACAATAAAAAAGTATTTAAGTATGTTTACCCGTATCCATACAACAAAATGGAACTAAACAATTGTTATAAAATACTTATTTCATATTTAGTATCAGTAGTAATTGTATAAATATCACATAAGAATATTGTTGCTCGTATTTTATTTATTGTAACTGTACTTGGTCTCATTACTTTATAAATGCCACCAAAAATAATCTGTACTTATATTTTATGTCACTATTCTTTTTTCTTTTTAATTTTCATTTTCTATGTTTACATATTGTGTATTTTTCTTCGGCAGTATACTCGTCTCTAGTTGGTCGCTCTAGCCCAAACCCTCCCACCGGGTTGCCACTGCCGGGAGTCAGCTGGAACGTGACCGGGGTAGATCTGGGCAGGATAGGAGACTTGGGCAGGGTGGGAGAGGTGGGAAGAATAGCTGAATTTGGGAGGGTGGGAGATGTAAGCAGGGTGGGAGAGTTAGGGAGGGTGGGAGACGGAAGGCTAGCTGAGTCGGGGAGGGTGGGAGATTCCGGGAGAGTGGGAGACTTGTTAAGGGTAGGAGATGTTGCCAGAATAGCAGAGCTAAGCAGGGTGGGAGACGTGGGAAGGGTGGGAGAGAACATTGGTCGGTGTAGAACTTTGCCAAGACCCGCTAGAGATGTCACTCATGCCTCAGGTTAGTTACTTTTCAATATTTATTTTAACTTTATCGCAGAAATAAAAATTGTACAAAAGGCAAAAAAATGCTACTAGTACTATCCTAATGCTGGGCAGAATAGTAGCTCGCGACTGTGATTTGGTACTTTAACACCCTGTATAATGTAATTAGAATACGTTTGTTTATTGGTGTGCAGGTAGCCGCGTGAGAACTGTCTCCAATCAGCCGACAGTACATCTACACACGCCCCGTGAGTACACACTCACACACATACATACGATACAGATACAGAGACAGTCATACATACACAGAGACTGGCTAATACGAGTAAAAATAAGTTTAAATTTAAAAAAAAAGAAAAATTTGGAAAATATTTATAATTTTAAATTTACTTGTTTACAAAAAAACCTTAACCTTATCAAGATTTATTTAATATATTTTCTTTCGAAATTTGATAAATCGTAGTTTTCACAAGACACATGGCGGCAGTATTTAATTCTTCAAAACAAGTGTAAATTCTAGTTTTAATGTGTAAATATAATGGATTTTTCAGACTTAACTTCTTTGGCAATGTACATATATGTAGAAAAGTGCTTTATTGCAGTGAATTGTGAATTTACGTGTTTATTTCAAAAGTTTCTAGAAGCTTCTTGTAAAGTCTCTACTAGACTTTGACTACTGAATAACGAAAATAATGCGTTTATGCAAAGTATTTGATATATTATACTACTAGAAAGAAAAAAGAAAAATATTTATTCCATAAAGTTGCAAAAAAAAAAACATAAAATTATTACAAAATATAGTTAACACAAATCAAGAATAGAATAATAAGAACTTAAGTAAAAGAAGAACTAAGCTTGTATTGAAATGGTGCCCACTCAGCATATTGTCGAACATCACAGAGATGTCGCGACGCTGATCTTCCGTGGGCACCTTTCCAGAAGGTAATACCGGCCAAACCCGACTTTAGGACAAACTAGTATGGCCTAGTCCAAACTAATTTAGGTGGGCTGCAACTATAATAATAAAATGTTTTTGATGGTAAGAAAAAAAAATAACCTCAACCTAACCCAAAAAGAGATACTAACACTTCTCTTTGGACTAGGCCATACTACTTTGTTTTAAAATCGGGTTTGGCCGGTAACATATATAACACCTAAGCCAACTCACACTTGACCGATTGTTTAACTATATTATTATTATTTGCAGTCAGCCGCGGCGGCAGCCCTCGCACGCCCCGAGATTACAGGTGCATATTAACTTAGAACACCCTGTATAACTGTAGGAAACAGATTCTATGAAAATCTGCTTTTTGAATAATATTACACTCGCGAGCAAAAGCTTGGAGTTACTCACTTGAAATTAGTTCGGTGCGATCTTGGATACTTAATGGTACTTGATTTGAATGAAATTGGTGTCAATTCGAAGTTAACTGTTGAAACTTAAAATAAAAAATATTTTTATGATTATTACTAAATGATCATAGAAATTAAGCAGTGATCACTAGGATGGGTGACCGCTTAATTCAAATTATATACAAATCTAAAGATTACAGCATGGGAATCTACAAACAGGGCGTGAAACGGTTTTGAAACTGTTAAACGGGTAAATGAATGGAAAGCTGAAGAACAAATAAGCAAACTGCTGTTATAAACATGTTTATAAGTGATGCTTCGAACTGAGAGCAGGGGTTAATGCTGATGGTTGGTCTGTATTCTCATTCCCTCAGATTGGAAGCTACGTTCAGCACCCAAGGGTCCAGCAGTCGAGGTCCCAGCCCCAACAACTATGCGTGAACACACACACACCCGCACATACACACGCACACTAATACAACTTGAACAGACACGCAGATATGTCAAAAATACAGATTTTGTTGCTTAATCGATGTTTTTGTTATTATTTTTTTAGAAATTTATAAAAACTTTTAAAACAATTATGGTTAAGTAATAAGATTTAAAATGGTGATTGCATTGACGTGTACCGACAACAAAAAAAATTTAAATCTACATAAATTAAAATTAATGTCATTCAACTAACATACATACACATATTCTCACCTTTTTCCCCAAAGGGGTAGGCAGAGACATATTATATGCCCACACTTCGCCAATTATATTGTTGGTCTCACGTAATAGGTGGCGAGCCTATCGCCGCTTACCGGGAACTTTTATGTTCGCCAGAGCCTCGTCTGTTGTCTGTTGGTACACCAGTCATTATTTTTTATTTATTACACAATTTTAATAATTTTAATTTGACATTTGTATTCGCAAGTAATTTGTATTATAGAAATGTTCCACACAATGTATATTGTTCAGAATAAATGATTGAATTGAATTGAACTTTTACATACGTGATTTTAAAAGTAGCTTAAATATATTTTTTTAACACCGACAATTGTGTGTATTTCCATAAATTTTGAAATTAATAATAATTTATATAATAATAATAATATATCTGCGTGTCGTATTAAAGTTGAATCTTTCGGAAAGGGCGTGAAATGATCTCAAAATTATAATGAAAGAAACAAAGAAAATGTCATAGCACGAAGTCAGTACTGTTTATTGATCAATAATTTAACTGCAGAGTGAATTACAACTGTTCAACTTTTCAAGCAGCCCCATCAGAGGGTCTCTGGTTCAAACCTATGCCTTTTGTGAAGTTATGTGCGTAATTATCGCTTGCGCCGTGTCTCAGGAAGCACGTTAGGCCGTGGTCCCGGCTGTCATGAACGTCTATGGCAGTCGTTAGTAGTCAGTGCCTTCTAACATCCTGCTGGTTTAACCATACAATTATGTTTCCCTTGGGGCTCCATGTAATAACTGAAATTAGGCCAAATCTGGTAATACCAGCAGACCCTGGGCCCTCAGCTTAAGTCTAGGGCAACCGGGATAATGCTAGGGTATGATGAACCAACATGATTAATTCTCAGTTTCTTGCGCACTCTTCTTAACCTCTCATTAGTCATTGATATATTTATACTATAATATTATAACATTTTTTTTATGAATTCTGTTTTTATGAACGGCAAAACTAAAATAAACTGAATTATACAACACTTTGAAGTCTAATTCAGTGTCATTATTTTGAAAATCTCGTAACAATGTAGTTATAAGAAAACAGAACCTCTAATGTCGTTTCTCTTGCATAATCCAGTTGAGTAATGCATAGGTTAATATACCTCTAGCCGTGTCTTGACGTATAAATTGACATAACAAAACGCAAACGGAAATTTTAGTTTTCATATGTATAGATAAAAGAAAATAAGAACTATTTCCGAAGTGTCATCAGAGCTTAACACTCGGATGGGTGACCGTCTGGTCCGATTATCACCGTATGTAGAAGTTCTTAAGCCAAGTTACAGACAATGTAGCTTTAGAATTCTTATAGCAAATCCGCTATTAGTCTAAGTACATAGGCCTCCCCAAACATTTATACGTCGATTGATCTCAGACCGCCTACATCCACCGGCTTCCAGCTGCTTTGACCACCGTATAGAAACGATAACAATTTCACCATTAACTTTTCAATAATGCTTCATAAAAAGTTATATATATTGTAATTCACTCGGTAAGATATAATTTTGTATATTATAATTATATATAAATAAATAAATAATTTTAATGAGACGAATAAATACTGTAAATAAATATTATATAATATAACGCCTATAGTTAATAATGATCATTGTATAGACAATTTGTGATTTTGGGATGATTTTTAATAAATTATTACTAACTAAAGATTTATTTTGTTAATATATACTTATAAACAATCAAATCAGTATAAATATCTCTTCTATATGTAATATTTGACTTGTGCGGGAATCAAACCCGCGACCACAAGAGCGCATCGCAAATATATATCTTATACAACTGACACATTCACTCACTTCAGTCAAATATAAGTATATATATGAACACTATCATATATGGTTTGTTTAAAATCATCCCTTTGTAAAAAAATATGTTTAAGATGTTCTGGATTTGACCAATTGTGCATCTGGTACAAGCGACGACATATATTTAGTGGCACTAGCGACCTCTCCCGACTTTGTCTGCGTGACCTACATATGAACCTTATCTTGAATCACTCTATTTATTAAAGAAAACCGCATCAAAATCTGTTGCGTAGTTTTAAAAATCTAAGCATACAGGACTTTGTTTTTAACTATGTAGTGATGTTGGTGATGAACATGTACTTATGAATAAATGAATAGAAACTAAATATCTGAATAGTTATTGGATTTGAGTGTCATTGCCACTGTCCACAAGTCGCCGCCTGTACACTGTTGTATAGTTAATTATATTACTTCGTCAGTTAATGTAAGTCTGATTATCGTTTGTACGTAGCGGCCGTGTGTCATGTGATGTTTGACTATTGGTATATATTTATGTATCATAAGTTATACGTGTAATAACGAATCTTTTAATCAAGTTTGTCTGGAATACATTACGTGAAGCGAAAAGGCCGCCCTTGCCCCACTAATACACTTATAAATATTTTGTCTCTTTTCATATATTTTTTAAAGTACACAAGTAATTTATTATAAATTATATTTGAAAATAAACGAGATTATAGGCTAGGTTTCAACTCAGTCCCTACTGCCCCTGAACTGAATACTCAACCATTATTTGGTACTTCTTTATTTGCATTTTCTATTAAGTAAAATGGTTAATCCAAAATCTTAGTTTTACCTTAACTTACTTTAAAATTATAATAAAACTTTTAATTATATATAACATTTCATTCGCTGTGTAAATAAGCTATATTTGATAATAAATTTGGTAATAATTCTGATGTAAATATAAAATCGACCAAAAACGATATTTAAAACTTACATGACACATAGTTCTATCTCAATTGTATATTTTATGTAAAATATGAGAATTCGTCAAGTATATAATGTATTGTATTGTATAGTAATTTAATATTATCATTAAATAAATAATTAAAAAATAGTTTGTTATAAATGTCTTCAGCCTCCTTACTTGTTTTGCTGACGGTACATTTTTATTACCGTATGAAAATTCTGTACTATTTTCAGATTGTATTTGTCTGTCTGAATATCTGTTTATTTGTATGAGAAATATAAACATTATATAAATTTAAAAACAATGTCTTTAAATCCTGTAAAGATTTATATTGATAAATATTTATTTGTGTTATTCGATTTCGCCACAGGACAAATCATTGTGTGCATCATGATAATATGTTCTGGGCTGGATGTTGTCCTATGTATATTAAGTATGTATTTACAAAAAAAAGTATGTTTATCCGTTGTTTAGTATCCATAACACAAGTTCTCAATGATACTTATCTTGGAACTGAATAATTGGTGTGATTGTCAGGAAATATTTATTTATTCATAATAGTACGTTTCTAATAAAAATAACTGTCAGTAAAACAATATACAGGGTGTAGAGAGATTACTCATTCTACACATCATAACAGGAGACATTAACGAAAAACTCTTGTTTGGAATAGATTTGTGTATTTTTGGTGTAAAAAAAACTAGCATACAATTAATTGCGCGCAACAGACCGTTTCTGTGCAGCCCAAGAGTGTCGACGTTAACTTAAAAATAAATATGATTGAGCTTTAATAACTATAAGGCTGTACGGACTTCTTGGCGGGAAAGTGAAGCGTCATAACTGCAGTTTTGTTTTATTTTCTAAAATTTGTGAAATTTCGAACATTAATGTGTAATAACGGTGGATTATTAAGTGTTTGTGAATGTACATGAGTGTTGGTAAACCAAACAAAACAGTGCAACATCACTTTTCATATTCTCTCGAGAAGTCCATGTGACATCTCAGTATAGCCCCACCCGTTTACTGAGGACTCGAGGGGCTTAGGGGGAGGGCATCAAACTGTAACGCCGTTTATTTCCCAGGTATAGCCAGACTCAAAGAAAAAAAATATCCTGATGCTGGACTGAATACGTAACTCTTGGGTATGATGGGTATGATTGGGTCTTTGTACACCCTGTATAGGACGAAAATAACATAAATGCTATAGTTGAGTCCCCAACTCGACAAATATAAGGAATTAAATGTGTTTGTTAGAATTGAGATGATCTCAAAGGTTATTTTCTAATCATAATAATAAATACGCCCTATATGTTATTTGGGACTTTCTTTTGTCTTTGACGAGTATGGGACTAGACTAAAGGTACCTACACAATGTAACAGTAATAGTCCTCTGTCTACTGCCGTAAATATAATCATATTATACAACTCCTGTTAATATAAATGTTGTTTTTTTTCTTATTCCTATTACCCTGGTTAAGCAGTGTTGGAAGTGGATGGGTGGCCGGTTGTGTAATTCAAATTTCTGTTACTAAACTAAATCACTGATACAAGAAGATGGGTGATAGGTTGTGTTTGATTCAATTTTGAGATTTCTAGTTCTTAAATTTCAAAAACAGAAGTCAAGCAGTGTTTACAGGGATGGGTGACCGAGTTTGGGTTATTCAGCTTAGAGCTAATTAGTTTATGAAATTGCGATTATGTAAAGTTATGTTTCGTTCACAGAGGATGAATGAACGTTTATGACATTTCGAGATATTTACATCTCAAAGTTTTATATCACAGATGTTAAGCAAAGTTTACCTACAGAAGATGGGTGGCCGCTTGCGAGTTATAATATTTTAAGCTTTTACTGCTTCAAATGTCTAATATCGGTTAAAAGCAGAGCTATGCTAAAGAAGACGTAGTCGATCACTGTTATCAAGCAGCGATCACTTGGATAGGTGACAGTTTGTGTGACATCTGGCAACGAGCGCTTCATTGCCTTAAATTTCATTCCGATCCTAAGCAGCGTTTAAAAGAGGAGGGGTGACCATAGTTGTACATTCATACATCTACTATCACGCCTGTACTCTCGTATCGCTGTGAGAATGAATTTGTTGCACTGACATTTGAGGATTAATGCATTATTACTATTAATACTAATCTACAAATATTGACCATACATAAATCAACAGTAGTATTTTCTGGCGCTTCGCCGGCCGCTGCCGCGGCACGCTCGCTTCGCTCGCTCGGCTCGCGCGTTTTGTGGTCACTGTTCTAACCTAACCTAACCAATATGTATCTTAGCCTCACTCATCATCATCACGTTAATTTAGTAAACAAACATTCCTTACACTAGTGTATTAATATCTTAGTTTGTGATTATTTAAAGTAATAAACGTTGTTAATATCTTAATAAATAATGATTTTCCAAATATTGTGTATTAACCCTTTAACGGTCATAACGATCCAGAGAAGATAAATTGAATCTGATTTCGACTAAAGGTTATTTATGATGCCTAAAAATTTAAAAAAAATAAAAAAGTTGAAAATCATCTTTTTTTAATTGGTGGTAAAAATATTCCCTCTGCCTGTAGCGGACATCATAAGCAACGTCAAGTGTGAGAATTCACTGTGGAAGTAATTTGCGTGGAGAGGTAAATAAAAGGCAAGTCTTATTATTGTTGTTTCTATGTTATTATTACAAAAAGTCTACTAATTAAAATACTGCACAACCTTTCTGTTGATAGATTTTCTTAGGACAAGTTTCCAAGAACAAGTGTAGACGCTACAGTGATGTTGGTGCTTGTTTATGAAAATTTAGAAAGCATGGCGTTATGCATAATGGAACTTCACATTTGCTGCACTTGATCATGGACCGCTTATCCTTTATCTTTGTACTACAATAACGGCATCTTTGATATGATGACAGATCAGCTGGCATGTGAACTCCAACGTTAGAAAAGCGAGTTTCTGGGGCAGTAACATAAACCGCTGCACCTTTTGTTCTCACGATGTAGTTAACGCCAATAGACTGACGTTTTCGGGATGAAAAGCCTGCAATAAGACCTCTGGCTAAGGTGACACGGTACTCCAGGTTGGTTAGTTCGAACATTCGCATTTTTACTGTAAAGCAAAAAGGAATTTGTGATGCAGGAATCCAAGAGGAAGCAAAATATGCAAAGCCACCACCTCTTACTTCTTCGACAACCGAATATGTGCCTTTGATATGATCGAAATGATCAACTCCACCCATTCGTTTCGTGTACTCCTTTAACACTGTGGGACCTGGAATATCAGCCTTGGTACCATTCTTAAGTCAGACCAGACCATACATAAATCAACAGTAGTATTTCCTGGCGCTTCGCCGGCCGCTGCCGCGGCACGCTCGCTTCGCTCGCTCGGCTCGCGCGTTTTGTGGTCACTGTTCTAACCTAACCTAACCAATATGTATCTTAGCCTCGCTCATCATCATCACGTTATTCCCTCTGCCTGTAGCGGACATCATTAGCAACGTAAAGTGTGAGAATTCACTGTAGATTTGCGTGGAGAGGTAAATAAAAGACAAGTCTTATTATTATTGATTCTATGTTATTATTATAAAAAGTCTACTAATTAAAATATTGCACAACCTTTCTGTTGATAGATTTTCTTAGGACAAGTTTCCAAGAACAAGTGTAGACGCTACAATTATGTTGGTGCTTGTTTATGAAAATTTAGAAAGCATGGCGTTATGCATAATGGAACTTCACATTTGCTGCACTTGATCTTGGACCGCTTATCCTTTATCTTTGTACTACAATAACGGCATCTTTGATATGATGACAGATCAGCTGGCATGTGAACTCCAACGTTAGAAAAGCGAGTTTCTGGGGCAGTAACATAAACCGCTGCACCTTTTGTTCTCACGATGTAGTTAACGCCAATAGACTGACGTTTTCGGGATGAAAAGCCTGCAATAAGACCTCTGGCTAAGGTGACACGGTACTCCAGGTTGGTTAGTTCGTAACATTCGCATTTTTACTGTAAAGCAAAAAGGAATTTGTGATGCAGGAATCCAAGAGGAAGTAAAATATGCAAAGCCACCACCTCTTACTTCTTCGTCAACCGAATATGTGCCTTTGATATGATCGAAATGATCAACTCCACCCATTCGTTTCGTGTACTCCTTTACCACTGTGGGACCTGGAATAACAGCCTTGGTACCATTCTTAAGTCAGACCAGACCATACATAAATCAACAGTAGTATTTTCTGGCGCTTCGCCGGCCGCTGCCGCGGCACGCTCGCTTCGCTCGCTCGGCTCGCGCGTTTTGTGGTCACTGTTCTAACCTAACCTAACCAACATGTATCTAAGCCTCACTCATCATCATCACGTTAATTTCAAAATAAACAAACATTCATTACACTAGTGTATTAATATATTAGTTTGAGACATGCACAGCTGGCATTCCTTTCAATTTTGATGTCAATCTCATGATCACCTTTGCTTGCTCCTAAATTGTCTTCTACTCTGTCACCATCTTTTCCAGTATATATATCGAACTCGTATATATAACCAGTATAACTGTCGCAGCGACACCACACCTTCAAACCTCAACAACGAGAACCTCCCTTTGAAAACAATCATCGATTCGTCTATTGACTGTGATGAAGAGTTGTTTGCATCTTGAAAAGCCATGTTGAGGAGTGTCACCAATGGTCGAACTTTATATAATTTGTCAAATGCGGAGCTAGACCTCTCATTTTGCTTAGAATTGTCATTCAAATGCAAACATCGTAAGATTTGCTTTAATCTTCTGTATGGCATGGTGGAAGCTATTTCTCTAAAACACATCTAAAAGCATTTTTATCTGCCATGTACTTAGTCTTCGATAGAGTAGTATCCCTTTGAAGACAGCTTGCGTTTTATTGCTAAAAAAGTAAAAGATAAAATTGGTTCTTGTGGGGTATTCTTGAGAGATAGCAGATACCATCGCAGACTCTTTTGAAGAATTTTGTAAGTTGTACAATATTGTAGTACATTATTTTGACTAATCTCGTAGGGTTTGGCCAGCGTTTGCAATATAAGCGCAAAAAAGTGAGTTGATTTGCGACATCACATTAGAAATCTTCAAAGTTGACGCATACAAAGGGACAGATAGATAAGGCGACTTTCGCTCGAAGGCTCAATCGCTTGCTTGGGGTCTTATTGTAGTAGTCCTTTGGGAGCCTAGTGGCAGCAGTCCTACGGTGGGTAACGTCCACTCGTCCACAGACAAGCGACGCGCTACCTACGGGACGAGTTCCCGCGCGTGATGAGCCACCCGGCGGCGGCGCGCCTGCCCGCGGCGGCGCTGGGCGAAGCGCTGGCCAGCCCCTTCCTGCAGGCCAGCGAGCTGCAGGCTCTGCGCGCGGTGCTGCGCTGGGCCGACACCGCGCCCCACGACTCGAGGGGTGATTACACCGATCACTTTCGATACATACATACATTCTGCTATATCCTAGATGTTTGAATGAGTGGTGTGTCTGTCTGTCGACACAGAACCGAACGTAGTGTGGCACACCGCGCACTCTGTGTCGCGCCGCGGACGACACAAGCGCGCCCTCAGCGACGCCGCGCTGCGAGCCGCTCTAGCGGACCTGCTGCCGCTCGTGAGGCTCGAACACGTGCCCGACCACGAGCTGGTCACTCAGGTATGGAGGAATGAAGAGAATCATCATCACGTTTACCTGCCGTCTGCCGTGTGGAGTGTGGAGTGTGGAGTGAGTGAATACGTAATCGCCCCCAGCTGATCCGTCGCGGCATCGTCGCCACACCGGGGGGGGCCCTGGGCGAGTACCGGGCCAGCGACGCGTGGCTCGGGCGCGGCCCGCACCGCCCCGCCAGGTGCTTCCTGCCGCATCTGGACGAGCTGAAGGTGACACACTGACACACATTACACACTACAATAAAATAGATTGTTCAAATTACAGTATCTTTTGTTGTTTAATAATATTTTACAATCGGTAAAGACGTGACATGTGTATTAGAAAGACGAAGACACGCCCAGATTAGTTATTTGAATAGAAAATCATAAACTCATATAACCATAAATTTTCTGCATTTTATTTTTTTCAGTAAATTGATATTCCGCTATGAATAATTGCAAAACCAGAAGTCAATATCATTTATTGATATTTGTTGTAATTAAAAAGAGCATAGCCTGTGAGTTTCTTGTCAGTTCTTCTTACAGAGCGGGGGCTCGGAACTGGCACTTATATTCACTTACACTTAATTTTTATTTTTTTGCATGTAAGTGAATCTAAGCTTCGTAATTTTATCGTAATAGTGTTATATTTTGTTCTGACGTTTTCAAGTGCTATATAATAGTTTATGAAATAAAGAACTTATTACTTTTACTCTACTTCACTGTGCAGATACACTTATCCAAATAATATACTACAAAAGTTGCTTACTTTAGTTTTTTACAGTAGTAGTAGATAAATAATATACTATTATTAGGCTAAGTCATGCTTCTACTATCAAAATATGGATTCATTTTATTTATATATTTAAACTTTATCGCACAAAAATTAAAATTTTCAAAAGGCGAACTTAATGCTGCAAGGCATTCTCTACCAGTAACCTTCGGGTTAGCAGAAAAGTATGAGGCAGGACGAATAAGAAAACATATAAACTTACATAGAATTAAATATGTGTTATTAATAAACTACATATACACAAAATTAATAGTAATTATGATATGTAGACTCAATCAGATGATAACTCTTTTATCTAAAATCAAATGTTTGAATTTGAATTTAATAATAGTAATAATATTAATTGGTGCACCATACAATTAAAAATTAAAACTAAAAACAAGTTATGTTGACGACCGATATGGCGTGGAGATCAGTATACCTACACGTCACTCCAGAGGTCGTGGGTTCGATTCCTACACAGGACAAATCTTTGTGTGCATGAACATAATTATTTGTTCTGGTCTGGGTGTTTTCCTATGTATATTAAGTATATATTTACAAAAAAAAAGTATTTAAGTATGTTTATCCGTTATTGAGTATCCATAACACAAGTTCTTAATGATACTTATCTTGGAACTAAATAGTTGGTGTAATTGTAAGAAAATATTTATTTATTTATTATAAATGTTTATGTGATGCACCAAAATGAGCCAACTCGGCATATGCTAGTCCAGTGTTCTAGCGCTGGTTTCCAGCCGGGCCACACTACTCAATACAGATCGCATGCATCGTATGTATACTGCGGGCATGTTGTTTTGCTATTCGTATAAACAATGAAAACGTGTCCCCAGGCGTTGTTGGCGCAGCAGCCGCGCCCGTCTGCGGAGTTGGCTCGGCTCCGGCGGGCGCGGCTCGACCAGCGCATACCAGACACGCTCTACATGGTGAGAACAGCCCCTTTGTCATATATGGATACCCAAAGAGAGATACTTATACTTCTCTTTTAGGGTTAGGTTGAGGTTATTTTTTTTTCTTACCATTAAAAATCATTTTATTATAATAGTTGCAGCCCACCTACATTAGTTTGGACTAGGCCGTACTAGTTTGTCCTAAAATCGGGTTTGGCCGGTAACATCACTACATAGTATAAAACAAAGTCGCCTTTTCTGTCCCTATATCCCTATGTGCGCTTAAATCTTTAAAACTACACAACGGATTTTGATGCGTTTTGATTGTTTTTTCCAATAGATAGAGTGATTCAAGAGGAAGGTTTATATGTATAATACATGCATTATATAGTAGTGGAACACTGTCAATTTGTGAGATTTGTGATGTGATGTCGTAATTCAACTCACTTTTTTGCGCTTATATTGCAAACGCTGGCCAAACCATACGAGATTAATCAAAATAATGTACTACAATATTGTACAACTTATAAAATTCTTCAAAAAAGTCCGCGATGGTATATGTCTATCTCTCAAGAATACCCCACAATAACCAATTTTATCTTTTACTTTTTACTAAAAATAATGGCTTATTAACGAAGCCATTTTAAGTATGTATGACATTAATTCTTATCTAAATAAACATGTTAGTAAGCTTGGACATTAGACATAGATTAAATTTGTCTTTTACATCATGTAATTTCGATCAGTACTTTACAAGATATCAAACGAATAAACTTACGCTAAATCGAAAAATTATGGTTGCGGCGGTGGTAGGTACTCGCGGCCTATATAGAGACATTCTGTAATTATGTATTATACGTCACTATTCATATTAGCATACCACCCGTGCGAAGCTGGGGCGGGTCGCTAGTAAAATATATAATGCATGCTTAATGGAATAGTGACCTAACTCAAAAAAGACGATTTTTGGGACATCACAAAAGAAGATCTACTAAATAACACTTGTGCTACTTGTAAGCGCATTCAATTGATACTGATTTATTAATTCGTAATTCTGCTTGTGTTTTGAACGTTTGATTAACATTGATTCGATCTCAGTAAGAAATAGAAAGACTGTAAAAGTACGTAACTAGTTTTCTGGCCCCGAGAATCCCGGGACTGTACTTGGCTAATCTCGGGATTTTCGAGATTGCCACAAACAGGTCTAATTTGCGTTCCGTAGTCCGTTGCGCATTGACAATTACCTTGTCTAGATTATTTTAATAGCATTTATAAGAAAACGATAAAAATAACCCATAGATACGCCGTTCGATACGTATTACACAGATACAGCCTTAATAATATAATAATCCTTCAAAATAATTTGAAACATTACATTAGGTATATAAAATATCATGTACAAAGGTGGACTTATCTCTATAAGAGATCTCTGCCAGCCAACCCTAGCAGTTGTAAACTAAATAGTTGTACGGGATAAATGTTGTCCAAGAAAAGTGTTACTAACGAAATTTTTAAATAAAAATAAGAACAAAATATAAAGCAAATCTCTTACATGCTAATAATATATTAAAAATATATACATACATACAACTTATGCTAACATTATTGTAAGATAACGAATGGAACATTTCAAGAAAAAAAAATGCTAACAATGTGCCATATTTGAAAAGTAGTGATTTTTTAGTTCACTTTTGAACGACTGAAGTGATGGACTCTCACGAATCAGAGAGGGAAGACTGTTCCACATTCTTACAGCACGGGCTGAAAAGGAGTTACGGAAATACTTAGTGTTGGAGGGAGGAGAAACAGGGGTCTTAGTTACACAGGATCGTTAGGGGCGGGACGTAGTAGGTAGCACATTGAAACGAACACGCAAGTAATGGGGGAGCTGAGGATGGTACAACATACACAGAATGTGCACATCTCTGCGGCGCCTTATAGGAAGCCATTTTAGTCTTTCCCGATATTCAGAAACATGGTCGTATTTACGCAGTCTGAATACAAATCTTATGGCCAGGTTTTGAAGACGTTCCAGCTTGTTAAGTAACTCCTCTGTTGCATCCAAATAACAGATATCAGCGTAGTCGAGAATGGGGAGTAATAGCGCATGAGCAAGCATAATCTTGGTGCTAAAAGGTAGACAAAATTGAAGTCGCCTTAGAGAATGGTATGCAAAATGCATACGCCTACTAACCTCATTAATATGTGGTGTCTAAGAAAGAGACCGATCAAGGATGAGACCCAAGTTCTTAGTTTTATTGGTAAAGTTAATCTTTTCACCTCCATACTCAACCCATGCATCGCGGGGCGAAGGTGAGAGATATCGCGACGGGTACAGCTGCGGCTCTTTGCGGCCAGGTGGCGGGCGGCGCGGCGGGCGGGGGCGGCGCGGGCGGCGGGGGCGCGGCGGGCGGCGCGGGGGAGGCGGCGGAGGCGGCGGGGGCGGCGGGGGCGGCGGGGGCGGCGGAGGCCTGCCTCGAGCGGCTGTGCCTGTCCCCGGGCGTGCTGCGGGCACTCCGCGCCCGCCACCGCCGGCTCAGCGCCGCCGCGCACCGGACGCACCGGGCTGCCAACAACAAGCAGGTCACACACACATACACAGGAGCTGCCGGCACTCGTTCGTGGGGCGGCGTTGTCACTTGACTTCACAGGCATTGTATAACTTCACAGACAAATGAAGATTGTAATTCAAGTTCTTCTTCCAGAGCGGTGGCTCGGAGCTGGCACTTAGATTCACTTACACTTAATTATTTTTTGTTTTTAAATTGTTTTGTTGCATGGAAATGAATCTAAGCTTCGTGATTTAGTGTAATAATATTTCGATTGTTTTCTTTTTTTCAATATTATTATGACGTTTTCAAGTATTATGTATAAAAGTTTATGAAAAAAAAAGGGCTGAGATGATGATTAGTGACGGTTTATTGTAAGCTGCAACATGATGTTCTGTATCGCGTGATCAGATCGCTCTGCGCGCCGTCCGCGAGATGTCGCTCCCGGACTCGTGTGCCGATCTACTGCTGCGGGAATCCACCTCCAGCGAACGGTCAGTACACACACACACACACAACACACATATCATAGACACAGCTCCAGGTCATCCATCCTTCCATTTGCCACGATCTTGGCACACACTTTTAGCTTCATTTACACTCATTAACCTCCTCATACACGCCCATCCTAATATTAATATTAGAAAAGTTTATTATATACATACACAATATCACGCCCGTTTCCCCAAAGGGGTAGACAGAGGCATATTGTACGCCCACACTTCGCCAGTTGTATAAATGGTCCCACTTAATAGGTGGCGAGCCTATTGCTGCTTACCGGGAACTGATATATTTGCCAGAGCCTGGTCCGTTGATCGGCAGGTGCACCACTTGCAGGTGAGGTTGGCTTCAGCTCCTCAGGTCTTGGTAGGAGCCCTATACACTATTCTAGTGTGTCAATTGCTTGTGTCTTGTGCAGGGAATGCGAGTGGGACTCTCCACAAGAGAGGAGACGGTGGGAGGACGCGCCCGACTGTTGCAGGTTTGTTATGCATATTCACTGACGCCCGAAATATAAATTCCCCCAAATTCTACCGAGTAACCTTGTTTTGTGGAAGGAGCTCCCTGGCTACATTTTCCTAAGAGATTACATCTCGAGGCTCTAAAAAAAGAAATTAAATAAAATGAAAAAATATTTATTTCAATATCACACAAATTTGTACATAAATAAAAATAAAAGACATTTTTACAATACAGTTGGTTAGGCATTAAGAGACATCCCTTTTAAGTATATGTAATATACCCGTGTTAGGAGGCCCCGCTCTTTCATCTTACCATGTAACCGTAGCTTAAAATCTGACATAGGCTGAGAACGATTGTCAATACTGTAACAAATGCACCTCATCCCAGCTATATCCATAGAAAACAATAGCTGTGTCATCCGCATAGGAAACAATTTGGGCTGTAACAAGTTTTAGGTTGCATGATTCTTTGATATAGATCAAGAATAGAGGTGGACCCAATACGCTGCCCTGTGGCACTCCATACACAATGTTCTCGTTATCACTAATGTTTGCTCCAATTTAACGGGAATATAACAGAAGAACCTTATCCGTAACGCCAATGCCTTCTAGTCTTTTGATAAGTTTCGGAACAGAAACAGTATCAAAAGCTTTTTTAATATCCAAGAAAACTGTGACACGCTTCCTACCCCTATCCACTTCTTTTGTAATTAAAGATGTTAGCGCCAGTACGGTATCTTCAGTTATTAATAAAAAATAATTAATATTATATTTTTTTTATAAATAAAAAAATTAATTATTTCGTTTTCTTGTGTGCTCATAAGCTTGTCAAGCATTGATTTAGTTTCTTTTATTAAACTCATCAAAGGCAAGCTGAACTTCGTAATCCCTTTTTCTTTTGCTCCGGACAGAATTGGACTTAAAGTTAGGTGGAGTGAGTGTACCGACCTTGCCTGTATCTTCAGTAGTGCTTTAATCCGACTCCGACAAATATTTATCCATTTATAATATATAAAAAGTCTGGGACACTTGTCTGGATCCGAACTGGGGCCACTAGGTTTGCTATATGACGTCAATTCTCTACGACAATTTGTAATACAGGTACGTAGCACTGGATCTGTCTTCGTGCAAGTAAGATAGCTTGTGTCCTAACAGTTGCGCTCAGTTCTCAAAGAGATGTTAAAATAACAATATTCCCTGTTTGCCTTATTCAACATTAAGTCCTGTCACGAAGTAGTTGGGAACAAATTGTAAATACAGAATTATTAAATGCAAAGTATAGAGGCGCGACACGTCTGCTTGCCTTAGCGTTTTGGACGAAAGTATAGAGGCGCGACACGTCTGCTTGCCTTAGCGTTTTAAACGAAAGAGGATAAATATTATAGAAACAAAGAAATAAAACAATACACAGACAACGTCTAGGTTGCATGATATCGAAAAAGGCTCCTGCTCGGTATGTGCAGTAGTCTGTGAAGAAGCAGCGGTGATCACTTTCCATGATTTGAGTGTCATTAAAAAAAAAGGTATTTTTCATAAAAAAATGTTGACCCGACAGAAGACTGAGCGGCGGGTCCGCTCGTTGTGCGTCGGCTGGCAGTCTTCGCTCCGTCGAACATCACTCACAAGGTAACGTATTAACTATTTCAAAGTTTTAAATTATGTTTGTTTATATATGTTAAATATTCTATTACTTGTCATAAAGCTGTTTGCAAGTACTTCCATTTTTAAGAAGGCGATAAAGGAACACTTCCTTCCTACCTTTTTGTCTAATTGCTTAATACCACTATATTCATTCGATTCGTCTCAAAAGTAAGTGTGTTTTCCAGAAAATTGTCGCACCGGCACTTGCCGCCGGGAACTACCATCGAGGTCTTTAGACTCGCAGCACAGGTTGGTGTACTATTCATTATATTATAAGTACTGAATTTTTTTTATGTTGACGACCTTATGATAATTTCCAAGTCAAATAACGATCACGTGTTAGGTTTTGGAGACAAACTTATTAGATTTCAGAAGTAGCATTTCTCATTGTAGTAATTTGGTAAATTAATAAGTAAGGTGAGGAGATCTTGTTCATTTTATTAAATGGCGACAGAACTGAAGTGTGTCTTTAATTATTTTGACTATAACACTACAAATAAGTAAGAGGGCCGTGTACTAAAGTGTGTCCTGTGTGGTGTGGTGCCAGCGGCGGTCAGCGGCCGGCGGGCGGCGCGCGGCTCTCAGCCTGCGTGCCCGACGTGGCCATGGCACCCAACGCCAACACGCACCTGCTGCAGGCCGCCTACTGCCGCCTCGACAACGGTCAGCCCGCCTACACGCACCTACACGCACCTACACGCACCTACACGCACCTACACATTCCGACAATACACAATCCAACCTTTAGATTTGACCGAATCTAAATTACACTATATTTCATTTCAATCGACTAAAATAAACACGCAATAATGATATTAAAGTTATACAACACACAAACTAACACGTTTACATACACTGACATTATACTTACATGGTCTTATTACAAAACTAGATCTGAATTCAAACCAGATTTAAAACTAGTGCTGTCACTGTCTTCACTTTATCAAACGAAAGTGACAGCACTAGTTTTAAACCTGATTTCACTTAAGATATTATTTTGTATTAAGACCCTAACAGCTTATTAATATGACATATTGACTGCTTTTGTTATGAAATGTAATTGTTTCCAGGTTTTGGTGGGCTACAGCTGGATCTAGGTGACGGGGCTACTCACACGCCCCGACCTGGTAAGTTGACCCGTTAACGGACAGAACAAGTTGAAGATTTTCATTGCTTTATACCTTAAATCAACTGCATAAGGTTCAATTTATCTTAGGAATATGTTCACCACTGCTGCAAAACTCTTTGTGGAGACTGTAAACCAAAAAAATTCGCTGTCAGATGCTGCTGATTAAACCTATTACAAGCATAGGTTTAAAAAAAACTTAATGTATTGTGTAATCGATTTTTCATTCAAAAAATCAATCGATTAATTAATAATTGTTTTTTTCTGAACGTTGTCACTTCCCAGGTAGAAGTATCGGACCCTCGATTTTTAGCTTTTCAGATGTTGGCCGAAGCTCTTCGCTATCAACCCGTTGACCGTAACAACAGTCGTCGCCGAGTCCACATCCCACATGGCTGGAATCTCGTGGGCCAATACAAATTCATTCATAATTATAACTAACCAACAGTTTGTAATATTATAGGACATTTTATCTTTACAGGTTCTAGAGCAGCCCGCGCCTTAGCAGCTGGAGGAGTTAGAGAAGGGAGGGAACTAAGGGAGAATAGAGAATTGAGGGAAGGGAGAGATTCCAGAGAGTTGAGAGAAGGAAGGGACAGCAGAGAGTTGAGAGATGTGAGGGACAGTAGAGAGTTGAGAGATGTGAGGGACAGTAGAGAATTGAGGGAAGGGAGAGACAATAGAGACTTAAGAGAAGGAAGGGAGAGTAGAGAAAGAAGGCACGAAGACTTAAGAGTGGCGGACGTCGCGGCGGCGAGAGGTGAGAACTATACCAGCGATTGTGTCTGTAATACTTCAATCTGTGCTAGTCATCAACAGAAATGTTACGGATACGTCGGAGGTAGATTAAAGTAATGCAACATCCACTCCATTCCCAAGGTCGTGGGTTCGATTTAATTATGTGTGTATTTACCATTAAAAAAGTATTTAAGTATATTTACCCGTATCCATATAACAAAATTTTTTGGCACTTATCCTGGAACTAAACAATCGTTAGAAAATACTTATTTCATATTTAGTATCAGTAGTAATTGTATAAATATCACATAAGAATACTGTTGCTCGTATTTTATTTATTGTAACTGTTCTTGGTCTCATAACTTTATAAATGCCACCAAAAATAATCTGGACTTTTATTTTATGTAACTTTTCTTTTTAATTTTTATTTTCTATGTTTACATATTGTGTATTTTTCTTCGGCAGTATACTCGTCTCTAGTTGGTCGCTCCAGCCCAAATCCTCCCACCCTGCCACTGCCGGGAGTCAGCTGGAACGTGACCGGGGTAGATCTGGGCAGGATAGGAGACTTGGGCCGGGTGGGAGAGGTGGGGAGAATAGCTGAATTTGGAAGGGTGGGAGATGTGAGTAGGATGGGAGACTTAGGGAGAGTGGGAGACGGAAGGCTAGCTGAGTCGGGGAGGGTGGGAGATTCCGGGAGAGGGGGAGACTTGTTAAGGGTAGGCGATGTTGCCAGAATAGCAGAGCTAAGCAGGGTGGGAGACGTGGGAAGGGTGGGAGAGAACATTGGTCGGTGTAGAACTTTGCCAAGACCCGCGAGAGATGTCACTCATGCCTCAGGTTGGTTACTTTTAAATATTTATTTTAACTTTATCGCAGAAATAAAAATTGTACAAAAGGCAAAAAAATGCTACTAGTACTATCCTAATGCTGGGCAGAATAGTAGCTCGCGACTGTGATTTGGTACTTTAACACCCTGTATAATGTAATTAGAATACGTTTGTTTATTGGTGTGCAGGTAGCCGCGTGAGAACTGTCTCCAATCAGCCGACAGTACATCTACACACGCCCCGTGAGTATACACACACACACACACATACATACGAGCACACACAGATACATACATACACAGAGAGAGACTGACTACTACGAATAAAAAAAAGTTCAAATTTAAAAAAAAAACAAGAAAATTGGAAAATATTAGTAATTTTAAATTTACTTGTTTACAATAAAACCTTAACCTTATCGGGATTTGTTTAATATATTTTCTTTTGAAATTTGATAAATCGTAGTTTTCACAAGACACATGGCGGCTGTATTTAATTCTTCAAAACAAGTGTAAATTCTAGTTTTAATGTGTAAATATAATGGATTTTTTAGACTTAACTTCTTTGGCAATGTACATATATGTAGAAAAGTGCTTTATTGCAGTGAATTGTGAATTTACGTGTTTATTTCAAAAGTTTCTAGAAGCTTCTTGTAAAGTCTCCACTAGACTTTGACTTCTGAATAACGAAAATAGTGCGTTTATGCAAAGTATTTGATATATTATACTACTAGAAAGAAAAAAGAGAAATATTTATTCCATACAAGTTGCAAAAAAAAACATAAAATTAGTACAAAATATAGTTAACACAAATCAAGAATTGAATAATAAGAACTTAAGTGAAAGAAGAACTAAACTTGTATTGAAATGGTGCCCACTCAGCATATTGTCGAACATCACAGAGATGTCGCGACGCTGATCTTCCGTGGGCACCTTTTCAGAAGGTAATACCGGCCAAACCCGACTTTAGGACAAAGTAGTATGGCCTAGTCCAAACTAATTTAGGTGGGCTGCATCTATTATAATAAAATGTTTTTTAATGGTAAGAAAAAAAAAATAACCTCAACCTAACCCAAAAAGAGATACTAACACTTCTCTTTGGACTAGGCCATACTACTTTGTTCTAAAATCGGGTTTGGCCGGTAACATATATAATACCTAAGCCAACTCACACTTGACCGATTGTTGAACTATATTATTATTATTTGCAGTCAGCCGCGGCGGCAGCCCTCGCACGCCCCGAGATTACAGGTGCGTATTAACGTAAGTTAGAACACCCTGTATAACTGTAGGAAACATTTTCTATGAAAATCTGCTTTTCGAATAATATTACACTCGCGAGCAAAAGCTTGGAGTTACTCACTTGAAATTAGTTCGGTGCGATCTTGGATACTTAATTGTACTTGATTTGAATGAAATTGGTGTTAATTCGAAGTTAACTGTTGAAACTTAAAAAATAAAATATTTTTATGATTATTACTAAATGATCGTAGAAATTAAGCAGTGATCATTAGGATGGGTGACCGCTTTTATCAAATTATAAACAAATCTAAAAAAAATCTAGGTTTTGAAACTGTTAAACGGGTAAATGAATGGAAAGCTGAAGAACAATTAAGCAAACTGCTGTTATAAACATGTTTATAAGTGATGCTTCGAACTGAGAGCAGGGGTTAATGCTGATGATTGGTCTGTATTCTCATTCCCTCAGATTGGAAGCTACGTTCAGCACCCAAGGGTCCAGCAGTCGAGGTCCCAGCCCCAACAACTATGCGTGAACACACTCACACCCGCACATACACACGCACACTAATACAACTTGAACAGACACGCAGATATGTCAAAAATACAGATTTTGTTGCTTAATCGAGGAATTAGTTGTTCTTTTTTAGGAATTTACAAAAATGCAATCAAAAGGATTTATTATGATACTTGCCTTGTACTGTCAACAAAAAAAATCAAACCTGATTTGAATTAATTGTTTACAACTACATGAAAAAAACTTAATATCATTTAACTAACCTACATACATACATATATTCTCACCTTTTTCCCCCGATGGGGTAGGCAGAGATTATATGCCCACACTTCGCCAATTATGTTGTTGGTCTCACGTAATAGGTGGCGAGCCTATCGCCGCTTACCGGGAACTTTTATGTTCGCCAGAGCCTCGTCTGTTGTCTGTTGGTACACCAGTCATTATTTTTTATTTATTACACAACTTTAATAATTTGACATTTGTATTCGCAAGTAATTTGTATTATAGAAATGTTCCACACAATGTATATTGTTCAGAATAAATGATTGAATTGAATTAAACTTTTACATACGTGATTTTAAAAGTAGCCTAAATATATTTTTTTAACACCGATAATTGTGTGTATTTCCATAAATTTTGAAATTAATAATAATTTATATAATAATAATAATATATCTGCGTGCCGTATTAAAGTTGAATCTTTCGGAAAGGGCGTGAAATGATCTCAAAATTATAATGAAAGAAACAAAGAAATGGTCCTATCACGAAGTCAGTACTGTTTATTAATCAATAATTTAACTGCAGAGTGAATTACAACTGTTTAACTTTTTAAGCAGTCCCATCAAAGGGTATCTGGTTCAAACCTATGCCTTTTGTGAAGTTATGTGCGTAATAATCGCTTGCGCCGTGTCTCAGGAAGCACGTTAAGCCGTTGGTCCCGGCTGTAATGAACATATATGGCAGTCGTTAGTAGTCAGTGCCATCTCACATCCTGCTGGCTTAACCATAGAATTATGTTTTCCTTGGGGCTCCAGCAGACCCTGGGCCCTCAGCTTAAGTCTAGGGCAACCGGGATAATGCTAGGGTATGATGAACCATCATGATTAATTCTCAGTTTCTTGCGCACTCTTCTTAACCTCTCATTAGTCATTGATATATTTATACTATAATATTATAACATTTTTTATTAAAGTTCTTGTTTTATGAACGGCAAAACGAAATTAAACTGAATTATACTTCAGTAAACAACACTTTAAAGTCTAATTCAGTGTCATTATTTTGAAAATCTCGTAACTATGTAGTTATAAGAAAACAGAACCTCTAATGTCGTTTCTCTAGCATAATCCAGTTGAGTAATGCATTGGTTAATATACCTCTAGCCGTGTCTTGACGTATAACTTGACATAACAAAACGCAAACGGAAATTTTAGTTTTCATATGTATAGATAAAAGAAAATAAAAACTATTTCCGAAGTGTCCTCAGAGCGGACTGGTCCTCGGATGGGTGACCGTCTGGTCCGGTTATCACCGTATGTAGAAGTTCTTAAGCCAAGTTACAGACAATGTGGCTTCAGAATTCTTATAGCAAATCCGCTACTAGTCTAAGTACATAGGCCTCCCCAAACAATTTATACGTCGATCGATCTCAGACCGCCTACATCCAACGGCGTCCAGCTGCTTTGACCACCATATAGAAACGATAACAATTTCACCATAAACTTTTCAATAATGCTTCATAAAAAGTTAAATACATTGTAATTCACTCGGTAAAATATTATAATTTTGTATATTATAATTATATATAAATAAATAAATAATTTTAATGAAACGAATAAATACTGTAAATAAATATTATGTAATATGTGTAATTGTATGTATATATAATTGTGATTTTGGGATGATTTTAAATAAATTATTACTAACTAAAGATTTATTTTGTTTATATATACTTAAAAACAATCAAATCAGTATAAATATCTCTTCTATATGTAATATTTGACTTGTGCGGGAATCGAACCCGCGACCACAAGAGCGCACCGCAAATATATATCTTATACAACTGACACATTCACTCACTTCAGTCAAATATAAGTATATATATGAACACTATCATATATGGTTTGTTTAAAATCATCCCTTTGTGAATAAAATATGTTTAAGATGTTCTGGATTTGACCAATTGTGCATCTGGTACAAGCGACGACATATATTTAGTGGCACTAGCGACCTCTCCCGACTTTGTCTGCGTGACCTACATATGAACCATAATCATGAATCACTCTATTTATTAAAGAAAACCGCATCAAAATCTGTTGCGTAGTTTTAAAAATCTAAGCATACATGACTTTGTTTATAACTGTGTAGTGATGTTGGTGATGAACATGTACTTATGAATAAATGAATAGAAACTAAATAGCTAAATAGTTATTGGATTTGAGTGTCATTGTCACTGTCCACATGTCGCCGCCTGTACACTGTTGTATAGTTAATTATATTACATTCGTCAGTTAATGTAAGTCTGATTATCGTTTGTACATAGCGGCCGTGTGTCATGTGATGTTTGACTATTGGTATATATTTATGTATCATAAGTTATACGTGTAATAACTAATCTCTTAATCAAGTTTGTCTGGAATAAATTACGTTAAGCGATAAGGCCGCACTTGCCCCACTAATACTCTTATAAATATTTTGTCTCTTTACATATATTTTTTTAAGTACACAAGTAATTTATTATAAATTATATTTGAAAATAAACGAGATTATAGGCTAGGTTTCAACTCAGTCCCTACTGCCCCTGAACTGAATACTCAACCATTATTTGGTACTTCTTTATTTGCATTTTCTCTTAAGTAAAATGGTTAATCCAAAATCTTAGTTTTACCTTAACTTACTTTAAAATTATAATAAAACTTTTAATTATATATTACACTTCAATCGCTGTGTAAATAAGCTATATTTGATAACAAAGTTGGTAATAATTCTGATGTAAATATAAAATCGACCAAAAACGATATTTAAAACTTACATGACACATAGTTCTATCTCAATTGTATATTTCATGTAAAATATGAGAATTCGTCAAGTTTATAATGTATTGTATTGTATAGTAATTTAATAATATCATTAAATAAATAATTAAAAAATAGTTTGTTATAAATGTCTTCAGCCCCCTTACTTGTTTTGCTGACGGTATGTTTTTATTCAAGTATGAAAATTCTGTACTATTTTCAGATTGTATTTGTCTGTCTGAATATCTGTTTATTTGTATGAGAAATATAAATATTATATAAATTTAAAAACAATGTCTTTAAATCCTGTAAAGATTTATATTGATAAATATTTATTTGTCTTATTCGATTCCGCCACAGGACAAATCATTGTGTGCACTCATGATAATATGTTTTGGGCTGGGTGTTGTCCTCTGTATATTAAGTATGTATTTCTCAAAAAAAGTATGTTTATCCGTTGTTTAGTATCCATAACACAAGTTCTCAATGATACTTATCTTGGAACTAAATAATTGGTGTGATTGTCAGGAAATATTTATTTATTTATAATAGTACGTTTCTAATAAAAATAACTGTCAGTAAAACAATATACAGGCTGTAGAGAGATTACTCATTCTACACATCATAACAGGAGACATTAACTAAAAACTCTTGTTTGGAATAGATTTGTGTGTTTTTGGTGTAAAAAAAACTAGCATACAATGAAATGCGCGCAACAGACCGTTTCTGTGCAGCCCAAGAGTGTCGACGTTAACTTAAAAATAAATATGATTGAGCTTTAATAACTATAAGGCTGTACGGACTTCTTGGCGGGAAAGTGAAGCGTCATGACTGCAGTTTTGTTTTATTTTCTAAAATTTGTGAAATTTCGAATATTAATGTGTAATAACGGCGGATTATTAACCGTTAAGTGTTTGTGAATGTATATGAGTGTTGGTAAACCAAACAAAACAGTGCAACATCACTTTTCATATTCTCTCGAGAAGTCCATGTGACATCTCAGTATAGCCCCACCCGTTTACTGAGGACTCGAGGGGCTTAGGGGGAGGGCATCAAACTGTAACGCCGTTTATTTCCCAGGTATAGCCAGTCTCAAAGAAAAAAAATATCCTGATGCTGGACAGAATACGTAACTCTTGGGTATGATGGGTATGATTGGGTCTTTGTACACCCTGTATAGGACGAAAATAACATAAATGCTATAGTTGAGTCCCCAACTCGACAAATATAAGGAATTAAATGTGTTTGTTAGAATTGAGATGATCTCAAAGGTTATTTTCTAATCATAATAATAAATACGCCCTATATGTTATTTGGGACTTTCTTTTGTCTTTGACGAGTATGGGACTAGACTAAAGGTACCTACACAATGTAACAGTAATAGTCCTCTGTCTACTGCCGTAAATATAATCATATTATACAACTCCTGTTAATATAAATGTTGTTTTTTTTCTTATTCCTATTACCCTGGTTAAGCAGTGTTGGAAGTGGATGGGTGGCCGGTTGTGTAATTCAAATTTCTGTTACTAAACTAAATCACTGATACAAGAAGATGGGTGATAGGTTGTGTTTGATTCAATTTTGAGATTTCTAGTTCTTGAATTTCAAAAACAGAAGTCAAGCAGTGTTTACAGGGATGGGTGACCGAGTTTGGGTTATTCAGCTTAGAGCTAATTAGTTTATGAAATTGCGATTATGTAAAGTTATGTTTCGTTCACAGAGGATGAATGAACGTTTATGACATTTCGAGATATTTACATCTCAAAGTTTTATATCACAGATGTTAAGCAAAGTTTACCTACAGAAGATGGGTGGCCGCTTGCGAGTTATAATATTTTAAGCTTTTACTGCTTCAAATGTCTAATATCGGTTAAAAGCAGAGCTATGCTAAAGAAGACGTAGTCGATCACTGTTATCAAGCAGCGATCACTTGGATAGGTGACAGTTTGTGTGACATCTGGCAACGAGCGCTTCATTGCCTTAAATTTCATTCCGATCCTAAGCAGCGTTTAAAAGAGGAGGGGTGACCATAGTTGTACATTCATACATCTACTATCACGCCAGTACTCTCGTATCGCTGTGAGAATGAATTTGTTGCACTGACATTTGAGGATAAATGCATTATTACTATTAATACTAATCTACAAATATTGACCATACATAAATCAACAGTAGTATTTTCTGGCGCTTCGCCGGCCGCTGCCGCGGCACGCTCGCTTCGCTCGCTCGGCTCGCGCGTTTTGTGGTCACTGTTCTAACCTAACCTAACCAATATGTATCTTAGCCTCACTCATCATCATCACGTTAATTTAGTAAACAAACATTCCTTACACTAGTGTATTAATATCTTAGTTTGTGATTATTTAAAGTAAGAAACGTTGTTAATATCTTAATAAATAATGATTTTCCAAATATTGTGTATTAACCCTTTAACGGTCATAACGATCCAGAGAAGATAAATTGAATCTGATTTCGACTAAAGGTTATTTATGATGCCTAAAAATTTAAAAAAAATAAAAAAGTTGAAAATCATCTTTTTTTAATTGGTGGTAAAAATATTCCCTCTGCCTGTAGCGGACATCATAAGCAACGTCAAGTGTGAGAATTCACTGTGGAAGTAATTTGCGTGGAGAGGTAAATAAAAGGCAAGTCTTATTATTGTTGTTTCTATGTTATTATTACAAAAAGTCTACTAATTAAAATACTGCACAACCTTTCTGTTGATAGATTTTCTTAGGACAAGTTTCCAAGAACAAGTGTAGACGCTACAGTGATGTTGGTGCTTGTTTATGAAAATTTAGAAAGCATGGCGTTATGCATAATGGAACTTCACATTTGCTGCACTTGATCATGGACCGCTTATCCTTTTTACTATTGTACTACAATAACGGCATCTTTGATATGATGACAGATCAGCTGGCATGTGAACTCCAACGTTAGAAAAGCGAGTTTCTGGGGCAGTAACATAAACCGCTGCACCTTTTGTTCTCACGATGTAGTTAACGCCAATAGACTGACGTTTTCGGGATGAAAAGCCTGCAATAAGACCTCTGGCTAAGGTGACACGGTACTCCAGGTTGGTTAGTTCGTAACATTCGCATTTTTACTGTAAAGCAAAAAGGAATTTGTGATGCAGGAATCCAAGAGGAAGTAAAATATGCAAAGCCACCACCTCTTACTTCTTCGTCAACCGAATATGTGCCTTTGATATGATCGAAATGATCAACTCCACCCATTCGTTTCGTGTACTCCTTTACCACTGTGGGACCTGGAATAACAGCCTTGGTACCATTCTTAAGTCAGACCAGACCATACATAAATCAACAGTAGTATTTTCTGGCGCTTCGCCGGCCGCTGCCGCGGCACGCTCGCTTCGCTCGCTCGGCTCGCGCGTTTTGTGGTCACTGTTCTAACCTAACCTAACCAACATGTATCTAAGCCTCACTCATCATCATCACGTTAATTTCAAAATAAACAAACATTCATTACACTAGTGTATTAATATATTAGTTTGAGACATGCACAGCTGGCATTCCTTTCAATTTTGATGTCAATCTCATGATCACCTTTGCTTGCTCCTAAATTGTCTTCTACTCTGTCACCATCTTTTCCAGTATATATATCGAACTCGTATATATAACCAGTATAACTGTCGCAGCGACACCACACCTTCAAACCTCAACAACGAGAACCTCCCTTTGAAAACAATCATCGATTCGTCTATTGACTGTGATGAAGAGTTGTTTGCATTTTCTTGAAAAGCCATGTTGAGAAGTGTCACCAATGGTCGAACTTTATATAATTTGTCAAATGCGGAGCTAGACCTCTCAGGTTGCTTCCAATTGTCATTCAAATGCAAACATCGTAAGATTTGCTTGAATCTTCTGTATGGCATGGTGGAAGCTATTTCGTCAACTCTAAAAGCATTTTTATCTGCCATATAGTCTTCGATAGAATAGTATCCCTTTGAAGACAGCTTGCGTTTTATTGCTAAAAAAGTAAAAGATAAAATTGGTTCTTGTGGGGTATTCTTGAGAGATAGCAGATACCATCGCAGACTCTTTTGAAGAATTTTGTAAGTTGTACAATATTGTAGTACATTATTTTGACTAATCTCGTAGGGTTTGGCCAGCGTTTGCAATATAAGCGCAAAAAAGTGAGTTGATTAGCGACATCACATTAGAAATCTTAAAAATTGACAGTATTGCACTACTATATTATGCATGTATTTATACATATATACCTTCCTCTTGAATCACTCAATCTATTAAAAACCGCAGCAAAATCCTTTGCGTAGTTTCAAAGATTTAAGCATACAAAGGGACATAGGGACAGATAGATAAGGCGACTTTCGTTCGAAGGCTCAATCGCTTGCTTGGGGTCTTATTGTAGTAGTCCTTTGGGAGCCTTGGGGCAGCAGTCCTACGGTGGGTAACGTCCACTCGTCCACAGACAAGCGACGCGCTACCTACGGGACGAGTTCCCGCGCGTGATGAGCCACCCGGCGGCGGCGCGCCTGCCCGCGGCGGCGCTGGGCGAAGCGCTGGCCAGCCCCTTCCTGCAGGCCAGCGAGCTGCAGGCTCTGCGCGCGGTGCTGCGCTGGGCCGACACCGCGCCCCACGACTCGAGGGGTGATTACACCGATCACTTTCGATACATACATACATTCTGCTATATCCTAGATGTTTGAATGAGTGGTGTGTCTGTCTGTCGACACAGAACCGAACGTAGTGTGGCACACCGCGCACTCTGTGTCGCGCCGCGGACGACACAAGCGCGCCCTCAGCGACGCCGCGCTGCGAGCCGCTCTAGCGGACCTGCTGCCGCTCGTGAGGCTCGAACACGTGCCCGACCACGAGCTGGTCACTCAGGTATGGAGGAATGAAGAGAATCATCATCACGTTTACCTGCCGTCTGCCGTGTGGAGTGTGGAGTGTGGAGTGAGTGAATACGTAATCGCCCCCAGCTGATCCGTCGCGGCATCGTCGCCACACCGGGGGGGGCCCTGGGCGAGTACCGGGCCAGCGACGCGTGGCTCGGGCGCGGCCCGCACCGCCCCGCCAGGTGCTTCCTGCCGCATCTGGACGAGCTGAAGGTGAAACTGTGACACACTGACACACGCTGACACACATTACACACATCACATACTACAATAAAATAGATTGTTCAAATTACAGTATCTTTTGTTGTTAAATAATATTTTACAGTCGATAAAGACGTCACATTTTTTTAAAACATCTAAATATAAAGGTTTTGCATTAAAAATTGTATATACAGAGTGTATTGGACAGACGCAGACACGCCCAGACTAGTTATTTGAATAGAAAATCATAAACTCATATAACTATAAATATTCCGCATTTTAATTTTTTCAAGTAAATTAATTTCCGCTATGAATAATTGCAAAACCAGGTGTTAGCAAAAGTTAACATCATTTATTGATAATTGTGATAATTTAAAAGAGCACAGCCTGTGAGTTTCTTGCGAGTTTTTCTTACTGAGCGGTGGCTCGGAACTGGTACTTAGATTCACTTACACTTAATTTTTATTTTTTTGCATGTAAGTGAATCTAAGCTTCGTAATTTTATCGTAATAGTGTTATATTTTGTTCTGACGTTTTCAAGTGCTATATAATAGTTTATGAAATAAAAAACTTTTTACTTGTACTTTACTTCACTGTGCAGATACACTTATCCAAATAATATACTACAAAAGTTGCTTACTTTTGTTTTTTACAGTAGTAGTAGATAAATAATATACTATTATTATTATGCTAAGTCATGCTTCTACTATCAAAATATGGATTGATATTATTTATATATTTAAACTTTATCGCACAAATTAAAATGTTCAAAAGGCGAACTTAATGCTGCAAGGCATTCTCTACCAGTAACCTTCGGGTTAGCAGAAAAGTATGAGGCAGGACGAACAAGAAAACATATAAACTTACATAGAATTAAATATGTGTTATTAATAAACTACATATACACAAAATTAATAGTAATTATGATTTGTAGACTCAATCAGATGATAACTCTTTTATCTAAAATCAAATGTTTGAATTTGAATTTAATAATAGTAATAATATTAATTGGTGCACCATACAATTAAAAATTAAAACTAAAAACAAGTTATGTTGACGACCGATATGGCGTGGAGATCAGTATACCTACACGTCACTCCAGAGGTCGTGGGTTCGATTCCTACACAGGACAAATCTTTGTGTGCATGAACATAATTATTTGTTCTGGTCTGGGTGTTTTCCTATGTATATTAAGTATGTATTTACAAAAAAAAAGTATTTAAGTATGTTTATCCGTTATTGAGTATCCATAACACAAGTTCTTAATGATACTTATCTTGGAACTAAATAGTTGGTGTAATTGTAAGAAAATATTTATTTATTTATTATAAATGTTTATGTGATGCACCAAAATGAGCCAACTCGGCATATGCTAGTCCAGTGTTCTGGACTGGTTTCCAGCTGGGCCACACTACTCAATATAGATCGTATGCATCGTATGTATACTGCGGGCATGTTGTGTTGCTATTCGTATAAACAATGAAAACGTGTCCCCAGGCGTTGTTGGCGCAGCAGCCGCGCCCGTCTGCGGAGTTGGCTCGGCTCCGGCGGGCGCGGCTCGACCAGCGCATACCAGACACGCTCTACATGGTGAGAACAGCCCCTTTGTCATATATGTATACCCAAAGAGAGATACTTATACTTCTCTTTCTGGGTTAGGTTGAGGTAATTTTTTTTTCTTACCATTAAAAATCATTTTATTATAATAGTTGCAGCCCACCTAAATTAGTTTGGACTAGGCCATACTAGTTTGTCCTAAAATCGGGTTTGGCCGGTAACATCACTACATAGTATAAAACAAAGTCGCCTTTTCTGTCCCTATATCCCTATGCGCGCTTAAATCTTTAAAACTACGCAACGGATTTTGATGCGGTTTTTTCCAATAGATAGAGTGATTCAAGAGGAAGGTTTATATGTATAATACATGCATAATATAGTAGTGAAACACTGTCAATTTGTGAGATTTGTGATGTGATGTCGTAATTCAACTCACTTTTTTGCGCTTATATTGCAAACGCTGGCCAAACCCTACGAGATTAATCAAAATAATGTACTACAATATTGTACAACTTATAAAATTCTTCAAAAAAGTCCGCGATGGTATATGTCTATCTCTCAAGAATACCCCACAATAACCAATTTTATCTTTTACTTTTTACTAAAAATAATGGCTTATTAACGAAGCCATTTTAAGTATTTATGACATTAATTCTTATCTAAATAATCATGTTAGTAAGCTTGGACATTAGACATAGATTAAATTTGTCTTTTACATCATGTAATTTCGATCAGTACTTTACAAGATATCAAACGAATAAACTTACGCTAAATCGAAAAATTATGGTTGCGGCGGTGGTAGGTATACGCGGCCTATATAGAGACATTCTGTAATTGTGTATTATACGTCACTATTCATATTAGCATACCACCCGTGCGAAGCTGGGGCGGGTCGCTAGTAAAATATATAATGCATGCTTAATGGAATAGTGACCTAACTCAAAAAAGACGATTTTTGGGACATCACAAAAGAAGATCTACTAAATAACACTTGTGCTACTTGTAAGCGCATTCAATTGATACTGATTTATTAATTCGTAATTCTGTTTGTGTTTTGAACGTTTGATTAACATTGATTCGATCTCAGTAAGAAATAGAAAGACTGTAAAAGTACGTAACTAGTTTTCTGGCCCCGAGAATCCCGGGACTGTACTTGGCTAATCTCGGGATTTTTGAGATTGCCACAAACAGGTCTAATTTGCGTTCCGTAGTCCGTTGCGCATTGACAATAACCTTGTCTAGATTATTTTAATAGCATTTATAAGATAACGATAAAAATAACCCATAGATACGCCGTTCGATACGTATTACACAGATACAGCCTTAATTATATAATAATCCTTCAAAATAATTTTAAACATTACATTAGGTATATAAAATATCATGTACAAAGGTGGACTTATCTCTAGAAGAGATCTCTACCAGCCAACCCTAGCAGTTGTAAACTAAATAGTTGTACGGGATAAATGTTGTCCAAGAAAAGTGTTACTAACGAAATTTTTAAATAAAAATAAGAACAAAATATAAAGCAAATCTCTTACATGCTAATAATATATTAAAAATATATACATACATACAACTTATGCTAACATTATTGTAAGATAACGAATGGAACATTTCAAGAAAAAAAAATGCTAACAATGTGCCATATTTGAAAAGTAGTGATTTTTTAGTTCACTTTTGAACGACTGAAGTGATGGACTCTCACGAATCAGAGAGGGAAGACTGTTCCACATTCTTACAGCACGGGCTGAAAAGGAGTTACGGAAATACTTAGTGTTGGAGGGAGGAGAAACAAGGGTCTTAGTTACACAGGATCGTTAGGGGCGGGATGTAGTAGGTAGCACATTGAAACGAACACGCAAGTAATGGGGGAGCTGAGGATGGTACAACATACACAGAATGTGCACATCTCTGCGGCGCCTTATAGGAAGCCATTTTAGTCTTTCCCGATATTCAGAAACATGGTCGTATTTACGCAGTCCGAATACAAATCTTATGGCCAGGTTTTGAAGACGTTCCAGCTTGTTAAGTAACTCCTCAGTTGCATCCAAATAACAGATATCAGCGTAGTCGAGAATAGGGAGTAATAGCCCATGCGCAAGCATAATCTTGGTGCTAAAAGGTAGATAAAATTGAAGTCGCCTTAGAGAATGGTTTGCAAGATGCATACGCCTACTAACCTCATTAATATGTGGTTGGTGTCCAAGAGAGAGACCGATCAAGAATGAGACCCAAGTTCTTAGTTTTATTGGTAAAGTTAATCTTTTCACCTCCATACTCAACCCATGCATCGCGGGGCGAAGGTGAGAGATATCGCGACGGGTACAGCTGCGGCTCTTTGCGGGCAGGTGGCGGGCGGCGCGGCGGGCGGGGGCGGCGCGGGCGGCGGGGGCGCGGCGGGCGGCGCGGGGGAGGCGGCGGAGGCGGCGGGGGCGGCGGGGGCGGCGGGGGCGGCGGAGGCCTGCCTCGAGCGGCTGTGCCTGTCCCCGGGCGTGCTGCGGGCACTCCGCGCCCGCCACCGCCGGCTCAGCGCCGCCGCGCACCGGACGCACCGGGCTGCCAACAACAAGCAGGTCACACACACATACACAGGAGCTGCCGGCACTCGTTCGTGGGGCGGCGTTGTCACTTGACTTCACAGGCATTGTATAGCTTCACAGACGAATGAAGATTGTAATTCAAGTTCTTCTTCCAGAGCGGTGGCTCGGAGCTGGCACTTAGATTCACTTACACTTAATTATTTTTTGTTTTTAAATTGTTTTGTTGCATGTACTTAAGTGAATCTAAGCTTCGTGATTTAGTGTAATAATATTTCGATTGTTTTTTTATTTCAATATTATTATGACGTTTTCAAGTAATATATCTAAAAGTTTATGAAAAAAAGGGCTGAGATGATGATTAGTGACGGTTTATTGTACGCTGCAACATGATGTTCTGTGTCGTGTGATCAGATCGCTCTGCGCGCCGTCCGCGAGATGTCGCTCCCGGACTCGTGTGCCGATCTACTGCTGCGGGAATCCACCTCCAGCGAACGGTCAGTACACACACACACACACACAAAACACATATCATAGACACAGCTCCAGGTCATACACACACACATAAACGCACATCCTTCCACTTGCCACGATCTTGGCACACACTTTTAGCTTCATTCACACTCATTAACCTCCTCATACACGCCCATCCTAATATTAATATTGGAAAAGTTATTATATACATACGCAATATCACGCCCGTTTCCCCAAAGGGGTGGACAGAGGCATATTATACGCCCACACTTCGCCAGTTGTATAAATGGTCCCACTTAATAGGTGGCGAGCCTATTGCCGCTTACCGGGAACTGTTATATTCGCCAGAGCCTCGTCCGTTGATCGGCAGGTGCACCACTTGCAGGTGAGGTTGGCTTCAGCTCCTCAGGTCTTGGTAGGAGCCCTATACACTATTCTAGTGTGTCAATTGCTTGTGTCTTGTGCAGGGAATGCGAGTGGGACTCTCCACAAGAGAGGAGACGGTGGGAGGACGCGCCCGACTGTTGCAGGTTTGTTATGCATATTCACTGACGCCCGAAATATAAATTCCCCCAAATTCTACCGAGTAACCTTGTTTTGTGAAAGTAGCTCCCTGGCTTCTTGGGGCTCTAAAAAAAGAAATTAAATAAAATGAAAAAATATTTATTTCAATATCACACAAATTTGTACATAAATAAAAATAAAAGACATTTTTACAATACAGTTGGTTAGGCATTAATAGACATCCCTTTTAAGTATATGTAATATACCCGTGTTAGGAGGCCCCGCTCTTTCATCTTACCATGTAACCGTAGTTGTCAATACTGTAACAAATGCACCTCATCCCAGCTATATCCATAGAAAACAATAGCTGTGTCATCCGCATAAGAAACAATTTGGGCTGTAACAAGTTTTAGGTTGCATGATTCTTTGATATAGATCAAGAATAGAGTTGGACCCAATACGCTGCCCTGTGGCACTCCATACGCAATGTTCTCGTTATCACTAATGTTTGCTCCAATTTTAACGGGAATATAACAGAAGAACCTTATCCCTAACGCCAATGCCTTCTAGTCTTTTGATAAGTTTCGGAACAGAAACAGTATCAAAAGCTTTTTTAATATCCAAGAAAACTGTGACACACTTCCTACCTCTATCCGCTTCTTTTGTAATTAAAGATGTTAGCGCCAGTACGGTATCTTCAGTTATTAATAAGAAATAAAAAAAGAATTGTTGTTATAATTTTTTTCTAAGTAAAAAAAGGAATTATTTCGTTTTCTTGTGTGCTCATAAGCTTGTCAAGCATTGATTTAGTTTCTTTTATTAAACTCATCAAAGTCAAGCTGAACTTCGTAATCCCTTTTTCTTTTGCTCCGGACAGAATTGAAGTTAAAGTTAGTTGGAGTGAGTATACCGACGTTGCCTGTATTTTTGCGTTTTGGACGAAAGAGGATAAATATTATAGAAACAAAGAAATAGAAAAATACGCAGGACACGTCTAGATTGCATGATATCGAAAAAGGGTTCCTGGTCGTCTTTCATGCGGTGATCACTTTCCATGTTTTGAGTGCCATTTAAAAAGTAGGTATGTTTCATAAAGAAATGTCTTGACCCGACAGAAGACTGAGCGGCGGGTCCGCTCGTTGTGCGTCGGCTGGCAGTCTTCGCTCCGTCGAACATCACTCACAAGGTAACGTATTAACTATTTCAAAGTTTTAAATTATGTTTGTTTATATATGTTAAATACTCTATTACTTGTCATAAAGCTGGTTGCAAGTATTTCTATTTTTAAGAAGGCAATAAAGGAATACTTCCTTCCTACCTATTTGTCTAATTGCTTAATACCACTATATTTATTCGGTTCGTCTCAAAAGTAAGGGTGTTTTCCAGATAATTGTCGCACCGGCACTTGCCGCCGGGAACTACCATCGAGGTCTTTAGACTCGCAGCACAGGTTGGTTGTACTATTCATTATATTATAAGTACTAAATTTTTTTTATATAGACGATCTTATGATAATTTCCAAGTCAAATAACGATCACGTGTTAGGTTTTGGAAACAAACTTATTAGATTTCAGAATTAGCATTTATCATTTAGCATTTTGGTAAATTAATAAGTAAGGTGAGGAGATCTTGTTCATTTTATTAAATGGCGACAGAACTGAAGGGTGTCTTTAATTATTTTCACTATAACACTACAAAAAAGTAAGAGGGCCGTGTACTAAAGTGTGTCCTGTGTGGTGTGGTGCCAGCGGCGGTCAGCGGCCGGCGGGCGGCGCGCGGCTCTCAGCCTGCGTGCCCGACGTGGCCATGGCACCCAACGCCAACACGCACCTGCTGCAGGCCGCCTACTGCCGCCTCGACAACGGTCAGCCCGCCTACACGCACCTACACGCACCTACACATTCCGACAATACACAATCCAACCTTTAGATTTGACTTAATCTAAATTACACTCTATTTCATTTCAATCGACTAACTTTATAAAATAAACACGCAATAATGATATTAAAGTTATACAACACACAGACTAACACGTTTACATACACTGACATTATACTTACATGGTCTTATTACAAAACGAGATCTGAATTCAAACCAGATCTAAAACTAGTGCTGTCACTGTCTTCACTTTATCAAACGAAAGTGACAGCACTAGTTTTAAACCTGATTTCACTTAAAATATTATTTTGTATGAAGACCCTAACAGCTTATTAATATGACATATTGACTGTTTTTGGGATCCTGCCGTTTTGCCAAAACTATTTTGACAAAAATTTATAATCCAAACAAATTTTAGCAAACTTTTTTTACACCAATGCAACGTTGCGAATTATTTTAGTACGCAAATTTTCATTTGGTCAAATTTTTACTCGGCAGTATATTACTACGGATAATGTCATTATGGTATTAGGTTTTTTAACAAGTAATTTATTACGGCAAACAAACTTTAGACAAATAACATTTAATCAAATGATTTGTTTGGACATAAAGTTTTACGTTTATTATTTTAAATAATCACAAACTAAGATATTAATACTAAATATATACTAAAAATAAAATAGTATAAGGAATGTTTGTTTAATATGTGTTCATAATTTTAAATTAACGTGATGATGATGATGGCTTAGATACATATTGGTTAGGTTAGGTTAGAACAGTGACCACAAAGCGCGCGAGCCGAGCGAGCGAAGCGAGCGTGCCGCGGTAGCGGCCGGCGAAGCGCCAGAAAATACTACTGTTGATTTATGTATGGCCAATATTTGTAGATTAGTATTCATAGTAAAGATGCAAATAGAAATGGTTATTTGAAAAGTTTCGAGACGAATTATTTGGCTTATTTTATTTTGCGTAAAATATGTAATACTAACTGAGTTATTGTCGAAACGTTCACTTGGAAAGCATTACGTTTACGATACAATTATTTGTGAAGAGTTTATTTGCCAAGTAATAATTTGGCAAATGAAATTTTACAAAACAATATTTGGGAAGTGATAATTTGTCAATTTTCTTTTGGTGTAACTAGGGATACCCACTGTTTTTGTTATGAAATGTAATTGTTTCCAGGTTTTGGTGGGCTACAGCTGGATCTAGGTGACGGGGCTACTCACACGCCCCGACCTGGTAAGTTGACCCGTTAACGGGCAAAACAAGTTGAAGATTTTCATTGCTTTTCTGCCTTAAATCAACTGCATAGGGTTCAATTTATCTTAGGAATATGTTCACCACTGCCTTCAATCAAATCAAAACGAAAACTCTTTGTGGAGACTGTAAACCAGTCAAATTCGCAGTCAGATGCTGCTGATTAAACTGCTGCGCTTGTTATAAGTTTAAAGAAAACGTAATGTATAGTGTAATCGATTTCTCATTCTAAAAATCAATCGATTAATTAATAATTGTTTTTTTTCTGAACGTTGTCACTTCCCTAGGTAGAAGTATCGGACCCTTGACCTAGTTTGAGCTTCTTTAGATGTTGGCCGAAGCTCTTCGCTATCAACCCGTTGACCGTAACAACAATCGTCGCCGAGTCCACATTTCACATGGCAGTAATGTCGTGGGCCAATACAATTTTATTCGTAATTATAACTAACCAACAGTTTGAAATATTATAGGACATTGTATCTTTACAGGTTCTAGAGCAGCCCGCGCCTTAGCAGCTGGAGGAGTTAGAGAAGGGAGGGAACTAAGGGAGAATAGAGAATTGAGGGAAGGGAGAGATTCCAGAGAGTTGAGAGAAGGAAGGGACAGCAGAGAGTTGAGAGATGTGAGGGACAGTAGAGAATTGAGAGAGGGGAGGGAAGTAAGAGACAATAGAGACTTAAGAGAAGGAAGAGATAGTAGAGAAAGAAGGCACGAAGACTTAAGAGTGGCGGACGTCGCGGCGGCGAGAGGTGAGAACTATTCTGGCGATTGTGTCTGTATGGTAGTATGAAGTACTTCAATCTGTGCTAGTCATCAACAGAAATGTTACGGATATGTCGGAGGTAGATTGAAGTAATGCAACATCCACTCCATTCCCAAGGTCGTGGGTTCGATTTAATTATGTGTGTATTTACAATAAAAAAAGTATTTAAGTATGTTTACCCGTATCCATATAACAACATTTTTTGATACTTATCCTGGAACTAAACAATCGTTAGAAAATACTGATTTCATATTTAGTATCAGTAGTAATTGTATAAATATCACATAAGAATATTGTTGCTCGTATTTTATTTATTGTAACTGTACTTGGTCTCATAACTTTATAAATGCCACCAAAAATAATCTGGACTTATATTTTATGTAACTTTTACATATTGTGTATTTTTCTTCGGCAGTATACTCGTCTCTAGTTGGTCGCTCAAGCCCAAATCCTCCCACCCTGCCACTGCCGGGAGTCAGCTGGAACGTGACCGGGGTAGATCTGGGCAGGATAGGAGACTTGGGCCGGGTGGGAGAGGTGGGGAGAATAGCTGAATTTGGGAGGGTGGGAGATGTTAGCAGGATGGTCGAGGTAGGGAGAGTGAGAGACGGAAGGCTAGCTGAGTCGGGGAGGGTGGGAGATTCCGGGAGAGTGGGAGATTTGTTAAGGGTAGGAGATGTGGCCAGAATAGCAGAGCTAAGCAGGGTGGGAGATGTGGGAAGGGTGGGAGAGAACATTGGTCGGTGTAGAACTTTGCCAAGACCCGCTAGAGATGTCACTCATGCCTCAGGTTAGTTACTTTTAAATATTTATTTTAACTTTATCGCAGAAATAAAAATTGTACAAAAGGCAAAATAATCCTAATGCTGGGCAGAATAGTAGCTCGCGACTGTGATTTGGTACTTCAACACCCTGTATAATGTAATTAGAATACGTTTGTTTATTGGTGTGCAGGTAGCCGCGTGAGAACTGTCTCCAATCAGCCGACAGTACACCTACACACGCCCCGTGAGTACACACACACACACATACATACGAGCACACACAGGTACAGAGACAATCACACATACACAGAGAGAGACTGACTAATACGAGTAAAAATAAGTTCAAATTTAAAAAAAACAAGAAAATTGGAAAATATTAGAAATTTTAAATTTACTTGTGTACAATAAAACTTTAACCTTATCAAGATTTATTTAATACATTTTCTTTTGAAATTTGATAAATCGTAGTTTTCACAAGACACATGGCCGCAGTATTTAATTCTTCAAAACAAGTGTAAATTCTAGTTTTAATGTGTAAATATAATGGATTTTTCAGACTTAACTTCTTTGGCAATGTACATATATGTAGAAAAGTGCTTTATTGCAGTGAATTGTGAATTTACGTGTTGATTTCAAAAGTTTCTAGAAGCTTCTTGTAAAGTCTCTACTAGACTTTGACTACTGAATAACGAAAATAATGCGTTTATGCAAAGTATTTGATGTAAGTATTATACTACTAGAAAGAAAAAAGAGAAATATTTATTCCATACAAGTTGCAAAAAAAAACATAAAATTAGTACAAAATATAGTTAACACAAATCAAGAATAGAATAATAAGAACTTAAGTGAAAGAAGAACTAAACTTGTTTTGAAATGGTGCCCACTCAGCATATTGTCGAACATCACAGAGATGTCGCGACGCTGATCTTCCGTGGGCACCTTTTCAGAAGGTAATACCGGCCAAACCCGACTTTAGGACAAACTAGTATGGCCTAGTCAAAACTAATTTAGGTGGGCTGCAACTATTATGATAAAATGTTTTTTAACGGTAAGAAAAAAAAAATAACCTCAACCTAACTCAAAAAGAGATACTAACACTTCTCTTTGGACTAGGCCATACTACTTTGTCCTAAAATCGGGTTTGGCCGGTAACATATATAACACCTAAGCCAACTCACACTTGACCGATTGTTGAATTATATTATTATTATTTGCAGTCAGCCGCGGCGGCAGCCCTCGCACGCCCCGAGATTACAGGTGCGTATTAACTTAGAACACCCTGTATAACTGTAGGAAACATTTTCTATGAAAATCTGCTTTTCGAATAATATTACACTCGCGAGCAAAAGCTTGGAGTTACTCACTTGAAATTAGTTCGGTGCGATCTTGGATACTTAATTGTACTTGATTTGAATGAATTTGGTGTCAATTCGAAGTTAACTGTTGAAACTTTAAAACAAAAATATTATTATGATTATTACTAAATGATCATAGAAATTAAGCAGTGATCACTAGGATGGGTGACCGCTTTTATCAAATTATATACAAATCTAAAGATTACAGCATGGGAATCTGCAAACAGGGCGTGAAACGGTTTTGAAACTGTTAAACGGGTAAATGAATGGAACGCTGAAGAACAAATAAGCAAACTGCTGTTATAAACATGTTTATAAGTGATGCTTCGGACTGAGAGCAGGGGTTAATGCTGATGATTGGTCTGTATTCTCATTCCCTCAGATTGGAAGCTACGTTCAGCACCCAAGGGTCCAGCAGTCGAGGTCCCAGCCCCAACAACTATGCGTGAACACACTCACACCCGCACATACACACGCACACTAATACAACTTGAACAGACACGCAGATATGTCAAAAATACAGATTTTGTTGCTAAATCGATGTTTTTGTTATTATTTTTTTAGAAATTTATAAAAACTTTTAAAACAATTATTGTAAAGTAATAAGATTTAAAATGGTGATTGCATTGACGTGTACCGACAACAAAAAAAATTTACATCTACATAAATAAAAATTAATGTCATTCAACTAACATACATACACATATTCTCAACTTTTTCCCAAAGGGGTAGGCAGAGACATATTATATGCCCGCATTTTGCCAATTATGTTGTTGGTCTCACGTAATAGGTGGCGAGCCTATCGCCGCTTACCGGGAACTTTTATGTTCGCCAGAGCTTTGTCTGTTTTCTGTTGGTACACCAGCCATTAATTTTTATTTATTACACAGCTTTAATAATTTGACATTTGTATTCGCATGTAATTTGTATTATAGAAATGTTCCACACAATGTATATTGTTCAGAATAAATGATTGAATTGAACTGAACTTTTACATACGTGATTTTAGAAGTAGCTTAAATTTATTTTTTTAACACCGATAATTGTGTGTATTTCCATAAATTTTGAAATTAATAATAATTTATATAATAATAATAATATATCTGCGTGTCGTATTAAAGTTGAATCTTTCGGAAAGGGCGTGAAATGATCTCAAAATTATAATGAAAGAAACAAAGAAAATGTCATAGCACGAAGTCAGTACTGTTTATTGATCAATAATTTAACTGCAGAGTGAATTACAACTGTTTAACTTTTCAAGCAGTCCCATTAGAGGGTCTCTGGTTCAAACCTATGCCTTTTGTGAAGTTATGTGCGTAATTATCGCTTGCGCCGTGTCTCAGGAAGCACGTTAAGCCGTTGGTCCCGGCTGTCATGAACATCTATGGCAGTCGTTAGTAGTCAGTGCCTTCTCACATCCTGCTGGTTTAACCATAGAATTATGTTTTCCTTGGGGCTCCATGTAATAACTGAAATGAAGCCAAATCTGGTAAAACCAGCAGACCCTGGGCCCTCAGCTTAAGTCTAGGGCAACCGGGATAATGCTAGGGTATGATGAACCATCATGATTAATTCTCAATTTGTTGCGCACTCTTCTTAACCTCTCATTAGTCATTGATATATTTATACTTACTATAATATTATAACATTTTTTATTATGAATTCTGTTTTTATGAACGGCAAAACTAAAATAAACTGAATTATACTTCATTAAACAACATTTTGAAGTCAAATTCAGTGTCATTATTTTGAAAACCTCGTAACTATGTAGTTATAAGAAAACAGAACCTCTAATGTCGTTTCTCTGGCATAATCCAGTTGAGTAATGCATTGGTTAATATACCTCTAGCCGTGTCTTGACATATAACTTGATATAACAAAACGCAAACGGAAATTTTAGTTTTCAAATGTATATATAAAAGAAAATAAAAACTATTTCCGAAGTGTCATCAGAGCTTAACACTCGGATGGGTGACCGTCTGGTCCGGTTATCACCGTATGTAGAAGTTCTTAAGCCAAGTTACAGACAATGTGGCTTCAGAATTCTTATAGCAAATCCGCTACTAGTCTAAGTACATAGGTCTCCCCAAACAATTTATACGTCGAACGATCTCAGACCGCCTACATCCACCGGCTTCCAGCTGCTTTGACCACCGTATAGAAACGATAACAATTTCACCATAAACTTTTCAATAATGCTTCATAAAAAGTTATATACATTGTAATTCACTCGGTAAGATATTATAATTTTGTATATTATAATTATATATAAATAATTAAATAATTTTAATGAAACGAATAAATACTGTAAATAAATATTATATAATATAACGCTTATAGTTAATAATGATCATTGTATAGACAATTTGTGATTTTGGGATGATTTTAAATAAATTATTACCAACTAAAGATTTATTTTGTTTATATATACTTAAAAACAATCAAATCAGTATAAATATCTCTTCTATATGTAATATTTGACTTGTGCGGGAATCGAACCCGCGACCACAAGAGCGCATCGCAAATATATATTTTATACAACTGACACATTCACTTACTTCAGTCAAATATAAGTATATATATGAACACTATCATATATGGTTTGTTTAAAATCATCCCTTTGTGAAAAAATATGTTTAAGATGTTCTGGATTTGACCAATTGTGCATCTGGTACAAGCGACGACATATATTTAGTGGCACTAGCGACCTCTCCCGACTTTGTCTGCGTGACCTACATATGAACCTTAACATTGAATCACTCTATTTATTAAAGAAAACCGCATCAAAATCTGTTGCGTAGTTTTAAAAATCTAAACATACATGACTTTGTTTTTAACTATGTAGTGATGTTGGAGATGAACATGTACTTATGAATAAATGAATAGAATCTAAATATCTGAATAGTTATTGGATTTGAGTGTCATTGTCACTGTCCACATGTCGCCGCCTGTACACTGTTGTATAGTTAATTATATTACATTTGTCAGTTAATGTAAGTCTGATTATCGTTTGTACATAGCGGCCGTGTGTCATGTGATGTTTGACTATTGGTATATATTTATGTATCATAAGTTATACGTGTAATTACGAATCTTTTAATCAAGTTTGTCTGGAATACATTACGTTAAGCGATAAGGCCGCCCTTGCCCCACTAATACTCTTATAAATATTTTGTCTCTTTACATATATTTTTTTAAGTACACAAGTAATTTATTATAAATTATATTTGAAAATAAACGAGATTATAGGCTAGGTTTCAACTCAGTCCCTACTGCCCCTGAACTGAATACTCAACCATTATTTGGTACTTCTTTATTTGCATTTTCTATTAAGTAAAATGGTTAATCCAAAATCTTAGTTTTACCTTAACTTACTTTAAAATTACAATAAAACATTTAATTATATATAACATTTCAATCGCTGTGTAAATAAGCTATATTTGATAATAAATTTGTTAATAATTCCGATGTAAATATAAAATCGACCAAAAACGATATTTAAAAGTTACATGACACATAGTTCTATCTCAATTGTATATTTTATGTAAAATATGAGAATTCGTCAAGTATATAATGTATTGTATTGTATAGTAATTTAATATTATCATTAAATAAATAATTAAAAAATAGTTTGTTATAAATGTCTTCAGCCTCTTTACTTGTTTTGCTGACGGTACGTTTTTTATTACAGTATGAACATTCTGTACTATTTTCAGATTGTATTTGTCTGTCTGAATATCTGTTTATTTGTATGACAAATATAAACAATATATAAATTTAAAAACAATGTCTTTAAATCCTGTAAAGATTTATATTGATAAATATTTATTTGTGTTATTCGATTCCGCCACAGGACAAATCATTGTGTGCACTCACGATAATATGTTCTGGGCTGGGTGTTGTCCTATGTATATTAAGTATGTATTTCTCAAAAAAAGTATGTTTATCCGTTGTTTAGTATCCATAACACAAGTTCTCAATGATACTTATCTTGGAACTAAATAATTGGTGTGATTGTCAGGAAATATTTATTTATTCATAATAGTACGTTTCTAATAAAAATATCTGTCAGTAAAACAATATACAGGGTGTAGAGAGATTACTCATTCTACACATCATAGCAGGAGACATTAACTAGAAACTCTTGTTTGGAATAGATTTGTGTATT